>CM059819.1:34867736-35557957 GCA_030435695.1 Brachymystax lenok tsinlingensis | reverse complement strand
GTGGAATTGCCTTACTGCCAATCAGCACTTAATGATAGTATCATCCTGTCAGCAAGCGGAAAGGCCGGGGGCTTCAGTGTGCATCTGAGACCTCAAAATACACCTCACAGCTAATCTGTTAGGTGCTGAGAGCGACATAGCTGATGACCTTGGCAATGTATGTGTGTTCCCAAACATGATCTGTGAGCCCTGAGATCCATGTAGGGTAGTGGAGGCTAACTTCAAGCCTCATCAGCTAAATATCTCAAACTGTAGAGAAATAGGAGAGAGGAGAACACAGCAGGACACCTCACTTACTTTCCATTACAACCTTTGGGTTTTGAACAAACTGATAATGTCTTACTCTTACAGTGCAAGTGTTTTAGGAACTTCACTGGTAAAAAAATATATTTATGTTTTGTACATGTTAGGACTTTATGCTCATTGAATGAGAGGGAGGGTAAAATGGAAAAATTGGGATTCGTTTTAGGCAATCATGGGGGAATGCTTACGCATGATCTCGCGGATAGTGACGGTCTGTGCTAGGGAGGTAGGTGCACTGGGCCCTGCCATGTTGTAGGCTCTGACACGGAACTGCATCTTCTCCCCGGTCGGCAGGTCCCGGATGATCACAGATGTCCTCTCTGTCAGACCCACGAAAGCTGGCACCCATTCATCAGCTGTGGGCAAGAGACGGCCAGACAGACGTGTCAAAACGAAACATCCGAAGAAGGATCAGTGCGCCATCCCTATATGTCATCACAACTAGGGCTGCCTGCATGGATTGAGTTAGAACATTGACGTGCAGCTGGCCAGCACAGCCAGCCCTGAAGGGATTGCTTTAATTACATAAGCATTGTGCTAATGGTCCCTGGCTCAAACCACTCTTGACAACTTAGGCCTTTGGTGTTGTCAGACTAAAACCAAAGCTTTTTAGATAATGGCTCGTCATGGAAAGTGTGATACAGCTAGCATGATAGAGGATGTCGTTTTATGTAAGAGGGTCAAGATTTAAAAAATTTTTTTAAAACTGGCAATGCTCTCGGAAATGTTGCTGCATTTGGATTTGTTTGGATTTATTTGACAGTTTTTCTATATTGTTAGGTTGGTTTTCAAATAGTGTGTTCCTAACAGAAATACTCTCTCCAACAGCTTTCATGCCATCCTCCTCCTTATCTACCCAGATATTGTGTGTGTGTCAGGGATCAAAATATTGAATGCAGTACTCACAGCCCTCCTTGCAGTACTCGACCCCATAGCCATCCAGCTCAGACGAACCCAGATGCTCCGGGGTTCTCCACTTCAGTGAGATGGTAGTGTCACTGATGTCATCCACGCACAGGCCGTCGGGCTCACTGGTTGGTGCTTAGAGAGAGAGACACACACAACAAAGGAAGAGAGAGGGAGATCAGCAACATTATTCTAGTCTAAATAAGAAATCAATGTCAAGAAAAAATACATCAATAGTTCCATATGTTATGTCACAGATGCCACAGTATGTGACTGTAAAGAAGACATATTGCAAAACAGAGAAGGAAACATTTCAGTGTCAGCAGGTGTCAATGCAGGATATTTTTATTGTGGACTTACTGCTACCTGTCACTAATGCCTCAGCATCAAGGCAGCTTAACTTAGCTGCAGATAAAGTGTAGTGTTGCTACAGGTAACAGCCATGTAAACTAGGGTCCTCCAATAAAAGCATCACTTCCTGAAATACAGTATCTCCAACCTTACCACAACCTACATGTTAAGCTCCCCTGCAGGCTAGCTGACATGGAGCTAGCACATTGGAGATTAAGTATGGACCTTGCGGGCTCCCGAATGGCTCCCAAGTGGCGCAGAGGTCTAAGGCACTGCATCTCGGTGCTTGAGGCGTCACTACAGACACCCTGGTTCGAATCCAGGCTGTATCACAACCAGCTGTGATTGGGAGTCCCATAGGGCGTCGCCCGGGTTTGGCTGGTGTAGGCAGTCATTGTAAATAAGAATCTGTTCTTAACTGACTTGCCTGGTTAAATAAAAAATGCAGGACAGAGCTTTCATC
The DNA here is from genome assembly GCA_030435695.1 of Brachymystax lenok tsinlingensis. Lineage (NCBI taxonomy): Eukaryota > Metazoa > Chordata > Actinopteri > Salmoniformes > Salmonidae > Brachymystax > Brachymystax lenok. Next base: position 35,555,934 of record CM059819.1, on the reverse strand, counting down.
AATACTTAACTTGGTCTTTGAGCATTTTGTACGCAAATCCGAGCCACTCCATTTAGGATGGTATGTATTAAATTTGTGGATGTCCATTACCCTTTTCATATAACATGTATACGAATTACAATTCATATGATATGTTACGAATTTCTAAAACCAACAATGTGTTTCGAATTTGCAACACATACAATATATTACGAATTTGCAAAACGTATGATATGTTACAAATGGCTAACTTTAGCTAGGCTAGGGATTATGGTTTGGGGTTAGGGTTAAGATTTTATGAGTTAGGTTAAAGGGTTAGATCAGGGGAAGGGTTTACTAAAAGGGTTAAGGTTGTGGTTAGGGTTATCTAACATGCTAAGTAGTTGCAAAGTAGCTCAAAAGTAGTAAGTATTTGAAAAGTTTCTAAAATGCTAAAGTTATGTATGACGAGATTCGAACTCACAACCTTTAGGTTGTGGCCTTTACCTTCAGCACAGACTCCAGCCGCTTTAACCTGGATAACACTTGCCAACCTGCCAGTATCGGACTGTTTTCTCCAATACAACGCCGGATTCCTGCCGTAAGCCCTGGAACATTACTCCTGATCATCACAGATAGCTAGCTGCCACGGAGTGGCCCAGCCCCGAAGCTAGCTATGAGTCAGGCCCACCTCCCGGCCCGCTCAGTTATAACTTGGCTACACAGCTGATGCTCCCCGGACTCTTCCCCAACACAGCTAGAATTCCACTACTCCACCGGATCCAAGCCGTAAGCTCTGGACCTTTGCATCGGATCATCGCCGCTAGCTAGCTGCTACCGAGTGGCTATAGTGGCTAACGCCCCTGTCCCGAAGCTAGCAACAGTTAGCCGCGAGCTAGGTGCATCTCCCGGCTAGCAAACTAAATTACTACAACCACAATACCTCTAACGCCAACTGGCCTAGACCCTTTTGTCGACACGAAGCTCCGCCGTTCCACCACGACTGGTCTGCCGACGTAACTCCATCCTCTGTGCCCCCAACTGGCCTTTGCCGTACGTCGGAGCAGGCGCTTCTACTAGCCCCAGCCTGCTAACTTTAAACGCAGTGTCTACCGCTTGCTAGGTAGTAACGACTACTCAGCGGCTTCCCTGTTTCATCTATTGCTGTTCACTGGACCCTATGATCACTTGGCTACATAGCTGATGCCTGCTGGACTGTTCATTAATCACGGTACTCCATTTTGTTTATTTTTTGTTCATCTGTCGGCCCCAGCCTCGAACTCAGGCCCTGTGTGTAGTTAACTGACCCTCTCTGCCCATTCATCACCATTTTACCTGTTGTTGTTGTCTTAGCTGATTAGCTGTTGTTGTCTTACCCGTTGTTGTCTTAGCTAGCTCTCCCAATCAACACCTGTGATTTCTTTATGCCTCGCTTTATGTCTCTCTCAAATGTCAATATGCCTTGTATATTGTTGTTTAGGATAGTTATCATTGTTTAAGTTTACTGCGGAGCCCCTAGTCCCACTCAACATGCTTCAGATACCTCCTTTGTCCCACCTCCCACACATGCGGTGACCTCACCCAGCATAACTAGTACGTCTAGAGATGCAACCTCTCTTATCGTCACAAAATGCCTGGGTTTACCTCCACTGTACCCGCACTCCACCATACCCCTGGCTGTACATTATGCCCTGAATCTATTCTACCGCACCCAGAAATCTGCTCCTTTTATTCTCTGTTCCCAACGCACTAGACAACGAGTTTTGATAACCTTTAGCTGCCAGGCACTCTCATTTGTTGACTTCTGTAACCAAAAAAGCCTTGGTTTCATGCATGTTAACATCAGAAGCCTCCTCCGTAAGTTTGTTTTACTCAATGCTTTAGCACACTCCGCCAACCCTGATGTCCTTTCCGTGTCTGAATCCTGGCTTAGGAACGCCACCAAATATTTTGAGATTTCCATCCCCAACTACAACATTTTCCATCAAGATAGAACTGCCAAAGGGGGAGGATTTGCAATCTACTGCAGAGATAGCTTGCAAAGATCTGTCATACTTTCCAGGTCTATGCCCAAACAGTTCGAGCTTCTAATTTAAAAAATTAATCTCTCCAGAAATAAGTCTCTCACTGTTGCCGCCTGTTATAGACCCCCCCCCTCAGCACCCAGCTGTGCCCTGGACACCATATGTGAATTGATTGCCCCTCATCTATCTTCACAGTTCATTCTGTTAGGTGACCTAAACTGGGATATGCTTAACACCCCGGCAGTCCTACAATCTAAGCTAGATGCCCTCAATCTCACACAAATTATCAAGGAACCCACCAGGTACAACCCTAAATCCGAAAACATGGGCACCCTCATAGATATTATCCTGACCAACTTGCCCTCCATATACACCTCTGCTGTTTTCAATCAGGATCTCAGCGATCCCTGCCTCATTGCCGACCACCCCTCATCACTGTCAAATCCTCCCTAAAACACTTCTGCGAGCAGGCCTTTCTAATCGACTTGGCCCGGGCATTGACCTCATCCCGTCAGTCGCGGATGCCTAGTCGTTCTTTAAAAGTAATTTCCTCACCATCTTAAATAAGCCTGCCCCTTTCAAAAAATGTAGAACTAAGAACAGATATAGCCCTTTGTTCACTCCAGACCTGACTGCCTTCAACCAGCACAAAAACGTCCTGTGGTGGACTGCAATAGCATCGAATAGTCCCCGCGATATGCAACTGTTCAGGGAAGTCAGGAACTAATACACGCAGTCAGTCAGGAAAGCTTTTTCAAACAGAAATTTGCATCCTGTAGCTCTAACTCCAAAAAGTTTTGGGACACTGTAAGTCCATGGAGAACAAGAGCACCTCCTCCCAGCTGCCCACTGCACTGAGGCTAGGTGACACTGTCACCACTGATAAATCCGCGATAATCAAGAATTTCAATAAGCATTTCTCTACGACTGGCCATGCTTTCCTCCTGGCTACCCCAACCAACAGCTCCGCACCCCCCGCAGCTACTGGCCCAAGCCTCCCCAGCTTCTCCTTCACCCAAATCCAGATAGCAGATGTTCTGAAAGAGCTGCAAAACCTGGACCTGTACAAATCAGCTGGGCTAGACAATCTGGACCCTCTCTTTCTAAAATTATATGCTGCCATTGTTGCAAACCCTATTACCAGTCTGTTCAACCTCTCTTTCGTATTGTCCGAGATCCCTAAAGATTGGAAAGCTGCCGCGGTCATCCCCCACTTCAAAGGGGGTGACACTCTAGACCCAAACTGTTATAGACCTATATCCATCCTGCCCTGCCTTTCTAAAGTCTTCGAAAGCCAAGTTAATAAACAGATCACTGACCATTTCAAATCCCACCGTACCTTCTCCATTGTATAATCCGGTTTCCGAGCTGGTCACGGGTGCAACTCAGCCACGCTCAAGGTACTAAACGATATCATAACCGCCATTAATTGCAGCAGTCTTCATCGACCTGGCCAAGGCCTTCGACTCTGTCAATCACCGCATTCTTATCGGCAGACTCAACAGCCTTGGATTCTCAAATGACTGCCTCGCCTGGTTCACCAACTACTTCTCAGACAGAGTTCAGTGTGTCAAATTGGAGGGCCTGTTGTCCGGACCTCTGGTAGTCTCTATGGGGGTACCACAGGGTTCAATTCTCGGGACAACTCTTTTCTCTGTATATATCAATGATGTCGCTCTTGCTGTGGGTGATTCCCTGATCCACCTCTACGCAGACAACACCATTCTGTATACATCTGTCCCTTCTTTGGACACTGTGTTAACTAACCTCCAAACGAGCTTCAATGCCATACAACACTCCTTCCGTGGCCTCCAACTGCTCTTAAATGCTAGTAAAACTAAATGCATGCTCTTCAACCGTTCGCTGCCTGCACCCACCCGCCCGACTAGCATCACTACTCTGGACGGTTCAGACTTAGAATATGTGGACAACTACAAATACCTAGGTGTCTGGTTACACTGTAAACTCTCCTTCCAGACTCATATTAAACAACTCCAATCCAAAATTAAATATAGAATCGGCTTTCTATTTCGCAACAAAGCCTCCTTCACTCACGCCGCCAAACATGCCCTAGTAAACTGACTATCCTACCGATCCTCTATGTTATTTACAAAATTGCCTCCCAACACTCTACTTAGCAAACTGGATGCAGTCTATCACAGTGCCATCCGTTTTGAAACCAAAGCCCCATATACCACCCACCACTGCGACCTGTATGCTCTAATCGGCTGGCCCTGGCTACATATTTGTCGCCAGACCCACTGGCTCCAGGTCATCTATGAGTCTTTGCTAGGTAAAGCTCCAGCCTATCTCAGCTCACTGGTCACGATGTCAACACGCACCCATAGTATGCGCTCCAGCAGGTATATCTCACTGGTCATCCCCAAAGCCAACACCTCCTTTGGCCGCCTTTCCTTCCAGTTCTCTGCTGCTAATGTCTGGAACGAATTGCAAAAATCGCTGAAGCTGGAGACTTATATTTCCCTCACTAACTTTAAACATCAGCTATCCGAACAGCTAAACGATCGCTGCAGCTTTACATAGCCCATCTGTAAATTGCCCATCCAATCTACCTACCTCATCCCCATATTGTTTTTATTTACTTTGCTGCTCTTTTGCACACCAGTATTTCTACTTGCACATCATCATCTGCACATCTATCACTCCAGTGTTTATTTGCTAAATTGTAATTACTTGCTACTATGGCCCATTTATTGCCTTACCTCCTCAGACCATTTGCACACACTGTATATAGACTTTCTATTGTGTTATTGACTGTACACTTGTTTATTCCATGTGTAACTCTGTGTTGTTTGTGTCGCACTGCTTTGCTTTATCTTGGCCAGGTCGCAGTTGTAAATGAGAACATTTTCTCAACAAGCCTACCTGGTTAAATAAAAGGTGACATTTTTGGGTTGTTAGACATTTGCGTTATACTAACTTGCTAAGTAGTTGCAAAGTAGCTCAAAAGTAGTAAGTAGTTGAAAAGTTGCTAACATTTTAAAGTTTTCCATGATGAGATTCAAACTCACAACCTTTGGGTTGCTAGACATTTGCGTTATGTGCCTTCCCATCTACCCTGGCCAACCACCCTACTTGTAACCATCTGTCTTATGTAACCATCAGTGGAGGTTGCTGAGGGGAGGCCGGCTCATAATAAATGGCCAGAACAGAGTAAATGGAATGGCATTAAACACATGGAAACCACGTGTTTGATGTATTTGATACCATTCCAATTATTCCGCTCCAGCCATTACCACGAGCCCGTCCTCACCAATTAAGGTGCCACCAACCTCCTGTGGTAACCATACCGAACGTGACATATCATACTAATATCAGTGTTCTGGATTTACCTTTCCTATGTTACGTCTAGTCTATGAGACCAGGCTGCAATACTGGGCTAGCATTTAGCACTGTCACGATTCTCTTCCTTCGGGACAGACCAAGACGCAGCGATGTAGCCAGAATACATGATTTATTGAAAACACGGGACAGAACGAAAACAATAAACGAAGAAACAAGACGTGAGCCCTAACGCTAAATACTAAACTCAACACAAAGATCTAAACCTAACCACGACTGGCGAAACCTAACCACGAACAGAGAAACCTAACTAGACACGAAAGACAAGAACCCGACTGAACATGATGAACGTAACATAAACAATAACCCACGAAACTAAAGTGCAACTCCCAAATATATATATGGTTCCCAATTAGAGACAACGAGACTCAGCTGCCTCTAATTGGGAACCATTATCCCAACATAGAAATAGACACCCTAGAACACACAAACCCTACACCAAAACGAAACCAAAACGCTCCAGCCTGTCATCTCGGCCTGGGCGTTACAGTACCCCCCCCCCCAAAGGCGCGGACTCCGGACGCGCCCAAAAGTCTGTTGTCCCAGGTGGGGGCTCCGGTGCTGGCCGTGCTGGTCTGATGTCACGCACCGGAGGCCCTGGACCCTTTCTTGGAACTCTGGTGCGTGGAGCAGAAGCTGGGCGTACTGGACTCATGATGCTCACGGTAACTCTGGTGCGTGGGGCTGGAGCTGGCCGTACTGGACTCGCGATGCTCACTGGAACTCTGGTGCGTGGAGCAGGAACTGGTCGTACTGGACTCGTGATGCTCACTGCAACTCTGGTGCGTGGAGCAGGAACTGGTCGTACTGGACTCGTGATGCTCACTGCAACTCTGGTTCGTGGAGCAGGAACTGGCAGTACCGGGCTCGTGATGCTCACTGGAACTCTGGTGCGTGGAGCAGGAACTGGTCGTACCGGACTCGTGATGCTCACTGGAACTCTGGTGCGTGGAGCAGGAACTGGCAGTACTGGACTCGTGATGCTCACTGGAACTCTGGTGCGTGGAGCAGGAACTGGCAGTACTGGACTCGTGATGCTCACTGGAACTCTGGTGCGTGGAGCAGGAACTGGCAGTACTGGACTCGTGATGCTCACTGGAACTCTGGTGCGTGGAGCGGGAACAGGCCGAACTGGGCTCTCTAAGCGCACGGGGAGCTTGGTGCGCGGAACCGGAACAGGACGTGCAGGACTCTCTAAGCGCACGGGGAGCTGGGTGCGCGGAGCCGGAACAGGACATGCTGGACTCTGAAGATGCACTGGGGACCTGGCACGTGGAACAGGAACAGGACGTGTTGGAACCTCAACACGGACTGCGATCTTGGAGCGTGGAACAGGGATCTCGGAGCGTGGAACAGGGGTCTCGGAGCGTGGAACAGGGGTCTCGGAGCGTGGAACAGGGACTGGACGTGTAGAAACCTCCACCCGGACCGGGGACCTGATACGGAGAGCCGACATCATACCTCCAGCTAGCTCACTAACCCTGGCCTCACGGGTGAGTGGAGCTGGAATCTCTCGGACTGGGCTGTGGATTCGTACCGGAGATTCTGCCCGTAGGACCACAGGATAACTTGGTCCCAAAAGGCACACTGGAGACCTGGCGCGCAGAGCTGGCACCACTCTACCAGGTAGCACACAGACCTCAGCCCGACCAATGAGTGGCGCTGGGATCTCTCGCACTGGGCTGTGGACACGTACCAGAGACACCGCACGCAGAACCGGGGCAGGATATCCGGGTCCCAGGAGGCGCACTGGAGACTTAGCGCACAGAGATGGCACCACTCTTCCTGGCTGAACACTTAGTTTCGCCCGACTGATGAGTGGAGCGAGAATCTCTCGCACCGGCCTCTGAATCCCTATAGGGGAAACCGTGCGCAACACTGCATAGCACGGTGTCCCTTCGGTGCGACGTTCTCCCCAACGCTCTCTCCACAAGGCACGAGGAGTTGGCTCAGGAGTCCCTCCTGAACCGGCCAACCTCCTCGTGTGCCCCCCCCCCCAAAGTTTCTTGGGGCTGCCTTACGGGCTTCCTAGCCCGGCGAGGTCTGGAGAAACCTGCCTCTCACCGGATCCCATGCTCCCATCAGGTCCTCACACCTCGCGCTCAGCCAGCCGCTGCTTCCAGTTCCTCTCTGGGCCGACGATACTCTCCAGGCTGGTCCCAAGCACCTCCATAGAACAACTCCTCCTCCCAAGACCTAAGCTCCCGGGTCTCTCGCTGCTTGGTCTTTTTGTGGTGGGTTATTCTGTCACGATTCTCTTCCTTCGGGACAGACCAAGACGCAGCGATGTAGCCAGAATACATGATTTATTGAAAACACGGGACAGAACGAAAACAATAAACGAAGAAACAAGACGTGAGCCCTAACGCTAAATACTAAACTCAACACAAAGATCTAAACCTAACCACGAACGGAGAAACCTAACTAGACATGAATGGAGAAACCTAACTAGACAAGAACCCGACTGAACATGATGAACGTAACATAAACAATAACCCACGAAACTAAAGTGCAACTCCCAAATATATATATGGTTCCCAATTAGAGACAACGAGACTCAGCTGCCTCTAATTGGGAACCATTATCCCAACATAGAAATAGACACCCTAGAACACACAAACCCTACACCAAAACGAAACCAAAACGCTCCAGCCTGTCATCTCGGGAATGGGCGTTACAAGCACAATACTGGGTCGCCATTTTTCTTAGAAAAGGGGTAAATAACAATAGAGAAACAAATAGAGAGTATCTCACAAGTGTTTTGTTTACATCAAAGAGTCTAAAGATGTATTACATAATCCTCCAAATATGTAATGACCTCAGAGAGAACTGAGGTCATTTGTAATTTGTCTTGTCATAGCTGATTTGTACCACATAAACAGTTTGTATGTAACAACACATTAGCACATAGAGACATCCTGCAAAAGCAGCCTAAAATAAGTTCAAGCTGACAGCCATCAGAGGTTGAGTTACAGAGTTGCCTTTCCCCCGGACCACAAGCCCATGGTCACATGTCACAGGTTAACCAGACAGGGGGGCCATGTACTAGAGGTCAGAGGTCAGTCTGTGTTTAAAGGGTCAGACTGAATGGGAAAGACCAACCGGCGACTACCGGCAGTACAGGAACACAGCAAACATAATACTTTGATAAACATCCTTTTAATTTTACTAGCCAATAAACAAACAACACAGGAAAGTCTGTTAGTAGAAAACTTTTCTTCTCTTTTGCGCCTGTGAGTTTTAATACAGAGACACAAAACATACAACAAACATCTCTGATTTACAAATGAAGGTAGCACTGTCCATTCCTACTTACATTGCCCCTTACAATAACAGTAGAAAGGAGAACAGAACCACAGAAACCACAGCCAGGGTTTACCTTCTATCTTATTATCATAAATATCATCATAATTAAAGAAATCCCAGTATATATTACAACACAAACCATGCCCCTAGTAGTTGACCCTAGCTTAGAGGAAAATAAATCAATGCCTACTCTTTGGAGGTTCCGGTTCTGGGGAAGGCTCTGCTAGGGCAACCTCTGAAGGGGGAGCTCTATCGGCTGGTGGGTCTCCTTCTGCCGGAAAGGCCCCATCCTCAGCTGGGGGTGCCGGAGCTGGGGCTCCTTCTGCTGGGACTGGCTCTGCTGCGGGTGCTGCTGGCTCAACAGGGGCCTCTGGTGCTGGATCTGGGGCTGGTTCCTCTGGACGAGGTGCTGCTGCTGCTTCTGGCTTGGCCTCCGCCTCTGTCGGTGCCTTTGCTGCACCATCCACTGGAACCTCCTCCGCCACCGGCTTCTTCTCGGCCGTCTTTGGCAGCATTGGCTTGGTCATCCTTGAATAAGGTTAAGATAGTGCTGTTCGAAGTGAGCTTGTCGTACTCCTCCTTTTCCTTGTCTACCACACACCTCAATCTACTCTGCTGCTGCTCCTCTCTCTCTCTCTCGCTCTGTTCTGTCTCAGTGATAGCACTCAACAGCAGCAGTTCAGCTGGGTCAATGTCCTCCAAGAGCAGCCTCAACAGTAGCAGCTAGCCCCTGTGTTCTAAGCAGCTGGTCCCAGCTCCGCCGCGCGCTTACATGCCATTATTTATAGAGGGGGATGCCATGGATAGTTTCCAAATCAGCTGTCTTACAAGAGATGGGTCTGTCCAGATACCTCGATGTTCACACTCACATCCCAGAGAAGGAGGAGAAGGTAGAGGGGGACCCAAGGTAAAAGAATAAGAGACATAGCAAAAGAGAGCCTCTTAATTCCACCAGACTCTGATTTCTGTCCTGAAGACACCTCCAGTCTTATTTTAGCCAGTGTCTACCCAAACATGTTTTCCCTACAAGCACTGCATGCCATGGGAACCAAATGTCAAGATGACCATGTGTTGTTGTTGAGTGGTTACAGGTGCCCGTTGTGATTGCATAGCAGACCTTACATGACTTAGGGGATATGTAAACTTAACTCTCAGTAGCCAAACCCCCAAGACAATTCATTGTAGTGATAGACAGCACTGACGTCAATCAAACACACTGTCACTGAAAAAATGTACAGTTGAAGTTTACAGACACTTAGGTTGGAGTCATTAAAACTCGTTTTTCAAACACTCCACAAATGACTTGTTCACAAACTATAGTTTTGGCAAGTCGGTTAGGACATCTACTTTGTGCATGACACAAGTCATTTTTCCAACAATTGTTTACAGACAGATCATTTTACTTATAATTCACTGTATCACAATTCCAGTGGGTCAGAAGTTTACATACACTAAATTGACTGTGCCTTTAAAAACAGCTTGGAAAATTGCAGATAAGGATGTCATGGCTTTAGAAGCTTCTGATAGGTTAATTGGCATCATTTGGAGGTGTACCTGTGGATGTATTTCAAGGCCTACCTTCAAACTCAGTGCCTCTTTGCTTGACATCATGAGAAAATCAAAACAAAATTGTAGACCTCCACAAGTCTGGTTCATCCTTGAGAGCAATTTCCAAACGCCTGAAAGTACCACGTTCGTCTGTACAAACAATTGAATGCAAGAATAAACACCATGGGACCACGCAGCCGTCATACCGCTCAGGAAGGAGACGCTTTCTGTCTCCTAGAGATGAATGTACTTTGGTGCGAAAAGTGCAAATCAATCTCAGAACAACAGCAAAGGACCTTGTGAAGATGCTGCAGGAAACAGGTACAAAAGTATCTATATCCACAGTAAAACAAGTCCTATATCGACATAACCTGAAAGGCCATTCAGCAAGGAAGAAGCCACTGCTCCAAAAACGCCATAAAAAAGCCAGACTACGGTTTGCAACTGCACATGGGGACAAAGATCATACTTTTTGGAGAAATGTCTTCTGGTCTGATGAAACAAAAATAGAACTGTTTGGCCATAATGACCATCGTTATGCTTGGAGGAAAAAGGGTGAGGCTTGCAAGCCGAAGAACACCATGACAAACGTGAAGCACGGGGTGTCAGCATCATATTGTGGGGGTGCTTTGCTGCAGGAGGGACTGGTGCACTTCACAAAATAGATGGAATCGTGAGGAAGGAAAATTATGTTGATATATTGAAGCAACATCTCAAGACATCAGTCAGGAAGTTGAAGCTTGGTCGCAAATGGGTCTTCCAAATGAACAATGACCCTAAGCATACTTCCAAAGTTGTGGCAAAATGGCTTAAGGACAACAAAGTCAAGGTATTGGAGTGGTCATCATAAAGCCCCGACCTCAATCCCATAGAAGATTTGTGGGCAGAACTGAAAAAGCATGTGCGAGCATCGAGGCATACAAACCTGACTCAGTTACGCCAGCTCTGTGGAGGAATGGGCCAAAATTCACCCAACTTATTGTGGGAAGCTTGTGGAAGGCTACCCGAAACGTTTGACCCAAGTTAAACAATTTAAAGGCAATGCTATCACATACTAATTGAGTGTATGTAAACGTCTGACCCACTGGGAATGTGATGAAATAAATAAAAGCTGAAATAAATCATTCTCTATACTATTATTCTGACATTTCACATTCTTAAAATAAAGTGGTGATCCTAACTGACCTAAGACAGGGAATTTTGACTAGGATTAAAATGTCAGGAATTGTGAAACTGAGTTTAAATGTACTTGGCTAAGGTGTATGTAAACTTCCGACTGTATAATCCAAATAATTTAAGATAAACATTTTTGTACACTTTAATTTAAAATCCTATAAAGAATACATACAATTTGATACATCAAATTGGGAATTTTGTGACATATTAGTGCAACTGTATTATTAAGGAAGTAATATCAACATTATCTTCAGAGAGTACAGGTATGTAGCTGCAGTGAAAACAATGGGGTTGTTTCTGCTGTTTTTATGCTCTGTTTATGTTCCGTTGTCAACTCACAGCAGGTCAGTGTGAGTGTAAATCAGACATCAGTCATCTCTGCCAGGACAAAAGTTGTGTTTATGTGACAGTGTGACAGTACATGCACACAAAGTACGATTATTGTGAATAGTCAGATGAATATAATAGTTTTCTCTAAATGTTTACATGCAATGCAAAAATAACTACTTTTCTAATTGTCCTGTTTACATGGACACATCTGAAATCAGGCTACCTGATGGGACTTTGATAAATGCAGAAAATCACCAATCAAAACAAACGTTCTACCACAGCGACCATGTTATTTTTGGGAAGCCTATTTGATTCTGAGTTGGGACATATACAGTTTGTATGGGAAATCTACTTCTAAGACACATACTTTCAGTTTTTCCAAACTCAACTCTGAGGCCACTGCAGACACAGGTCATTACTTCTCTGCATTATTCATCTAGATGGGCTAGCTCACACTGTGTTACAGTATGTGAGGTGTTAGGTTACAGTATGTGAGGTGTTAGGTTACAGTATGTTGGCTGAATTATTTCTCATAAGTAATGGTTTAATTTAATTGATTTGGCATAATACATGATTGCATTGTAAAAATACATACTTTCAGACCACTGTGCCCTCATAAGAGAGAGGCTTGCGCTGCTGGCACAAGCGCAGATTAAATGCACTGCTGGAACTCCGATTAAGCCGTTTACAAGTGTACTAATAATTCAAAAGATTGCTTAGAAAACCTGGTGTTTTAATTGCCGCATGTTTACTTCGATTTTGACCTTACGCCGATTAAGATAAGCAGAGTAAGGTGTTTAGATGACTATTGCCATAATCTGTTTAATATCGAATTATTAGTGTGCATGTAAACGTAATCATATGAATGGCAAATGACCTGGCCTAAGGGCCAGGTCAGCTAAAGGTATCAGTCAGAGCACATGCCTATACGATGACCATCCATCCCATTAATCTCTCTCCACCGCCCAAAGTTTACACCAACAAGTTTTGAAAGCTGACACCTATCTGTTTGCATTTTGAATGACCAGATTGTATGAGGCGCTACGTGGAACAAAATGTATTTCCCCATCCCTCAAACAGGGAAGTTCAATTTCATAGATGTATATTAAGGAAAATCACAAGGAGGGAAACTCACCCACTGGGATGAAGGGTTGTGAGGCAGCGCTGTGACATGACATGCCGATGGCGTTCACTGCATAGACACGCATCTCATATTCCACACCCTCTATCATCCTCTTGGCCTCATAGGTAGTATCAGTGTAGGGGTCAAAGTTCAGCCTCATCCACCTGTAGCTCTTCTTCTTCTTCCTCTCCAGCACATAGCCTGGGAAGAAAAAGTCAAACATTGTTACTGTAGACATCACCGGAGGTTGGTGGCACCTTAATGGCTGCAGCGGAATTAGTGGAATGGTGTCAAATACATGTGTCTGATGCCATTCCGTTCGTTCAGTTCCGTTCCAGCCATTATTATGAGCCGTCGTCCCAGCAGCCTCCACTGATAGACATGTGACTGTACCTATCATTATACTACAATCAAACTACTCATATTTTTCTCTGTACATGTTCGCTATAAACAAGTGAGCACTGTGTATGCCTGAACATAAGATATGGTAGGACATTTTGCACGCTACTGTATATCCTCACCAATGATCGGGTTGCCACCATCTGACTTAGGGGGGTCCCACTGGACAACGCAGGAGTCCTCGTGAACACTGAGGATCCTTGGGGCCGAGGGAGGGTCTGGTGCATCTGAGGAAAAGAAAAGTCCATAAAAAAACATGAATAAGATGACTTGGGACTATAAGGTTCTATCTGCAAAAAGATGATTCTGAGATAATTGGCTTCAAAGTTTCAAACCCTCATTGGTTTGAATGGTGTCTGCAATTTTTGTCTAGTATTCTTTTGAACTTAACAACATGAATTGGGGTATTTAGAGTACTATATAGTTAGAGAACAGTGCACAGAACAAGGTTATGTCAGTAACTACATTTGGACAAAAATGCAGATAGAGTCTTTGTCCCAATCTCTCGATATATAGTGTAAAATACAGGATAAGCAAGGCACAACCTGATTAAACTAATGTATCTCATCTCTTTGACTCATGACAGAAACAAAAATGTATCAACAAAAATCCTCGTAGACAGTTGTATCTTACCAACAACTTTGACATTAATGTCAGCTTTGTCCTCCCCAGCAGGATTCCGCACAATCACAGAGTAGAGGCCCTCATCCTGTTTATCCGCTCCCTCAATAGTGAAGATACAGTGTCCCTTGGTGCTCTCCACGTGGAGCCTTCCATCTCCCTCTGTCATCACCTGACTCATCAGGACAGCAGATCATTAGTGGAGTCATTCTCATTCAGCTGAACTAAAGGGATCAATTCCAATTCGTAATGCAACCATTTTTATCATCTGATCTGGGGTGTATTCATTAGTGCACACCGTTGCAAACGTGAGTTTCTTAATGGACAAATTCAGGTAGGTCCTTCCTTGTTTCGGCTTGCTTGCTTCCTGGTCTGTTGTAGTGAACACACCCTTGATGATACTGTTTATTGTCAAAGCCAAAAAAGTATGAAATACACTTTCCAAGACACATTGGCTGGAAAGGATTTACCTGGTCATGCTTTTTGGCATGAAAACCAACCACACTGGGAGGTTTACTCATAGACTCAGCTGAAATGGCCATGCAAAAGCAGCTATAATACTTACTGTTCTGCCCTGGTGTCACCCCTTTGATGTCTTTGATTTCAGCAGAAGATTTTGAACATGCTCTTACCTGATCGTCATGGAAGTATGAAACTGCATGCATTGTTTAATTAGCATTGAATGCTGTGTTAAGTTATCAGGCAACATGTTGCCACACAGGCCTCTATTGGCACAGACAAAATAAAATCCTTGATGTTTTGAAATGAACAGTGTGTGAGAGCATGAGGAATAAAATGTTACAGGGATGTCAGAAGAGAAAGAAGGACAGCATGAGACTGACACAAATGCATAAACACAAATATACAGGGGAAAGATATGCATTTTTTGGAACCCAGGTGTTATTGAGAGAAGTAGTAACAGATATTGAAAAGAGACATGCACAGGCCTCAGCGTTGATGTTTAGGGCCACACTCACATCCCCATCCTTGATGCTCCATGATTCTGCCGCCACCTCAGAGCCAGCCTACATGAGCAGAGCATTGCAGTAAGGGTGCTGAAGAAGAGGCCAGAGGGTATTCCCCTCTTGTTCACCCCTTCTCCCCAACTAACCTCCCATTCCCAGAAATCAACCAGTCACCTGCTGGCATTTAGGTCATGTGATCACCTGCAGACCTACCTGTTCGGATGGGTGAGGAAGGGACCCTCTCACCATGAAAGTGGAACAATTAGTTAAGACATAAATTAAAAAGTTTGACAATGGAGAACATGGGAAACCACATAGTTGAAAGTGGAAAACAATGTAAACACCATAGTTGATATTGAAAAACATGTAAAGAAACATGAATAATTAAGCTAGTCTACAGTACGTTGCCGCTGGTAGCGGAAGAGTTAATTGTATGAGTGAACATACAAAGTATCAGACAGCTTATGACTTATTAATGGGGCAGACAAAACAACATGGTTCAGTCTTCTCACAGCAAGCCTTACCTAGAAGACCTGATCATCTGTACAGTCATTGGAACTGAGGTAGTCTCTCCTAAACATCCACTGGCCAGAGGCCACCGTTCACACAAGATTTGCTTCTGGCCTTCCAAGATTGCTAGAGTGCGTGGCTAATAAGGAAAACCAGCAACTTTACCTTTTCTCCCTTTGTCCACACCACAGTAGGCGCTGGGTCTCCAGTGATGGGCACGTCCAGTCGCAGTTTGTTCCCAGCCACCACCACTATGGTGGAGTCGGCCGTGTGACCCATGCAGTCCAGGTGGATCTTTGGAGGATCTTCAGCAATAAAGAATGATGGACATGCAACATATGTAAATGTAATATTAATCCAGCAATCCAAGATATATAATATTTTCAATTGAATAAGAGGCTGCGAGGATGAAGAATAAACCATGGTATACCTTGGCGAGGCACGTAATCGATCTTGACCTCTGAAAAGCAGACAAACACGCAATTAATTCATTAAATGAAAATTATCATTATGAAATGCAGAGGCTTATGACATGGTGTAATTTTAAAAGTACCCAGGAAGTTGAGTTTGGCTGATAGGTTGAATGCGTATCCCTCTGGAACAAAGGTGTAGTCACCCTGGTCCTCGGGTTTGACATCATCGATAGTGAGTTTGTGGATCCTTCATTGAGACATAATTTTCACAAATATTTGTCCAGCTACTCAACAAACATTCTGACCCTACTCAGTACAACAGTATGGATACCATTCTCACCTGCCAATGTGTGTAATATGGGTCCTGGCATCGGCCTTCACTTCCACTCCATTCTTGTACCAGATACCTTTCACAGTCTCATCTGAGACCTCACACTTAAACACAGCCTCGTCCTTTGCCTTCACTGTGAGGTCAGCAATGTTCTGGTACACCTCCAGTTCCTTCTCTAAAGGGTCGGAAGTCAGAGATGATTCACAACGTATGTAGTATATGAAGTATTTCAGAGTATGGGGTGTGTTCATTCATTTTTCGGGGGGACTTTTACTAGGAGATCCCAGGTGACATGGATATACTGTATAACATATACAGTACAGTTATGGCCAAAGGTTTTGAGAATGACACAAATATTAATTTTCACAAAGTCTGCTGCCTCAGTTTGTATGATGGCAATTTGCATATACTCCACAATGTCATGAAGAGTGATCAGATGAATTGCAATTAATTGCAAAGTCCCTCTTTGCCATGCAAATGAACTGAATCCCCCAAACAACATTTTCACTGCATTTCAGCCCTGCCACAAAGGACCAGCTAACATCATGTCAGTGATTCTCTCATTAACACAGGTGTTAGTGTTGACGAGGACAAGGCTGGAGATCACTCTGTCATGCTGATTGAGTTCGAATAACAGACTGGAAGCTTGGAATCATTGTTCTTCCTCTGTCAACCATGGTTACCTGCAAGGAAACACGTACCGTCATCATTGCTTTGCACAAAAAGGGCTTCACAGGCAAGGATTTTGCTGCCAGTGAGATTGCACCTAAATCAAACATTTATCGGATCATCAAAAACTTCAAGGAGAGCGGTTCAATTGTTGTGAAGAAGGCTTCAGGGCGCCCAAGAAAGTCCAGCAAGCGCCAGGACCGTCTCCTAAAGTTGATTCAGCTGCGGGATCGGGGAGCCACCAGTACAGAGCTTGCCACCTCTCCAGTAAAAACATCAGGGACAGACTGATACTCTGCAAAAGGTACAGGGATTGGACTGCTGAGGACTGGGGTAAAGTCATTTTCTCTGATGAAACCCCTTTCCGATTGTTTGAGGCATCCCGGACAAAAGCTTGTCCGGAGAAGACAAGGTGAGCGCTACCATCAGTCCTGTGTCATGCCAACAGTAAAGCATCCTGAGACCATTCATGTGTGTGGTTGCTTCTCAGCCAAGGGAGTGGGCTCACTCACAATTTGCCTAAGAACACAGCCATGAATAAAGAATGGTACCAACACATCCTCCGAGAGCAACTTCTCCCAACCATCCAACTTCTCCCAACCATTTGGTGACTAACAATGCCATTTCCAGCATGATGGAGCAACTTGCCATAAGGCAAAAGTGATAACTAAGTGGCTCTGGGAACAAAACATCGATATTATGGGTCCAAGGCCAGGAAACTCCCCAAACCTTAATCCCATTGAGAACTTGTGGTCAATCCTCAAGAGGCAGGTGGACAAACAAAAACCCACAAATTCTGACAAACTCCAAGCATTGATTATGCAAGAATGGGCTGCCATCAGTCAGGATGTGGCCCAGAAGTTAATTGACAGCATGCCAGGGCGGATTGCAGAGGTCTTGAAAAAGAAGGGTCAACACTGCAAATATTGACTCTTTGCATCAACTTCATGTAATTGTCAATAAAAGCCTTTGACACTTATGAAATGCTTGTAATTATACTTCAGTATTCCATAGAAACATCTGACAAAAATATCTAAAGACACTGAAGCAGCAAACTTTGTGGAAATTAATATTTGTGTCATTCTCAAAACCTTTGGCCACGACTGTATATGACAACACCAGATGTATAGAGGATAGGGCATCTGATCCACACAGGAAACAATTACTTTTAGACATCAATGGAGGCTGCAAGCTCAAAGTCTATCAACATAAGAGAGAGTATGAGACAGTTAAGGGTAATGGACAGGTAGTGTCCATTATGTGTAATGTAAACTACTCCACTCCTAGTGAAGGTTACAGCAGAATGAAGTTAGCTGACAGGAGCAATGAGAAGCTGCTACTGAGAGCATAATGGGATTGGCAGCTGGTAAATCTTGGCAATTGCTAAATTTGATTAGAGGCCCAGATAAACTATAGTTGCGAGCTGGGCCAGATATCATCTTTAAATTCAACTACGAGTAACAACCCCTGAGCAACACACAACAAAATAATACACACAAGATATTTGTGTTTTCAGGGGCTTGTGCTCAGTCCCCTCCTGTACTCCCTGTTCACCCACGACTGCGTGGCCTCAAACGACTCCAACACCATCATTCAGTTTTCCGACGACACAACAGTAGTAGGCCTGATCACCAACGACGAACCAGCCTACAGAGAGGAGGTCAGAGACCTGGCAGTGTGGTGCCAGGACAACAACCTCTCCCTCATCATGAGCAAAACAAAGAGCTGATTGTGAACTACAGGAAAAGAAGGGCCAAGCACTCCCCATTCACATCGACAGGGTTGTAGTGGAGCGGGTCAAGAGCTTCAAGTTCCTTGGTGTCCACATCACTCAGAAACTATCATGGTCCAGACACATCAAGACATTTGTGAAGAGGGCACGATAATGCCTATTTCCCCTCAGGAGACTGAAAAGATTTTGCATGGGTCTTCAGATCTTCAAAAAATTATACAGTTGCACCATTAAGAGCATCCTGACTGGTTGCATCACCGCTTGGTATGGCAACTGCTCGGCATCCGACCGTAAGGCGATACAGAGGGTAGTGCGTACGGCCCAGTGCATCACTGGGGCCGAGCTTCCTGCCATCCAGGACCTCTATACCAGGCCCTAAAGATTGCAAAAAACTACAGCCCCCCAAGTCACAGACTGTTCTCTCTCCTACCGCATGGCAAGTCTAGCACCAAAAGGCTCCTTAACAGCTTCTACCCTCAAGCCATAAGACTGCTCAACAGTTAATCAAATGGCTACATGGACTATTTACATTGACCCCTTAATTTATTCTTATTTATTTTTTTGCACGGACTCTCTTGCACAGATTCGATGTACACTTACTGGACTCTAACCACACACCCCGCACATACTACACTGACACAGCAATACACACACAGACAAACACAAAACACACACACACATCCATGCATATTGACTCCACACACATACAGTTGAAGTCGGAAGTTTACATACACTTAGGTTGGATTTGATAAATGTTTTATTTAATTTTTTGCACTGTTGGTTAGAGCCTGTAAGTAAGCATTTCACTGTAAGGTCTACACCTGTTGAATTCAGCGCACGTGACAAATAAACTTTGATTTGATTTGGAGTCATTAAAACTTGTTTTTCAACCACTCCACAAAGTTCTTGTTAACAAACTATAGTTTTGGCAAGTCGGTTAGGACATCTACTTTGTGCATGGCACAAGTCATTTTTCCAACAATTGTTTACAGACAGATTATTTCACTTATAATTCACTGTATCACAATTCCAGTGGGTCAGAAATTTACATACTCTAAGTTAACTGTGTCTTCGAACAGCTTGGAAAATTCCAGAAAATGATGTCATGGCTTTAGAAGCTTCTGATAGGCTAATTGACATCATTTGAGTCAATTGGAGGTGTACCTGTGGATGCATTTCAAGGCCTACCTTCAAACTCCTCTTTGCTTGACATCATGGAAAAATCAAAAGACCTCATAAAAAAATTGTAGACCTCCACAAGTCTGGTTCATTCCTGGGAGCAATTTCCAAACACCTGAAAGTACCACGTTCATCTGTACAAACAATAGTACGCAAGTATAAACACCATGGGACCACGCAGCCATCATACCGCTCAGGAAAGAGACGCGCTCTGTCTCCTAGAGATGAACGTACTTTGGTGCAAAAATTGCAAGACAATCCCAGAACAACAGCAAAGGACCTTGTGAAGATGCTGCAGGAAACAGGTACAAAAGTATCTATATCCACAGTAAAACGAGTCCTATATCGACATAACCTGAAAGGCCACTCAGCAAGGAAGAAGCCACTGCTCCAAAACCGCAATAAAAAAGCCAGACTGCGGTTTGCAAATGCACATGGGGACAAAGGTCATACATTTCCTCTGGTCTGATGAAAAAAAATATAACTGTTTGACCTTAACGACCATCGTTATGTTTGGAGGAAAAAGGGGATGGCTTGCAAGCCGAAGAACACAATCCCAACCGCGAAGCACGGGGGTGGCAGCATTATGTTGTGGGGGTGCTTTGCTGCAGGAGGGACTGGTGCACTTCACAAAATAGATGGCATCATGAGGCAGATACATTTTTATGGATATATTGAAGCAACATCTCAAGACATCAGTTAGGAAGTTAAAGCTTGGTCTCAAATTGGTCTTCCAAATGGACAATGACCCCAAGCATACTTCCAAAGTTGTGGCAAAGTGGCCTAAGGACAACAAAGTCAAGGTATTGGAGTGGCCATCACAAAGCCCTGACCTCAATCATATAGAAAATGTGTGGGCAGAACTGAAAAAGCGAGTGCGAGCAAGGAGGCCTACCAACCTGATTCAGTTACACCAGCTCTGTCAGGAGGAATGGGTCAAAATTCACCCAACTTATTGTGGGAAGCTTGTGGAAGGCTACCTGAAACTTTTGACCCAAGTTAAACATTTTAAAGGCAATGCTACTAAATACTAATTGAGTGTATGTAAACTTCTGACCCACTGGGAATGTGATGAAATAAACAAAAGCTGAAATAAATCCTTCTCTCTACTATTATTCTGACATTTCACATTCTTAAAATAAAGTGGTGATCCTAACTGACCTAAGACAGGGATTTTTACTAGGATTAAATTTCAAGTATTGTGAAAAACTGAGTTTTAAATGTATTTGGCTGAAGTGTATGTAAACTTCCAACTTCCAATTGTGTTACTATTTTTCCTTTAGTCCATTTAGTAGAAGAATTCTTACTTACTTCATTTTTTAAAAACTCTGCATTGTTGGTTAAAGGCTCGTAAGTAAGCATTTCATGATAAGGTTGTATTTGTATTTGGCCCATGTGAAAAATAAAATGTTATTTGATTTTGATTTGGTTTGATAACTGTATATATACAAACATACATGTCTGTTTGGACACACCTACACATTCAAGGGTTTTTCTGAATATTACTATTTTCTACATTGTAGAATAATAGTGAAGACATCAAAACTATGAAATACAACATATGGAATTATGTAGTAACCAAATAAGGCTATTTGACCAAGAAGGACAGTGATGGAGTGCTGCATCAGATGACCTGGCCTCCACAATCACCTGACCTCAACCCAATTAAGATGGTTTGGAATTAGTTGGACCGCAGAGTGAAGGAAAAGCAGCCAACAAGTGCTCAGCATATGTGTGGCAAGGCAAAGGGTGGCTACTTTGAAGAATCTCAAATATGAAATATATTTTGATTTGTTTAACACTTTTTTGGTTTCTACGTGATTCCATATGTGTTATTTCATAGTTTCGATGTCTTCACTATTATTCTACAATTGTAAAAATAATGAAAAATCCATGAATGAGTAGGTGTGTCCAAACCTTTGACTGGTACTGTACATCTACATCCAAAATGTAAAAAAAAACTTTAAAGCTGCACTCTGCAGCTCTTGACATCAATGACTGGGCACTAACAGTCATGTTAGGATTGTAAAACTGTGATAAACTGATGTTTAGTTACGAGATGGTGGAGAATGGGTGTTTTTAGATGTCATAATGACATGGCTAAGGTTCTGTCACAGTTGAAAATGCTGAAGTGATGTTGTTAATTGATGGTTG
Source organism: Brachymystax lenok tsinlingensis (assembly GCA_030435695.1). NCBI lineage: Eukaryota > Metazoa > Chordata > Actinopteri > Salmoniformes > Salmonidae > Brachymystax > Brachymystax lenok. The sequence goes on along the minus strand of CM059819.1, from coordinate 35,534,133 downwards.
TTGTTCAATCAAAATTAATGTTATATCATTTTTGTCCTACGTTCGTTTAGATTTTCTCCTACGTTCGTTTCCATTGAATGGTCATCATCCAACGTCTCTACCACGTCGCCTGTGGTTTGATTTTCTATACTCGCTGGAATAGGACAACATTTTTAGTTTGCTGTGTTCCCTGAATACCTTTTTGGAATATCCCTATAAATATACACCTATTGGCACAAATTAGATATACAGAACAAATTAAACATGCAGTACAACGAGAGAGAGAGAGAGAGAGAGTCACCTGCGCCAGCCTGTACCCTTCAGATAAAATATATGGGCCTTGTCTTCTAACTTTAGCCGGCATTTGGACAGACTTGTGTCTGTGCTGTAACCTTGACATAGTGGCATGTTTGATGGCGTGGGCAGCCATGTTTCAAGGTTAGGCAGAACAGGGGCTTGTTTGGAGTGACAGGAACACAAGAGTAGGCTGGGTCTCGGTGAAGGGTGAGGAAGAAGATTCACAATGTTTTTTGTATCTTCAGCCCAGTACTCCAGTTCAAAGATGACTTTGTCTGTCTTTAAACTGGACATGCTTTATGGACTGCAGGTGTTTGGACCCCAGGATGCTAGCTATCATATTCAACATTGTTGAGCAGAGATGTATTTCATTCTGTTGTGTTGTCTGACGTGAGCACTTACCCGATACCATGAGTTCAGCCATAGATTCACCGCCATTGGTTTTAACTGTGTAGTGGCCACAGTCCTCTTTAGTTGCCTCATTAATGATGAGGACGTGCTTGCGGCCATCTTTCTTGAAGCGGTACTTGAAGGACTCATCCCTTGTCAGCTCCACACCATCTTTCTCCCTGCATTGACAGAGCCCCACATGTGCACCAGCAGTCTCAAATTCTCCATTATTGTCTGGTTAATTGAATCTACATTTCTACAAAACAGTCAGAGGTGTCACTATAACAGCTTTGATTTGAGGTTTTGTTAGACAGTATCTAGTGAATGAGATACAGAGTTGTCGATGTAACACTGTCAGCCATTTTGCATTACAAATCGGCACTGACAAATGTTCTCAACATGTTGCTTTTCTGAATGGTCATCACTTTTCCATAACTATTTCATTTTCACCAATGAAGGCACAGTTGCCCAGGTATTAACAGTGGTATCATGGCAATCTGATACTGTATGTTTGCCCAAAGAAACAAACTGGCAGATAAATATTTATTTCTGTGCACACGGTTAGGCCCAATTCCAGGAACATCACCCTGTTGTATTTTAGATGGGTGACCATAATTCACAATTACTTTCTCGTTCCTCTAAAGGACAGGGGAGGTGCTAACAGCCCTGTATGACCTTTCATGTGGCTGATAATTTACTGCATGTTGTGATATCCAGCCTAGCCCTGTGGCAGATACACTGTGACTGAGACACTGTGGCAGAGACACTGTGGCAGGCAGGTCAGCGTCTATCTGTCAATCAGGGAAGTCACAGCCTCTGGGTGACTAACACGCTAAAGCCATGAGCGACACAAATGCCATCTACCGGACATGTGAGGAATGTGTACCATGCAGCGCAGACATCTGTTTCAATCCTTACAACCAGAGTAATGTTATCCTCAAACCAAGATCTGATATGTGGATTACTTCTAACAAGGGAAACACAAAATATAGCTATTTCCTACTGTACCCCTATGTCACCATATTAGTTATTACAGCCATCTGTTGTGTCTGTCTGAGTTGTTGTGAAGTGACCCTGTCTGGATTGGCACCCATTGTTGACCTCCTCACACTTTCTATGGTATGGAAGTTGCAGTGTTTGAGTTTGATTTGTGGGTTGAGGGAATGTCTTACCATTTGACAGTAGCCCCTTCTTCTGACACCTCACACTCTAACTCCACCCGCTCACCCTTCATGACCATCTGGTCCTCCAGATTACTTGTAATAGTGACAGGAGGCTCTGCAGACACACAGAGAAAGAAACAATAAGAACCACCATTATACCACCAGGCACCTTAGCAAATAATCATATTTCCCTTGTTGTGAGTTTCCCTTGTCATGTCATGATGCTATCTTAAACATCACGCAGGCACAAATATAATGTCAGTGTGAAATGCATTCAAACTGGTGTACAAATGAAACATTAATGTTGGACCGTTGATTGTCCACTTTCAGTTGTCTCACATGTACCTTTGACAAAGAGCTCTGTGGTGCACTTCTCATCTCCGACTACACAGGTGTATGTGGCATCATCTGACAGTGAGCAGTGGTTGATGGTGAGGTATCGCTTGTTGCCAACACTCTCAAAGATGTACCTGGTAGATGGACAAGAACCTTCATTATCCACTCAATTATTCACTCAATTGCCCCTTCTTTTTGACAGACATGGACAACATTCAAACCACAATAGCCTTCTGTGTAACACTGTTTTCTTGTTGATGATACATTGTATAGATAGTTGGTAAATTGGTTGATAGCATAACAGTTTTACATCAGTCATCATCATGTTTTCAGAGTAGACAGCAGTGTGGAGACCCCAAAAAGCTTCCATATTTACAATGGTTGACAAAGTCATATTCCTTTGTAGCTCATTTCAGCCCTTTGTTACTGTCGGTACCTAGCAAAACAATTTCAGATGTGCTGCTTGACATGATGAAAGCACTTACTTGCTGTTCATGAAAGGTCAGCAAGATCAGCACAGTCCATCCATGTGTTGTGGGGAGAAGGAAGAGAAAAGTTAGCATGACATATACAGCAATCTGAGAGATAGTTAATTGTATTGTTGAGTTGCTGAATAAGCATGTGTTGTACACACATTTGTAAGAGATGGTACATCAGTAATTTATTCTAATTGAATGCAAGCTCAGAAAACCCTTTCCGCTGATGGCTACCTTCCAGTTGATTGAATCTCTTGCCCATTCTTCAGCCATTTTACATCTACATCTTCATTGGCCACGTCAATGCATAGTTTCATTTTATGCCCTTTTTCTACCTGGTAGGCAGGGTCCAGCTTCTTTAGGAAAGCTGGAATTTGGAGACACAGACACATGGAGAGCAATTACTTTTCCTATAGTTAACAATACTTATCTGCAGAGCACAGGAGGCTGGTGGCGATTTAATTGGGGAGGATGGGCTCGTGGTAATGGCTGGAGCGGAGTAAGTGGAATGGTATCAACTACATCAAACACATAGTTTCCATGCTTGATGCCATTCAATTCACTCCGTTCCGCCCATTATTATGAGCCGTCCTCCCCCCTCGTTTAGCTATAAATACAGATACAGTAGCTAGCTTCTGTAATGGAGGCTTCCATGGAGGGATGATGGAAGGGATGAGTACCTAAATTGGTATTTGCGGTCCATTTTAGGACGGGTTCAGTCTCAGGATGCATCATGTATTAGCTGAAGGATAAGTGTTGGTTTCACAAAGATAGAGATACCAACCTACACTCTTCTTTTCCTCCTTCTTCATCTTCTTCAGCCTCTTCAACATCCCACGCAGGTCTGTGATGCCATACTGGAAGGCAATCTTCTCATACTCACTGGCTGGAGCATTCTGGAGGATTTCCCATACATCCTCATCAGGCTCACTTTTGACCTGGGACTTAGAGGCACTGGCACAGAAATAGGACACAAGGGGACAAGGTAAGCCAATGTCTGAAGCCATCACTTTAGCATTATCATTAGGCTACATTACTGACCATGCACAGTAACAGTTAGGTCTACTCATGCTCAATAGGCCTACTTTTTTTAGGCTTTACATTTTCTTCATTACTTGCAATTTTCCATTACAATTTTATACATAAAATTTGCATTCAGGTTTCACTCAAAAACTCATTGCAGTCTTCACATAACAATCAGATAGCATATTATTACATCGACAACAATTGTTTCTTACCGATGACCTGGTGAACCTTTAAAAAAACTGCTGCACTCATTCCGAAGCAGAACCCAAGGGACATGCATGACAAGACAAACCAAGCAGATTAATACACACATCAAATATTCATTGCAGTACTCAAAATCGAATTATAGCACCGTAGAACCCACCGATGAAGACCGCAAACAAGTGCATCAATTACAACAAATATAATTTATGCTGCAATGGTCTGCAGACATGCAGAAAAGTGCCATAGCTATTGTAAAATATTGAAAATGAATTCTGATTAATCTGAAATATACAGAACTTCAAATCAGAATAATTTTTACTGCATTATGAATTTTGAAAAAAAAACATTCACATTTTCAACAAACAAGAGATGCTAAAACAATGTGTTTGCCAGTATAGGTCAATATATGACATCAAGATAAATGCCAGGGCATGACATCCACTAGACTAGGAGATGGGTTTGACATTAAGGGATTGAGTGAGATGGAACAATGTTTGTGTGTGATGGGGGCGGAAATAAACCATTGCTTTTAAAACAGGCGGAGTCGTGACTGGATATGGAAGGAAGGTCTTGAGAGTCAGTAATGACTCATTGTGATGATGCAGTGACACTCATAGGGAAGAAACAGATGCAGACCACAAAGTGTTGTAAAAGCTTCTAGTGCATTCAGATGTGTGCTAAATCTCCTGCACTCTTAGAAAAAAAATTGCTATCTAGAACCTAAAAGGGTCCTTTGGCTGTCCCCATAAGAGAACCCTTTTAAGAAACCTATTTGGTTCCAGGGAGAACCCTTTTGGGTTCCATGTATAACCCTTTCCACAGAGGGTTCTACATGGAATCCAAAAGGGTTTTTACCTGGAACCAAAAAGGGTTATCCTATTGGGACAGCCAAAGAACCGTTTTGGAACCTTTTTTACTAATAGTGTACTGCTCTATGTGTTCTAGCTTGTGGGGTAGAAGTGACAGAGTCTTCTGCAGGGCATGAGGGGTGTGAGTGTGCTAGGCAGAAGTAGTCTGGGACCAGTGTGAGATTAGCAGGAGGACTCAAGATGCATTGTGAGCAGGCCGCAAGACTGACCTGAATTCAGGTTAGTGATAAAGTAGCTGGGAAATCATGTCCATTAATCCAATCTGTTGGGTAAACTAGTGGTAGTCACTTACTCTCTGTACAGTGAAATCCAGTGAAGAAATGGAGGGGGACACAGTGAGATAACATACCAAGAGAAACAAGCTTACTGATTTGGAAAATAATGACGTTACTCAACTTGTTGTTCTGAAATAATCATAGATAATTCACACTCACCTTTTCTTCAACAAGGCACTGAAGTCCAACTCTCCTGCTTCCTCGCTTCCATCCATACTGCTGTAGAAATATCAGCGCCAATAACACAATGTCAGTACCCTATCAAAGCAATGTATTCTTACAGTGTAGTTATCATCATCACCATAAGAGATGAGCAGCACCCTTGAAAACAACAGTAAACATGTCGTGCCCCCCGAATGATGCCCCTTGGGCCAATTTTCAGTTAATTACTATAGCTCCTGCCTTGGACCAATCAGTGTAATGTTGTAAATGCCGGATCTCTGTGGCAAGATGTATCGTTCACCCACATTTTTTCAAAATCAGGCCAGTGCGTGTGACTAACGTACGAAGGAACGGACAGAGACAAATCCACAGTCCCCTCCCCGATTTCATGATGGGGGACAATTATAGACAGTAGCAGAAAGAGTCTTGACATTTTTTCAAGGTGGAACGTGGGGAGCTGGTAGATATTTTAAGGGGTAAGAAACAAAGAGAACTTTGAGACGCACTGTAAATATAGTATAATATAGATGGATAGAGACAGACAGACTGTCTTTTCTGGCATGCTTACCCTGTACTAGCGTAACCATGAGAAGCAACAAAAATCAAATTCCACTCATGGAATCTGTATTCCACACTGATCAATGTGAAGAGGGATCTCAGGGAGAGGACAGCAGTTTTAAACGCGGCTGGAAGTGTTTATCTCCTCCCTCTGATCTCTGAAGCGATCAGGATTAAACGAGGGCCTGGTGGTTTATGTGGTAGAATTACAACACACGGCTGTGACTTCCTCCAGTGATATCTCTCATTCGACAGCCCTGGAGAACCAGTGCCACAGAAAAGCTTGTGTGTCTTAACACATCCTGGCACTTTCAATACCATAAAACCATGGGCAAGACCAAAACTCACTACGTCGGCTCACTGTTTGTGCAGCTGGCTCCGCTGTTTTGATAAAGACCCCATGGTAGATCAGAGAGAGAGTTTGAGTGACATATAAAGTTGGTGTGCTGTTAAGCTGATTGTTAACCCAGCCTATTGTACTCTCTCACCTCCAGACCAGAAGCTGGTTCTGTCAAAGTTGACCCAGTGGATTTAACATCTAAGGTGGTCTCTTTAAAAGATGAGTTAGGTCAAACCCTGTCTCTTTCACACCATGGCTGTCTTTTCAAAATCCAGCGAGGAAGTTACATATTCCCAGAAACTGGCTCTGTTTGACCAAAAAGGAAAGCAGAGAAAAAGAGGGACTGAAAACCTTTCCATTAAGTCTTTTTGGTAATCAGAGGCCCCAGTGTTTGCATATGAACCCGCAATGTTGCAGCAAACCCCTTCCCCCCACTACCTTCCTGATCGTCCACTTCTCTTCTTAGCAGCTCCACTCCTGACAAGTTGGCATTGCCAGATAGTTATTTCTCTCACATATCCAAATGACTGTAAAGATACTATTACACCCCATTTACTTATTGTGTATTGGCACATACTGTACAGTCGTGGTCAAAAGTTTTGAGAATGACACAAATATTAATTTCCACAAAGTTTGCTGCTTCAGTGTCTTTAGATATTTTTGTCAGATGTTACTATAGAATACTGAAGTATAATTACAAGCATTTCATAAGTGTCAAAGGTTTTTATTGACAATTACATGAAGTTGATGCAAAGAGTCAATATTTGCAGTGTTGACCCACCCTTCTTTTTCAAGACCTATGCAATTCGCCCTGGCATGCTGTCAATTAACCTCTAGGCCACATCCTGACTGATGGCAGCCCATTCTTGCATAATCAATGCTTGGAGTTTGTCAGAATTTGTGGGTTTTTGTTTGTCCACCTGCCTCTTGAGGATTGACCACAAGTTCTCAATGGGATTAAGGTCTGGGGAGTTTCCTGGCCATGTACCCAAAATATCGATGTTTTGTTCCCCGAGCCACTTAGTTATCACTTTTGCCTTATGGCAAGGTGCTACATCATGCTGGAAAAGGCATTGTTCGTCACCAAACTGTTCCTGGATGGTTGGGAGAAGTTGCTCTCGGAGGATGTGTTGGTACCATTCTTTATTCATGGCTGTGTTCTGAGGCAAAATTGTGAGTGAGCCCACTCCCTTGGCTGAGAAGCAACCCCACACATGAATGGTCTCAGGATGCTTTACTGTTGGCATGACACAGGACTGATGGTAGCGCTCACCTTGTCTTCTCCGGACAAGCTTTTGTCCGGGATGCCTCAAACAATCGGAAAGGGGATTCATCAGAGAAAATGACTTTACCCCAGTCCTCAGCAGTCCAATCCCTGTACCTTTTGCAGAGTATTAGTCTGTCCCTGATGTTTTTACTGGAGAGAAGTTGTTTCTTTGCTGCCCTTCTTGACACCAGGCCATCCTCCAAAAGTCTTTGCCTCACTGTGCGTGCAGATGCACTCACACCTGCCTGCTGCCATTCCTGAGCAAGCTCTGTACTGGTGGTGCCCCGATCCCGCAGCTGAATCAACTTTAGGAGACGGTCCTGGCGCTTGCTGGACTTTCTTGGGCACCCTGAAGCCTTCTTCACAACAATTGAACCGCTCTCCTTGAAGTTCTTGATGATCCGATAAATGTTTGATTTAGGTGCAATCTCACTGGCAGCAAAATCCTTGCCTGTGAAGCCCTTTTTGTGCAAAGCAATGATGACGGCACGTGTTTCCTTGCAGGAAACCATGGTTGACAGAGGAAGAACAATGATTCCAAGCACCATCCTCCTTTTGATGCTTCCAGTCTGTTATTCGAACTCAAACAGCATGACAGAGTGATCTCCAGCCTTGTCCTCGTCAACACTCATACCTGTGTTAACGAGAGAATCACTGACATGATGTCAGCTGGTCCTTTTGTGGCAGGGCTGAAATGCAGTGGAAATGTTGTTTGGGGGATTCAGTTCATTTGCATGGCAAAGAGGGACTTTGCAATTCATCTGATCACTCTTCATGACATTCTGGAGTATATGCAAATTGCCATCATACAAACTGAGGAAGCAGCCTTTGTGAAAATTAATATTTGTGTCATTCTCAAAACTTTTCGCCACAACAGTATACAAAAAAGGATAAGCATTTAAATAACCATTCAACAATATGCACAGACTGCTAGTTTGGAGCTGTCAAAAAATGCTTTCGTTAATACCGTTGTACAAAGTTCCTTTGTGTTGTTTTGTTGATACAGCTTGCTAAATAACAACTTGACATACTTTTCACTTTTGCGCACACACACACACACACACACACACACACACACACACCAGTAGAGGCTGCTGTAGAGGCTGCTGAGGGGAGGAAGGCTCATAATAATGGCTGGAACAGAGAGAATGGAATGGCATCAAACCATGTGTTTGATGAATTTGATACCATTTCATTTATTCCGCTGCAGCCATTACCGTGAGCCCGTTCTCCCCAATTAAGGTGCCACCAACCTCCTTTGACACACACACATACACACACAGAAGGAAAGAAATGTTTGAGCTTACGTGCGCCTGAAAGCTGCCCTGATGTCAAACCCTTCCACAGCCCGGGCCTCTAAAAAATGATAGAATAATCAGTTATCTCTTCTCTATCATTGATTTTTATACCATAGGTACTATAAAAAAATAACTGATATTTACTGTATGCTTTAGCAAGGAAAGGCACTAAGGAGAAAATAAGAACAATTGTAGTTTCTGTTAAGCTGCCCCTAGTGATTGTCCTGTGTGTGAGGGCACCCACCATGCACAGTTAGGTCAAAGTTGCAGCTGTCGAACTTGTCCCGGGATGACACCTCACACCTGTAAGCTCCAGCGAAGCTGGGCTTGGCTGCAATGATCTGCATCTCAAAGGTGTAGACCTGAAATCAAAGGCCCAAAATACCTGGTAATAATAATGTCAGCGATCTCTAGGACTTTCCTGAACAACGTTTAACAGCTCATTGCAGTGTCCAACCTGTTTTTGTATCATGATGTTCAAGAACTGTACATTGGTGATAACAGTATGTAACATGCCCATGTATGGGACAAAAGTCTAACCTTAGAGTTACGATCGTAAAGCTCCTTGAGCTGCAAGTTCTTTCCAGACTTGCTAGCCAGGTCCATCCACTTCCCCTTAAACCACTTGATGGTGGGCTTCTTCAGCAGTGAAGCAGCATTCACTTTAGCCACAAAATTGATGTTCTCACCTGGACACAACAGTAGAGAAACATGCCTTGACATGCCTCTTTATGAACGACTTGCATGAATGGTTACCATGTCTGGTTTCTAACTAAGTCGCCCTGGAGGAGAAAGTCTGCTAAATGACTAAAATGTAATGGTGTCACTCACCCACAGCGACCTCCCCACTCTGGGGTTTCTCTGTAAACAGGCCTGTGAGGTCTGTCTTCGTGTCAGGGGCTTGACTTTCTGGGAAGGGAACAGGAAAACGTTAAACAGGACAGAGCTATGGAGAAGCTGGGAGCAAGTAAACTACAGAGGATTGTTATACCATCTGTTTTTTTGTGTGTGTTCTTTTCTTCACAGAAGCTCTGTGGAAGGTTGTGAGGCTGATACAAAGCTAAATTGTGATACTGGCAAGTTTTTTCTGTGAAGTATATTACAATGTATCCATTGCCATGCATTGTGACCCTACAACATCACCACAAGCGTGTATCCAGTAGCTCAAAGGATCGGTGGAAACAATCTGTAAACATTGGTCTAACCATCAAATCCTGGAGTGTCATGTGCCTGTATATTGGCACCTGGCTGAGGTGCTGCTGGTGTAGTGTCCGCTGCTGCAGGGGTCTCTGCTGGGGTTGGGGCCTCCGCTGGAGCTACAGTGTATGTAGCAGCTGGATCTGGAGCTGCTGGGTCCCCTGCTCCACCCTGGGCTTCCTCTGGTAACAAAGAGTTAACAATGAGAGAATCATAGAACTGAATATTTCTCTAGTTAGTAGACTAAGTGTACCTTGGACTGTAGGCCATATACACTGAGTCTACAAAACATTCATGCAGGAACTAATGAGATGATCGAGGAGGGGCATCATGCAGGAACCAATGGGATGCTTGAGGGGTTACATTTGTGGCAAAACTTAGCCTATGCGCATGTTCTCTCTTAACTCATAAAATGTCTTAACATTTGAGAGTGCTTTGTTTCCGTAGGCCTATTGAACATGTTGAACATGTTTGATGTTGTTTTCCCAAATTGATCAACATGTTTGTTAAATCTATGTTACATATAAACATACAGTATTCGCTAGGTTTACAAAATGTCATTCCCTTACCGTTTTATGCAAACATTTTATTCATGTTTGGTAGGCCTAAGATATGTTGTTGCATTTCATTGACTATTTCTTCTCCTCTGAGTGGGCACAATGTTTATAATGGACATGGACTTATGCAAGACTCACAAGGCAAGAGATTTCCATCAAAATGGTTTGTTTGCTGTTTGTCCATGGCGCTCCCCATCTGTCAAATGTGCAGTAGTTAATGAGGGAGTGTTGAATTTGGTCATTTTCCTTTTCATTATACGTGTTATTAGAAGTTTGGAAATATCTATTTTTGATTACATTGTCAATATTGTCAATTGAATGTCTGGATCACCATTGACATAAATAAAAGCACAACTTCTGCACCTGAACCTGCCTGCATCTTGTAACATTTCTGCCCTTACCACTGCTACGAGGTCCCTATTTTACACATTTGTCTACGCTTATCTTGCAAATATTTCCATTTATCAACTTTGAATGGATTAAGTTTCCATGTGCACTGTGTTATCTCCTGTCAGATGCCTGAGCACTTGCTGCTGTGTTTACTCATGAGGAAACAATCTGTTTGTGTCAGGCCAGGGTGAAGGTCATCAGGGAGGGTTTGATGTAAATCACGGCAGCACTGGACAGGCTGGAGCTGCTCCAAGTCTGATCTCTCCACAGCCTGACTCTCTGACCCCAGACATGCTTCCATCTTATCAAACCACACACAGTATCTACTGCCAGGCTGAAAGGGTACATGTTGCTGTGTGATCAACTATGTAGGTAATATTACAGTACACACTGTGCTCTTTGCTTGATGAAATGAAACATACTGAATGATTGTCTAAAACAGACTGTGATCGAGGTGATAATAACCAGCAGTGCAACAAACAGTGCTCAGTGTTCAACAAACATGTTTATGGTGTTTGGTGGCCTCTGTGCTCGGTGCTCCTCACACTGTGCTCATAGGTGAGTATGGCTCTGGACACAGGTCTACAGCCTCATAGACTCCCACCTTTCTTCTCCTTCACTTCCTCCTTCCCTTTCTCCTTTAATTCCAATTTGACTTCCTCCATGACTTCTTTCTCCTTCACCTTTAGGTCAAACTTGACTTTTGACCCTCCGGCAATCACTGCATAGGCAGTGCCATCCTCCTTGGTGACTGCTTGGATGGTAAGTGAGTGCTTGTTTCCATCTGCCTTGATCACATACTTGTCGCCAGAGACAAGGTCCTTTTTGTTGCACTGCCATCTCACCTTCGCATCAGGCTTCTCTGTCTCTGTCTCAAAAACCACTTTTGCACCCTCCTCTGCCACCTGAGTCTTTGGTTTCTTGGCAAATGCTGAGACTGGAGAGTGAGGGATGGGTCAGAATGAAATTATTCCTTTTAAGATGCCCAGTTGGTCATGGATTTTTGCAGTACATTGTGAAACCTTTGAAGTGCACTATGATGATACACCATAGTAGTTCTATTATCAAAATGGAAGCACTTCAGAAAAATTACAAATAAGGTTATACAGTGCATTCAGAAAGTATTCAGACCCCTTTCCTTTTTCCACATTTTGTTACGTTACAGCCTTATTCTAAAATGGATTCAATAAATTGTTTCCCTCATCAATCTACACACAATACCCCAGTATGACAAAGCAAAAACAGGTTTTTAGAAATGTTTGCAAACTTATAAAAAAAATAATAACTTTACATAAGGATTCAGACCCTTGCTATGAGACTTGAAATTGAGCTCAGGTGCGTCCTGTTTCCATTGATCCTCCTTGAGATGTTTCTACTACTTCATTGGAATCCACCTGTGGCAAATTTAATTGATTGGACATTGTTTGGAAAGGCACACACCTGTCTATATAAGGTCCCACAGTTGACCGTACATGTCAGAGCAAAAACCAAGCCATGAGGTCAAAGGAATTGTCCGTAGAGCTCCGAGACAGGATTGTGTCAAGGCACAGATCTGGGGAAGGGTACCAAAGCATTTCTGCAGCATTAAAGGTCCCCAAGAACACAGTGGCCTCTATCATTCTTAAATGGAAGAAGTTTGGAACCCCCCAAGACTCTTCTTAGAGCTGGCCGCCCGTCCAAACTGAGCAATTGGGGGAGAAGGGCCTTGGTCGGGGAGGTGGCCAAGAACCCGATGGTCACTCTGACAGAGCTCCAGAGTTCCTCTGTGGAGATGGAAGAACCTTCCAGAAGGACAACCATCTCTGCAGCAATCAGGCCTTTATAGTAGAGTGGCCAGACGGAAGCCACTCCTCAGTAAAAGGCAAATGACAACCCATTTGGAGTTTGCCAAAAGGCACCTAAAGAACTCCCAGACCATGATAAACAAGATCTGGTCTGATGAAACCAAGATTGAACTCTTTGGCCTGAATGCCAAACATCACGTCTGAAGGAAACCTGGCACCGTCCCTACGGTGAAGCATGGGGGTGACAACATTATGCTGTGGGGATGTTTTTCAGCAGCAGGGACTAGGAGACTAGTCAGGATTGAGAGACAGGTGAACAGAGTAAAGTACAGAGAGATCCTTGATGAAAACCTGGTCCACACCACTCAGGACCTTCAACTGGGGCAAAGGTTAACCTTCTAACAGGAAAACAACCCTAAGCACACAGCCAAGAAAACGTAGGAGTGGCTTTGGTACAAGTCTCTGAATGTCCTTGAGTGGCACAGCCAGAGCCCGGACTTGAACCCGATCGAACATGTCTGGAGAGACCTGAAAATAGCTGTGCAGTGACGCTCCCCATCCAACCTGACAGAGCTTGAGAGGATCTGCAGAGAATAATGGGAGTAACTCCCCAAATACAAGCTTGTAGCATCATACCCAAGAAGACTCTAAGCTTTAATCACTGCCACGGTGCTTCAACAAAATACAGAGTAAAGGGTCTGAATACTTATTAAAATGTGATTTTTCCATTTTTTTTATTTGTATGAATTTGCAAAAAGTTCTAAAAACCTGTTTTTGCATTGTCATCATGGGATATTGTGTGTAGATTGATTAGGGGAAAAAAACAAATATATACATTTTAGAATAAGGCTGTCATGCAACAAAATGTGGAAAAGGTCAAGGGGTCTGAATACTGCACTGTATATAACCTTAATTGTACCACTATCTTGAATTCAGTTGAATTAATCAATTGAAATTGATAAATGCTGAAAAGGCTGATCTTATCATTGCAGTCATCTGCATTGCAGTGGGTTGATATCAGAGCTTTCCAATGTGTTGTTAATGAGAGGTTTTTATTGTCTAATACATTTCTCCTCTCTTTGAGTCGTATCAGGTGTTTTATTAACCTCTAACCAGGGAATGGTTTCAAATCAGCTCATTACATCACAAATGAAATGACCTCCACATGGAGCAAGATGACCCTATGGGTTTAAATATAGAATGCATATGTGCCCGACTAATAAATGCACTCAGCAGGCAACCCCAGTGACAGGGGCACAGGTAGCACAGTAGAGGGATTAGTGAGACTCTATTTTAGTTGCGCAGCGAGCATAGAAAGAATGTTACGCCTGTTCTGGGCTTCCAAGTGTGCTCCTTTTTTCAGGCTAGTGATGACTGGTATCTCCTACTTAACCTCAACGGTGTATTTATTGGACCTATTTATATTACATTTCACTCCAATTCCTCCATATAAAGTAAAGTAAATTAGAAAAATATATAATATGAGGGTTGGAGTTTAATTTGAACTAACAATTGTTATTGTAAAAAGAGAAGGAAAAATAGCAAGCAAGCAAAGCAGTTAGCTAGCATTAGGACCAGTAAGTGTTTACCCAATTAACTTATATAGTTCACCTGTATCTTCTAGTTCTTGTTTTATTTCAGTCCAAATAGTTCACCACAAACAATTTCTTCATCAGTTGGGGAATTCAAAACCCCTTTGCAGATGCAGTGCAAAGCATCTTTGTATCGGTAGAGAGACTCATTCTACATTTAAAAGACACTTCAACAAAAAACAGATTTACAGAATAATTATCTGTTGATAGCAGGGTCTTGATGTTAATGCTAAATTACTCAAACAGCCCATGACTGTTATACTTTGGGAGATCTTGAATGCTAGATGTCTTAGCAGACATACTGTATCTGAGTAACTGATACTGGGAGGAGGCTGCATTGTCATCTGATCTGTTGAGTTGCTCTTTCCACAGTGAATGGCAATGCTTTCCGTCTGACCCCAAAAAAGTGGAAAGTCATTTGTCTGGTTAGAATACTGTAAGGCATTTCTGGATCATCTGCACATGATGAGTGATGATTACACATGAACTCAGTGGTGCATGAAATGATGCACTCTGAATTTAAAACTCACGCTAACATACACTCACCTACATATTTATTTGGACAGTGAAGCTAAAACTTTGAGATCAAATGTTTTATATGAGGCAACAGTACAGAATGTCACCTTTTATTTGTGGGTAATTTCATACATATCTGTTTTACCGTTTAGAAATCAACACACTTTATGTATCTAGTCCCCCCATTTGAAGGTGTCATAAGTATTTGTACAAATGCACTTACAATGGATAACATTTTGTCAAAAGTTTAGTATTTGTTCCCATATTCGTAGCACGCAATGACTACATCAAGCTTGTGACTGTACAAACTTATTGGATGCATTTGCAGTTGGTTTTGGTTGTGTTTCAGATTATGTTGTGCCCAATAGCAATGAATGATAAATAATGTATTGTTTCATTTTGGAGTCACTTTTATTGTAAATAAGAGTCAAATATGTTTCTGAACACTTCTACATTAATGTGGATGCAACCATGATTATGGATAATCATGAATGAATCCGGAATAATGATGAGTGAGAACCTTACAGACGCACAAAGATCATGTCCCCAAAACATGCTAACCTCTCACCATTTTATTTGGGGGGGGTGATATTTATGCCTCTGTAACTTTCTCACTCATCGTTATTCATGATAGATTCATTAATATTCGGAATCAAGTGAATTGGTCCAAATATGACACCTTCAAATGGGTGGACTAGATACAGAAAGTGCTTTCATTTTCTAAATGGTGAAACAGATCACATCTATATATATATGTACAGTATAAAAATACTCTAAAATAAAAGGTAACATTCTGTACTGTCGCCTCATATAAAACATTTGATCTCATATCCAAAATGCTGGAGTATAAATTAAGTTTTAGCTTCACTGTCTAAAAAAGATACGTAGGGGATTGTAAATATGCAACGTCCATGTAGACTCATTTCGTAACAACGGGCTTCATAACGATACAGAATAAAATGACAGTGGGCTGGATTCAATATAACCTAGCCATGTTTATGCAGTAGCTCTGTTTACACAATTCCTGCCACAGCACATATGTGCATTATTCAGAAAATGTGAATTCTGTGAGAAAAAAAAATACTTGTTTATAGGCTACTGCATAAACACTGCAGTGTGAGATGATGGTTGGACAACTGTCTTCATGTATAAAAGTGGTGGAAGAAGTTTGGAACCACCAAGACACTTCCTAGAGCTGGCCGCCCGGCCAAACTGAGCAATCAGGGGAGAAGGGCCATGGTCAAGGAGGTGACCAAGAACCCAATGGTCACTCTGACAGAGCTCCGGAGTTCCTCTGTGGAGCTGGAAGAACCTTTCAGAAGGACAACCATCTCTGCAGCACTCCACCAATCAGGCCTTTATGGTAGAGTGGCCAGACACTCAGTAAAAGGCACATGACAGCCCGCTTGGAGTTTGCCAAAAGGCATCTAAAGGACTCTCAGCATAGCTAATATGAAGCTGAAGAGGCAGGCATTGGCAAAGTTCCCCCTTGTAACCATCAACAACATAACCTCTCTGAAATACAACTGTGAATACAAGAAACTATGACATGAGATGATCAGTGATCAAAAGTCCCACCAGTCCCACAGGTTGGGAGGGATTTGTTATTACAGAGGGAAAAGGGAGAGGAGGTAAAACAATCCAGCGACGTCTTTAGATAGCATCTGGAGATACAATGATGCTGAAGTAAAACGAGATGGAATCTGATCAGGTACACTTACCTGTTTTTTTGACTGGTTCTGGCATCCTGATTGAACGTGTCTTCCAGAAAGTAACCAACAATAAATAACACACTTCTTCCTAGCTCACCGCTTGCGTTTAATAGTGGGGCTCCTGAGCAACCCCCCTTCACAACAATACCAACCCACCCTCTCTTGTCACGATGTCTAGACCCAATCCCCTTTCCGTCCGGCAATGAGATAATAGACGTGCACCTCATCCCTCCCTATCCCTCCACCCCACATTCCCACAACCCCCAGACCCCTCTGACCTCCTGCAGACCATATTTCAGCCATCTCTTCTCCTAACACCTGAGCTGCATGACAGGCAAAGCAAGGGAGGGAGGGAATGGGATGTGGGGAGTTAAATATAGAACCTGAGTCCAGTGAGGTCTCCTGCTCTTTCTAGATTTTGCTGCTGCCTGGCCTTGTAAAAAGTATTAGCCGCTTGGCAGGAATGTGAGTGCTTTTCCCCTGGTGAACCATCAATTTCAGGAATCCTTCCATGGATCCATCATCCATCTGGTTAATTTAACATTTATTTTCTGAACAGGCAGCACTGTAAACAGCAAAATATTTTTCCTTATGTTTGTAATGTAACAAAACCTTTTCATGTAGAACAAGCATTCCAAATGGCAGTTAATTTTACATCAGAATCTAATTTTCCAAGGAAGTAATACACATATATGTGGGACCTTTACCCTCTCTAAATAAATCCTGTCCTGGTTGAATCATACACTATTGCCTGACACACTGGAGCTTAACATCTTATTAGTAGGGGCATAGCGAGGACATGACAGACTGACAGACTAACTGGAGTAAAATATTATGGAGTGTTAACTGTGGAGGCGGGCGAAGAACCGCACCTTAGTGGGGTATTTTGGAATAAAAGGGCATGTCTGACCCTGATCCTGAACACTACATCCTGATAATTTCATGATTTTTCGTTTTGTGTTTTACCTTGGCCTTGTGTCTGCCCAGTTTTCTCAAGTGTCCCAGCTATTACCGTAAACTACAGTACCAGTCAAAAGTTTGGACACACCTACTCATTCCAGGATTTTTCTTATTTTTACTATTCGCTACATTGTAGAATAATAGTGAATACATCAAAACTATGAAATAACAGTAGTAACCAAAAAAGTGTTAACAAATAAAGATATATTTTACATTTGAGAATCTTTAAAGTAGCCACCCTTTGCCTTGACGGCAGCTTCGCACACTCTTGGCATTCTCTCAACCAGCTTCATGAGGTAGTCACCTGGAATGCATTTCAATTAACAGGTGTGCCTTGTTAAAAGTTAAATAGTGGAATTTCGTTCCTTCTTAATGTGTTTGAGCCATATAGTTGTGTTGTGACAAGGTAGGGGTGGTATACAGATGAAAGCCCTATTTGGTAAAAGACCAAGTCCGTATTATGGCAAGAACAGCTCAAATAAGAAAAGAGAAATGACAGTCCATCATTACTTTAAGACATGAAGGTCAGTCAATTTAGAACATTTCAAGAACTTTGAAAGTTTCTTCAAGTGCAGTCGCAAAAACCATCAAACGCTATGATGAAACCGGCTCTCATGAGGACCGCCACAGGAAAGGAAGATCCAGAGTTATTAGAGTTAACTGCACCTCATATTGCAGCCTAAATAAATGCTTCAGAGTTCAAGTAATAGACATCTCAAAATCAACTGTTCAGAGGAGACTGCGTGAATCAGGCCGTTATGGTTGAATTGCTGCAAAGAAACCACTACTAAAGGACACCAATAATAAGAAGAGACTTGCTTGGGCCAAGAAACACGAGCAATAGACATTAGACCAGTGGAAATCTGTCCTTTGGTCTGATATGTAAAAATTTGAGATTTTCGGTTCCAACCACCGTGTCTTTGTGAGACGCAGAGTAGGTGAACGGATGATCTCCGCATGTGTGGTTCCCACCATGAAGCATGGAGGAGGAGATGTGATGGTGTGGGGGTGCTTTGCAGGTGACACTGTCAGTGATTTATTTAGAATTCAAGGCACACTTAACCAGCATGTCTACCACAGCATTCTGCAGCGATACGCCATCTCGTCTGGTTTGCACTTAGTGGGACTATCATTTATTTTCCAACAGGACAATGACCCAAAACACACCAGGCTGTGTAAGGGATATTTGACCAAGAAGATTGATGGAGTGCTGCATCAGATGACCTGGCCTCCACAATCACCTGACCTCAACCCAATTGAGATGGTTTGGGATGAGTTGGACCGCAGAGTGAAGGAAAAGCAGTCAACAAGTGCTCAGCATATGTGGGAACTCCTTCAAGACTTTTGGAAAAGCATTCTAGGTGAAGCTGGTTGAGAGAATGCCAAGAGTGTGCAAAGCTGTCTGGCTACTTTGAAAAATCTAAAATCTAAAATATATTTAGATGTATTAATCTTTTGGGGGGGTTACTAAACGATTCCATATGTGTTAATTCATAGTTTCTACAATGTAGAAAATAGTAAAAATTAAGAAAAAACCCTTGAATGAGTAGGTGTATCCAAACTTTTGACTGGTACTGTATACCGTTGAAGTCGGAAGTTTACATACACCTTAGCCAAACAACATTTAACTTGGGTGAATTTTGGCCCATTCCTCCACAGAGCTGGTGTAACTGAGTCAGGTTTGTAGGCCTCCTTGCTCGCACTCGCTTTTTCAGTTCTGCCCACACATTTTCTATAGGATTGAGGGCAGGGCTTTGTGATGGCCACTCCAATACCTTGACTTTGTTGTCCTTAAGCCATTTTGCCACAACTTTGGTAGTATGCTTGGGGTCATTGTTCATTTGGAAGACCCATTTACGACCAAGCTTTAACTTCCTGACTGATGTCTTGAGATGTTGCTTCAATATATCTATTTCCTTCCTCATGATGCCATCTATTTTGTGAAGTGCACCAGTCCCTCCTGCAGCAAAGCACCCCCACAACATGATGCTGACACCCCGTGCTTCATGGTTGGGATGGTGTTCTTTGGCTTGCAAGCCTCCCCCTTTTTCCTCCAAACATAACGATGGTCATTATGGCCAAACAGTTCTATTTTTGTTTCATCAGACCAGAGGACATTTCTCCAAAAAGTGCAGTTGCAAACCGTAGTCTGCCGGTTTTGGAGCAGTGGTTTCTTCCTTGCTGAGCGGCCTTTCAGGTTATGTCGATATAGGACTTGTTTTACTGTGGATATACTTTTTTACCTTTTTCCTCCAGCATCTTCACAAGGTCCTTTGCTGTTGTTCTGGGAATGATTTGCAATTTTCGCACCAAAGTACGTTCATCTCTAGGAGACAGAATGCGTGCGTCTCCTTCCTAAAGGCATGACATAATTTTCTGGAATTTTCCAAGCGTTTTAAAGGCACAGTCAACTTGGTGTATGTAAACTTCTGACCCACTGGAATTGTGATACAGTGAATTATAAGTGAAATAATCTGTCTGTAAACAATTGTTGGAAAATTACTTGTGTCATGCACAAAGTAGGTGTCCTAACAGACTTGCCAAAACTATAGTTTGTTAACAAGAAATTTTTGGAGTAGTTGAAAAACGAGTTTTAATGATCCCAACCTAAGTGTAAGTAAACTTCTGACTTCAACTGTATGTTTTTATTTTCAACCTTGTTTTATTGCTCAGTCAGTAATAAATGCAGGAGGGTTCACTTAAATCAATCCTCACTGTTTGTACAATTTTGCATTATTAAATTGAATTATTCTAACTATATCCCTGTCCTTTATATCTCCTTTTCAGTTGTATTTATTCATTGCTTTATGGAGCTGTAGGGAAAATACTCTTAAAACTATTATCTGTCTCTTGATGGTGCCCTCCCCTCGATACTTCACTTTGCGTCACTTTTCACTGCAGACTGTGCCCTGTGCTCCCATCATAGAGCTGTGTCAGCACCCATAATTATTTACACCTAGAGGCTTCGGCTGCCACATAACTGGGCTGGGGGTGGGTGGATGGTGGGGGACGGGGGTGGCCTTGTATGCTGCCAGTGGGACCAGTAAAGTCTCCACGGCTTCCCACATGTCTATATATTATCTGACTCGGCCACAAGGGGTTCTGCGTACATGGCTGTGATTCCCAGAGGATTTTCTAAAGCCAGTCTGTGATGTGCTGGAACAATGTGAGGATGAGTCTACTAAAACCACATGACGTGTGAGAAATAAAAATGCTTGAGTTCATCACGTGCAGATATGTAACTGAGTCATGCCAACATACAAACATGCCAACATGTGTTATACAGAGAGCACATAGAGTATGGAAAAACAACTGGCCATATACACTATTATACAGTTCAAACAGGGGTCTATGATTGAGACCATGGGAAAAATATTCCTGTGTTGGTATTCCTTGGCTAGGAATAGATTGCACCCTAGCTCGGAGGAGGCAAGGGTCTGTGCTATATCTCATAACACAAGCAGATGATAAGGGCTGGGTGACAAGCCTCTTCACCCTCACCCATTTCAGGAACAAGTCAATGGGGTGTGACAGGGAAGTAATGGTCAAGGGGACAGTGCAAAAAGGTTGCAGGTTAAATGTAATACAATTATAAAAATATACTGCTGCTACACCAAAGGTTAAGCAACAGGGATTGCGTATCCAAAGTCAGTGCATCTCAGAGTATCAAATCAGTTGCATTAATGCTAAAGAGTTTTTTATCAGTCTTTTTGTTTGTTTACATTGCATCCCAGTCTAATTGATGTCAAATGTGCACAATGGTCAGTGAGTCCAACAGTGAGTAGAAGTCGGTGAATACAGCCAGCTTTAAGAAAGGAGATCTCTGAGGACTTCTAGTGGTCATCTGTATTACCACTCCTGTAAGCATTCTGGTGATAGTGATTGACAATATCATTTAAAACGGTCCTGTTTCTATGTGCTTTAGAATGTAAAAGGTCCAATCATTGAGTTGTAGGAGAAAAATGTGCTGATTGTCAGATTCCATTAACACATTGGCTTTGACGTTCACATAAATGCTTTTTACAAGAGCAGCAAAAACAGTTATTGTTGATTTGAACACAAACAATAGTTATTACATTGATAACCATCTTGCATACTATATACAGTTAACTATCTCTCTCTCTCACTCTACCCTTCTTCAGGACTTCCACTATGTTTCTCCCTCTACAAATGGGAATATGGCCTCCTCTCCAAGTGAGACCTCCCCCCCAGCACTTCACCACTGAACTGATAAGTCAGCTTCTTCTTGACCTTTTTGACCTCGCCTGTCTTGCCATAGTTGCGAAGAGCCCGTGCCATCTTCTGGTAGGTCATTTTCTTGCGGTTGCCCTTCTGTACGCCCCACCGATGTGCCAGTGCCTCCTTGTGTTTCGAGGAGAACTGGAAGGTGCCCTTGTCCCTGTCCACCCACCAGATACTGTCCTTCATGTCCCCATTCCTCAGCAGATCTAGCAGGAACTGGTACAGACGGATCTTCTTCTTGTTGCCTATATTAATGTTAACAAAAGCACAAAATGGTTAAACATGCAATGAATCAGTTGAGGAGGTTCCCTACCTATGACCTACATGAGGTAGGATTATTGTGACCTCAAAAGCTAAATCAAACATGTGAGATTTTAGGTATGCATTTATGAATTAATTTCTTACCCAATTCTCCCCTTGTTACGTGGGCGATGTGGTCCCTCAGACACTCTTCATCAGACACTTCTAGTGGAGGGCTGCGGCCTCCTGGCTCCTCGTCGTCTGAGCTCCTCATTGTCTGAGGAGAGGTTTGCAAGTAGCCCATGGCACGAGGGTAATATGGCACCTTGGACACAACAAACAACAAAAACCATGTAGTCATTACAATACAAAACAATCACTACAATTACAATACACTATTTTTGGAGCAGTATTCACTGAGAAATTACAACTAAACAAATTAGATACCATGCTGATCATGTTATATACACAGTGTAGCGCAAGTGTTATTAATGACGGCAACCGTTTTTACTCCCCCAATTATTTATCCCCACCACGAGTGGCTGGTAGCACCTTAATTAGGGAGGACTGGCACATAGTAATGGCTGGAACGGAATAAATGGAATGGTATCAAACACTCCATTCCAGCTATTATTATGAGCTGTCCTCCCCTCACCAGCCTCCTGTGAATACCCACTCCCTTGAATTTATCAAGTGACAGTAGAGTTGAATGAATACTTAAAGAGATTCAATCCCACATATAATGTGTGAGAAAAATAGCTTCAACGCAGATTTACTTAAAGTGTAGTCAACTTTGTTCTAAGGGCAGAAATAATCTGTTTGGTTTAGGGCAGAACAAATCCGATTGGTTTCTAACTCTGAATCTTGCAAATAACTTTGAGTTACAAGTTGTAATGTTTTAAAATCATTTTTGTGTTACAGTAGTCAAACAAATGTGACAGTATCTCTAAGATACAACTGGTCTCCTGACTTGAAGCAAAGAGTCAAATGTAGCAAACTAGCAGCCTTATGCTAAGCTAATCAGAGCAAGAAAGCTAGCTAAGCATTTAGCAACCTCTTAGCTACTCATGTTGAATTAATAAATATAATATTGAGTCATAGAATAGAACTAGCTAGGTCAATCGGATCCCATTTACTTTATCAAAAATATTTAGTTAAATAAGCTGTATAAACTTCTGGGGCAAGAAAAGTACAATGCTAATATAAAAAACTGAGGGAGATTTTACAGAAATGATGTTACCAAACTTTGAATCTGCACAATAACTGTACTCTACGGTACTGTATTGTACTGTACTGAACTCTACTGTTCTGAGCTCTACTGTGCTGTACTTTGATGTCCAAACTTATGAAACATAGACATCTATGACTGGTTCAGATTTGGTTCTTGTTTGGAGGCAGAGCTCATTAAAATAATAGCCGTTGTGTAGAATAATCCCCAAAATATGCAAAGGAGGATTTTGCATATGTATAACTTTGTGTACCTATTTAGGATAGATCCCCATGAAGAGAATTACATTCATATCCAGAATTATGCATTTCTGTGTAGTACAGATCAGGGACCCATGATGAAATTCTGTTAACGCAAATGAATTTACCCGGTGTAATTCCTTTACTTATTGTAGTTCCATAACCAAAAGAGATTTTTTCAAAGTCATGTCATAGCTGACACCCCATTCTTTCTGCAGACATTGTTGAATCCTAATTCTTAATTCTGAGATTTGGAAAACGTGGACATATAAAAAACTGAGGGAGATTTTACAGAAATTATGTTACCAAACTTTGAATCTGCACAGTTCTTCCAGTCAATGTGTTTTTGTTAAATTTTCTGTGTAAACGTAGCCCTTGTGCATAGAGCCCTTGGTGGTTTGTTAAACTTAAAAATAAATTGTTTTTGTTTGACATACATTTTAAGTGAAAAATCTGAGTCGTGGAATTGCCCTTTTCTAAATCCTATGATTATCTTCACCCAAACTAACATTTACTGGCATATTTGAGACCTAGCTAGCTAGCTCTGTTCTTTGACTCAACATTAGTTCTGTTTTGCTTAGCATTTTATATTGATGCCCCTGGAGCAGCATAACTATCCATCCCTGTTGTTTTTGTCATAAAGCTTATTCAACTTAACATTTCAATAAAGCAAATGTTACCTGACTGACTTGTATATTTGACACCTAGTTAGCTATAGTAGTTATATTTATTAATTCAACATGAGTAGCTAAGAGGTTGCTAAATGCTTAGCTAACTAGCTTGCTCTGATTAGCTTAGAATGTCGCTGCTAGCTTGCTACATTTGACTCTGTTTCAAGTCAGGTGACCAGTTGTATCTTAGAGGTATTGTCACATTTGTCTGACTACTCATAATAACAACTTGTAACTCAACGTTTTATTTACATGATTCTCAGTTCAAACCTTCGCCATGTTTTTAAGAGTAGTATATCTGTTAAACTGCCCATTGACCTGTTCTTGACGATATAAGTTAGCCCAGCGGTCGCAAAGATTATAGGGCACTGCCCCGCTGCATGAGGTGTGATGTGTGGTTGCTGTTATTGCAGTTTTACTGTTTGGCCGTGCAAAATCCTGTCAAAACATTCAGCACACAGTTCTAAAAACCCAAAAACCCACTGTTTCTGCTCAGTGTCAGTTCCATTCAAAAATAGAAAAGGCATCTTTAAGGATATTCTCATCAACACTCCTTAATTAATGTTCTCTGTTTAAAGTGTAATATTTACAATGTTACAATGTAAGATTTGACACTAAGAAGACTGACAATGATCTGTGTGTGTGTGTGTGTGTGTGTGTGTGTGTGTGTGTGTGTGTGTGTGTGTGTGTGTGTGTGTGTGTGTGTGTGTGTGTGTGCATGTGTGTGTGTGCATGTGTGGATGTGTGTGTGTGACATAATGTTGGGGAGGCCACTTCTGGTTAAAAAAAGAAATATTTGTTCATCAGCCGTTAGTGAGTTGGCAGATTATAGTTATTTAGCAACACCAGCAGGCCCCAGTTAGAAAAAGGCCACAATGTCAAACCATCTGTGTGTAGGCGCACCCTACATCCTCCATGCAACATAGCTCACCAGTAACAAACAGTAGCCCAGATACGCTTTCATAGTCATTTCTTTATCTGAAGCCAGATTTTATGTTTACCTGTTATTAAGCATTTCTGAAGCATTGTTATTGCCACTAGAGGGGACATGTACATGAATTCTGCTACTTGCTTTAGTCCTGAACATTCAGAACATTCTCTATTAGTCATGTGCACTACATCTGCTTGAAAATAATGACCAACTCCAACGCTCTGTCTGTGTTAGAGGAAAAGAGAGGTCAGGAGTCAGGGGGGTGGGCTCACCGGTGGGGGTAGGGCATGGTTGTGTCCCCCAAGGCCAGGGTCCAGAGAGAGAGTGTCAACATCACTGTAACGAGCCGTACTGGGTAGATGTAGTTGCTGGACACTCTGGAGCTCAGTAAAGTGGCCCTCTGGCAGGTTGTCAAAGTCCAGAGGATGAGCATGATGAGTGGTGTGATAATCCCAGTGATCTGAACAGAGAGAAACATTTTAGTTGTTCATAGAGTAAGAGGTAGGTGTACACTAAATGGCAATGTTTAGATGGCATACAATAGAGAAAACCTATTGACTACAGATTCCAAATGCACAATGTCTGCTATTCATTTAAAAAGTGTTCAGCAAAATGTTTTAGGCAGTTTCCTGTTCACACATCTTTGCTTTGACAGTTGTCTTTTTCTTTCTTTCTAGCCCGAATGTCACAAATGTGCTAAAACATGTAGAAACTAAAAAAAACATGTAAACATGTTTTAGTGATCTGTTGTGTTCTGTCCTGACACTGCACCAGAGACTTGCCATTCTTATTATTTTATATTTATCAACCATACTGTAATAATTTAGTTTCTTAAATGGACCAGAGCCTATATAATTCTACAGCTCCTACTAGTAAATACCAGTTTATTCTTGCAGTAGGATCAGTTGATTACAGGAGAAAATACAACTGAACCTCTCCATTTCAATAAACCCCAGGGGGAAAGTTGTGCCTGACAGAAATAGCATCTGTTTCCTGTACTCCATGGGGGCAACATGGTTGGCTTCAGCTGCAGTGTCTTGATACTTTTTATGTACTGTATTGTCTTTAATATAGCTACTGTGTGTGATTTCCCCAGGCCTGGTCAAACACATATCTAGTTGGGCCGGCACTATTCACTTCCGTATAAGTGATATTCAAATTGTTTATTTCGTCTACAATTATGTGATGGTAAGTTCATCAGAGAAAGGGAAATTCATTTTAAAAGTATATCATTGTATCATAGTTATCAAGATTATCAATAGATAATGCATGAGGTATTAATACTAGGAAAAATGTTGTAGTGTTATAAAGCTCACCTCCTTGACTCTCTGCATCGATGACATACGGATATGAATATTCTGACATCTGTTGTCTATAGATGTCAGGTTCGTACATGTCTTCAGATGCCTGTTAAAACAAAAATAATGTCCTCAACTGAAATCATAACAAAACTTCACATTATGTTTTACTATTGTTTCCAAGGAACTGACACTCAACATCTATATACAAATTGCTTCCTACCCTTAATAATGTTTGTTGATAATGACATTGCTGAACAACATTTTGAGCTTTTTAAACTTCATTGACATTTACTATAATACTTTTTCTGGGGTTTTTTCATGGTTGGTCATAACCTTACAAAATGGATTGTTGTGAAACAAAACATATTGTTAGTTGTATAAACTATTATGTTATAAATATTGTTTTTTTGACAGTATGTAGACCACAAAAGTACCAACATTGTGTACCAGTTTAAGAGTTTGAAAATGAATGATGTTACAGTAATCTATTAACATGTTTTAAATAATTATCATACTTTAAAAAATGTAACGTTAATATGAAATTCAAACTTGAATTCAGTGAGCTTACGATGCTTGAGATGCATTTTCTGTATAAGTACATCCTGTGGTATATAAACAAGTACATAAACTCAACAAATAACCACATACCTGTATATACTTGGGCCTATAACCGAATTAACACAAATTGTTTGACTCATTGTGTACTTACAGGACCAGGTGAGATGAGGTACCCCTCCATTCTGTATGGATGCAACATGAAGGCTTCTTCTTGAACCGACCTACTTCAGGCACTTAGTTTGCAATTATTTCTCACACTCTTTCAAAACTTTTCCCGCACCATTGCACAACGTTTACCAAATTTCCTCTCACCAAACAAAACCCAAAATGTCTCCTCCCTCTGCCTACACAACTTTATCCACTTGTAAGCCAAGCTATTCTCTGGGACTCAAATTTTGTCTAAGAAATAAAAGAAATTAGCCCTACTCAATGACTGAAAATTAAAAGGGAACCTGATATTTTGACTTCTGTATATCTTTGTGGGTGTACACATCTCAGTGTGTCTGGTGGCGGTTCCTGGTCACTGGTGATTTGTCAGGGGGAGATTCTAACATCTCACATTTATTAAGGCTCAATTGCGTCACCTCCCAAACCAGCCAATCATTTCAAGGCCTGTCTTAACTGTCAGTCTATTAACATAGCATCATCTGTCAGTGGATAGTATCTTTGCATCTCATTGTGACCATTTTGCCAACCAAATTAAATGTTTGTTTTTTTTGTGTGGCTAAAGTGCAGGTCTCCATATTCATATACCTTGCATACACTATACAAATCTATATGAATATTACAAATCTAATATGAAACATTTTTACCATGTTTCAATGCCAGATACCTAAACATTGTCATCTCACATTTTAAACTGGTTTAATTCCTACTTCTCAGACCAGTATCAGTGTGTACATTGGATTTGGTGTTCAGCAAGGTTCGGCACTTGGACCCCTGTTATTCCCTATATTATGCTATCCCTTCAAATAAAATTTGTGGTGTAAATATGTCAATTAAAAAACAAACCAGTAGCTTGAGTTCTAGCCATATCAATGAAATAATGACTCACATACATCGATGAATTCTGCTATATTTCTATCCAAACAACGGTTTTATCTGTGTGTAGATTAGCTGGACAGATAAAATAATGCCACTTCCTTTTTGCAATCCTGCAACAGCTGTGGAGATTAAGGGAGAGGAGATAAAATACCTCCTGAGACAATAGTAGTATTGGTGGGGGGATTCTTGAGAAATCGCAAACGTTTTATTCTATTTTCTGACCAAATGTGTTTCTCACCATTCACCATTCTTCCTCACAATGAGTACAGTGTACAGTAGCTCTGCTACTAGACTCAGATGACCCTGACCCTATGGGCTGGTTTACAGGACACAGTATGAATATGCTTTTTTATCCAGGACTAGGCAGTGTCTGGGAAACCAGCCCTATCTGTCTCAGGTATCTCTCCCTAACACAACATCTCTGTTTTAACTTGAAGAGAAGTGAGGACACAAGGCAAGCCTCCACTGACAGGCTTGTGTAGATTTGGACAGAGGAAGAGTGCATACGTCTGATAATGACCAGGTACTTGAAATACTGTAGACAGTAAGATCCAAATCGCACTGAAGATAATTTTGGAATGATTATTATATTCCCTTGGTTGTTCAAAGCTTAATATAACACACAACCAAAAACCTTGTAGTCAAATTTCCTCTATTATGGATGTCCATGTATTCTATTGTTTTTCCTATCCTTTATTTCAATCAAAGACTATGTTGAATTTTCTGTGAATTGTTATAACCTTATCTGATATTTGTATGTGTTACGTAGCACCAAATACAGTGCATTCTTTGTTTAATAATCAACATTAACAAAGGCAAACAATCAGTTTGACTTGCTCGTTGTGGTATAACTATCATAATTTGGTAGGCCTGTGCATTTGAATTGGTGTACTTTTTTGGATTTTGGTTTATGTGGCTTTTCAGTTTGCCTTGCTTGCATGGTCTGGGGTTATAATTTGAGTCCCCTGCATCCTTCTACCACTTGTAGGTCTGCTGAAACCACACAGCCTGTCCATGGCCCCCATGTTAATCACAGCTGTCTGAGCAAAACTGATGACATTTAGTATTAATACACTATGTACGTTACGCTATTTTCACCACGGCTATTTTCAGAGCACACAAACGACTTTGAATATATAGTTTTTTCTCTAACACAAAAATATGCTTTTTTGTCATAAATCATTCAGGTTTCTCAGATCTGTTTAAATGAACTATTAGGTGGAGATTGGTGGACATCTCAGTAAGAGGTTGGTCCCTCAGCCTCATGGACAGCACTATAGTTAGTTTGATGAGTATGATATTGTGTAATTTCTGTTCCCCTGTACTTTGCTTTACAGAGTACATCCACATACAGGTCTACTACATACTACATAAGGCTACAGATTACTAGGCCTTCGACAGCTAAGAAACAAAATGAAACATAAACAGGCGTCATTGTGCTCATCCCATTTTGGGAAAGACAAGACCACACTTTCAGTTCTGTGTTTGAATGAATGGCTCAATACATGAAATGTGTGTTTCTCACAATGTAAACAGCTACAGGAAATAGGCAGAGAACATTCCAACAGAATCAGGCCTATCATTTGGTTTTACATTTCTACTGTCAGTCAACTTCAGTCTTGACCATCATCATCATCAGCATCACACATGCACGCAAGCACACACACACACCCACACACACTATGTAAAAGAGGAACTGGGAAATTCTCTTTTAGATTCAGTTCCTTATGGGGGGGGGGCTGTGAATGACTCCATTTGTGTGTCTAAACTTCAGTATGATCTAGGCCGCAAAACTTAAAATATAAATCTTTAGGGGTATTTCAGTGATTGTCTTGTCTGATCATGTTGGGCATTTTCATACAGTAAGTAAAGATTATACGTATCGTACAGTTAAAGTCGGAAGTTTACATACACCTTAGCCAAATACATTTAAACTCACTTTTTCACAATTCCTGACATTTGATCAGAGTAAAAATGCCCCGTCTTCTGTCAGTTAGGATCACCACTTTATTTTAAGAATGTGAAATGTCAGAATAATAGTAGAGAGAATGATTTATTTCAGCTTTTATTTCTTTCATCATATTCCCAGTGGGTCAGAAGTTTACATACACTCAATTAGTATTTGGTAGCATTGCCTTTAAATTGGTTAACTTGGGTCAAACGTTTCAGGTAGCCTTCCACAAGCTTCCCACAATAAGTTGGGTGAATTTTGGCCCATTCCTCCAAGCAAGCATCCCCCTTTTTCCTCCAAACATATCGATGGTCATTATGGCCAAACAGTTCTATTTTTGTTTCATCAGACCAGAGGACATTTCTCCAAAAAGTACGATCTTTGTCCCATGTGCAGCTGCAAACCGTAGTCTGGCTTTTTTATGGCAGTTTTGGAGCAGTGGTATCTTCCTTGCTGAGCGGCCTGTCAGGTTATGTCGACATAGGACTCGTTTTACTGTGGATATAGATACTTTTGTACCCGTTTCCTCCATCTTCACAAGGTCCTTTACTGTTGTTCTGGGATTGATTTGAACTTTTCGCTCCAAAGTACGTTAATCTCTAAGAGACAGAACGCGTCTCCTTCCTGAGCGGTATGACGGCTGCGTGGTACCATGGTGTTTATAGTTGCGTACTTTTGTTTGTACAGATGAACGTGGTACTTTCAGGCGTTTGGAAATTTCTCCCAAGGATGAACCAGACTTGTGGAGGTCTACAATTTCTTTTCTGAGGTCTTGGCTGATTTCTTTTGATTGTCCCATGATGTCAAGCAAAGAGGCACTGAGTTTGAAGGTAGGCCTTGAAATACATCCACAGGTACACCTCCAATTGACTCAAATGATGTCAATTAGCCTATCAGAAGCTTCTAAAGCCATGACATCATTTTCTGGAATTTTCCAAGCTGTTTAAAGGCACAGTCAACTTAGTGTATGTAAACTTCTGACCCACTGGAATTGTGATACAGTGAATTATAAGTGAAATAATCTGTCTGTAAACAATTGTTGGAACCGACTTGCCAAAACTATAGTTTGTTAACAAGAAATTTGTGGAGTGGTTGAAAAACGAGTTTTAATGACTCCAACCTAACTGTATGTAAACGTCCGACTTCAACTGTATCTTATCAGTCCCTGCTAGATCAGACCAGCTTCTTTCTTTGGTTAAACACACTAGATAAAATGTCTACTGTGTTTGGTTTCCACTAATAACTTGTGGACAAAGCTCCTGGACACATAAAGCCTTTAACTGGAATATAAATACTTAATTAATGGCAATACTTCATAAAACATGCTTTTTAATACAAGACTAGGTCTGGGAAACCAGCCCAGAAGTTCAGTGTGTAACTATGCTACAGGCACACTGATGCTGTTGTATTTACTGTATCACTTGCCCCATGGATGCTTTGGTTTTAAGCTACAAAAGCGAGTGACTGAGAACTCAACAACTTGAGATGTCTGAATGCAGTTATGTTCACAAGACGCATATCTCTGATGGCTAAAGCATCCTTATAAGCAAGCAGTCACATTGACACATCTTACCTCACAGCCCCCTATGGCTTTAATACCCTGAGTTCTCAGGGCCACAGTGTGACATTAGTACTCATTTAGCAATACAGAAAATACACTGGAGGAGGACTCAGTCGGAGTCTCAACTTACTGTTTTGAGTTAGAATAGTAGAATACACAAGGTGCAATTTCGAAATTTGGTTGTGCATCAGCAGTTTTTCTCTTTTTATGTCAGTGACTGACAGTCAGTCAATTAGCCCGTCAGCTAAATATTTGTTTATTGTAAAGTTAGTCTAGCGGCCAGTTCCTGTATCTAAACTTCTAGTAATCATGGTCCAATTACCAACCGGGGAGCCCCCATTGATTTTGTTTGTCACTTGGTCTCAAATATCATACTTAAAACTTATCTCCACCCTATGGCAAAATTAGTAGACTTGCATGAAATTACTTATAAAATTACAAACATTTCTCTCCACCCAATGGCAAAAATGTTTAGAATTGCAGGAAATTAGCTGTTAAAACTGCAAAATCTTCTTTCCCCCCTCATGGCAAAATGTGTACAATTGCAGAAAACTTTCTTTAAAACTGCAGTATTTTCTTTATGCCCCATGGCAACATGTGTAGAATGTACTCTAAAACTTAAAGATGCTGGTTGCTGGTTGCTAAAATTCTAATAGTTGGCCAAATTTCAGTTTATGTGACAAAACAAGCAATATTTTCAATAACCAGAAATATTGTATTTTTAGCTGTTTGAAGCTGGTGTACAAAACCGAAGGTAAAAGTCTCAAAAACAAAACGTAAGAACTGGAAGCATAGAAATAGCGCACAAGAATGACTTATCTATAACATTTGGTTTGGTCGGCAAACATGTACATATTGCAGCTTACATTTTTTTCCCCTCTCTGCTGCAAAATGTTTTGCTTGCAAGGTGGCTTGCAAGGTGCCCCCCCACTTTTTTTTTTTACCAGATATATTGTGTTATATTCTCTTTCAATTAGTACCAAGAAAATGCATATCCTTGCTTCAGGGCCTGAGCTACAGGCAGTTAGATTTGGGTATGACATTTTAGGTGGAAATTGGAAAAAAAGGGGCCGATCCTTAAGAGTTTAACTGATACCTTTGATTACTCATGTCATAATCTGTTAGTTTAATTCGGACAGACAGAGAGCCTCTACTAGACCTCTGTGGCCTCACACTTTCGGGTCACGAGAACGTACCCACAGACCCTCTCACAAGGGGATGACATGCAAGACCACTGACTGTGGAAAACAGGATACAGAGACAGTCGCAACAGGAAATGTTGCACTCTTTGTCTATCTATTGTTTGACCAAAATTTCTTCAGATCAATGTCCACACTGTGCTGGTTTTGACAGCATTTAAGTAATAATCCTCTGACAAACTCTCTTGAACAACTAGAGTAATTTAGCTTGAATAGTTGGAAACATGTTATAGCCCAGTAAAACATTTGCTCACACTTTATTTGGATAGTCCGGATTTTCCAACTCACTATGTTGATAAACAACTGCTTGCAAAGTTTATGGTTAGGGTTAGGTTTAGAGTAAGGGTTAGGATAATGATTAGGATTAGAGTTAAAGTTAGTAGATAGATAGTTGAAATGTTACTGATAGTGTCTGTAAAGCATCTACAGATGGACTATCCAAATAGTGTTACCAAACATTCTTCATTCTAGTCATTATTTAAAGAGTACTGTTATTAATTTTGATGTGCTGACAACATATTCTAAAACAAGTAATTACATTTAGAAGAAACAAATTAAGACCAATGTGGATACAAAGTATTAGCTTCCAGTGATAACCGTAGGTCTACTGCCTAGATGTTAGCTAAAGATAACTTTTAAAGGTACATTTTTACTCTTGATGTAACCCATTGACTCTCAATTAAAGATAAAATATACTATTAACAATCAAAAACGGTAAATTACCATTTATTTTTCAACAACTTATAATGCAAGACTATCAAATCAAATAATGATAAGGATATAATGCAAACAACTGTAACCCAGGGATCTACAAAGGCCAAATTGCCTCTTTACTCCATTCAATAAAAAGTAGCAAGAATACTAATACAGATATATCTCTGAGTTGAAACCAGCAGAAAAACATATTTCATAACATTACAATCTGTATCAAAGGATGCTCATGGGAAGAAACGCTTCCTGTCTCTCTCAGTCCAGCCAG
Organism: Brachymystax lenok tsinlingensis; assembly: GCA_030435695.1. Lineage (NCBI taxonomy): Eukaryota > Metazoa > Chordata > Actinopteri > Salmoniformes > Salmonidae > Brachymystax > Brachymystax lenok. The sequence goes on along the minus strand of CM059819.1, from coordinate 35,500,641 downwards.
CCTCACTCTTACCGTCACTCTTATAAGTCTTCCAGGAGCAGCATGTATAGTAGTACGCTCTCTGTGAATGCAGGAGAATCTCACTGAGTCGGTTAAAGCAAATTGCCACAGAGAGCAAGAAATCTGAAATTTCTATAACTTAACTAGGGAACTAAAAACTTCCTTAATTTTACCAATTTAACCTGGAACTCAAAAGATTTTCTTCTCCTTCTCCTCCTTCTTCCTTAAACCAGATGGTAACTAAACAGCTTGCCTCAAAGCAAAGCTTGATTAGAGGTAGTGGTCAAGGTAGTCATCTGTGATCTGATTTCTGCTCCCTCTGTGGAGCCACTTGTTCCTTCCAGGCCTTATACTGCAGGTGCAATTCAGTAGTATGCCATAGACTCCATTAGATTACCATATGATGAACTGCACACCACAGGCCCTTATTGATTTGGATGTATATCAGAGAGTTGTTTATAATTATTACGAATCAAGGTAAGACCCAGATGCAGACACGTCGAATTGACAATGGTTTAATATTCCAACAGGGGCAGGCAATAGACAGGTCAAGGCAGGCAGGGGTCAGTGAACCAGAGGTGGGGCAATGGTACCGGACGGCAGGCAGGCTCAGGGTAGGCAGATGTCAAACAATAACGAGGTGAGGCAAAGGTACAGGTCGGCAGGCTCAGGGTCAGGCAGAGTGGTAAGACAGGCGGGCTCAGAGTCAGGACAGGCAAGGGTCAAAACCAGGAGGGTGAGAAAAAGAGAGACTGGGAAAAAAGCAAGTGCTGAGAACAAAAATGCTGGTTGACTTGACAAACAGGCAACTGACAAACAGAGAACACAGGTATAAATATACATGGGATAATGGGGAAGATGGGCGACACCTGGAGGGGGGTGGAGACAATCACAAGGACAGGTGAAACAGATCAGGGTGTGACAGTCGCACGAAGGCAGGGTTCGACGGGAGCCCGGGTGGCAGGCAAGCCTGGAGGAATGGGCCCACTCCAAGACCGCAGAGCGGACAGCGTCAAGCACAAACATCGGGCGCAGAGTCTTGTCCTTCTTCTCCACAAAGAACCTTGCGCCGGCGGGAGAAGAAGAAGGATGGATGAATCCTGCAGCAAGGGAGTCCCCAATGCCGGTCTCTGTCGCCTTGGTCTCTGGTCCCGACAGAGGGTACAGAGAAGGTCAATCCCGCAGTCATAAGGTTGGTGCGGCGGGAGCGAAGTGGCCCGAGCGATGCTGAACACCTCCCAGAGGTCCTGGTACTCTGCGGGAATGGTGGAGAGATCTGGGGCACCTTCGAGCCCCCAGGAAGACGTCCCGGGGCAGGTTGTGCTGACTTCAAGCAACGGACGTGGCAGAACGGGCTCCAGCCAATGACAGCACCAGTAGACCAGTTAATGAGGGGATTGTGTCGCTGGAGCCAGGAGAATCCCAATATCACGGGAATCTGAGGGGACTTGATGAGCAGGAACTGGATAGCCTCGCTCGGAGAGATTTAGACTGGTCTCCCCACAGCAGAAGGTCATGAGAAGGGGTGCGAGCAAGGGAAGCAGGAACGTTCTCCATATGGCCCACCAGAGTACTCGCTCCTGACAGTGAGTCAGATTTTTTTAAAGGACAAGAGGACACGAAATGACCAAGAGTCCCGCAATACAGACAACTCCTCTTGTTGATCCTGTATTGTCGTTCCTCTGGCGACAGCTTAGCCCTGCCTAGTGGCATAGGCTCAGGAAGCGGTGACTCGGCCGTCTTCGGCAGCCCTCGGGGCAGGTCGGGAAGCTTCGGGTTCTCTCGGCAACGAGACCGTCGGGAGCTTCCGGGTTGACTCGGAGGCAAGGTGGGATCCCTGGGAGTGCGAGCAAAATCCAATTTCCTCTCCTTCCGTCGTTCCCATAATCACCCATCGATACGGATAGTCAAAGCGATGAGGGAATCGAGCTCCGTAGGCAACTTACGGGCTGCACGCTCGTCCTTGACCTCATCCGAGATGCTGTGCAGGAACATATCAAACAGTGCCTTTTGATTCCAAGCACTCTCCGCTGCCAATGTGCGGAAATCCACTGCATAGTCAGCTACACTGCGTGAGTCCTGCCGAAGCTGGATTAGCTTCCGGGCGGCCTCTCACCCGGGGAACGGGACATCTAAAAACCTTCCTCACTTCTCCCACGAACCCCTCCAGACTAGTGCATATGGCCGGCTGTTGTTAGGCAATCTTGGAGGGAAGGAGGAGGGCTGAAGCTCGAAGACAACGGCACACTGAGCTAGGAACGCCCGACAGGCTCTCCATTGAATCGTTCCGGAGGGGGTAAGCGGGGCTCCTGAGAAGGTGGAGTGACAGATGAGACAGCGCTGCTAGCAGCTGAGTCGTTGAGGAGCTGTGGGGTTACCACAGTGGTAGGCGGCCTCCCCGACAAACCGTGGAATTGCTCCAGCAAACTGTCCAACACCCGGTCATGGCATTCAGCCAACGTTTGGATCCCCTCCACAAGGCCACGAAGCAATTCCTCGTGCCTACCGATGGTGGCTCCCTGGGTGGCGATGGCATTGCGTAGCTGTTCCGGGTCTGCTGGGTCAGTCATGGCCAGTTCGTACTATCACGAATCAAGGTAAGACCCAGATGCAGACACGTCGAATTGACAATGGTTTAATATTCCAACAGGGGCAGGCAATAGACAGGTCAAGGCAGGCAGGGGTCAGTGAACCAGAGGTGGGGCAATGGTACCGGACGGCAGGCAGGCTCAGGGTAGGCAGATGTCAAACAATAACGAGGTGAGGCAAAGGTACAGGTCGGCAGGCTCAGGGTCAGGCAGAGTGGTAAGACAGGCGGGCTCAGAGTCAGGACAGGCAAGGGTCAAAACCAGGGGGGGCGAGAAAAAGAGACTGGGAAAAGCAGGCGCTGAGAACAAAAACCCTGGTTGACTTGACAAACAAGATTAACTGGCAATGGACAAACAGAGGACACAGGTATAAATATACAGGGGATAATAGGGAAGATGGGCGACACCTGGATGGGGGTGGAGACAATCACAAGGACAGGTGAAACAGATCAGGGTGTGACAATAATAGAACGGAGTGGACACACACTATGGGCGTGGGTTATCCAAATGTAAGTCATAGTTATTTGTTTTGTCTACTGTCTACCAAGATAATAAAGATCTGGTTGTATGCATATGTGTTGGAGGATAATCAGAATATCAGATCCCAAAAAAACATTTTCGAAAAAGCGAGCAACTCTCAGGAAAATTATGGTTGACGGCATGGCCTGGATAGACAGGCTGCAGAGAGGACCCTGGTTTCCTGCCTGACTGACACCAGCAGTTTCGTTGGCCGTGATCTCTTTCACAATGACATGGAGCTGCCCCTGACAGGGGTGCAAGGGGACATCCAGATTTCTCACTTCTTATTCCCGATTCCTCATTTTCCCCAATGCACTCGGCTTAACAAGATCCAATCATCAGACAAGGCTTGGACAGAAGACAACGTTAAATCACATGGCCCATTGACAAGCACACACACACACACACATGCACGCTCGTGCGCGCACACACTATGTTTTCCATAAACTCTGCTTCATGGGCCCTTGTCCCACCAACCATAAGTTCCTCTTTCTATATGCATTGCTCAAGTCAGCCAGGGATGACTCATTGTGCGGACATTATTCATGTTTTCTGTTATCTTAACCACTCACAAACAATCTGCATGTCTTCTCAAGGCCCTCATGTGCCCATTGTGTTGCACAAAAAAGTGTAATTTTTTTTTTGAAGACGGCAGGGATAAAAAAAAACACAGCGAACAGAGGACATAGAAGGCACAGTAAGTGGGTATGTGCGGGTGTATTGTGGTGGAAGGTGGGGTGTGTGTTTTTGTGTTTGGAAAAGTTGAGTTAAGTGAGTGAAAAAGGTAAATGGTTGCAAATGCCAGAGCCCATGTGTGTCTGCAAGCAGGACAGAGAGAGCTTTCAATTTTGTGCAGATATGGGATATACATTTTTAAATAGATTATAAATATTGTCTGATCATGATGAAGTGGTCCCCAACCCTGTACTCTAGACACCCACCTGAGCGACCAACACACTAAGGGGAAATCCTAATGTTTTATAGGCGTACTGCAAGTAGCCTATATGCAGCCAAGACAGAAAAATAAAGGTGGCCAGTGACCCACTAAAGCAGCACTGCCCCCTCAAGTGTCTGAGCCTGCCTGACAGGGTTGGTCCAATAAAGCCAAAGCTCCCGGATGGGTGAGCATAATACACAAGGAATTACTCAAAGCTGCTAATGAGAATCTTGATGACCTTGTACCTAGTCGGTGGGGATTACGGTGAGGTGCCCCCACCCAGGTAGTGGCAGTGCTGGCAACACTAGCTGCAGTAACCCATGGGGAGGGGGTCATACTTGGACAATCAGAGCAATCAGGACAAATGATTGTGGCCCGTGTGGCATAAAATAATCAAAAGGTCTGACTGCACAGAGATGCTTGGGAAAATGTTCACAACGGGGGACCAGTGTGTTTCAGGGTAGGGAGTGTATCTGAGCGCCATCAGCTAGGACTAATCATATCTCCCTATTCTTTCTTAATTTTGCATGCCTTCTCAAACAGCTACAATTGTATATGCATTCGCACATCAAGTCTTCTCTTGAGTTGGGCTCAGGGATGTTTGTGGGGCGAGTATGTGTGTGCGTGTGCGTCTCACGTCTGTTGCTACAGTGGGGCAAAAAAGTATTTAGTCAGCCACCAATTGTGCAAGTTCTCTCACTTAAAAAGATGAGAGGCCTGTAATTTTCATCATAGGTACACTTCAACTATGACAGACAAAATGAGGAAAAAAATCCAGAAAATCACATTGTAGGATTTTTAATGAATTTATTTGCAAATTATGGTGGAAAATAAGTATTTGGTCACATACAAACAAGCAAGATTTCTGGCTCTCACAGACCTGTAACTTCTTCTTTAAGAGGCTCCTCTGTCCTCCACTCGTTACCTGTATTAATGGCACCTGTTTGAACTTGTTATCAGTATAAAAGACACCTGTCCACAACCTCAAACAGTCACACTCCAAACTCCACTATGGCCAAGACCAAAGAGCTGTCAAAGGACACCAGAAACAAAATTGTAGAGCCTGCACCAGGTTGGGAAGACTGAATCTGCAATAGGTAAGCAGCTTGGTTTGAAGAAATCAACTGTGGGAGCAATTATTAGGAAATGGAAGACATACAAGACCACTGATAATCTTCCTCAATCTGGGGCTCCATGCAAGATCTCACCCGTGGGGTCAAAATGATCACAAGAACGGTGAGCAAAATCCCAGAACCACACGGGGACCTAGTGAATGACCTGCAGAGAGCTGGGACCAAAGTAACAAAGCCTACCATCAGTAACACACTCGCCGCCAGGGACTCAAATCCTGCAGTGCCAGACGTGTCCCCCTGCTTAAGCCAGTACATGTTCAGGCCCGTCTGAAGTTTGCTAGAGAGCATTTGGATGATCCAGATGAGGATTGGGAGAATGTCATATGGTCAGATGAAACCAAAATAGAACTTTTTGGTAAAAACTCAACTCGTCGTGTTTGGAGGACAAAGAATGCTGAGTTGCATCCAAAGAACACCATACCTACTGTGAAGCATGGGGGTGGAAACATCATGCTTTGGGGCTGTTTTTCTGCAAAGGGACCAGGACGACTGATCCGTGTAAAGGAAAGAATGAATGGGGCCATGTATCGTGAGATTTTGAGTGAAAACCTCCTTCCATCAGCAAGGGCATTGAAGATGAAACGTGGCTGGGTCTTTCAGCATGACAATGATCCCAAACACACCGCCCGGGCAATCGAAGGAGTGGCTTCAGAAGAAGCATTTCAAGGTCCTGGAGTGGCCTAGCCAGTCTCCAGATCTCAACCCCATAGAAAATCTTTGGAGGGAGTTGAAAGTCCGTGTTGCCCAGCGACAGCCCCAAAACATCACTGCTCTAGAGGAGATCTGCATGGAGCAATGGGCCAAAATACCAGCAACAGTGTGTGAAAACCTTGTGAAGACTTACAGAAAACGTTTGACCTCTGTCATTGCCAACAAAGGGTATATAACAAAGTATTGAGAAACTTTTGTTATTGACCAAATACTTATTTTCCACCATAATTTGCAAATAAATAAATTAAAAATCCTACAATGTGATTTTCTGGATTTCTTTTTCTCATTTCGTCTGTCATAGTTGAAGTGTACCTATGATGAAAATTACAGGCCTCTCTCATCTTTTTAAGTTGGAGAACTTGCACAATTGGTGGCTGACTAAATACTTTTTTGCCCCACTGTATGGGGTAATGATGTTAGGGACAATATAGAATGAATCACAATAATTGTTTGTCAAAATAATAATTACTTGCCACAAATGACATATTTGTAATGCCAATCCTGGTTATAGGTAACAATCCTTCATATGAACTGCCAACATTATTACTCGTTATTTGTGGTAATAAATTAAAATATGCAAGAATTTTTAATATACAGTATATTTACCCCAAAAATATGGGGAATTGGAAACGATGTAGACAATTACATTGATGAAAGCCACAATCTATCTGCAATATTAAAGCTGATCTACCCCATAAAAAAAGTGTCCGCATCATTTAAAAAATATATAATAAGAGTATAAACAGTGTTAAAGATTAATGTCATACTTTTTCTTGATACAATTTTTTTATTCTGAACACACACTCGGGCAGGTATTTGAAAGAGGCCTCTGAGCACTACTCATCCTTGGACAGGTGCTGTCTAAAGAAGCCATTGGCAGCTAGTTTGATGGCCTTCTCTGGAGTGAGGTTCACAGCAGCACCTAATGGTCAAAGAAGAGAGGCGCAGAATCACACACAAATGTATGCGCACACATGCACGCACGCACGCAAACACACACACTTCATTGGTGTGTCAATCAGTATAGATCTCACAAATAATCTTACGGAAGAGTTATCATTACAGAGAGAATCGTCTGTATCAACAGAGTACTTATGGGAATCCAACCTCATCCCCAGGCTCAAGGGAGAGAGCCGGCTGGTGGACGAGATTACTGAGTGCCATACCTTAGAATATCTAGAACCTTCTGTACCGTAACTGTCAAATGCACCATCTGGTGGTCGAACTAGAAAGGCATGAAGATACAGTGTAGGCCGCCTGACATATTTGTTGAGAGTCAATTTGTATTTCATAGATCATGGCGTTAACTGCATCATGAATCATAATTCCTGGGTCCCCAATATTTCTTTCACCATCCATCACCTTCCAGGTCACTGGTACAGAGTGAATAAAACAACACAGGCCTTGAAAACGTTTTGATGCCTTGATGCCCTGAAGGCACCGTTTCTGTTCCATTTAGGCTGCATTTAAATACGCTCTCCTATTTTAAAAACACAATATGGATTTCTAATCATATTCGCTATGATTTCTTCATCAACATTAATGTTTTATTGCCCTGGTGGAATTATCTACCCCCCACCATATAATAGAATAAAAGAGTACCATAGCGGTCTAAGGCAATGCATCTCAGTGCAAGAGGTGTCACTACAGTTCCTGGTTCGAATCCAGGCTGTATCACATCCGGCTGTGATTGGGAGTCCCATAGGGCGGTGCCCAACGTTGTCCGGGTTTGGCAGTGGTAGGCTGACATTATAAATAAGAATTTGTTCTTAACTGACTTGCCTAGCTAAATAAATACAATTTAATTGTACTTCTACTATAGTGAACTTTCATTTAAGTACTCTTTCCACCACTGTATTTGAGATACCTGACAGACACAAACATTCACATGAAACAGGAGCATTGCACTGCAGGGGAGTCTAGTGGTTAGCACGTTGGGCAAGTGACTGAAAGGTTGCTAGATCGAGTCCCCGAGCTGACAAGGTAAAAATCTGTCGTTCTGACTTGCCTAATTCAATTACAAAAAAAGTAACGTTTCGTCTGTTGCAAAACGTTAGACGGCAAACGTGAGTTTCTATTGGGCAAGTCCAGGTAGGTCCCGTCCCGTTTGTTTCTTAAACGGTTTCCGTAATGACCCCAGAAACCTCCATCGCAAACATAAGTGCCTAAACTACATTTTGTCATCCCAATCCGGGTCATGCTGTCAGAAAAAAAAATACACTTCCGGTGACGTGGCTCCTCTGGAAAAGTGGAAGCCGTGGCAGGAATGTTGGCAGTAGCTTAACAAGTAGTTATCTGCAGCATCAGTTGGAGAGTGGAACAGCAGCGCTAGCCTGCCTCACGGAGCTGGATGGCAGGGACACACTGGTGCAAGAACTTCAGGAATCACAACACGGTAACATATATTCATAGGTTTTTTTTTTGTCACATTACAGATGTAGTTTTCCCTCTAATTTGACTGCGTGATTTTAGCAATCCAAACTAGCTGACTAACTTCCAAGGCTTGACTAGTTAAGCGTGCTAGCTGAGTTTGTTTATAGACAGCCATTTGTGCGTCACGACCAAAACTTTACAAGTAGCAGGACAAATTAGATAGGGTACTGTTTTTTTGGCAACCAGTTGTTTATAAGTAAAAACAAAAGTCACATAACTAGCTAAATACATGCGATGCATATCTAGCGTAAAAGATACAGCTGTTGTTACAGTGAGCACATTGTAACTAGCGTTAGCTGGCCTACAAATTGTTAAAATTCATCAAAATGTTAATGTTTGGGCCTTTCCGGAACTTGTGCAACATTCGCTTGTGCTATGTCGTCTCAACTTACTGCGCGAGTTGTCTGGCATCATACAACAGGATATCAGCATCATATATCTATCGTTGAAGTAAACATGCATTTAACTTGTTCCTGCAAGCCATGTTTGCGAAGTCTTCACAACAGCCTCCAATTTTTTTGTGTTGTCTTCCTCCCTTATAGTTGTGATTTTCGTCGACGGTGAACAGCGCTCTGATGGACACATTCAAAATGCGACGCAGGCGTTCTGACGTGTAGACAGGGTATTGCAGGCCAAGGGGCTCGCGAGCGTTATCACACACAACCATATACAGTTAATATTATAATGTTTTTCTGAATTAAACGTCAACCATAAATATTTGGTTTAGTTCAAGTCAAGATGCTGTGAAATAGGACATTAGCAGACCTAAGCAGTTGCTCATGGAGCACCTTTTCCATCTGTTTGTCCTGTCCATTTTTAATCTATCGTCACCCATTACTGGTCACACACTATCACAACCTTAGCCAACAATGTCTATACAAACTGCTTGGCAGTGAATGTGCATACAATTTGTTTGAGAAAGCATCTATGTTGAGTTAAGCCAACATGCATTCTTATCTACATTCTATGATGACCTCCATCTTGCAACATTGTCCTTGTTGGTTGCAGGTGCTCTCTGGAACGAGGGACTGATGAAATCAGGAGGTGGTAGGCCCAGCTGGGCATTGGCTGCACTGTTCACTGGTGCTGCTCTACTGGTCGTCTCCTCCAGAGGGGCGTCCAGTGGCAAGAAGATGTCCCAGGCAGCCATGGCTCATGCCACAGCGACAGCCGCTGGATCAGGCCCAGGGCTTCCAGATGAGCTCCTAGGCTTCCAGGCCTTAGCAGACTTCTTTGCAAGTGAACGCGCCGATGTCTGGCTCTGCTCTCTGGTTGGGTCTTTTGCTGTAGGCCTCAGTGGAATTTTCCCCCTTCTTGTTATTCCTATTGAGGCCGGAGAGACCCTCAAGACAGCGGGTAAGTTGTGACCTAAACTGATATGTAAGCCTTGCTGTTAGCCAGACTAATATAGGCCTACTCTTTCTTCACACTGGATAGGCCTCGATCACCACACACCAATAATTAGACAGTCACTGTAGGCTACCTCAGGGTGACTTACCATTAACCAGAAGAGGCAAATCCCTCACATTGTCAAGGGGCCCTTGTGAGGTGGGTATACATTTATCATAAAATAAAAAATTGTTCTGCGCCATTTTTTCTAAAGAGCCATTTAAATGTAAAGCATTAGCACCTCTATTTTTCTCTGGTGAGGAAACTGCTGCTAATGAGATGAACCATGTGGTTTTGAACTCTGCATGGCCACACCCTTTTAAACACAGCCTTCAAGTAGAGTATATAGAGGCCAGTCACTACCTCCAAAGCTGCGTTGCTGATTGTTTTCTTGTTGCCTTGAGTATTTAACCAGGTGAGATACCGGTACTATTTATGTGCATATAGTGTTACAAACTGTTAAATTGGGGTCAAATGTCACCGATTCCTTTGCACTGTTGGATTATGCTCTTGGCTCACCCAAATCCTGCTGTTTGTTTTAGGACAAGTTTGTTTTAAATCAGTATATATATTTTATTTTTTTTTACCAGAGAAAGTCATTCTAAAGGTATCACTGACATAAGCCTAGATGGATAAATGTGTCAATGGGAATGGTGCTGAATTGGGTGTGCCATTGCCATGCTGAATTCTTCACTCTCAAAGAAGAGAAACCAGGCCACTATGTATTGCATTTCAACACATCTCAGAAAAAACAATTAACACTGAAGGGCACTGGCTTTGCCTGTCCTGGTCCTTTGTCCTTGTTAGTCTTGGTAAGGAGAGAGAAGTCGGATCACTAATGCCATCTTGTAATATCGTAGAAATGGCAATTGCATTCTCTGAAGCTGTTCGTTCAGAAGTTTGAAAAAAATCAATCAAATAAATTAAATTAAGAAATTACCAAGTAGGCCTATTTCTTTAATTAAGTCATAGTCATCATTAAGTCACACTTCATGCAAAGATGAAAATGTTTAAATAGACAAACATGTAATGGCTTTTAATTTGAAAGCTAGAAGTAGGTATCACTTATTCTGTAGGTTTATTTTAAATGAAGCCTCTAAATGTTTTAGCTCAAACAGGGAAGAACCAGCACTTCTGTATGTCCATGGATGATACAGCCTACCTCAACTAAACTTTTCATAATTGCCATCTCATTCTCTCTTGTTACTCTCTGTGTGTCTCCAGCTGGCTGTCGGAAGCTAAAGCAGCTCCTGAGCTTTGCCATTGGTGGTCTCTTGGGTGACGTGTTCCTCCACCTGCTCCCGGAGGCTTGGGCACATTCCCACTCCTGCAGCTCAGGTGGGTCAACCTTCTCTCTCAGGCACCCTCCTGTTCTATCTATCCCCATCTTTACCCCTCCTGGAGACCTCCCCATTCAAATTGCCTGTGCTTATTTCTCCCCACCAGTATACCTCTTCTGACCCTTCACACAGACCAGTGGAATTCCTGTGTGTCCATAGGCTTGCATATCACTTCACAGTTGATTTCAATACTTTTCAAACTGACAGAGCCAGACATGGAATGACAGCTAACATTCCCAGGGTACCACATTTAATTTTTTTAAATAAGTGAACATTGAATGTGCAGATATTCTCTTCAGTTTTAAAGATTGTCAGAAATAGAATTTTACAATGACTCTTCAAAGCAGTTTTAGTGCAAACATATACACGAAACAAAAATATAAATGCAATACCTTCAATGATTTTACTGTGTTACAGTTAATTTTTTTAAATTATAATAATCTATAGATTTCACATGACTAGGAATACAGATATGCAGTTATTGGTCACACAAAGGTTAAGGGAATTATTCAGAAAACCAGTTAGTATCCGGTGTTACCACCATTTACCTCATGCAGCGCGACACATCTCCTTCGCATAGTTGATCAGGCTGTTGATTGTGGCCTATGAAATGTTGTCCCACTCCTCTTCAATGGCTGTGCGAAGTTGCTGGATATTGGTGGGAACTGGAACACACCATTGATAAAATGCAATTGTGTAAACATTGATCCAGAGCATCCCAAACATGCTCAAAGGGTGAGTATGCAAGCCATGGAAGAACAGGGACATTTTCATCTTCCAGGAATTGTGTACAGGTCCTTGCAACATGGGGCTGTGCCTTTTCATGCTGAAACATGAGGTGTAGGCACCTGTTGAATGGCATGATAATGGGCCTCAGGATCTTGTCACCGTATCTCTGTGCATTTAAATTGCCATCAATAAAATGCAATTGTGTTAGTTGTCCGTAGCTTATGCCTGCCCATACCATAACCCCACCGCCACTATGGGGCATTGAAGATGAGCATTTGCCCATAGAAGTCGGTTACGACGCCAAACTGCACTCTGGTCAAGACCAAGACCAACAAGCATGCAGATGAGCTTCCCTGAGACTGTGTGTGCAGAAATTTGTGCAGAAGCCGGATGTGGAGGTCCTGGGCTGGCATGCTTACACGTATTCTGCAGTTGAGATCATTTGTACATACTGCTAAATTCTCTAAAATGATGTTGGAGTGTTGGCTTATGGTAGAGAAATTATTCAATTCTCTGGCACCAGCTCTGGTGGACTTTCCTGCAGTCAGCATGCCAATTGCACACTCCCTCAACTTAGACTGTGGCATTGTTATGACACAACTGCTGATTTTAGTGGCCTTTTATTGTCCCAGCACAAGGTACACCTGATTTAACTTGTTAACTAATCATCAAGCCCTCAATGAGATGAATATGGTGTGCTTGTCTGGGGCTACAACAAAAATGTGTACTGTTGGGCGTACTGGAGTTGAGAAACACTGATGTATAGTAAGGAATCATGTCAGCTCTATTCATGGCATTTCTATCTACAACATTTGGCATCTGGATGTGGCCCAAGATTAAGTTTCCCTAACCTGAGGTCCTCTGGTTGTCATGTAGAAATACACTTTAAAATGCTTTGCTGACCACCACAGTCCTCAGTGGTGGTGATGATGAGCAACCCTAAGCCATGCCTGATTTCCACTGATCCATGTGGAAGGGGGTCACCATGCAATCCTAGAGAAAGTATTCCAATTAGTTTGTCATTCCTGTTACAGTGTGAGAGAGGCTCCATTTTATGTCTCTTCCATCCTCCCTGTGTTCAGACGAGAGCCAGCTCCACTACAGGACTCAGGGCCTGTGGGTTATCATGGGCATGCTGTCCTTCCTTCTCTTGGAGAATATGTTCCCAGATGAGAACAGCCAGGATGACTCCATTGGTAACAGCCAGCATGTCCCTGTGAGTAGTTCAATGCTGTTTTATTATCCATGTTGTCTACATGAACTAAAGCGCAACAGAATCGAGTCAACTCTTTAATAGCTAGTGGATCAGTTGGCTCTGTCTAGGGCTTTCTGTTTGATCTGAGCTGGTCTTCAGTGGATAACTCTGATCTAAACTTTAACAAGGCACATTAGATAATCTTGATTGATAATGTTGTGGCTGAAGAAACCACAAGTTTTAATTCCACTCTTCAGTGATGATTCATTAGCATTTTAATTTAAACAATCTGAATTTAAACTACCTTAAGGTAATGAATAAACAGTGCTCTAATGACACATTCTGGCTGAATGGGAATCTCCCAGAATGGTCTTATTTATAACTTTATAAGTGGAGTTTGAGTCCAAATGGAAAATAAGAAGTCTGAGTCAAACAAATGTCATAAGCTAGGTTTCCATCCAATTTGTGACAATGTTCATGTGAATATTATAAAATATCCATTTAAAATAGTTTATTTTTTACATTTTCCCACCAGAGGTTTGATTCCATCAAACTGATTTGTTGTGGATAAAAGGCTGTGATGTAGTGTACATAGAAACCACTTTGGTGCTAAAGTTTGTCATGTACCGACTAAACCTAAGTTCAATGTGTTTCCATTGCATTTTCCACTCTATCGATTGTTTTTTTTCACACAAACTGTTGTGATTTTAAATGGCAAATGTGCCAAATATAGTTTTGCTGCATTTTCTCTAGACAACGCCTTGCTGATGAAGTGAAGTGGACAGGTTATCTTATGAGATGGATAAGAGCAAGATAATTTTTATTTGTTTATTTAAAAAATAATATTTAACCTTTTAACTAGGAATGTCAGTTAAGAACAAATTCTTATTTACAATGACGGCCTACCCCGGCCAAACCTGTACGACGCTGGGCCAATTGTGCATGGCCCTATGGGACTCCCAATCAATTGGCAGCTAAGCACAAATCATGTCACTAGCATACAAATAAGATCCTCAATATTTGTTGGAAAGGAGCAGTAAGCTCATGACTGTGCACCACCCTGTGAAGTTCATAACTTCTTTCATCTGAAGCCTAATAAACTGGTCATGCTTTTTCAAGTCGTAGTAAGAGGACCATACAACATCGCATTGCGTGACTTCAAATTGACCTCGACTTGATGGTAATTCTATCAACAATTGCGCAAGAAATTGTTTCCACCTCAATTTGTTGCATAATTCATTTTACCGACACAAAAAGATCTTGTTGAACAAGCAAATTCTTTCAACAATAATGAAATTGTACTGACACTTCCTGTTTCCATCCCAGCTGTAGTGATTTTTAATCTGGATGGAAACGTGGTTACTGATGCAGGGACCCATTGTGCCATAGCCCTGAGTGTCTATCTGCTAGACACGCTTGGGATCAAAGCTGTATTCTCTCTCCCCTCTATTTCTCTAATACCAGTGAGACCCTTTATCATATGGGATTTGGAGTGGGTATTAGTGCAGAGTATTAGCTTCAGGAGTCTTTTGATGTTTTGGCATATAGGGGTATAGAGTGGTTTTGGGTGGTGCATTTTCCCTGTCTGACAGTGTGGATTTAGATGAGCTGAGATGTTCTCTGCTCTGTAGAAATGGGAGAGCTTCTTGTCAAGTATGTAAAACAGAGGTACACAACTGCAGTCTTTTGAAGGCCTTAATGTCTGTAGGTTTCCTTTTGATCAGTTTTAATTCACTGTTATAGTCAACTCTTAAGTTGCTAATGAAAAGGTAAGGATGAAAACCAGCTCTTTTAATCATACTGCATTTGTGATCCCATATGCTAAAATGTTCTGTTATTCAAGAGATAATCCTTAATTTAATTTCAGGTATTTCTGTTTCTTATCCTTGTGCCCCATACATCTCGCAATAGGTGTGTGTGTGCACCACTTTCCTTTTCTCTTTTGCTCAGGAGGAGGAGGAAGATTGGCATCCATGTCTGGGCTCATTCATTGCAGCTATTTATAGAGATGGGGAGGAAGCAGCTGCTACATCTACTTCAGAGAGGCCAGAGGAGTGTTCAGGGGTGGATAGTGAGACTCAGAGTAGATCAGTGCTCATTCCACAAATGGAGTCTTATCAAGCATGTTTCGATGTCAGTATCAAGATGCCGCTACTATTCAATTCCGAGACATAGGTCATGAATCACGATCTCACCTGGTGTCAAACTCTCCCCCTCCGATGAATTACCCAGCCCACTCACACATTAGGGACATATTGATATTTGAGATATGTACAGTTTGACTTCTTCCTTGTGGTGCGGTTACAAAAATAGAGAACATTTCCCAGACACATTTAGAATACAACAGGCTATTTCCCTCATTTAATTTGACTATTAAATGCCGCTGTACTGTAAATGGCTCTAAACGAGGAAGGAACGGGGAAGTCAGCCCTGCTCTGGAAAGGAGAATGGCCTGGGGTAGAATGAGTTTGTGTTTTGTTCAAAGCACGCAAATCCAGTGGAAGATGCGATGACTGTGACAGGAATTTTAGGATGTACTGTGCAGTCAGTGGTTGGAGGAGAGAAGCTATAGGTGACATAGAAGAAACACAGTACACAGTAGGTTGATTCAATGGAATGTACAGTTGAGTCGGAAGTTTACGTACACCTTAGCCAAATACATTTAAGCTCAGTTTTTCACAATTCCTGACATTTAATCCTAGTAAAAATTCCCTGTCTTAGGTCAGTTAGGATCACCACTTTATTTTAAGAATGTGAAATGTCAGAATAATAGTAGAGAATTATTTCTTTCAGCTTTTATTTCTTTCATCACATTCCCAGTGGGTCAGAAGTTTACATACACTCAATTAGTATTTGGTAGCATTGCCTTTAAATTGTTTAACTTGGGTAAAATGTTTCGGGTAGCTGGTGTAACTGAGTCAGGTTTGTAGGTCTCCTTGCTCGCACAATGATTTTTCAGTTCTACCCACACGTTTTCTATATGATTGAGGTTAAGGCTTTGTGATGGCCACTCCAATACCTTGACTTTGTTGTCCTTAAGCCATTTTGCCACAACTTTGGAAGTATGCTTGGGGTCATTGTCCATTTGGAAGACCCATTTGCAACCAAGCTTTAACTTCCTGACTGATGTCTTGAGATGTTGCTTCAATATATCCACATCATTTCCCTCCTTCATGATGCCATCTATTTTGTGAAGTGCACCAGTCCCTCCTGCAGCAAAGCACCCCCACAACATGATGCTGACACCCCTGGGCTTCACGGTTGGGATGGTGTTCTTCGGCTTGCAAGCATCCCCCTTTTCCCTCCAAACATAACAATGGTCATTATGGCCAAACAGTTCTATTTTTGTTTCATCAGACCAGAGGACATTTCTCCAAAAAGTACAATCTTTGTCCCCATGAGCATTTGCAATCCGTAGTCTGGCTTTTTTATGATAGTTTTGGAGCGGTGGCTTCTCCCTTGCTGAGCGGCCTTTCAGCTTATGTCGATCTAGGACTCGTTTTACTGTGGATATAGATACTTTTGTACCCGTTTCCTCCAGCATCTTCACAAGGTCCTTTGCTGTTGTTCTGGGATTTATTTGCACTTTTCGCACCAAAGTACGTTCATCTCTAGGAGACAGAGCGCGTCTCCTTCCTGAGCGGTATGACTGCTGCGTGGTCCCATGGTGTTTATACTTGCGTACTATTGTTTGTACAGATGAACGTGGTACCTTCAGGCATTTGGAAATTGCTCCCAAGGATGAACCAGACTTGTGGAGGTCTACAATTTCTTTTCTGATGTCTTGGCAGATTTCTCTAGATTTTCCCATGATGTCAAGCAAAGAGGCACTGAGTTTGAAGGTAGGCCTTGCAATGCATCCACAGGTACACCTCCAATTAACTCAAATTGTGTCAATTAGCTTATCAGAAGCTTCTAAAGCCATGACATAATTTTCTGGAATTTTCCCAGCTGGTTAAAGGCACAGTCAACTTAGTGTATGTATACCTCTGACCCACTGGAATTGTGATACAGTGAAATAATCTGTCTGTAAACAATTGTTGGAAAAATGACTTGTCATGCACAAAGTAGATGTCCTAACCGACTTGCCAAAACTATAGTTTGTTAACAAGAAATTTGTGGAGTGGTTGAAAAATGAGTTTTAATGACTCCAACCTAAGTGTATGTAAACTTCTGACTTCAACTGTATATGTCTAGTGTACTATGTAAACCTCTGAATGCTATGGAATTTCCTGCTGATTGGGCTAATACCTGTTTGTTTTTTTGCCACCCATTCTCCCCAGACCTCCCGTAGCTCAGACTCCAGTAGTGAGGCGTTGTCCCACATCAATGGGCACCATTCTGATACGTGGAGCTCGTCCTCCAAGACAAAAAGCAACTTGCAGCAAGTGCCCAAGAAAATAAAGGTGTGTTGGATCAAATGGGTAAAGTTTGTCTGACGGGATGTTGTTCATTTTAACAAGCCATATATAAATGACAAAAGGGAGAGACGAATCTGGAAGTCTCCATTGCTTAGGAGCCACCAAAATGAAATCCTCTGTTCTAAGTAACCCTCTTAGCTTTATGTATATGACTTCAGTGTGAGTCAGCTGTGGGATCTTTTGAATGTTAACCTGTACCGACTTGGTTCTGTGTTCTCTATCTGGCAGACAAGTGGGTACCTGAACCTGCTGGCCAACTGCATTGACAACTTCACCCATGGCCTAGCTGTGGCAGGGAGCTTCCTGGTCAGCAGGAAGGTGAGTTAGTCTGCAGCACAAATATCTGCAATGAACTGTCTGTCCAGGTGCTCTATACTAAATAGTCACCATGTGTGGGTTTTAATACATGCAAATGAAACCTAATAGCAGTTACTAATTTCAATGCAACATTTCAACAAAATGCAACTTGGTCATAAACAATGCATATAATACTTCAACATAGAGCCGTCTTAGTACAGACTACATACAGTATGTTATGAAAAGTGGTTGTTTTGGCATTTGAGAGGCTCATGCCCATCTTGTGACCATGATTGGCAGAGGACCCAAACCCCTTGGCAGACTTGTAGATAGCTGTATCAGCTCTCACTTAACCATAACATTCACTATTCTCAGCTCAGTCCACTATGGGCATGATACTGCACCTCTGCTTGACTAGTTTCAACAACACAATTATATGATTTTGATACTAAGTACAGTATTGTCATTATTACAGTATAGAACATTGAGTCAGGACATTGAATTCTACCTTGCTATTTTCTGATGTAGAATAATGATTACATTACCCACGGTTGTGGGGGAGAAAGTCCAGCTGGAGAGGCATAAGGCTAACAGCATGAGACAAAGGGGGATTTTGCCAGAGAGGAAGTAAACTAGCTAGATGTCTCTACATCACTCACACACATGGGCATCCCACCTATTTTGGTTTCCATCTGCACTCATATTTCTATATGCAGGCATGATGGTGTTTATCAAAGTAGAAGCCCAGTTGGATGCATGAAACAAACATTGTCATGTATACACACTGTAATGTAGTTCAGGGGATGAGTTATCAGAGTTTGAGTAGTATAGGATCGGAAACACGTCTTGTACAGTATATATTTTGCAGAGCCTGATCAGAGACATGTTATGTATTTCCTGACAGGTTGGGTGTCTCACCACTTTTGCCATCCTGCTCCATGAAATCCCCCATGAGGTAAGTTGAAACTTGCTATTTTTAGGGGATGTGACCTATTTATTTTAAATATATTTTTTTGTAACATACTTCATGCCATTGAAAGCTAATTATGACTGGTTTTTGAGTCATGAATTTATTCAGTTCTAGTTGATATCCCCATCTTTTTTTTGCTTACATAAATGGGCTCTGTGACGCATTGCTTATATGTGAATCTGTGACACGCTGCTTACATGATGTTTGCTCATCTCTAGGTGGGCGACTTTGCCATCCTGCTGCGTGCAGGGTTTGACCGCTGGAGTGCTGCTCGCATGCAGCTATCCACAGCCCTGGGAGGCGTGCTGGGGGCCTGTTTCGCCCTGTGTGCCCAGTCTCCCAGAGGGACAGGTGAGCCGCCTAGCATCCTCCATATACAACAGCAGCAGAGCACTGAAACTACAGCTCCACACCAGGTGCTTGACTTGGACTGAAATAAGGAACAGTACTTATTTTGGGTGCCGGTACTGTTTATATTTAGGTGCAAGAGATCCACAGTACTTTTGATTTAATATTCTATAAGAGGTGCAGGAGCTAAAGCAGTAGACCGTTAAGTGCTGGTACTCCGCTCCGGTGAGCTCCTGCCCATGCCGAGAACTGTCCACACCCATAGCATAGGCTATCAAGGAACCATATAGCCTTCAGTGCTTTGGCCTCCAAGCAGCATGAAAAGCTTTGTTTAATTATTAAGCCAAACCAAATGTCTCATTCATTCCACTTTATCCTTTGTAGAAAATGCAACAGCGTGGATCTTACCATTCTCCTCAGGAGGCTTCCTGTACATAGCCCTGGTCAACGTGGTGCCTGACCTCCTGGAGGAGACCAGCCTCGGGTATGTACACTGGTCAGTCTGGACAGTCACTGACCACCATGCAAACACCCACTAAGAGACTAAATATGCAGATGGGGGGGGGAAAAGTGTTATGCTATTATGAAAATGAATGGCAGACACTGAAGCAAAAAAAAAATATTCTGTTTTTCCAGACACTCCCTGTTGCAGATCCTGCTCCTGTGCTGTGGCATTGCCGTCATGGCCGTCTTGTCTGCCATAGTGGATTGAGCTCAAAAGACGAGCCTGCTTTACCAAAATATAATTGAAAACATCACAGCAACATTCGCTGGACTGGGAAACAATCCCCCTTTCTATAACGTTTTAAGTCCTCAGATTGCACTCAATCACCCTTTTTTTTTTTATATAGAACTATTTTTAATATTCCACCTAGTGCCAAAACATCCTATCATCAGCATGGCCATCAACATGGAAGCGATCCGACAATCAGAACGGCACCTTGAATCATGATGCCTGCTTTTTCTATCAGGACTCTAGACCAACTGTGTCCACCTTGTCTGCTGATCTTTCAGACTACTGTCTGTGTGGACACTAATGTGCCAAACCCAGAAACAGACATTTTGAAATGGCAAGAGAGCTAAAGAAAGCTTGGAGGTAACTGGACTATCTGAGCGCATCAGACCATAATGGGCAGACACTGTCTCATTCTGTTTATTGCACGTATGCATGTACAAACAGGTATTATCAGACACATATGAGCAGCTCATGCATACTGTATAAACTTAATCTGACATGGCTTTACCATACTAAAATGCATACACATTTCCTTACATTCTTCAAATTGTATGTTCATGTGTTTCTGTCTTTCAGGCTATTTTATATTTATTGTATCTTATTGGTTTCTGTATCTGCTTGTACTGCTAAGTATTTATTGAAATATTTCAGAAAGTAACATGGTGCAATGTTTTTGTCATTCTGTTACAATTTCCATCACACACACACCATTTGCTTTTTGTGTAGGGTTAATCTGTTACATTGATGTATATTCAAGCAAAAAGATTATGTATTTTTCAATTGCATACAATGCTAATTTTGATAATAAGAGACACTCAGACAGATATATTTGGAACTCCTTAATTATAGTGAGAGCTTAATTGTTAAGGAAAATATGATTTATAAATGTAATAAAATATTACGCAAAATATTTTTGTGGTCTTGATTTTACTATATACAGTGCTTTCAGAAAGTGTGCACACCCCTTGACTTTTTTCACGTTTGTTACAAAGTGGGAATGAAATTATTGAATTTGTTTTTTTTAATCCGCGATCTACAATACTCATGTCAAAGTAAAAAAAATATTATTGGAAAATGAAATCACTGTCTTGATTAAATAAGTATCCAACCCCCTGAGTCTGTTAAACACCTTTTGGCAGCGATTACAACTGTGTCTCTGGATAAGTCTAAGAGCTTTGCACGCTATTTCAATATGAGTACATGCCCCAGATGTGCCAGTTCTTGATGTGAGATGCTTCCACCAAGGCACCTGCAAGTTCCCGGACATTCCTGGGGGGAATGGCCCTAACCCTCATCCTCTGATCCAACAGGTCCCAGATGTGCTCAATGGGATTGAGATCCTGGCTCTTTGCTGGCCATGGCAGAACACTGACATTTCTGTCTTGCAGGAAATCATGCACAGAATGAGCAGTATGGCTGGTGGCATTGTCATGCTGGAGGGTCATGTCAGGATGAGCCTGCAGGAAGGGTACCACATAAGGGATGAGGATGTCTTCCCTGTAACGCACAGCGTTGAGATTGCCTTCAATGACAACATGCTCAGTCTGATGATGCTGTGACACCGCCCCAGACCATGACAGACCCTCCACCTCCAAATCAATCCCGCTACAGAGTGCAGGCCTCAGTGTAACGCTCATTCCTTCAACGATAAATGCAAATCTGACCATCACCCCTGGTGAAACAAAACTACGACTCGTCAGTGAAAACTTCTTGCCAGTCCTGTCTGGTCCAGCAAAGGTGGGTTTGTGCCCATAGGTGACGTTGTTGCCGGTGATGTCTGGTGAGGACCTGCCTTACAACAGGCCTACAAGCCCTCAGTCCAGCCTCTCTCAGCCTATTGCGGACAGTCTGAGCACTGATGGAGGGATTGTGTGTTCCTGGTGTAACTCGGACAGTTGTTGTTGCCATCCTGTACCTGTCCCGCAGGTGTGATGTTCAGATGTACTGATCCTATGCAGGTGTTGTTACACGTGATCTGCCACTGCGAGGATGATCAGCTGTCCGTCCTGCGTCCCTGTAGCGCTGTTTTAGGCATCTCACAGTACGGACATTGCAATTTATTTCCCTAGTCACATCTGCAGTCCTCATGCCTCCGTGCAGCATGCCTAAGGCACGTTCACGCAGATGAACAGGGACCCTGGGCATCTTTCTTTTGGTGTTTTTCAGAGTCAGTAGAAAGGCTTCTTTAGTGCCCTACGTTTTCATAACTGTGACCTTAATTGCCTACCGTCTGTAACTCGTTAGTGTCTTAACGACTGTTCCATAGGTGCATGTTCATTCATTGTTTATGGTTCATTGAACAAGCATGGGAAACAGTGTTTAAACCCTTTGCAATGAAGATCTGTGAAGTTATTTGGATTTGCAGTTTATTTGACTTGTTAAGCACATGTTTACTCCTGAACTTATTTAGGCTTGCCATAAAAGGGTTGAATACTTATTGGCCCAAGACATTTCAGCTTTTCATTTTTAAATCATCTGTAAAGATGTTTTAATTTTTTTTATTCCACTTACACATTATGGGGTGTGTACCTCAGTGACAACCTCAATTTACTACTTTTTTTAATTCAGTCTGTAATACATCAAAATGTGGAAAAAGTCAAAGGGTGTGAATACTTTCTAATGGCACTGTATTCACCCTTTGTATGAAAGCTTTGGAGATATGGAGATTATGCATCAATATGTTATGTAATCAAAACAAAATTCCACACTAAACATAAGCATTTTCTGTAAGCACATGTTCTGCAGCAAAGAGTCCGGGCTTAAAATGTAATGGGAGCCAGAGGAGGGGGGTATTGATTGTTTGTTCAGTCTTGACAAGAGCCCGTTGCCATAACGACTCCCCTGCAGATTACCTTCCTTAGTCCTGTGAGAAGCCTACTGTCTGTGGGAGCCTTCCTGTGAGTTAACCACTTATGGATAGGTTTTAATTTACAATACAAAGCAATAAGGTGTACATATTAATTAAATGTTATTACTTGAATAATTACATTGTTAATAGAGTAATTACATTGTTATTACACAAGTATAAGAGCAACTTAGTGTATAGTGTCACCAATTAGTTTTGGGGACATATTCCTATTCAAAATTGTGCATATGGGTCTCAATTGTTCATCTGAGGTAAAGGGAGGTAAAGATAGCAATGGAAATCGGCACATTGTTCAATAGATGTCCTTGGAAGACTTTACATGCATTGCTCATACACTAGTTTTCTCTGGGTATACTATGTGCAATACGTGATCCCTTTAAAGCATAACAGTGCTGAAGTACTGGTTGAATGTCTCTCCAAAGTTGTGTATAACTTTTATTTGATGTACATTAGCAGTGTTTTTGGATCAGCTGAGCCTGAGTGAAGGGATTAATACAGTTGGAGTCATCTTAAATATTGATGTTGTTATCATGTAGCCCAGGGATCTCCAAACTTGTTCCTGGAGAGCTACCCAGCTGTTGGTTTTCCCTCCAATCCCAGTTGTAACTAACCTGGATCAGTTTATCAAGCAGCTAATTATTAGAATCAGGTGTGCTAGATTAGGGTTGGAGTGGAAACCTACAGCTCTCCAGGAACATGGTTGGAGAGCCCTGATGTAGGCCTTGGGAATCCCTTGGTCAGTGTGTCTCCATGTTGTTTTATACATTGAAACATTCACTATATTGAAAGGCTGTGGGCCCAATTCATTCAAACCTGGATTGTGGTAGTTTGTAAACAAAGACACCAATCATTGCTGTGGTGGGTCCAATTGAATTTCAGCCCCACCTGTCTCAGTGCGTTTGTCAACTGTGCACAGAAAAGGCTTGTAATGAAATATGTTGGGTTACAAATAGGTTTTGATCCATCATGTGGTTCATGTGCCTGTGTATGTTTCTTCATGATACATAAAAAATGGCCCAATATATATACTTAATATGATAGTAAAACAACTGTGTCAGGTCGTTACAGTTGTAGCAGATCACAATGTCACAAATAATAACAATAATACTACTAATAATACATATTATATAATTCCTATATTAACTCAATTTATTCATATTGAATCAATCGTACATGTTTACCCTTAGGATTATTATTATGATTATTATTATTGAACAACCTGCTGGAGATCTATTGCCTGTGCTTAGTTTCTTCCCATCCTACCGAAACCCGAGAGGAGAGAGAGTGCAATTGCATCACTACCCACTCCTCGCAGCATTGGTCGCCATCCATCCACCTCTCCTCTTTCCAGTACCAAAACATATGGTGGAAAAATCATCACATCTGCCGGGACGCACGACAACAATCGACAGCATCTAGCCCAAGAGAACCGGGGCGTCCATCATGTTTGCTCTCCAGAGCTCCATGAGGCTGTGAGCGCCGTCGTGATTTTTGACACGGGGTACCATCACGGCAGCCGAGGATTCTTCTCGCGACTGTCTGGGCTCTCCATCGAGTGGGGAAGATGGCCGCCATGAAAATTTTAACCAGCAGTGGCCTGTTCTTAGCGTTCTGTGCGTTGGGTTTGCTAACCATGGCAATCTGCACCGACTATTGGTATGAGACAGATGCGCGGAGACACCGAGAAAGGTGTAAAAACTACGCCAACAAGAGAAACGACCCGGGGTACATCTATATCTCAAATAGCAATCTCCCCCTCCAGATGCCCCCAAAGGGCATTGAAAGGAAAGGTAACAGTCCAAGTGCCGGAGCTCAGCCTCTTATTAGGGAAAAACGGCACTTTCTGGCTGCAGCATCAGCTATGGAGTCCCACTGCAGTCGCCAGTTCAATTCAACAATCTCTGGGCTCTGGAGAAAGTGTCATCGAGATGGATTTGACCTGGAGACAGAGGACCTCATATATAAAGGTAAGGATGCTACAGCTAATAGCCTACATCAGGCCCTGATGTGATGTGGTACTGATGCTGCTCACTGAGTGTAAGCATGATGCTCAGATCCAAGCTCAACATGATCATATTGATACACTGGGCATGGGATTAACTGATGCTCGTAACTGTCACTGTAGGGCCGTTGCCATAATAATATATATTGGCTTTTGTTCATCATTGTAAACTTCAGTAGCAAATAAATAATCAGTAAATAATCTAGATGGGAATGCCAGTTGTGCACGTGACGCCGAAGACGTGACACCTGCGTATTCTTTACGCTTTGTGTGTACAACGCTGTCCATGGTGCTGAATTTCTTTTCAGGCTTTGCGCCCAGCCAGTTCGCCTAGCAGCAGCACGCTATGGCGGAAGAAGGGGCTCTTCCCTTGTAAAAGCGAAACGGGTTTATCTCAGGTGCTATTTGGACTGTTCGATTTTGCTGAGTGCATTTGGCATCTGTTACGTTAAAATACTAGATAATGTTTTATGGGTGATGCGTCGACTGTCACTTGGGAGATCGAGACAAGACCAAGGACTGAATTATTAATAAACATCCTGGTTCGTGGGAATTTTGAGCTGCAGGAGAGAAAATCACAGTGCATGGAACTCTCGCAGAACGGCCTCGTCCGATACATAACAGCAGGGCTTTATGTGCAATGCCATGAGGCGTTCATGCCTGAATACTCTGAGATTCTGACGAATAATGAGAAAACAACAGCATCATTGTTAGCATAAACACAGTACCTTCGTTCAAGGAAGTTCAGGACACAAATTATAGCATGTTTGATTACCAGGATGTTTTCCTAATGTATTCAATAAGATTCAACTGTCCAGAGTAGGCCTAGAGGACAGTGAAAACATAGATGTTCATGGGTTGTTCCAAGAAAATAAAGTTAATTTTGCATCACTTTGATATTTTAAGTAGAAATTGTGCACCAATGTTGAATTTTAAAAGCCTGTCATATTAAATGAAATGGAGAATTCAATAAATCTTTACATTTGTAGCAAAATAGAGTGCCAATATTCAGTGCAAATATTCAGCATTTTGACATGTCACTCAGTGCACCCTCAGTGACTTCTATGGAGATTTTAAACCACTTAACCCCAAAAAGTATCCAAGTTTTCAGCATCATTGTAAAGCCCTAATTATTATGTTGCTTTGAAAAAGTCATTTCTGAAGATTATTATTTATTTAATGTGATTAGTGATTCATTTACGTCCGTCCCTCATTTTAAGGTCAACCCTGTTACGTGAACTGAGCTCTCGTTTTTATATGGTGAAACTATTCATTTTTCTAAAGAAACACTGAACACCTAATAGATGGGTTAGCTGACAACGTCACGAAAACGATGCTCGCGATTCAATGGGGCAGAAGTCTGTGTTGTTATTCTGGATGGCCAGCTAAGAACAATGACAAGCTGCCATGTGGGGAATCGTAGGTGGCTTGTTTCAGCTAATTGTATCTTGTTCTTGATACCACGTCTTGTTTTGACTGATGTCACGTCTATGCTGATATGGCTCAAATTTGCGAGCTAGCTAACCAACAACTGTAACGATGTATTTAAGAGACAACAAGTAAGTGCTCATTGTGCAAATGTATTTGTTTTCAATAAACATTGAAGAGGAAATATAGTTTACATGTAGTCAACCATCTAAGCCAACCCTGTCTGTTTATGCCCCATAGCTGCGCATGCATCGGTTTTGTTAATCAACCAACCCATCTATAGTAAAATCATAGTGTAAAAACAGGTGAGCTGGTTCTCATTTTTTTGCATTTAATTGCCATTCTGTTTCACACAACAATCTTCCATTCCCCATGTCATAAGTGGATTTATGGCTGACTTCAACCCTGTTATGTTCAACCCTGTTACTTTATTTGGCAATTATTAGGCACTTACCATAGTATTTTCTTTTTAACTTGAGATGAAGTTGAACATGTGGTCTTTATGACAGAATGTTAAATTAGGTGAAAGCAAAACAAATAATCATAACGTTACACTTCTCAAAAGGCACCGAATTGGTGGAACGACCCTCATGCTGAGGTAAACAGTAACTTGACAGAATTGTGGGAAAGTGAGCTGCTTTCTTTGATAGAATAAGGTAACCTGTAGCATATCATACATCGACAACAAAATCCACTACACCCTCAGGCTGAATTGTATTGAGACGCGTAGGCCCACTGGACAACATTATATTCTCTCTAGTTGCTCTCTTGTTTATCAGAATGTTGAGTTGGTCTGCATCTGCAGACACCTCACAACTCAAACCTCAA
Organism: Brachymystax lenok tsinlingensis; assembly: GCA_030435695.1. Lineage (NCBI taxonomy): Eukaryota > Metazoa > Chordata > Actinopteri > Salmoniformes > Salmonidae > Brachymystax > Brachymystax lenok. The sequence goes on along the minus strand of CM059819.1, from coordinate 35,473,771 downwards.
AGTGTCTCTATAGTGAAGTTAGTAGGTCTGTATACCACCACCACAGTAATACTGATATAAGTAACCTGGTAGCCACTAGCCAGATATGTTTGTGATTCAATGCTACATCTATGGCATGAAAACAAACAACAGATGAGTTGGCTTAAGCACAAACAGATCTGGCTACCACCACACTATGAGACCAGAGCACATTGAAAGTGATTCATTTGGCCAATACTATAGATTCTCCTCAGTAACAGGGACATGGAACCCAATCCAGAAATGTCTATTTCCTCTCTCAGGCTGCTATTGTTCCAAATGAGGCTGTGAACTGTTGGCTCCATGTTTTAGCCTGCATACAGTACTTTTTACTTCCTTAGCTTCACGTAGCTGAATGTTTGCAGCTGATGTTCAGGTGTTCTAAGAGTGGAGCTTCACACTGTGACGTTTGACAACTCTATCACATTTGGTAGGTCACTAGGCAGGTAGCCTAGAAGTTAGAGTGTTGGACTAGAAACTGAAAGGTTGACAAGGTAAAAATCTGTTGTTCTGCCCCTGAACAAGGCAGCTAACCCACTGTTCCTAAGCCGTTATTGAAAGTAAGAATTTGTTCTTAACTGACTTGCCTATTTAAATAAAGGTAAAAAAGAAAATGTGTTGGTGATGTCCCTGACTCAAAATTGAGTTCTCACATTTGATTACTTGTTTTTGCTGCCTTTGACCTAAAATGTATCAAATAATATTAGCGAGTAGGTAGTCAGATCTGATACTGAGTAAGTGCTTAGTAAATTGGTCTCCATCCATTGTTCTTGGTCTTGAGACTCAAACAATGTTAGATTTTGTAGAAGTAGTCATGGGACATAAATGTCTTACCGCTCATCTGGATGTATTGTGCTTCCCCACCGAACATGAGAACAATGAATTATGTATTTCTGTACTCTGAACTGAGTGAACTCAATGCTAAATCCTTGTCAAACCCTTTTTTGAACATGCACACTAGTTCATGTTTTCCTTTTTGATTCTTCCTGTTGTTTATGCCAGAACCATATTGCCTTTTTCATTCATAGTGACTGAACAGGCTTCATGGCAGGGGTCTTCTTCCACATTTACAAAACCACGTCATAAACATATTCCAGCATAAATCTCCCTTTTCCCTGATCTAACAAGTAGCTGTTGGTAAATCAACCACAATGATTACAGTACACAACATCCAGGAATATGTGAAGATATTTGCAATAATCATATGTCATTTGAGCATAGGTGGTCTATCTCATCACAGTGATATGATGAAAAAGTAATGCAAGTCTTGTCTCTTCCTGTTGTTATAATTGGTCTGCATACCCACCTCGCCCTGAGAGAGCCTAATTAGAGGCTGATCTACATGAATGATGCCGGATGCTGTTTCTGCTCTGAATCACAGCTAGCTGTCTCTCACTTTGAGAGGCACACTGAGGATATTGCATGATGACAGCATTCACAGTGACACAAACAATTTTTATCTTTTAGAACTACTGTAGTGTCTACATGCTTAACTGAGTCACTACATTCAGTGTGGTTGAGTTTATTGTCTGCAAAGCAGCCTGTTTTATCAAGATCTTATCAAGACTGTGTTTCTATCATAATAATAAACTATTTTCTTCAGGATTGATTCAGCGGTGCATCCCAGTCAAGTATCACTACTCTTCCTCCATCCTTCCGCGCAATTTACCCATCAACATCACCAAGACCATCCGTCAGGATGAGTGGCATGCACTCCGTAAGTCTGAGCCTGTCTGTCTGTCTGTCTAATGACTGTCTTACTGGCTGTACAGTATGTCTGGACTCTCCCTGGGTTCAATCATTTTCTCTCTGTCTATCTCTCTAGTTCTCTTTCTCTCTAACTGTTATCTCAGGATCAAATACATTTAAAGTGGCGGCCATTGAGAGCAATTTCATCTTCTTCTTATCGCTGTTCACCCCTCCCTGTCGCCCTCTCTAGTTCTGATATCCTTCAAAAAGATAAGGAAGACTACATGGTTCCATGAAGGAAGTGACAGGGATTTGTAAGGGTGTATGGCACTATTTGTGTCAGGAATATTTCGGTGTATCATATGTCGTGAATATGATTGTGCAGACATTGCATTTCTGTGCTGTGCATGCTGTAGATCCCACTGGGCCTCCTGCTCTGATCTCCACTGTTCTTTGTCTGCTAAAATGAATGAGGTGTGTGTCTGTTGGTGCAGATCTACGCAGGATGACGGCTGGCTTTGTGGGCATGGCCGTGTCCATCATCCTGTTTGGCTGGGTTATCGGAGTGCTGGGCTGCTGTCAGCAGCATGACCTCATGCAGTATGTAGCTGGACTACTCTTTCTCATGGGAGGTAAGAGCTGGCTCCTCTCTCTATTTGGTGTGTGTGTGTGTGCATGTGCATGTGTGTCTTTGTTTGATGCATTGTGTAGATTACAGTAGTTGTGTATATATGCGGTTGTGTGTGAGAGAGAGCTATATGTGTGAACACATATAGGTTTATATAATAAGATGTACAAGAAACTCATGACATCTCTGTAAATGGAGTGTGAAGATGTTACCATTTATTGTCTGGCTGACCCACTAGGCCTACCAACATAGGAATGACATAATACTGTATATAGTTAGTTTAAGTTGCTGTGAATCCCATACATTTCCGTTTGTCTCCTTGTCCTCCCTCAGGAACGTGCTGTATCATCTCCTGTGTGTGTGTGGCGGGCATCAACTTTGAGCTGTCGCGTTACCCACGCTACATGTATGGACTCCCAGAGGATATTAGCCATGGCTACGGCTGGTCCATGTTCTGTGCCTGGGGGGGCTTAGGCCTCACTCTGCTGGCTGGTTTCCTATGCACCCTGGCCCCATCCCTAAGCACCCCCTCCCGTACAACCGTCCACAAGCCCAGGCAGGAGAACGGAACCGTGTGATGGGACTGTGTGACTGGCCCACAGAGCGCACAAATAAGCAACACCCATCCAACTTCGTCCAACATTTTTGTCCAACCACCATCTCACCTCATCCCCCTTCCCTGTCCATACCACTCCTGTCATCCATCTGAATCATGAGTGTACCAGATAAATTGTACATGGGAGAACAGAGCAAAGACAAACCACACCAAACTGTACTATTTACTGTACATCTAAGACACACAGAGCAATGGCCCCCAGAATACTTTGGGACATGGCAAGACCTTTTTGTTGTTAAACGTTTGACTGCTAACTCTATGGCAGCCTAAAGGCGACTGTTTGTCTAGTTTTTTTTCAAGAGGAATTGTCTTAAAATGGTGCTCTCTTTTAACACACAACACAGCACACAGTCCAAGAGCTTAGAAAGAAACAACAAGCATCTCTAAATGGAACAAACCAACAAACAAGAATACGTGGCAGAGCATCCTGTCATCATTCCTCTTTTAGTCGGGTGGTCTGTACTGTGTTTGTTATTGTTCGCAACAAAAAATTATGCTGGCATAAACTGTCCGTTGTTTTGAATCAGCTGACTGATGTCAAGCTTTATCCCTAGGGAGGACTTTACAGTTTAAGCCTAAAACCTGCTTCTTGCAGCAGAGGACCAAGAGCACAAAATGGAAATGGCAGGGGTGGAACAGCAAGATACAATTTTGAAGAGCAAATCTTTCAGCGTTTCTATGATTCAGTATGTACAAATGCATCTCTACGTAGATTCAGGTCATTGTTTGTATAAAGTAACTCTTGAATAAGAAAAAAATGTATGTTTGTTTGGAGGTAACAATGGCAATTTGGGTCTTCAGTGATGTTGTTTGCAGGAATAAATGGTATGCTTTATGATTAGAAGAATAAGAGTGATCACAAGGCACATTAAGTACTGTTTGAGAGTAGGAGAGGCAGTTAAAGGTCCAGTGCAGTCAAAATGTGATTTGTCTGTGTTTTATATATATTTCCACACTATGAGGTTGGAATAATACTGTGAAAAGCTGATAATGCCATTTTAGTGTAAGAGCTGTTTGATCAGTTTTCCCCTCCCCACTCAGACCATTCCCAGACAGTCCTTGCTAAATTCTTGCATGAGAAATTGCTCTTTGCTAAGAAACTATTTTAATTGAAAATAATCACAGTAAGGTACTTGATTATTACCCAGAAATGATTTGATATTGAAATAAAAACATCTGCATTGGACCTTTAAGGAACAGTAAATATTGTATGTTGAAGGACGGGGTTCAATGAAAGAAAATGTAACCTTCTGGTAACACAAACTTAGAAACAATGACAGACAGTAATTTACAGTTATAAGTGACAATACCTGCCGTCTTGGATTTGGAAGGAATTGAACGGCAGACACCAGTGTTGGACTTTTAATATATTTAATATTTATTTAATATATTCTGGCACAAAAACCTTCACATAGCACAACACATTGTAGCAAGTATCAATAGATTGAGTGATTTGGTTTGTGTGAATTGCTGCAAAATGCAGGTATTTGCACAGCATAGATTCCCAAAGCTTCTGTTAAAGTTTATCATTTAATCTTATTCAACACAACATTTCTGTTAGTATTCTTCTGTAAGTGAAAATGGGTAATGTTGAGATTTACATTGAGAGTGCAGTAGGGCTGTGAAAAGCCATACTCAATGTCATGTTTACATCAGTAACACCACTGGTATGTTTTTTTTCTCCAGTCTACCAATCCTTCTCTCCTCACGTTTGAGGCAGGGGTGTCTGCTCTTGCCCATAGCTGTTCTCTGTATTCTTCCTCAGTAGGAGGAAACTAGGAATCAGCTTAGGTCTCTTGGAGACAAGACCAATAATGTGGCATCTTGTAAGCAGACAACATGATGTCCTGTTAAAGCACCATCTGCATCACTTCAGTATGAAGGATCCCTCTTGAGTCGACCACTTTCCTGCAAGTGGGCTGAATGAATTGAGGGAGCTCACCATTTCTTCATTTCAGTGCCACTTTTGCCCCAGGCTACAGGCATTCTTACTGGCACCATTGCAGAGTCCCCTTTGCAATTCATAGAGACAAGGAGGGGTCAAAAGGCCCTCATTTGGGTAACATTTGATTAATGTACTCTGTAAGTGCACAGTTCTCGCAGGACTTGAGAGGTGTAATAATGATACAAGCACACTTGCGTATTACATAAAGGGTCTGGGATGAAACTCAGGCCATGTTGGGAGTTTGTTTGTGGCAGGTCTGGGTTCAGGCAGGCTTCGGAGTCTAGTACTGCACATTAATTAAGATGGAATTACAGGTAAGGTGGAATTTATGTATTTTGTGAGTACAGAGTACTCAAGGAACACTGTTTTGTTACCTATATTAAAAAAAGCACACTCATTGTGACACTTTATTTTAGCAGTGTTATGAGGTGAGGTGATGAGCTATAACCTTTCCAGTGAATTAGAATTTGACTGTAGATAAAAACATTGCCTCAAAGTGACTACAAAGTGAAACATCCCAACATTGTTACTACATGTAGCACCACCTCAGACTTGTAAAAGAGTTGTGTATATTGGTGGTGTTTTGCTGCCATTCTGAGCTCATCCACAGTCTTCTCCTCCAGTTTATATCAACACACATGTACAGGTTTTGTCCCTTAGATCTCTAAATTGGCCAATGATATTGAATGCATGGATAATTGCTACAATAAACAATACATGTATTGCAATTGCGTTGTTTGAATAATGATAAAGGTATTGTTGTTGCTCCGATTGATAGAGAAAAATATGGGTTGCATAGCAAGATAGCTGAAAAAGTTGTAAAATGGCGACGTAAAAAAGAATGAGAGAAGGGGTAAGCACAATATACAACTTGTATGCAAAAGTGACAGCAAAGTACTTCTCTTATTGGGACTTCTAGTGTTTCATGAGGAACTGGAAAGTGTTCAGTGTGAGCAATGTGGGACACTGTGTACAAATGCCACAATTTCAAGTGGCACCTCTTTAAGTAGCACTGCTATGATTTTCTACAAGTCATTTATACTGGTTTAATCTACGAGGATGGAGAAAGACGATTAAAAGACATTATAGTCTCGCATGAGATCATTATGGTTCATTTCTTTTAATGTATTCAAACTTGTGTCCATTTTTTAATCTAATTTATTTTACTGAAATAAAATGTAATTAATATACTATTCGGAAGTCAACTGTGTCTGTATTATTCAAGTATTTTAGATGTCTATGTCATCTTATTGTCACGACAGAAAAACACTGAGCTTAGGTAAACCTCTTCCTGTGAACTGCCCATCTGGGCTTACATTTCCACTATTTTCCACTCATGGAGAGTATAATCAAGTAGGCTATTATGGTTCTTGCAACCACTGCAGTAATGTTTTGGTTGGACATGTGGCACATTTTTCAGAGGAATTACACAAATGCCATGATTTCACAATAAAAAAAACAACCATCATCCATCTCAGTTTGTCTTTCATCGGTATGTAGCACATATTCATTCTCCAAACTAAAACAGAATTGATGAGGTTTTAAAAACAATCCCATGCATGTTGCTGACATCTGTCAGTTAGTGAGCTGGCACTGACTTAGTCCAAATGCTAGACTTACTTTAAGTGGACCTCAGTGGATGAATTCCCTGTAATAATATTAGGCTACGTTTAGACAGGCAGCCCAATTCTTTTTTTTTCTCCCACAAATAGGTCTTTTGACCAATCACAGATCTTTTCACATTAGATCATCTTTAGGGCTGATCTGATTTGTCAAAAAAATATCCTAATTGTGCTGCATGTCTAAATGCAGCCATAGAGGCTAAGAAACCCTGGTCTAAGTGTTGCTTGTACCATCTATTGCTTATGACACAGTGCCCTCTAGAGGAGAGTTGGGTATTTTCTGGCTGTGTCCTCAGTCGTGTTAATTCCAGCAACTAAGAGTCAAGGCTGCAGGGTAGTAGCTAACCATCGAACAACTGACTACAGATAAATTGATAGTTCACATTTTTGCCTTTTTTCATGCCCATGTGATGCCATTACATGATATTCAATAAGAGTACATTCCAAAATATACATAAAATAATGAAGAAAAAAAACACATTTAATAAATGATCCCTATATCATCTTCTCTCAGGGTACTAACAAAAATATTGTATTGTACAATACAACAATTCTTGACTGGACAGTCTTCAGATGAGCACTCATCCAATGTAGTAAAAAATAATTCTAAACGCCATTACCTCTCAGCTATACTAGCCTTTCTGAATCAACTCTTTTAAAGACTACAGGATAGATTTTTACAGGTAAGATCACTTCTTCAAACTAATCTTAAATTGTTTTATTTTATTTATTTAACCTTAATTTAACTAGGCAAGTCAGTTAAGAACAAATTCTTATTTACAATGACGGCCTAGGAACAGTGGGTTAACTGCCTTGTTCAGGCAGAACGACAGATTTTTACCTTGTCAGCTCGGGGATTCGGTTACTGGCCCAACACTCTAACCACTAGGCTACCTGCCACGCACGTGCACACACGCACGCACGCACGCACACACACACACGCACGCACACACACACACACACACACACACACACACACACACACACACACACAATAGCAATAGCAATAGCAATAGCTTTCAATCAAATACATCTCCAGAAAAAACCTTGATATGCTCAGCATAACCAGGAAGCTTCATTGCTAGGTTGTGGTGTCAGTTATCTGTTATGGTTGAACAGATTCATGTTTCATTTCTTGGCACGGTAGTGTGCCCCCACCACCATGTAGCTGTCTGGTGACAGTGGTGAGATGTCCTTCATGTTGGGGGACTTGCCTTTGGCCCGACAGGTCCTGACTGGGGTGACCGGTGGACTCCGGCAGGGGTCATGCTTCAGCAGGTAACATCCCAAGGTCTCCCAGCCTCCCCCGATGCGCACCATCACATGACGCTCATTCAGCATCTGCAGGAAGAACAAGATGGAGGGGATAGTCAGAAACAGCAGGTACAATAAAACCCATGACTGCTATTCCATTTGAGAAACTTAACCAATTTAACCATATCACAACAAAAGTACTTGTTTGTTGCTCAGTACCGAGTACTCTTGGTTTTGAATCCCCCTTCACCTATGTCTGATTTCAAGTAGGCCAAGGCATAGTAACCTTGGAAAATGTTATGATCCACTCCCCAGACTGAAACTGCTCTTTGTATGACCCCCGAGCCAAGAGAAGATACCTTCTAATCAAATATTGACCAGTTCCTTCTGCCTGTGTAACAACCCTCATGAAAGTCAAATGATCTCTGATCCATAGAAAGAGACAGCTTTGTCAAAATCTCATTAAGCCAAATGAAACACTGCCTCATGACGCCAGCTGAGCACATGCAGTGGACTAATCCACAGACATGCACGCACGGGCACGCAGGCACGCACACGGAGGACACAGCATTCATAACTGGTACGTTGGTGTGAAGTCACCATGTACATAGTTACACTTAGAACACCTGAGATATCAGCATTCTTTAAATCAAGCCCTCTGACAACTACTGCATAGACACCTTCCTCTACACATCACCCTCTAGTCTGGTGCAAACCTGACGCTACCATGGCAACAGCTCTCAAATAATGCAGTCGGATTGTAAGAAAATGAAAGCAGCGAAATAGAGATCGCTGTCTCTTTACAAAGCTGTAGCTCCACACAGACATCTAGATTCCCAAGAGGCCTTGCCTGGCCATCCATCCTTCTGTCAACACCGGCCCACCCCTTCTTCCTTATCGCCCATAACCCCTTCATTATGGAACCATTAAGAATGTGATAATACAAGCAGATTTACACCCCTGCTATACACCTCCTGTCCTCCACTATGCATACTAATGGCGAGATGGATGGTGGAGGGGTGTAAGTGAATACACATACGCACATACACAAGCACCCACGTGCACACAGACAATGCCTGGTAATCCCATTTACCAACCCAAGAAGCCCCTGAGACGTGATCTGCCTCAGCTGTCCACCGGCAGATTAAAATGTTATCGCTGACAGCGGGGTCAAGTTTGACATAACACACGAACACAAGTGTAAGAGGGAGGGAGGGGGAGCAAGAGCACTGGAGGGAAACACCTATATGTCTTTTCCACTCATCAACCTTAGGTTAGAGCTGTCCATACAAATGTGGGATAAAATACTGTAGGCTATAAGGATTTGTCTTTTCAGTTGTCTCTCGAAAGCACTGCATTTCAAGAGTTCTATGAGGAAAATATATTTGGGTTACTGTATTTATTTAATTGCATATCTAATAGAACACTAGTCAACTCAGAACACTAGCCAAAATGCGTTATGACTGTTATGTCTCTCAAAACTCAGTATTCACATAGTGGAATTATGCAAGTAGACTTTCTCAGGAATTGTGTACACAACCCCCTCCGGCAGACATCTTCTATATAATCAGATTCATTCTAACAGCCCCTGCCCCCCACACGTGTGCCTTTATTACAGCCCATAAGCTGACTGCTGGATTCCCCTGTGTCCTCCATCCCTGGCAGCTCTATTGATTCTCTCTCCTCTCGTTTGTTGTTGAAAGATTCATGAGAATGCTAATGGAGGAAGAGTCCTTCAACCATCATCCACTAGGGGCATGCTTTAACCATTCCCTTCTGAGGAAAGATTATCGTGATTGCACTGGTCATTACATGAGAGATGGAGTAATTGTATTGTAGAAATTCACATATATCTCACTCTATGGGAGGGTCTTGTCACATGCAAAAAGGGCAGGGACTTTAATATAACCTAACCACCGTCTCCTACTTATTCTTAAATTAAACTACTTTTTCCTTTTAGGTAATCCCATAGAATTTTAATGATTGCTTAAATGGAGATATGTCTTTTTTTATAGCAGTCAGACCGCTGCTAAAATATAAAGCAAACCAAACAAAGCTCCTATGTGTTCTGATGGAAATAGGAAGTAATGGAAGTGAGATGATATTGTGAGAGGTTTTAATGTCTCCCTTCTTTTCAGTGCCAGACACAGTTACCATCCCTGCTATAAAGCCTGGTGCTTAATTGGGCTTGGAGAAGAAAAGCCTTCCTTTCTTCAACAGCTGAGAATGCTGCATGGAGCCCTCCAGGGCTAGCATGATTGAAAAATCTCCAGTGGAGAGAGGGGGTGTCATACCAGGCCAGGCTTCAATGAGCTGTCTGATTAAATCACACCACTAATGACTTGGTCTTAGTAATCAATAGATTCTGCTCTTTAAAAAGCCAAGCAAACATCACAGGACTCATACAGACAGCCAGCCAGCCAGACATACAGGGGTTATCAGGGCCTGGTTAATGGGCATTAATTGGCATCACTCCACACATTTACACAGGTAACATCTTTACAGGGGAGTGGAGTGGACTGTAGTGCTCTATTCATACAGAGAAGAGAAGTGTGTTTTTTAGTGATTGAGAGAAAGGACTGTGTATCCTGCAGGTAGTGCTGTAGAGCAGGGGTCTTCAACCTTTTCTTGCCCAGGAACCTCCTCCTAGGTAACCGACAACCCAGGGACCCCCATCATACGTTAGGCGACATCAGAAAGAAAATATATCCTCTTTCTGGTGTGGATGACAAAAATAATATTTTCTGTTATTCACAATGTATTCATTCTGTTGTTGCTAGCGATATTCTTAAAAACATTGAAGTAATACAATTTTATTAAATCACTTTTTTTTCAATCTTTTTGCGGGCCCCCTGTGGTACATGGGCTGCAGACCCACGGTTGAATACCTCTGCTGTACAGTAATAACAGTTAGGATGGAAACACAGACGATCTAAAGTGAAAAAGGTAACGTAGCCTGGCACAAGTCCATGTTGCTATAATTAATACAATTTGTAATTAGCAGTTGTGCTCAGGGAACCACAGAAGACTAAAATATGCCAAAGTGTGTTCAGGGGAGGGCATCTGGAAAATTATAGAGCTTCAACAAACAAGCGGTTCACATGCAACCAAACCCCAGTCATATGGCCTTGGTTGCCGAGAAACAGTGAAGGATTAAAGAAAGGAAAAATACAATACCCTGACCATGAAACCGCCAGGGTACGCATATTTCTCCATTTTGTAAATGTTCGTCCTAAACATACAACCTCACTGAACTTGGCCATAAACCAACAACATCCCTTGGCTAACCATTTTTATGACCTCCATTTTCTTTGATGTGGTGTAAGGGCATGTTTTTCCATGTTAGACATTTGACTATTACTGAGAAACAGGTGTTCAGTGAGTCTAAGGCAGCCATTATATCTAAATGGGTAGTAAAAATAAGGCGTCTGTTGCTCAGGGAAGAAACATAGGAATGCAGTGGTAACTCACTGACAAAGACAGATAAATCACATACTGTTATTGAGTAACACATTCTAAGCCAATGGATTTCAATAACATTAACTGCGCATTAAAACGGTCTTCTGTTGGTGACCAATTGTCCCCAAAAGATGAGAAACAACATACGGTTTGGTCTGTCAGCTCAGTGTGGACAGAAGACAGACGATGTTACAGTGTCAGTCAAGGCCATATAGGGAAAGCTTCCACTGAGGAAGCAATTGATGCATTTCTGGTTCATTGAGCCCATAGAGTGCGACCCCATCCAATTGTTGGAATTGAATAGTCCATTTCAGAATGTATTAGACATGGAGCAACTAAAGGCAAAATACACATTTTACTCAATCAAGTATAAATGTTAATTTGACATTTATAGCTAAGATTTCACTTTTTGTTTTACAAAATAATATATAATAACTTATTTGTAAGACATTCAATACATATTAGGACAAATTAAGTAACACAAATCTGGGCATGTTTTAATAATACTTTTTTCCCATTAGAGGGTGTGAACTCAGTCTACCGTTGCCAAGCAACCCTGTATCCCATGGGGCTTTGCCTGGAACAAGTCCTTCTCTACAGATTCCCACTTATTGCTGCTTAGTGCAGCAAACATGCCCTCATTGCTCAATATTCTGAATATATATCAATCAACATTCTTAAATATCACTTGATTAAAAATCAACCACATATAGAAATGCAAAGAATGTAATATGTTGGTATTAAGTCAATACCAACAAATTTAATTCCTTACATTTCCTCATGTGGTTGTTGGTTTAAATTAATGTTTTATGTCCATACAGTATGTGTCCTATAAATGATGTCACTCACTGCTGTTTAGAACAATATAAATATAATCTATTTCCATGGTTTCACCCAACTGCCTGAGGTTTATTAACCCCAACAATTAGGGTGAAGGAAGGTGTTTTGACATACTCGTACGTAGAGGACCTTCTCCCCGACACGGTAGCGGCCTTTAGGATGCTTCTCCACAGGGAACTTAGTGGGGCAGCTGCATGGCGGGTCCTCAATAATGTTTCTCACCTGAAACACAAAACATCTCTCAGATAAAGCAAGCAAAGACATACCCGTAGGCTATACCTACCAGCATTATCAACACTAAGAATGTTTGCTAAACAATTGGATAGGAAGTCTGGTGTGCTAGACTAGGTCAATACTTAAGATCTTTCCTACGATACAGTCAGTGGGGCAAGATGACACTGATTAGCTATTGTATTTCTCATTACATTGATGGGTAATTCATGGTTACTTTAGGCCTATTTGAGAGGAGGTACTGACAATGTCATCCAACAAGTCGCATGTGCTTGGTGTCTTCTTAGCAGATGATTTGCTTGGACGACGCGCCATGGGCTTAGGTGAGCGAGAGGGTGAGGGTTGGGATGGAGGTGACGGCAGTGGCGGAGGATGTGGAGATGGGGAGACAGGGGTCTCTGTAAGGCTCAGGGCTGAGATAGTATCTGTGGTTGGTGTTGCGGGAGGGGTCTGAGTGGAGGTTGTGACAGTGGTAACAGGAGAGGTTTGAGTGGAAGTTGTGCTAGTGGTGGTTGACGAGGATGAGATGGAAGTTGGAGGAGTAGGGTCTATTGGGGCTGAGGAAGGGGGTGAGCTTGGACTGGGAGGTGGGGTTACAGAAGCAGGGGGTGTAGGAGCACGGAGCAGCGGTAAGATTAAGGGAAGAGTTGTGGGTGAGGGGAAGGGGAAGGCCAGAGGTGATGATGGGGTGACAGACCCTGCCTCCTCCCTCTCTATCTCTCTCTCCAGCTTCACCAACCCTGGGGGCTCCACACCATACCTGAGAGCGAGTCAGTGAGACACCACGACTGTTAGACGGTTGGTAAAGAAAGATTCTATGAACTGGGAAAAGCACAGTTGTGCAAGAGCATGATGTACACAGAGTCATGACAACTCACCTGGCTGCAATCCTTCCCAGCTCCATAAGACAGAGACACACCTCCCGAGGCTGTTTGTGGAGTACTGCCCATAAAGCACACACACACACACACAACTTATGTCATGGCTAAACAAATACTGTCATATTAATGTATTATCTTTATGTATAAAGCCTGAGGACATGAACAGCAGCTAAATGTGCGTTTACATGAACACCCTTGACAAACCATACAGACTGTCAGGATGTCAGGACACACAAAAACACATGCTACCCATTAACAATGAGTATCACTCAGCTGCCAAAAGAGATGCTTGCAAAGATAAAAACAGGACATTGTCTGTGAGGAAAATGAAAACAAGAGCAGCATTTTGAATACGGGTGAATGTCAGTGAGGACTCAGGAGGGGTTATGCCTTTCTCCAGCGCCCAGCTATCTTTGAAGCTGAACTCAAATCCCTGCAGGCACTAGACACGTGTGTAAAGAAAACGTGGGCATGCAGGCTGAACACAGCACGCTCAATGTCTGTATCATCAGTAGTCTTCAAAGTTAGGGTCTCCAAAGTGATTAAAATACTTAGCAAAACTTATCTTGTTCTAAACATGTAATTTAATTTCACAGAGACAGAAGGTGTGGTTTTGTTTTGGAGGGAAAGGAATCATGGATATACTGTGTAGTGAAATAAAATTCTCTCAGTAGCCTAACATGAGAAGGAAGCACCACCAAAACACAAAAAAAATGGGAAAAGTTATGGTATTATAGTTCAAATGTGAGACACATTGGACACACCTCCCGAATGTGTCCATAGGTAACCTTTGATCTTTGAAATTGGCAATGAAGTTCCTTGTCATTGCTCTATTCTGTAAATCCTTCACTACACCAGGGAAGAGGGAGGAGAGAACGCAGGAATAGAGTAGAGCAGACATAATACCACAAATACACAGTATACACTTACATGTAGTTATACATTGAAGTACAACAATTTAAGCAATTATGTACATATTAAAATATACAGTATGAATGACTTTAAAATTCCTGTGTCAAACATAAATATTGAAAAATACAGTAGTCATCATGTACATGTCCTATAATTCTGAGAGCAAATTCACCAACAAGCCAGTTTAGTCAGACTAGGGGGCAAACTGACGCGTATGGTAGTTAAACCTACACATTAACACTCTCAGTGTCACGCATGTCCATGCAGGAACATGCCCAGGTGGAATAGGTATACCGCACACACAGTTAATATCACAAAATGTGGTCAACATGCTATAACTAGTCTCCCATGTTCCTCAGTACTGAAGGCATCAAACAGAAACAGAGGTGAGTGAGTGATACATAATCCTAAAACAAGACAATCCAAGTCACAGAAGAAAATATATCATCCCTCTAGTCAAGATACAGAGTCAGCTAGCACTGTGAGCTGACCTGCTTTCCAGCTCCACCTGAACATCTGTCTCTTTCATTCCCTTTAAACCCACTCGCTAAATCCTCTACAGCTAGTGAGGAAGCATGGCTGGCGTTCTCATAGTGACAGTCAAAGATCAAAGCTAGGGAGTCTGTGGAGGACAAAGACAGGTGACACTGGAGTGTTTTCCCAGTGGGGCCATGCTTCTACAGGACAGAGAAGAGGACTGAACGGGAAACAGCACAGTCTTTCTACAGGGGACTGTCACGTCCTGGACACAGATAGCCTTCTGGCTCATCTAGGGTGTTTAGGTCAGGACGTGGTCAGGGGGGTTTTTGGTCTATGTTTTATTTTTTGATGGTTCCCAATTAGAGGCAGCTGTTTGTCGTTACCTCCTATTGGGGACCATATTTAAGTTAGTTCATTTTCCCACTTGCTTTGTGGGTCATTGTTTGTATTGTGTATGTGCTGCTGCGCTACACAGTTGATGTCAGATCGTTGCAATTGTTTTTGTTGTTTGTAAGTTTCACCTATTAAAAGATGTGGAACTCAGTCCGCGCTGCACCTTGGTCCGTTATTCAACAAGATCGTGACAGAATGACCAACCACGAAAGGACCAAGCAGCGCGCCCCGCAGCAGGAAAAAATGTTCTGGACCGTTGAGGAGATCAAGGTGGAATGGGAGGCCCTGCCTTGGCGGGAGCTCCTGGGGGGTTCGCGGCCACAGCAGCCCCAAGATTTTTTTGGCTGCACGCACCAGGTCTCCTGTGCGCCGTCAGAGCCCAGCACGTCCTGTTCCTGCTCCACGCATCAGGTTCCCTGTGCGCCTTCAGAGCCCGGCAAGTCCTGTTCCTGCTCCATGCATCAGGTTCCCTGTGCGCCTTCAGAGCCCGGCAAGTCCTGTTCCTGCTCCACGCATCAGGTCCCCTGTGCGCCTTCAGAGCCCAGCACGACTTGTTCCTGCTCCACGCATCAGGTTCCCTGTGCACCTTCGGAGCCCAGCACGTCCTGTTCCTGCTCCACGCACCAGCCCTACTGTGCGTCTCCCGAGTCCGATGACTCCTGTTCCTGCTCCACGCACCAGGCTCCCTGTGCGCCTTCAGAGCTCGGCACGACCTGTTCCTGCTCCACGCATCAGGTCTCCTGTGCGTCTTCTCGGGCCGGCACGGCCCGCATCGGAGCCGCCGCCGAGGGGCGAAGACCCACCCAAAAACCCTCCCCATTGACTTTTTGTCGCGGTCGGAGTCCGTGCCTTTGGGGGGTTTCCCACTTGCTTTGTGGGTCATTGTTTGTATTGTGTATGTGCTGCTGCGCAACACAGTTGATGTCAGATCTTTGCTATTGTTTTTGTTGTTTGTAAGTTTCATGTGGAAGATGTGGAACTCAGTCCGCGCTGCACCTTGGTCCGTTATTCAACAAGATCGTGACAGGGACAGGCTACTAACCCAGAACAGGCACAAGAAAGAAACCATTCCAGAGACTACTGCCAGAGGCCTCCCATGGTCTGATGAAAGGGTATGATAGATATATATATATATATATATATATATATATATATATATATATATATATATATATATATACTCTATGTAGGGATGGGGGTCCGGAACGTTTTAAAAGCAGACATCTTGTGACGTGTATGAGGACTGTTTCTCAATAAGATTATCTCTGGACGTCGCACATCCTGAGCACAGATTTACAACAGATTAGAATCGGCAGAAGTGTGTTAATGAACTAACTGTAGGGTCTGTTGCCAATTAGCCACGCCATTTCAGTGTTCATGAGTTAATCTGGTTGACTCTGACAGAGATTTACATATTCTCTCTTAGACAGACAACTTGATGGACATTTGCTGTTTAAGGACAGATTTGTGTCCTGTCAGTGCCAGACGGAGACGGACAAACAAGTAGGCACTCACCCAAACCTTCAGACTCAAACAGGTAAGTCTCATCCACACCAATCTTCCGACACCAGTAGAGAAAGTTGGCAGTGTTGTCCCGGGCAAAGAAAGAGCCAGAAGTAGCATCAGCTCGCCAATGAATTACCCTGCGGATGAAGGGCTGGGGAGAATACACAGGGACAATCACCAAGTCAGTGTCAATACTCCAATTCAGCACAATACACTGAGTATACCAAACATTAAGAACACCTTCCTAAGCCTCAATTTGTCAGGACATGAACTCTACAATGTGTCGAAAGCGTTCCACAGGGATGCTGGCCCATGTTGACTCCCATGTTTCCCACAGTTGTGTCAAGTTGGCTGGATGTCCTTTGTCCAGCAGCGTTGCAGTTCTTGACACAAACCGATGCGCCTGGCACCTACTACCATACCCTGTTCAAAGGCACTTACATTTTTTGCCTTTCCCATTCACACTCTGAATGGCACACATGCACAATCCATGCCTTAGTTTTTTCAAGGTTTAAAAATCCTTCTTTATCCTGTCTCCTCCCCTTCATCTACACTGATTGAAGTGGATTTAATAAGGGATCATAACTTTCACCTGGATTCACCTGGTCAGTCTATGTCATAGAAAGAGCATCTGTTCTTAATGTTTTTTATACTCACAGCATAACATGGTATAACTAATGCATTATAATTATTAATAACAGCTAATTTGGGGTCAATCCCACTACATTATCCTCTTAGCGTCAATTATTTTCTTAAAGGCCCAATGCAGTCATTTTTATATCAATATCAAATCATTTCTGGATAAGAATTAAGTACCTTACTGTAATAGTTTTCCATAAACAATTTCCAAAAGAAACAGAAATAGATTTTTAGCAAAATAACAATTTCTCAAGCAAGAATTTTGCTAGGACTGTCTGTGAGTGGTCTGAATGGGGAGGGGCAAACTGAAAACTAACTGTTAATGCCAGAGAGGTTTGGAACTCTCTTCATTATTGCTCTATTAACTAATAAACCGCCTGGTGATGATACCAGGCAGGCCAAAAGTCCATCCCACCAAAACCGGCTGTAATTTCAGGCAGTCTTTTCAAACAGCTCTTACACTAAAAGGGCATTATCGTCATTTTCACAATTTCACAGTATTATTCCAATCTCATAGTGTGGAAATATTATATAACCAAAAGAAAATCACGTTTTTGACTGCATTGGGCCTTTAACTAATTAACCGCCTGTTGATGTCACCAGGCAAGCCGAAACTCCACCCATGCAAAACGTGCTGATTACAAGGTCCTGTGTAGATTGTATTTTCAACCAGAAACTATCAGGAAATAACATTGATCAAATGTTTTCACTTTTTTACAGTGCTAGTTTTATCAGCTGTTGAACAATATTTTAAAAACAAAAAACAGTAAAACATCATTTTGACAGCACTGGCCCTTTAATTAAATTCCCTCCAAATGTCTAGTCAGATGTGAATCATAGAAAGTAACTCCAACAACCAGCACTTGGGCAGATTCTGTGTAAGATTATAAACAATATTGAGTTATTTTGTATAAATTTAGGAAACAGTTACTAGTAAACGCAATTCAAGAATGACAATGGAGTGTTGCATTATGCAGTTCTCAGTCAGTATCAGCAGCAGCAGCACTCTGAGAAGGGGTGAGGAGAACCACAGATGGTGACTTCAAAACCAGAGACTCAGTGAAACATCCTGTCCTTCATTGTCTACTTTCAAGTGACGGCTAGGTTTCAACATAATAAAAAAATACACCAAATGTACACCAGAGATGGCTCAATTGTAGATCGTAAATTTAGACTGAGCCACTGAAATCTATATGGCATAAGTAGTTGATGAAAGATCGATATTCTTAATTGTGATCATGTAATGTATGCTGTCTATGGTCATGTATGTTTGTATGTTACCTTGCCATTGCTGCCTTGGATCATCCTCTCTTGTAGCTCCTCGGCCAGCTGGCACAGCAGAACCCCATTATCCAGCCTGTCCATCAGGCTGTCAGCCGTGACCCCAGAGTCTGTGGTGAGAAATGTCAGTCACCAACACCATGCTAAACAGGCCACAGAAAGGGGAGCCCATTTGACATCAAATAGTTGTCTTATATCACTGTGTGCTAATAATAATGTTTTATTTACTTGTACCCTGTTATTAAAAAAATCACCTGTGCATGATAAGTGACTATATAGTGGCTACATACTTATCATGTAGGGCGTTATATGTCATTGCACAGGTGTTTTTGTCCTGAGATTACTATTCACTACGATGACACAGATGTACTATACTGCTCTGGCATTATTTGTGAATAATGATAAGGGTGTTGATCTGGAGTAATGCATTTTATTATTAAGCCATATTAAACTGATGCATTTGCCTTGTTAATGGGACCTTACCTTTAACAACATCATTCTCATGCAAACTTCCTGGTTGTAGACCTAGAAAATACTAATGTGTGGCTTTGCATTGTTGCAAGTCGATCCCTATGTGTGAGTGATGGATATTATCTAGTCATCTCCCCGACCCAGACACACACAGGCTGTGACATGCTCAGGCCCTTCCTGACTTCCTTCCAACAATATTGTTCCCTCTGGAATCTTAACAGGGTTCCTTTCAGTGACCAGACATGCAGGGGTATTTCAAGGATTTAGGTTAATGTGTGCCTTTCCAGTTCAGAACACCAACCAATAGCAAGGTCCCCATTATCCAATATAAAAAGTATGATCCAATTTCATGTCCTCGCATAACCTGTATGTCATTGGGTGACATTTGTACTGATGTTCAGAAACTCCAAAAATAGGCCTATGTTGCACAAGAATCTAGCTAAACCAATGCATCACACTATCTTAGTTATAGTTTAGACACATTCCTTGTTTTAAAAGCCCCACACCCCAAGATGGCTACAGGTTTGTTGCAGGTGCTTGGTAACAACATAAAAACCATGTGAAGGTCACCCTACCCAGAAACATGTTGAGCCAGAGAGCCAGGTCCTCTCTCATGGGCAGCAGGCTGGCCTCGTGGCGGCTGGGGAGCCATTTGGTGTACTGCTGTGGGCTCTCCAGACCAGGCCCATCGTGGTGGTGTTTGGGACTGAGGGGGCAACATATTCCGAGCCCAGTGAGATGTATTGGACTGTATTGGTCGTCCTCTGTTTCCACCGGACTGTTCATGGTTCCCTCCTCTTTTGCCTGCAGGACAGGAGGAAAATAAGCTGTTAATGTTGTATTTCATTCATATTTAAAATATTTTGTATTGTCACTTTTCTAGATTTGCAACATTTGAATATGTCACATGAAAGGAGGGAGTTGGAGAGCTTATTGGGGTGCGGCACTTCTATCTGTAAATCAGCTCTTTGTCCGAGGGGCGTCGACCTGTCTGTCAGCCTCTGGTGTTCCAATATTTTCTCTACATTTCTAGTTGTATACGTCAGGACAGCTATTCTGTTTAAAGTTTTAATAGCCTACTACAGCAAGAGTTAAACCCAACTCAATCAAGCTCCAGCCTCTAGTTCAGTTGACAGTAAATCTAATGGTGTGGAACACCCTCATTGACCCTAACCAGGCCTAGGTGCACTCCACACCTTCCTCCCAGAGCAGGGGCCAGGACAGGGGCATACAGCTGAGACAGGAGCCAAGAGTGGGCCAGGACGGGGGGGCCTATGAGAGTCATCAACAGAGCACAGTAGGAGGACTGTCCACCAGACTCCCACATGAGCGGAAAGGTTTGGAGTTGGTGGAGGTCCGGACAGGAGAAGGTTTTGGCACAGGTAAAACTTGTCATAGTCTTCAGTGTGGAAACCAAAAGCATGGATGATACACATACAGACGACATACTAACCCACACAATAAACACATACACAAACACTATGGACCATGTATTCACAAACATACAAAATACATGTACTGATACAATAGATCACACACAGAGCCCACATACACTCAGATCTTCACACAGACATGAACACACATGCACCAACCTTTTGTCATAACTGTCAGTGTAACTGATGTCAGGGAAGGATTTAATAGACAAACATCTAAATCCAAGAGCGAATCCACTGGCACTATTCTATGCCTCATTTCTCCTCTTTCCAGACAAGTATTCATCATAAAGGCCAACCCCATGCAGAAACATGCTTCGGCTTCCCATAATCCCCACAGTTCATCTGCAGGGGTAAGAAAACAACACATGTACCGGGGTTGCAGGGAAAGACTGAAGAAAATATACTGGTCAACTTCAACAAACACTAGAGTGGAGTGTTACCATAAGATGCCTATATTCTATGGTATGCACATCTTAACATCAGATGTGCCATTCATTTCAATTGCCAAGAAAAGGTGAGTTCTGTTTAAAGTCACAGACTATTGGAAGGTTAAACAAACTGACCGCTGACAGGGACGTAACCCCCACAGAATCCATCACTCTAATTGTACTGAAAATAGCATTTGTTGATAGGATACACATGTACAAACAGTGTAATTTCAAGGTAATGTCCCATTGTCTTCAAATATTGACTAAGGAGCTGTCATGCTGTCACATAGGCACCCACATGAAAAAATACTATTTACTAGTATTTTTCCCTCGATCATGTGTAGTACTTACTATAGTATGTTGTAGTATACTATAGAATACTATAGTAAATACTACAGTATTTAATTTGCATATACCCTGCCCATTCCCCTCCCTATATCACAATTTGTGCCACCAATAATTGAGAAACATACATAAAAAGTATAGACCATATACTGTATTCCCTACAAGTTATAGAAAAGAGACTATCCGTTCAGTATTTCTCCAGTAGGTTTCCTGAAGGAGACACTTCTATGTCAAAGATAATAAAACAAACACACTATAGTAAATACTACTGTAATGTCCGCAAAAACACTACAGTAAATACTACAGTATACTACAGTCCGCAAATACACTACAGTAAATACTACAGTACATCGTACTACAGTCTGCAGAATCACTACAGTAAATACTACAGTATAGTACAGTCTGCAAAAACACTACAGTACACTTTAATATGCAAAAACACTACAGTAATTACTATAGTATTTATTACAGTTCTCTTTTACTGCAGTATTTATACAGTGCATTCAGGAAATTATTCAGACCCCTTGACCTTTTCACATTTTGTTACGTTACAGCCTTATTCTAAAATTGATTAAATATTTTTTTCCCCTCATCAATCTACACACAATACTCCATACATTTTTATAAAAAACAGAAATACCTTATTTACGTAAGTATTCAGAGACTCGAAATTGAGCTCAGGTGCATCCTGTTTCCATTGATCATCCTTGAAATGTTTCTACAACTTGATTGGAGTCCACCTGTGGTAAATTAAATTGATTGGACATGATTTGTAAAGGCATACAACTGTCTATATAAGCTGTCAAAGTTGACAGTGCATGTCAGAGCAAAAACCAAGCCATGAGTTCGAAGGAATTGTGCGTAGAGCTCCGAGATTGTGTCGACGCACAGATCTGGGGAAGTGTACCAAAAAATGCCTACAGCATTGAAGGTCCCAAGGAACACTGTGGCCTGCATCCTTCTTAAATGGAAGAGGTTTGGAACCACCAAGACTCTTTCTAGAGCTGGCCACCCAGCCAGGCTGAGCAATTGGGGGAGAAGGGCCTTGGTCAGGGAGGTGACTAAGAACTCGATGGTCACTCTGGAAGAGCTCCAGAGTTCCTCTGTGGAGATGGGAGAACATTCCAGAATGACAAACATCTCTGCAGCACTCCAACAATCAGGCCTTTGTTGGTAGAGTGGCCAGATGGAAGCCACTCCAGTAAAAGGCACATGACAGCCCGCTTGGAGTTTGCCAAAAGGCACCTAAAGGACTTTCAGACCATGGGAAACAAGATTCTCTGGTCTGATGAAACCAAGACTCTTTGGCCTGAATGCCAAGCGCCACATCCGGAGAAAACCTGGCACCATCCCTAAGGTGAAGCATGGTGGTGGCAGCATAATGCTGTGAGGATGTTTTTCAGTGGCAGGGACTGGAAGACTAGTCAGGATCGAGGGAAAGATAATTGGAGCAAAGTACAGAGAGATCCTTGATGAAATCCTGCTCCAGAGCGCTCAGGACCTCAGACTGGGGCGAAGGTTCACCATCCAACAGGACAACGACCCCTAACAGCCAAGACAACGCAGGGATGGCTTCGGGACAAGTCTCTGAATGTCCTTGAGTGGCCCAGCCAGAGTCCGGACTTGAACCCGATCAAACATCTCTGGAGAGACCTGAAAATAGCTCTGCAGTGAGGCTCCCTATCCAACCTGACAGAGCTTGAGAGGATCTGCAGAGAAGAATGGGAGAAACTCCCTAAATACAGGTGTGCCAAGCTTGTAGCATCATACCCAACAAGTCTCGAGGCTGTAATCGCTGCCAAAGGTGCTTCAACAAAGTACTGAGTAAAGGGTCTGAATACTTATGTAAATATGATATTATTTGCTAAAACTTCTAAAAACCAATTTTTACCTTTGTCATTATGCGGTATTGTGTGTAGATTGATACATTTTAGGCTGTAATGTAACAAAATGTGGAAAAATTCAAGGGGTCTGAATACTTTCTGAATGCACTGTACTATAGTTAACTGTAAATACCACAGTATACACTAAAACAAGTACTACAGTAAAGTCTGCCAAAACACTACAGTAAATACTACAGTTTTTATACCTGAGTATGCTATAGTCTTTTTTCAGGTTGGCAGGAAGGCCTACATAGTTACGCAACACAAGCCCCAGGTTAAAGGGGACACCTGGGAGACCTGGGAGATGTGTGGAATCCAGACAGGTAGGAAGGAGGAGGAATGGCTGCTACGACCTATGTAGTCCATTTGCTAATGAAAGCAGGTAGATGGCGCAGAAAGCACACAACCTACAGCAATAGTAGTAGGTCAATGTACCAACAAAGCCCTCAACCATGGACAGATCAGATTGCTGATCTTGTAGACTCATGGTCCCTCTATGTTCGTCGTAGTGACTTTAGTAGGGTGGCTTTGTAAATGCACCATGCAGGCGTAGGTGAGTAGACGGAGTCCTGTCTGCCATGTATGTGGCTGTTTTTCAGGCTGACCGGCCCCAGGCCTGGGAGCCTCACGTTCTAACAGAACACACAGGTGCCACATTCACACCTCTACTACAGGACAATCCAGGGCTGTGGAAAGAGGGCAAAGGTCCCTGACCTACCTTTTAGACACAAGGGGTCTTTATACTCAAGGCCGAAAATACATGCACACATACTGTATGTACACCCACACACACATGCACATGTAGACAGACACCCACACATGCAACCATACTGTACACAAGTATACACAGACGCACACAAGCCCATACCTGCATTGGTATTATGTAGGTCTCCACCACCTCATTTATCTAGCCCTACCTAAAATCTTGTTAGCTAGGACAAGATTTCCTTCAGTGACATTTTGGAGCCTGTTACTGTGCTGCTTATTCATTGACTGTATCTTAATGGGAGGGAACAACCTCACAGGGCAACAAACTACCCATTAGGGGGAAAAACGTTTAGAATTCTTCTGGTAATATCAAACTTAAGAATGTGTGTAGTATGTTCCTGTAATGCAAAAGCAGGCCATTCAAATTGAAATTGACAAGACTGATTGATGGTCTGGTTCCCTTTGCCCTAACTGGCCCTAACCTGGGCTCTGTCATGGGGATGTGTTGAATGGCTCTGATGTTGTCTCACATCTGGCACCGGTAAACAAGTGTCCGTTCAACAGGCTGAGAGAATGTTTTCATCTTGAAATTATAGTACCTCCTTTCAAGCTTCAAGAGTTTGAGCAGAAAAGACCTCAAACTGACAACGGCTTGTCCTGACACAAAGTCTATTGCCAACAGCAGTGTGTGTCACTGTGTTGTGGTACGTACTTAGGCCCTTTACTAAACACCAATGACTGTCAAGTGGAACTAATTGACCACCAAACAGCCAGCAGGCTTTTTGTGGCAACTATGAACACATCTATAGATGCTTTCAGAGACTTCCCCTGATCTAAATATCAGTTTTCAAAACAGTTTGAATGAAAAGTTCAGAGAAGAACAAGATAACACCATTTCAAGTTGATGTCCAACAGCATTGCTGGAAGCTACACCATTCTAAAAAAGCATTTGAACAGAGATCTGGTGTCCCCAAGTATCGAGTCTCAGATTGAAATAGCTTAACTGGGGTAATGCAACCCTACTGAACACAGATATTCAAAGGGTTGGTTGGAGGGTAGGTAGGCTACATCTTCAGGCCCGGTACATGGCCCTGTCTCAACTGGTTCCAGACTAAATAAACCACAGACCGGCATATAGGATTGTAAGGTCAATTGCCCATTTCTGTTTATACACCTTGAACAATGGGGCTTTACTCTAGAATTCCACAGGACATTTTGGTTTTACTATGCCACTAAAATCAAACATTAAAAAAATGAATTTTAGCATGGATGGTTCTAAGGAGACATTTATAAAATGAACAGTGACCACAGCACAAGCTGTTCATTGAGTGAATATTGTCCCAACCATTGCCCTCTGGGCCACAGATATACCTCTATATGACTATAGATATACTATTTTCAGTTCCCCGGTTGGAAGTTCGTCCAGGGTGATATGTGCACTTGATTTTTTTTATTTTTTTTATTTTACCTTTCTTTAACTAGGCAAGTCAGTTAAGAACAAATTCTTATTTTCAATGACGCCTAGGAACAGTGGGTTAACTGCCTTGTTCAGGGGCAGAACGACAGATTTTGACCTTGCCAGTTCGGAGATTCGATTTTGCAACCTTTCGGTTACTTAGATCTGTTCTAGTCAATGTGAGATGTTTTTCTTCACCGAGTACAATTTTAAGCACATCCATACCTTTTTCGTTCGAAAAATGTATTATATATTTTTTTATATAAACATTTATTATATATTTTTTATATGTTCAGGTTCAAAATGAATGTTAAGGTTTGGCAATGCAGCTGTCGTTTACCATCTATTACTTAGGATGTATCACATAAAATGAATGCTACCTCTTGAAATCCTCATTATTTCACTGATATTTCAATGATAAACTAATGCATTTTGTAAAATACATACATTTTATCTATAGCTTCACTTTTTAGATCACAAGTCACAAAGTCAACAACCTTTTCTAGTAGGCCTAGAGGTGAGTAGTAGAAAATAAAATTACTGGAGATAGTGGTCAAACTAAACAAAAGAACACAGGCTATTTATTAATCATGTACAGCCATCACCATCCTCATCAATGACCTTCATTATTAAATATTCACAATATCTTAATCAACTTTCTGCATAGGAATAATAAGTTATAAAGGAAGTACTTACAGAGTCAATGAGTAAGTAAAACTGTTCAATAAGTTCCTCCAGTAATAATCAACAAAGAGACTGTGTGTGTCGGCACAGCAGCACCAAACATCACTTACAGGTTATCTTCTCAGGTCCGCTAAATGGAAAATGTACAATAAGAACGCAGGCTACCTCCACTTCTCAATGAAACACCCCTGTGCGCCTTGTGAAAGCTGCTGGTGTCATCTTACAAGTTGTAGGTGTTCGAAATACCGCTGTCAACGACGTTGTGACAAGAATAAGAAGTTGTTCATTTGTCGAGGTCCAATTTCAAAACTTTTCACAACTGTTTATTGCTAGCCTACATGGAATGGATGACGCGCCAAAAATCAAAAGACACGAAGTGACAGGTCTGAATTTCAAGATACTGCCTGCACATAGTAGTCATAAAGACCCCCCACACAAGTAACCACTGCACGTTTTAATAGCTGATGGAGATTATTAAAGTCTCTGCGGGAAACTTGCTGGTGGAGGACTGACAAAACAGTGGTGCTGAGTGCTCCAAGCAAGAATGTTCAGTACTCACCATGACACAAGGTAACATTAGCGATGACTAATGTAAGAGTTCTACATTATTTATAGTGGAATCCATACACAAAATAATAGGAACTTGCACTGTGACTAATGCAAGTCTGCCTTTTCTCTATGGTCTATGTCAAGATGGGTGGCAGCTCAGCTACCCAAACGAAGAGGAAATAAAAAAAAAATTGGACAGTGGAAATTTCTAAAAAGTATATATATTGTAAAAAGAAACCAACGCATTTAGTCCCTATCCAGTTTTACCTATGTGTTTTACAGATTGATGGTGCCTTTTAAATATTTGTAAATGGCCTCATTGGATTCAGGGACAAAGCAGCGGGTAGTAAGGGTGCTGAGGGTGCTGCAACACCCCTGATGAATAAAAAATTATAATGAATATAAACAAATATAATATTAACAAATATTTATAAATAATTAAACAAAATATATTACTCCTGTATGAGAGCCAAAAACTCTTCAGCAGAGCAGGGAGAAATGCACTCAGGGAGCTCAGAACCTGATGAGTGAGGATGAATTTCCTGGCAGGTGCCATGAAGACCGCTGAGTTCGGACCTCGTCCCGATGATGACAAGATGATTATGGCCCAGTGGGAGTGAGATTTCTGGAGAGAATGGATCATTGCCTTCAGGATGGGTAGAGAAGAGGGTTGGGACTGTTGAATCGCTGATACTTGGACTTGTGAAGTGGACTTGATTTTTTATGTCTTCTGTCCAGATGGAGCGGGTCCGCCACATAGCGCGTCTCGGGACAAGACCTGTGACTTGCTTTGCTCTCCAGACCGGCCTCAAAATCCAGTACAATATGTGACGGTGTATGCACCTTTCAAGTTAGTTACGATCCGCCAATACAAATTTAAAGAAGAAGATGAAGGCAACGTTCCCTGCACCAACTACCCTGGAAAGTTTAAAAGGTCGCAATTTTTTTCTTCAAAACGGGGGCTTTTAACATTTGTTTGACAATTCTAAACCATAAGTGTCAGGTAGGTAGGCCAAAACCCTCAAATAATATAACTAGTAGTAGAGGGCACTGTTTATCATTGTTAACCATCAAGTGGGATGAGATCATACACTACATGACCAAAAGTGTGTGGACATCTGCTTGTCGAACATCTCATGCCAAAGTCATGGGCATTAATATGGAGTTGGTCCCCGTTTTGCTGCTATAACAGCCTCTTCTCTTCTGGGAAGGCTTTCCACTAGATGTTGGAACATTGCTGCAGGGACTTGCTTCCATTCACCCACAATAGCATTTGTGAGGTCGGGCACTGATGTTGGGCGATTAGGCCTGGCTCGCAGTCGGCGTTCCAATTGATCCCAAAGGTGTTTGATGGGGCTGAGATCAGGGCTCTTTGCAGGCCAGTCAAGTTCTTTGACTGGCCTGCAAATTCTGACAAACAATTTCTGTATGGACCTCGCTTTGTGCACGGGGACATTGTCATGCTGAAACAGGAAAGGGCCTTCCCCAAACTGTTGCCACAAAGTTGGAAGCACAGAATCGTCTAGAATGTCATTGTATGCTGTAGAGTTAAGATTTCCCTTCACTGAAACTAAGGGGCCTAGCCCGAACCATGAAAAACAGCCCCATACCATTATTCCTCCTCCACCAATCTTTATAGTTGGAACTATGCATTCGGGCAAGTAGCATTCTCCTGGCATCCGCCAAACCCAGATTCGTCCGTCGGATTGCCAGATGGTGAAGCGTGATTCATCTCTCCAGAGAACAGGTTTCCACTGCTCCAGGATCCAATGGCGGCAAGCATTGTGCATGGTGATCTTAGGCTTGTGTGCAGCTGCTCGGCCATGGAAGCCCATTTCATGAAGCTCCCGACGAAGAGTTCTTGTACTGACCTTGCTTCCAGAGGCAGTTTGGAACTTGGTAGTGAGTGTTGCAACCGAGGACAGCGCTACGCACTTCAGCACTCGGCGGTCCCGTTCTGTGAGCTTGTGTGGCCTACCACTTCTCGGCTGAGCCATTGTTGCTCTTAGACATTTCCACTTAAATTTTTTTATTTTATTTTATTTCACCTTTATTTAACCAGGTAGGCCAGTTGGAGAACAAGTTCTCATTTCCAACTGCGACCTGGCCAAGATAAAGCAAAGCAGTGCGACACAAACAACAACACAGAGTTACACATGGAATAAACAAACGATAAAAATAGGGGGATCTATATACAGTGTGTGAAAATGAGGTAAGATTAGGGAGGTAAGGCAATAAATAGACCGTAGTGGCGAAGTAATTACAATTTAGCAATTAAACACTGGAGTGATAGATGTGCAGAAGATGAATGTGCATGTAGAGATACTGGGGTGCAAAGGAGCAAAAAAAATAAAAATAGTAACAATATGGGGATGAGGTAGTTGGAAGGGCTATTTACAATTGGGCTATGTACAGGTGCAGTGATCTGTGAGCTGCTCTGACAGCTGATGCTTAGAGTTAGTGAGGGAGATATGAGTCTCCAGCTTCAGTGATTTTTGCAATTCGTTCCAGTCATTGGCAGCAGAGAACTGGAAGGAAAGGCGGCCAAAGGAGGAATAGGCTTTGGGGGTGACCAGTGAAATATACCTGCTGGAGCGCGTGCTATGGGTGGGTGCTGCTATGGTGACCAGTGAGCTGAGATAAGGCGGGGCTTCACCTAGCGACGAATATGAAGTGAGGGCCAGCCGATTAGAGCATACAGGTTGCAGTGGTGGGTAGTATATGGGGCTTTGGTGACAAAACAGATGGCACTGTGATAGACTGCATCCAATTTGTTGAGTAGAGTGTTGGAGGCCATTTTATAAATGACATCGCTGAAGTCAAGGATTGATAGGATAGTCAGTTTTACGAGGGTATGTTTGGCAGCGTGAGTGAAGGATGCTTTGTTGCGAAATAGAAAGCCGATTCTATATCTAATTTTTGATTGGAGATGTTTAATGTGAGTCTGGAAGGAGAGTTTACAGTCTAGCCAGACACCTAGGTATTTGTAGTTGTCCACGTATTCTAGGTCAGAGCCGTCCAGGGTAGTGATGCTAGTCAGGCGGGCGGGTGCAGGCAGCGAACGGTTGAAAAGCATGCATTTGGTTTTACTAGCGTTTAAGAGCAGTTGGAGGCCACGGAAGGAGTGCTGTATGGCATTGAAGCTCGTTAGGTTAGTTAACACAGTGTCCAAAGAAGGGCCAGAAGTATACAGAATGGTGTCGTCTGCATAGAGGTGGATCAGAGAATCACCAGCCTCAAGAGCGACATCATTGATGTATACAGAGAAGAGAGTTGGCCCAAGAATTGAACCATGTGGCACCCCCATAGAGACTGCCAGAGGCCCGGACAACAGGCCCTCCGATTTAACACACTGAACTCTGTCGGCAAAGTAGTTGGTGAACCAGGCGAGGCAATCATTAGAGAAACCAAGGCTGTTGAGTCTGCCGATAAGGATGTGGTGATTGACAGAGTCGAAAGCCTTGGCCAGGTCAATGAATACGGCTGCACAGTAATGTCTCTTATCGATGGCGGTTATGATATCATTTAGTACCTTGAGCGTGGCTGAGGTGCACCCGTGACCAGCTCGGAAACCGGATTGCACAGCGGAGAAGGTACGGTGGGATTCGAAGTGGTCAATGATCTGTTTATTAACTAGGCTTTCAAAGACTTTAGAGAGGCAGGGCAGGATTGATATAGGTCTATAGCAATTTGGGTCTAGGTGTCACCCCCTTTGAAGAGAGGGATGACCGCAGCAGCTTTCCAATCTTTTGGGATCTCGGACGACACCAAAGAGAGGTTGAGCAGACTGGTAATAGGAGTTGCAACAATGGCAGCAGATAGTTTTAGAAAGAGAGGGTCCAGATTATCTAGTCCAGCTGATTTGTACGGGTCCAGATTTTGCAGCTTTTTCAGAACATCTGCTATCTGGATTTTGGTGAAGGAGAAGCTGGGAAGGCTTGGACAAGTAGATGCAGGGGGGGCGGAGCTATTGGCCGGGGTTGGGGTAGCCAGGAGGAAAGCATGGCCAGTCGTAGAGAAATGCTTGTTGAAATTTTGATTATCATGGATTTGTTGTGGTGACCGTGTTACCTAGCCTCAGTGCAGTGGGCAGCTGGGAGGAGGTGCTATTGTTCTCCATGGACTTGACAGTGTCCCAAAACTTTTTGGAGTTAGAGCTACAGGATGCAAATTTCTGTTTGAAAAAGCTAGCCTTTGCTTTCCTGACTGATTGCGTGTATTGGTTCCTGACTTCCCTGAACAGTTGCATATCGCGGGGACTATTCGATGCAATAGCAGTCCGCCACAGGATGTTCTTGTGCTGGTCAAGGGCAGTCAGGTCTGGAGTGAACCAAGGGCTGTATCTGTTCTTAGTCCTACATCTTTTGAAAGGGGCATGCTTATTTAAGATGGTGAGGAAGTTGCTTTTAAAGAACGACTAGGCATCCTCGACTGACGGAATGAGGTCAATATCCTGCCAGGATACCCAGGCCAGGTCGATTAGAAAGGCCTGCTCGCAGAAGTGTTTTAGGGAGCGTTTGACAGTGATAAGGGGTGGTCGTTTGACCGCGGCAATGATGCAGGCAATGAGGCAGTGGTCGCTGAGATCCTGATTGAAAACAGCAGAGGTGTATTTGGAGGGCAAGTTGGTCAGGATAATGTCTATGAAGGTGCCCATGTTTACAGATTTAGGATTATACCTGGTGGGTTCCTTGATGATTTGTGTGAGATTGAGGGCATCTAGCATAGATTGTAGGACTGCCGGGGGTGTTAAGCATATCCCAGTTTAGGTCACCTAACAGAACGAACTCTGAAGATAGATGGGGGGCAATCAATTCACATATGGAGTCCAGGGCACAGCTGGGAGCTGAGGGGGGTCTATAGCAGGCGGCAACAGTGAGAGACTTATTTCTGGAGAGATACATTTTTAGAATTAGAAGTTCGAACTGTTTGGGCATAGATCTGGAAAGTATGACAGAACTATACAGGCTATCTCTGCAATAGATTGCAACTCCTACCCCTTTGGCAGTTCTATCTTGGCGGAAAATGTTGTAGTTGGGTATGGAAATCTCAGAATTTTTGGTGGCCTTCCTAAGCCAGGATTCAGACACGGCCAGGACATCAGGGTTGGCGGAGTGTGCTAAAGCAGTGAGTAAAACAAACTTAGGGAGGAGGCTTCTGATGTTAACATGCATGAAACCGAGGCTTTTACGGTTACAGAAGTCAACAAAAAGAGAGTGCCTGGGGCCTGGGAATAGGTGTGGTGCTGGGGGCTACACGGCCTGGGTTTACCTCCACATCACCCGAGGAACAGAGGAGGAGCAGGATGAGGGTACGGCTAAAGGCTATCAGAACAGGACGTCTAGTGCGTTGGGAACAGAGAATAAAAGGAGCAGATTTCTGGGCGTGGTAGAATAGATTCAGGGTATAATGTGCAGACAGGGGTATGGTGAGAGTACAGTGGAGGTAAGCCCAGGCACCGAGTGATGATAAGAGTGGTTGCATCTCTGGAGGTGCTGGTAATGCTGGGTGAGGTCACCGCATGTGTGGGAGGTGGGACAAAGGAGGATTCTGAGGCATGTATAGTGGGCCTAGGGGCTCCACTATAAACTAACACAATGATAACTACCCTAAACAACAGTAAACAGGGCATATTGACACTTGAGAGAGATATAAAGCAAGGCATAAAGCAAACACAGGTGTTGGTTGGGAGAGCTAGCTAGGACAACAACGGGTAAGACCGCAAGGCTAGTCAGCTAA
This sequence comes from Brachymystax lenok tsinlingensis, assembly GCA_030435695.1. Classification (NCBI taxonomy): domain Eukaryota; kingdom Metazoa; phylum Chordata; class Actinopteri; order Salmoniformes; family Salmonidae; genus Brachymystax; species Brachymystax lenok. The sequence goes on along the minus strand of CM059819.1, from coordinate 35,441,678 downwards.
GACAACAACAACAGGTAAAACTGGCGATGAATGGGCAGAGGGTTGGTTAGCAACACGCAGGGCCTGAGTACGCGGCTGGGGCCGACAGATAAATAAAATAAATAAATAAAAATAAACAGAATGGAGTACCGTGATTAATGAATAGTCCTGCAGGCATCAGCTATGTAGCTGAGTGATCATAGGGTCCAGTGAACAGCAATAGATGGGGCAGGGAAGCCGCGAGGTAGTCGTTAGGAGACACGGCGTTTAAAGTTAAGAGTTAGCAGGCCGGGGTTGGTAGAACCGTCTGCTGCGACGTCCGACGGAGCAGTGAGTAAAACAAACTTATGGAGGAGACTTCTAATGTTAACATGCTTTTATGGTTACAGAAATCATGGTTACAGAAATCAACAAATGAGATTAACCTCTACATCACCAGAGGAACAGAGGTGGAGTAGGATAAGGGTACGGCTAAAGGCTCTAAGGACTGGTCGTCTAGCGCGTTCGGGAACAGAGAGTTAAAGGAGCAGATTTCTGGGCGCGGAAGAATAGATTCAAGGCCTAATGTACAGACAAGGGTATGGTAGGATGTGAATACAGTGGAGGTTAACCTAGACATTGAGTGACGATGAGAGAGGTTTTGTCTCTAGAGACATCATTTAGACCAGGTGAGGTCACCGCATGTGTGGGAGGTGAAACAAAAGGGCTGGCTAAGGCATATTGAGCAGGGCTGGAGTCTCTACAGTGAAATAAGACAATAATCACTAACCAAAACAGCAATGGACAAGACATATTGACATTAGGGAGAGGCATGCGTAGCCGAGTGATCAAGCTGGAGACACAGCGATTCAGAGCTAGTGGGCCGGGGCTAGCAGGCTATCAGAAGGGCCTTAGGGGGACGTCGCGACGGAAGAAGTCTGTTGTAGCCCCCTCGGACGGTTACGCCGGCAGACCAGTCGTGTTGGATTGGCAGGGCTCCGTGTAGGCAGTAAAAGGGTCCAGGCCATTTGGCAAAATAGGTATTGTAGCCCAAGAAATTGGCTCAAATCAAATCAAATTTTATTTGTCACATACACATGGTTAGCAGATGTTAATGCGAGTGTAGCGAAATGCTTGTGCTTCTAGTTCCGACCATGCAGTAGTATCTAACAAGTAATCTAACAAATTCACAACAACTACCTTATACACACAAGAGTAAAGGAATGAATACGAGTATGTACATATAAATATATGGATGAGCGATGGCTGACCGGCATAGGCAAGATGCAGTAGATGGTATGGAGTACAGTATATACACATATATATGAGATGAGTAATGTAGGATATGTAAACATTATATAAATGGCATTGTTTAAAGTGGCTAGTGATACATTATTTCATCCAATTATAATTATTAAAGTGGCTAGAGATTTGGGTCGATGACCCGAACGGCATAGGCAAGATACAGTAGATGGTTTAGAGTACAGTGTATACATTTGATATGAGTATGGGATACGTAAACATTATATACAAAATTGTTTAAAGTGGCTAGTGATACATTTGTTACATCCAATTCCTATGTATAAAGTGGCTAGAGATTTAAGTCAGTATGTTGGCAGCAGCCACTCAATGTTAGTGATGGCTGTTTAACAGTCTGATGGCCTTGAGGTAGAAGCTGTTTTTCAGTCTCTCGGTCCCAGCTTTGATGCACCTGTACTGACCTCGCCTTCTGGATGATAGCGGGGTGAACAGGCAGTGGCTCGGGTGGTTGTTGTCCTTGATGATCTTTTGGCCTTTCTGTGACATCGGGTGGTGTAGGTGTCCTGGAGGGCAGGTAGTTTAACCCGGTGATGCGTTGTGCAGTCCTCACTGCCCTCTGGAGAGCCTTTACGGTTGTGGGCGGAGCAGTTGCCGTACCAGGCGGTGATACAGCCCGACAGGATGCTCTCGATTGTGCATCTGTAAAAGTTTGTGAGTGATTTTGGTGACAAGCCAAATTTCTTCAGCCTCCTGAGGTTGAAGAGGCGCTGCGCTTTCTTTACCACGCTGTCTGTGTGGGTGGACCAATTCAGTTTGTCCGTGATGTACGCCGAGGAACTTAAAACTTTCCACCTTCTCCACTACTGTCCCCTCGATGTGGATAGGGGGTGCTCCTCTCCTGTTTCCTGAAGTCCACGATCATCTCCTTTGTTTTGTTGACATTGAGTGAGAGGTTATTTTCCTGACACCACACTCCGAGGGCCCTCACCTCCTCTCTGTAGGCCGTCTAGTCGTTGTTGGTAATCAAGCCTACCACTGTAGTGTCGTCAGCAAACTTGATGATTGAGTTGGATGCGTGCTTGGCCACGCAGTCATGGGTAAACAGGGAGTACAGGAGAGGGCTGAGCGCACCTTGTGGGGCCCCAGTGTTGAGGATCAGCGGGGTGGAGATGTTGTTTCCTACCCTCACCACCTGGGAACGGCCCGTCAGGAAGTCCAGGACCCAGTTGCACAGGGCTGGGTCGAGACCCAGGGTCTCGAGCTTAATGACGAGCTTGGAGGGAACTATGGTGTTAAATGCTGAGCTGTAGTCGATGAACAGCATTCTTACATAAGTATTCCTCTTGTCCAGATGGGTTAGGGCAGTATGCAGTGTGATTGCGATTCTGTGTCGTCTGTGGACCTATTGGGACGGTAAGCAAATTGGAGTGGGTCCAGGGTGTCTGGCAGGATGGAGGTGATATGATCCTTGACTAATCTCTCAAAGCACTTCATGATGACGGAAGTGAGTGCTGCGGGCGATAGTCATTTAGCTCAGTCACCTTAGCTTTCTTGGGAACAGGAACAATGGTGGCCCTCTTGAAGCATGTGGGAACAGCAGACTGGGATAGGGACTGATTGAATATGTCCGTAAACACACCAGCCAGCTGGTCTGCGCATGCTCTGAGGACACGGCCAGGGATGCCATCTGGGCCGGCAGCCTTGCGAGGGTTAACACATTTAAATGTTTTTCTCACATTGGCTGCGGTGAAGGTGAGCCCGCAGGTTTTGGTAGCGGGCCGTGTCGGTGGCACTGTATTGTCCTCAAAGCGAGCAAAGAAGTTGTTTAGTTTGTCTGGGAGCAGGACGTCATGGTCCGTGACGGGGCTGGTTTTCTTTTTGTAGTCCGTGATTGACTGTAGACCCTGCCACATTCCTCTTGTGTCTGAGCCATTGAATTGTGACTCTACTTTGTCTCTATATTGACGCTTAAGCTTGTTTGATTGCCTTGCGGAGGGAGTAGCTGCACTGTTTGTATTCAGTCATGTTTCCGGTAGCCTTTACCTGGTTAAAAGCAGTGGTTCGCGCTTTCAGTTTTGGCGAATGCTGCCATCAATCCATGGTTTCTGGTTGGGGAAGGTTTTGATATTTGCTATGGGTACAACATCACCAATGCATTTGCTAATAAACTCGCTCACCGAATCAGGCGTATACATCAATGTTGTTGTCAGATGCTATCCGAACATATCCCAGTCCCACGTGCTCGAAGCAATCTTGCAGCATGGAATCAGATTGGTCGGACCAGCGTTGAACAGACCTGAGAACGGGCGTTTCCTGTTTTAGTTTCTGTTTGTAGGCTGGGAGCAACAAAATGGAGTCATGGTCAGACTTGCCGAAAGGAGGCGGAGAATAGCCTTGTATGCATCACGGAAGTTGGAATAACAGTGGTCCAGGATTTTACCAGCCCGGGTGGCACATTCGATATGCGCTGGTAAAATTTCGGGAGCCTTGCTCTTAAATTAGCCTTATTAAAATCCCCAGCCACAATAAATGCAGCCTCAGGATATGTGGTTTCCAGTTTACATAGAGTCCGATGAATTTCTTTCAGTGCCGTCGATGTATCAGCTTGAGGGGGATGTACACGGTTGTGATTATAATCGAAGAGAATTCTCTTGGTAGATAATGCGGTCTGCATTTGATTGTAAGTGAATTCTATGTCAGGTGAACAAAAGGACTTGAGTTCCTGTATGTTGTTATGATCACACCACGTCCTCGTTAATCATAAGACACACACCCCGCCCTTCTTCTTACCAGAGAGATGTTTGTTTCTGTCGGCGCGATGCGTGGAGAAACCAGGTGGCTGTACCGACTCTGATAACGTGTCCTGAGTGAGCCATGTTTCCGTGAAGCAAAGAACGTTGCAGTCTCGAATGTCTCTCTGAAAGGCAACCCTCGATCGGATTTCGTCTACTTTGTTGTCAAGAGACTGTACATTGGCGATTAAAATACTCGGGAGAGGTGCACGATCGCCCGTCCGACGAAGCTTGACCAAAAAGACCGGCGCGTTTCCCTCTTCTCCGGCGCCCGCCGTTGTTTTGAGTAGCCACGTGCTATCCAGTCTGTTGTTGTGTTTGGGTTAACGAAAGGAGAATCCTCTTGGGAAAGTCGTATTCCTGGTCGTAATGTTGGTAAGTTGACGTTGCTCTTATATCCAATAGTTCCTCCCGGTTGTATGTAATAAAACTTAATATTTTCCGGGGTAACAATGTAAGAAGTAATACATAAAAAAACAAAATACTGCATGGTTTCCTGAGAACGTGAAGCGAGGCTGCCATCTCTGTCGGCGCCGGAAGCTGATGGTCCTCTTCAGCTAGCAGTCCGATATGCTCTAGAAAGCTAGCGGGCCACGGCTAGCAGGCTAGTGGATGGGCCTTCAGGGGAGGTCGCGACGGAGGAGCCTGTTGACACCCCTCGGGCGGATTACGTCGGTAGACCAGTCGTGGTGGAATCGGCGGGGCTCCGTGTCGGCAGTAAAAGGGGTCCAGGCCAATTGGCAAAATATGTATTGTAGCCAAAGGAGTGGCTGATGGACCTCTTCAGCTAGCCGGGGGCTGGGCCTAGCACGAGGCTAGTTCCAGGCTCACTGGTGCTTGCTTCGGGACAGAGACGTTAGCCAGGGGGTAGCCAATCGAATAGCAGCTAGCTAGCTGCAATGATCCACGTGAAAAGGTTCAGAGCTTGCGGTAGGAAACCGGAGATGGAGAAAGAGCAGTCCGGTAAGCTCTGGGTTGAAATGCGCTGTGCAGACTGGCAGGAGTTTACTAGGCTAAGGTTAGCTGATGACTGCTAGCCGTGGCTAACTGACTATTAGCTAGTAGCTAGTTAGCTGTCTAGCTTCTGTTGGGGGTTCCGGTTCTAAAGTATAGAAAATAGCAGATCCTGACCGGGGCATGTCTAGCAGGGCAGACATTTGACGAACTGACTTGTTGGAAAGTTGGCATCCTATGACGGTGCAACCTTGAAAGTCATTGAGCTTTTCATTATGGCAATTCTACTGTTAATTATTGTCTATGGAGATTGCATGGCTATGTGCTCAATTTTATATACACCTGTCAGCAACGAGTGTGGCTAAAGTACCCAAATCCACTAATTTGAAGTGGTGTCCACATACCTTTGTATATATTGTGTATCATGTGTCCATAATTCTCAACTCAGTTTACACATCAAAATAAAGCAAACAGTCTTGACAGTTTAGTTCTTGATTTATATTGCAGGTCTGTCTGTAGCCCATTACAATTATGGAGTGTACCAACTGTATGCTAGCCCAGTACAAACCATTCTCCTACTATTCCCACCTCCCTGTTTCCTGATGACATCAGCCGGTAAACCAGCTACATTACATCCTCTCTCCCACCCCTGTTACAGGCTCATTAAAATCTAGTTTATTGGTGCTGAAGCAGAGGGAAGGGGTTTAGAAGTAATTGCACTTTTTGTCAAAGAGAGGGAGGGGTGGGGGGATGCAGCTTAAGGGCAGCTAACCATCTAGTGTGCGTTGAGGCTCTGACATGCTAACCCCTGTGAGGAGGAGGGTGGGGTCGCAGGTGGGGATGATCCACCACTCCTTCCCAGGGGACAGATCTCTTGTGCCCATGAACCCCCTCAGACACACCCCTTCCCAGTTACCACTAGCCCATTCCCTAATTTGCACTGGTTAACATTCAGCTCATCAGACTGTATATGTGTATGCTTGTTAGAGAGAGAGAGAGAGAGAGAGAGAGAGAGAGAGAGAGAGAGAGAGAGAGAGAGAGAGAGAGAGAGCAAACATATTTACATAAACAAATGTTTGTCTGAAAGATTGCTTTGAGAGAGATTTGAAGAAGCTGACCTCATGATGGACAGATTGAAGTTGGGACTCGTCTCATGTGAACTGAGGAATCAATCTGTGTGTGTGTGTGTGTGTGTGTGTGTGTGTGTGTGTGTGTGTGTGTGTGTGTTGGCCGTGCTGCCAATGTGTTAAAGGCATGTTAAACCTATTTAACAATGACTCAGAAGCACCAACAGAGTTCATTAACTGTAGAGTGTCTGGAACTAGACTTCAACAGGAAGGCTGCTGTTGTTCTTTCAATGTACTGCTATGTACAGTATTATAGAGTAGAAAATATGTACTATAATACACTTTTTTTTAAACAGCATGTGTTCATTGTGGATTCCAAAATGTGTTTTGCCAGAATGTCCTATGTGAAATTTTGCTGTAAAATGTTTACTACAGTATTTGTGCTTCAGATGTATTGTTATAGGATAATTTATTGGAAGTGAAACTACCCTGTTCAAAACATAAGCGCATGGTTCTCTTTTTTTAACAACGGCTGATGGTGAACAGAGACTGTCTTAAAAACAATGTTTCAGATACACCACATGGATCAGTGAGCAGGACCCTGACAGATGGCATCACATGTTGCCAAGACAACCAGAACCATTAGTGTCTCCCCAAATATAGTGTAGGGGGGTGATGGAAATCCAGTAAACCCTGTGCTGTGCACCACTCAAATTGGTCCCCAGGGTCAAGAGAACCCATGCACCATCAGATGGGTTCACATGTATTAAGTATAGACCAATGGTTCATCACTCTGTCAAATTAGAATGGACAAATCTCATTTTCAGGGGTATATGCTGTGCTCAAGTAATACCATTTTTACCATAGAAGTTAAATGTGCAATGTTTTAATATGTTTTATTAATCATGCATTTCTGTTTGAGCATGTAGTTCCAGATCACCCTGTGTATGATGACTGGACCCTTGAACTTGTTAGTAATGTATTACACACTAAATACTGAACACAATCAGTGGAAAAGTATTGCCATATTAAATTCCAGTCAGAAACTATTTTCTGTCTGCCATTGTAGAAAAAATAAGAAGTACTTTACTATTTTTCACTCTGGATCTCAAAGGAACTTATTCATTTTTAATCAGCTTGCTGTCCTCTTCTTAATTAACCAGAGCTGGAAAATTCAATCAAACTCCAAGACAACAAAGGAGTGGGTGTGAGACATTCATAAAAAGTGCTAATGGATGACTTGTCATTCCGGCTAGACAAATGAACCTGATATTACTGGAGCCTGGGCTGCCAGGGTGGCAGGTCAGTAGCTGCAGGGTACAGTTGTAAAGTAATTACACTGGCTGTCTGCTTTGTCACAGTATAATGCTGATCTTACATGGAAAATGAGATGGAGGTAGTTTGGACTGGAAATTACAAATATTTAAATAGGGATCGGAATTTGACAAATTTTGGTGATTGAGTCATTAAGCTCTGCAAAAATAGAACAATATGTTCTTCTCTATAGCATCTGTAAGATATTTTAGATACAGTATACAGTATGTTCATGATCCTGCAGTGTTTAAACTAGCCGCCAGGGGGAGATATAGCTACTTACTTAGTAGACTGCTCAGCATACTAGCCAAGGAAAAGGGAGGAGAAATGTCTAGAGGGACAGCATAATATGATATGCTGTGTAGGATACAAACAATTCTGCTTGGATTATCCATTCCTGCCAAAAGGGATGTATTGAAGCATATTGGTGAATCATTTTGAGCAAGTTCTTTCCAATACATTTATCCATTGTGGCGTTCAAGCTCCAGCCTCATCCTGCGTGCCTTTATAATGACTTCCTCATAATGGAATATTACATTTGATTACATTATAATACAACAAACACATCTAATTCAAGTGAAATTTCAGCTTTTCCTTTTCAGTATATTCTTAATCAGAAATTAACCAATCATTCAGCAAAATAATACAAGGAAAAAAAGATTATTGAACCAACCTCTGCATGACTGTTGCTCTCCAGCACCAAGGTTACTCAACAAAAGCTTTACTCCTCCACACTGTGCATTCATTCATTCATTCAGACATTGGCTGCTCCATGAGCCTTTGTATGAGAGAGGCTGCCTGTTCTCTCTGTCACTGGGATGCCGACCACTCGGTTTTAACAAGATTATCCTTAGAGCGTGGAAGCAATGGAGTGCCACTGAAATGTGATTATCATGTGATGGAGTGCTTGTGATGGCTATATTATCACTCCTTAGTCTCTTAACCCCTGTCATCAGGTGAAGGATTAGACACCTGGTCCCTGAGTTATGACCGATGGAAGCCTGTTTAAACATGTTGGAGGATACCTGGTCATGACGAGCAGACACAACCACAGGCTCCAGGGAAGGCCCCAGCCAAGCCAACTCAGGACAGGTGTCTGTGTGCATGTGCATATGGTTTCAACTTGTCCTCTTATCTACATTTACACCACTTGGCCTGAGCAGAGAAAGGAAAGCAAGATTTCAGCTGTGCCTGTGGTTTCACTACTCTCTGTCGCTGTTGCAGTCTTCCTGCTCTCACTCTCTTGCTCGCTCGCTCTCGTTCTCACTCTCATTCTCTCTCTCTCCTCGACCCCACAATCTCAGAGTATCTCATGACAACTGGATTTCTCCCTTCTGCCTGTTTCCTTTTCCACAAGTGTCCCGGTCTCCATGACAACCTATCTCAGCTTTGAAAATATGGCCAAAAGGTGTATAGAAAAAGAGAACTAGACAAGGACACACAAATATTCTACATGCACACATGCACACCTAGTCATGTACTGGATGTGCACTGCCATAGCTAATACAGACACACACAGGTACACTGAGTCAGGAGTTCTGATGAGCATCCCAACTCACAGGGACACCTCTCTGAGTCAGGGTTTCTGATGAGCATCCCAACACACAGGGACACAGACCCTCACTGAGTCAGGGTTTCTGATGAGCATCCCAACACACAGGGACACAGACCCTCACTGAGTCAGGGTTTCTGATGAGCATCCCAACACACAGGGACACAGACCCTCACTGAGTCAGGGTTTCTGATGAGCATCCCAACACACAGGGACACAGACCCTCACTGAGTCAGGGTTTCTGATGAGCATCCCAACACACAGGGACACAGACCCTCACTGGAGTCAGGGTTTCTGATGAGCATCCCAACACACAGGGACACAGACCCTCACTGAGTCAGGGTTTCTGATGAGCATCCCAACACACAGGGACACAGACCCTCACTGAGTCAGGGTTTCTGATGAGCATCCCAACACACAGGGACACAGACCCTCACTGAGTCAGGGTTTCTGATGAGCATCCCAACATACAGGGACACAGACCCTCACTGAGTCAGGGTTTCTGTTGAGCATCCCAACAAACAGGGACATAGACCCTCACTGAGTCAGGGTTTCTGATGAGCATCCCAACACACAGGGACACAGACCCTCACTGAGTCAGGGTTTCTGATGAGCATCCCAACATACAGGGACACAGACCCTCACTGAGTCAGGGTTTCTGTTGAGCATCCCAACAAACAGGGACATAGACCCTCACTGAGTCATGGTTTCTGTTGAGCATCCCAACACACAGGGACATAGACCCTCACTGAGTCAGGGTTTCTGATGAGCATCCCAACACACAGGGACACAGACCCTCACTGAGTCTCACAGAGACAGGGTTTGAGTTTAAAACTTCCCAGTCCCCTTTTGTCCGCCCTTACTATGTGCTTTGTTTTCTGTCCTTAGTCAATGGGGAGGGAAACACATATACTGCATGTATGCTGTGCCACAGCCTTCTGTTCCACTACATTTCTCACTACTAATTTCCGTTATTCGCACTGTGTCATATCATTTACTATATCATTTACTATGTTTCTCTCTCTCTCTCTCTCTCTCTCTCTCTCTCTCTCTCTCTCTCTCTCTCTCTCTCTCTCTCTCTCTCTCTCTCTCTCTTTTCCCCCTCTCCTCCTGCCATCTCTCCGTCTGTTGTCTGTGGTCCCTTGTGTTCCTGGCTCCCTATTCGTTGGCTAGATTTCAGGGGCCGTGCAGCCAGCCACATATGACACAACCCACTTTCATGTGGGAGCTGCATAGCTACTCAGGGAGCAGTCAGATGGACTAAACAGGCTTTTCCTAACCACACCTCCTCCCTCTTCCTTACTTCCTGCTCTTTCTCCCTCTCCCATCCATCCTTCTTCCCCCTCCTTGCTCCCCACTTCTGCCTCTTTCCTCCCCACTCCTCCCTATATCTCCCCCTCCCATCCACATTTTCTCTCTAAACAGCACAAACATGTCTGCCAATACCCGTTCAGGGGACATGATTTTATCTGCAACAGTAACAAGACACTTAAGCATTAGGTCTGTGAGAACAGCGCGCATGTTTATTTGAAGGAGGGGAGTGGCATTAAGTAATCAATTTGCGAGGGCACTTTGAAGAGCTTGTGCACCAAGCTGTTAAAGCAACATCAACCGTCCCAGAGTGCTCATAACGTCACTAAAAGCTAAATGACAAAAGAGTGTCAATCATTCTTCTCAGGCCTATCTCTGTAGAACAGTTTTCCTTTCATGGTCACATTCTGTCTGTGGGCAGTGGGCACTTTTATTTTCAATTGAAGGCCTGTGCTTGAATGACTTGCTGAAGCCTTCGAGACCAAAGAAAATACTTTTAAAAGACTGTGCGGTTTTTCACAGCTGACATACCAACCATGCAGTGCTGACTTTCAATTTGAGAGAGAGAAATGGAGAAAGAGACAGAGAGAGAGCAGGATGTCTCTGAGGGGAGGCGTGTGGATTGACAGCCTCAGCCAGTCTGGGCATTCATCCTGTGTGATGTGTGGTCAAGGCAGTGTGAAGAGAGCATCATTAAAATCAGTTTATGTATTTATTCAGGTGCCTAGGTACATTGGAAGAGCACAGTCTGGTAATGGAGTTTCTTTGATAAGTACGCCAGCTCACTGTCCGTGCCATGCTGTTTGCGGGCGAGCTGCAGGGAGTTGGTAGTGAGTACTGGGGCTAAATGCTTGGTGTGTGTGTGTGTGTGTGTGTGTGTGTGTGTGTGTGTGTGTGTGTGTGTGTGTGTGTGTGTGTGTGTGTGTGTGTGTGTGTGTGTGTGTGTGTGTGTGTGTGTGTGAGAAAGAGAGCTAGATAATGTCCAGTTGCAGTGTGACTAATTTCATATCATGTAAGACCTAGAAGTTCTGCAGTGTCTGAGTCACCATGCAGTGACAAACACAGAGAGGGGGAGAGAGAGGGGCAGATGAACAGGGAATGGACATAATCAGAGAAATACAGCGACAGTGGTCATATGTTATCATATTATATCAATCTGACTAATTTTGACTTTCATCTTGACCCTTTTCTGATTCACTCAATACATTATGCTCTGACACCTTCTTTATCTAGCAAACTCTGTGCTGATTTCTATCATTCTGCCTTGGTGCCGATACGCTATATTGTGGTGTTTTCTTGCACATGTCTTTGTCTATGAGAGAATCAGACTGCACTTCTTTCTCTCTTCAGTAAATGTCAAGGCACTGTCTCTTATGTGCATCCCCTTGTATGCGTTCATTTTCCATGGTTTGTTCCCTCTCACTCATCACAAGGTGTCTGCGCTCACGCCTTCTGCTCTTAAAGGGACAGTACGCCCCAGCAGTGAACACCATGCTCATTAAAGCAGGACAGAGAAAAAGGAAAGCGAGCGAGAGATTAAAGATGAAAACCGAGGACAGAGGAAGAGAGACAAACAAAATCTAATATAAATCCAGAAGAAATGAGTGAACATGGACCAGGAAGCTCACTGAATCTCCCAGTGAAAATTGGAATGCACCAAAATGCTCATATTAGAAGTGCAAGAAAGATGGAATCATGAAGCTGAAAAGACAGAAGACAATTAAAATCCTTTGGCAGCACATAGTGTATCTGCCAGGAGGAAAGAGCTAGCCATCCATCTGGTTATCCGAGTGGCTGTAACATAGCTAGGGTTTGGATGATTTGCCAATTGGTGTGTGTGTAATCTTACAATGAGTGAAATGACAGGGTTGTTGAATCCCCATTCACTGTGTTAAACGGTCAATTACAGGGTCAGTGACGTGACGAATGAGCAGTGTTCAAAAGAGGACCACCTGCACTTACAGAGACATACACACATTGGAAATCATCACTCAGTCAAGTTTGTGGATACAATATCATACAGTATAATAGAACCATTCAGTCCCTAAGTACTACATTGTGCTCCATCTTAACACTGAACAAGATGGGAGACTGTGATACTGTCACTCCTGTGTTGTCCTCTTCCTTCTCTGAGATCCCTTCATCTGATGTGTCACCTCACTGTGACTAATGAAATCCGATAGAGAGGTGTGGTGACAACATGAAATCAATAAAGCATAGAGGGAGAAAGTGGAGGAAGGGACTAGGGTAGGCGGAGGGGACCAGGGACAGGGACAGGGAGGAGGGCAGTGATCGTGAGTGCGGGTGGTTGTGTTGGTTGATTGACAAGTGAAAACATTTGTTTGAAAGGAAGAGAAGATCATTCTATGCGGCCCTGTAAAAATGGTTGACTTAAAATGCTGGTGATGTGTAACACAAGTCACAGACTTGTTTTGTGTTTGTCATGGTAAAATACATCAGTTTGTAAAATGTCTATAACATTTTGATGCTTTCTTCATTTCATAACAAATATCCTTAAAGTAGCTGAGGTTATTGAAGACCTTTTGTGGATAGAGTGAGTTACGGTGGGGGCAGATGTTTGTGATTGAATCCAATATGCAAGCTTTCCCCATTTATTGTTATTAGAAAGCCTCCTAAAGCCTCCTTCAACCACTTCTCTCACTTTTTAATGAGATTTGCAGTGTTCCTGCCTGTGTTACCCCACTGCGCTGCCATCGGTGACAGCCAAGAGGACAAAGGGAGGCCTAATGCTTGGGGTTCAGGAGAGCCCCCCCCCACCCTCGCGACCCTCCACCCCTCCCTACCTCCCATCTGGTGAAGAGCTACTGAGAGGCTGAGAGGCATGCAGGGCTGAATGAGAAACTCTTGGCAGTAGACCCCTTACACACGTGCCTAAGCTCCATTAATTGAAACCCCCCTTCCTGTGTCTCACACTTTCTACTCCGTCTACTTCTCCTCTCATTCTCCATCCCCTACACACATCTGTTTTTTCCCTTCCATTCCTCAGTTGGCATTTTTTTGGTAGGTTTGTGGCAGTGGAGCTGTCCAGTGCTGAAACAGATCATTATGCCATCTCCATCACTCAGAGACTTTGGTGCTTTTCTGACATGCATTGGTTGTACATGCAGATTTTTGTCTTCCATCCCGTCTTCTGTAACATGCTACCACATGGTCATTCCCTTGGCATGAATAATGCATGGTTGTAGGAAGCATTTCCCTTTTATAGACTTCCCTTTTCAGTTTCTAATCGTCTGTTGCATCCTCTCCTTTTTATTTTGTGGTGCATTTTTATGTGATTTTATTTACTTGTCAGGATCATCTCTCACACTGAAAAACATCCCCAAACCCATATTCCCAAACCCGCTGTGTCTCATTTTGAAAAATAAATGCTTCTAACGCCGAACCAATGTCCTTGAATCCTCTTATGAGAATATAGTGCGAAATATTCATATTCATTTTCACTTTTACCTTTTCTATTGAAAAACATTTCCCTTCTATGTTCTCTTCTATCCTGTAAACATTTCCTTTGATGCTACTCTAGATGCAGGGCTGCACTACAAACACTGGCATATCCTTTGAAGACTGCATTCACTGACATTCTGAAAACAGTACGAGAGACAGTATTGTGTGCAACAATATTACTAATGGAAAACTACATACAGAGGTCAGTTCTTTGAGCAGAGAGAGGAGAGCACCTGTCCATTTGTCTGCGTGTGTGAGTGTGTGCATGTGTTTGTTTGTATGCTTTTGTTTGTGCTTGTGTAGGCAGATCTTATAGTGTGATCTGAGAGGTAGCCAGGTGAAGCAGAGTGCGTGTGACTTCAGCCCTCTAACCATTATCGTGCCACGCCCCAAAGACTTTCCCTCGGCTTCATACCTGTGACGCACATCTCATATCTCACACAGACGAGGGGGGGCAACATCTACCAGCTGGGGTGATGCAATTCAGCAACACGTGCCAATCCCCTCCACTCTCTATCACGTTGCCAGAGCCAGAGGCGGGTTCTCACCCAGCCAATCCAGGCCTCTCCCCTGCCAGATACGCATCCTGCCTTACTATGATCCTTCATGTAACACTGTGAAAAAGTCCCGTGGCTTTTCATGACTGAAGATGGCTGGGGAGAGGACATGCGATATGAGAGTGGAAGCATTTTTCTCATCCAGGGATGCTAGAGGAAACCGGGGCATTACACTAATAAGATTCTACATTCTATTGTTCCAGTCTGGAATCCAAACGACAGAGTTCATTCAATAAAAAATCAGTCGCTGGCTTCGTGTGTTATTGCACCAATGTAATGAAACCTCCAAATTATAGATGAGATCTGTAGCAATGGTCTATTGGAGAGGGGGTTGGGCTGTGTGGGTTGTACTGTTCATTGCACTTTACTACTGACAGTTCATTCATTCATTCCTTCATTCAGTGTTTTATGCACAGAGATGCTGAAATGCACAATAGGAGTGCTTCTCATTATCATCTCTGGGGGTGTTGTGTCCTCTGACAATGACTTCAGTAGCCCCTCCATGTATCCTGGAGGCTGTATGTGGAGAACAGGGTGTTATTTCTAAAGCCCAGTGGGTCTGCCCCAGTCATCAAATAGTGATTTTGGCTTCCCACAGCCTCCCCTCATGGTCCCCCGGGGCCCCTATATCACCTGCCCCCCACCCACAGATGAGCAGTCGTCTTTAAACCACTGAGCATATTGACATACACTCTCTTATGTAGCTACACCCTCTGAACACCACACATACACTTCTATAATGCATACATGTAAATATACACACCACGTACACACACACACACACACACACACACACACACACACACACACACACACACACACACACACACACACACACACACACACACACTCACACAGACACTTCCATTTTTCTCTCTTGTCTTAATAATCATATAGGACAGAATAGGGATAGACAGCTTAGTTATAATAGATGGGCTGATGGTCACACAGAGGGTTATGGGTCAGTTCCCCTGTTTGCTATGAGATGAGAACCATGACCGTTCTGGCTGGTTGGCTGGGAGAAAATATAATTATTTAAGGGGCTGGTGACACATTTATCGAGCCTGTCAAATTAACGAAAGCAATGGGCTGAGCCAGGACATGGCTCATGGTGTAATTGCAGGGTGTCTGTGTCTACACACTCCCTCCCCCTTGATTGTTTATCCTCTGCTGATCCAGGTGCCATCAATCAGCAAAGGAGCTCCGCCCCCCTGGCTTCTGCAAACATCCTGCTGTTCATCAGAGAAACGAGGAAATACGATGTCACTAGTGTAGAAAAAACTCTCTTGTCCTGTCACTGTGTACTGGTACCTTTCATTGGGTGTTAAATGCTATTGAGCAGCAGCTGAAGATATATTTGATTTAAAGGTGGCAGTTTGGTTTTCTCCAGGACACCAGTCAACACTTGACAATGTGACAAAACTACGTATTGACAGCTGCCGAACTGTAGGCCAATTTATTTTATTTATTTATTATTTTCTTTTACCGCCTTTTTCTCCCCAATTTTGAACTTGTCTCATCGCTGCAACTCCCCAACGGGCTCGGGAGGTGAAGGTCGAGTCATGTGTCTTCCGAAACATGACCTGCCAAGACACGCTTCTTAATTAACACCTGCCCGTTTAACCCGGAAGCCAGCCGCACCAATGTGTCAGAGGAAACACCGTTCAACTGACAACCGAGGTCAGCCTGCAGGCGTCCGGCCTGCCACAAGGAGTCATAAGAGCACAATGAACCAAGTAAAGCCCCCCCAGCCAAACCCTCCCCTAACCTGGACAATGCTGGGCCAATTGAGCGCCGCCCTATGGGACTCCCGATCACGGCCGATTGTGATAGAGCCCGGGTCTGTAGTGACGCCTCTGGCATTGCAATGCAGGGCCTTAGGCCGCTGCTCCACTCGGGAGGCCCAGGCCTATTCTATTTGGAATAAGTTTATATCCTAAATGGAAACAAAGCCAGGACATTAGCGGAATGCTAGCACAGAGTTTTACCTTTGTAGGGTTTAGGGGAATGGACATGTAATGAGTTAATCACAGTTAATAAAGTTGAATTGGGAGTTAGTCATCTCTTCAGTTGTAAATTAGTTGGTGAGTAAAAGGTAGCTAATTCAATTGGCATGACAGAGTGACAGGATTCTCTGTTAATGCACAGACACATGCTGAGACACAGGGAAGTCTAACAGAGACTGTAACCTTTCAGTTTCTGCCAATATTTATTTGAATTGAAGGTCATCTTTTTACTGACTGTTGGTATCAATTAGTGAATGCAAGAGAAGCCCTCAACAATTCATCTGTGCCTTCTAAGCAACCATTCTTAGCAATCATGCTGGTCCTCACAGCAACCTTTTAACAATCACTCAATCTATCGATTTAACAATCTGTAAAAAATATATAAACTTGGTGTACCAGTTTCGTGCTGAATGTTGCGAATATGATGAATTATTTCCTGGACCTGTTTCAAAAAGAGTGTTGTGGGTCTCCCACCATGGAGGGGGGCTTCAGTCCCAAGGGTCTCTCTGAATCGAGCAGTTCTTCCAAACAGCCCTATAAGTGCTGCTCCTCCCTCCCATCTCCATTAAGAGGTTAGAACAGTCAATAGGTTCGGCTGAGCACGAGGGACTGGTACATTGATTTCACTACAAGTCAAAGAATTAGAATAGAGAGGGAGGAAGGGTCCTTTAGTGGAGAGGGGTCACCTTGTCCTGTAAGCTTAGTGCAAGACAGACTCTGGTCGTGCGCAGACATCATGCAAGGTATACCATAAAGCAAATTCTCTGGGAGAGAGGGTGCTCTGGAGCAAGCATGTAACTCTGAAGGACCGTACCAATGTTAGTAGTCAGACACATTAGGCACTTTTCCCTTTGGAATCCTAAATACCGCAGTTGGACTTAAAGCCAGGCTTCTTCATCTGCCTATACAAACTTGACTGACTAAACTGCACGATTGTGGATGTGTTCACACAAATACAAACACAAGTTATGTTTTGTTCATTTGTTTTTTTATAAAATGGATATATAGAGCATTTCATTTTGACATCAACAAATCTCTCCACTGACACAGCAAAATAAGCCATAGAATCACACTGTAACTTCACTCAGAGGCACAAAACAGGAAGAAGGTACCGTTACTTCATGTTATACATCTGCCATTTTTGTAAATGTTAGATCACCTTTACAGACAATCTTCACGTCATTGAATATTGCAACAGTGGAAGGGGTTTAGGTAGTTAGAGATAGATGGTTGAGGGGGCAATAGGGGTCCAGCCACTGACAGAACACACATCAATCAAAACAACAGGGTTTAGAGAGAGAGAAGAAACTGAACAATAGCACACCCTCCAAAACGACCACTGGAAACTGTACAGAACAACAACGGATGTGCAGACACCAACAGGAGTGGAACCATAGAGATATGGAGAAGGACATCATCCATGTCACAGGAATGGCCCAGGGTATCATTCTCTTCTGGTGAGCAGTCCCCTCACAAACTCCGTGCATTATCAGCATGTCAAAGAGCTGTGTAGAGGACTCTAACTACATAGGTTTCATATTTTTACAAGTACTTGTGTTTGTTCTTTTCTATATTTCATATCACAAAAAACACGACTTTAAACGTAAAAGAAACGCTTTAGTTACATATGCTAGTGTTTTACATTTTTCAATGGTTGACAACAACTGTTACCATGGATTTATTGCTTTGTACACTGAGTATGGTTAGCGCCACCTGGAGAGGCCTACAGAGGCCTTCACTGCAATGTCCAGAAATTTCCTTAGTATATAGCCCTCCTGTTCAAACCCAGCTTGACACATTACCTTTGGTTAATTGTGCAAAGAAATTGACACATTGTAACAGTTTGAGAGACAAAATACATTTTGTGAAAGAAATAAAAAGTAAGAACATTCAGACTACGGCTTTGTTCCATGCATAAATACATTTCCATAAATACATTGTGAAGTGCTGACTTTAGGTCTCCACAGACAGACAGTGAAAAGCAGGTTTAGGTCCCTGACACGCTACTGAAACCAATGGTGTATATAAACCCTGGATTGCTGATGCTATGTACTGGCCAATGAGAGGCTTTGAAGCCACCGGTCAGCCATACTGGCACTCCCCAGAAGGAGCAGTCCTCCATTGGAATGACTGGAATTCTATAGTATTCCAATTAAATGTTTATAGGACAAAATTACATGTATTTAAGTATTTCTTGTTGTAGTGGGGACAGTAACTTATACTTTTAAGGAAAATGTTTTTATATGTATTTTTTGGAATGTTTAGCTCACATAAAATAATTTTAAAGTATGCATTAAAGTTTCTGTAATAGAATAAACATGGCAAAAACAAATGTAGACATTAATAAATGCATTTCTATAGCTTCCAAAATACTTATTTACAATGTGGGGGAGTGCCAAGATGGAGGCGCGGTGGCTTCTAAACAAGGCCCCTGTCAGTCATCTAGTGTATATATAAATCATTGACTGGAACCCAGTATCTCTACACTGGTCATTCCCACTCTATACACACTGGCTAAATCATGTCTTGCTGCTCTTTTGATTGTCTACCTACTATTTTAGGAATGGTAAACGTTCAATGTGACATACATTACATAGGCAGTAACAGCTATACTGTCATGTTTTTTTTATTCAGTAATGCTCTAATGTTTTTACAAGTAGACGTAATATGAATCTCACTCACCAACTTGGCTAATTGTCCTCCTGGACTGGCAAGGTATAGTTTTCTTTAACAATATTGTCTATCTGGATCACTATCCCAGTCTAAAAATGTTTCCTTTTCATTAGCAAAACATATCTCCTGCTGACTCAATCCATTTGGACTGTCTGTACAGTAGATATACTGATTGGCTACTTCTGGATCGGCTGGCTGGTCTTTCTCTGCATTGCACAGGCCCTTCATAGTGCCGGGCAGCATTTCTTTATATTGTCCATGTGCTCTTATACATCATAGTTATATTTCTTTAGTCACCTCAGACAAACATTACCTTTAAACAACAACAAAGCTCATTGAAATGCATTGAAATGACTTGAATTGACCAGACAATAAAACTGACATATTGATCATAATAATTACATAACTGAGTTATGAATGTTTGTAACCTCCAAATGTACACTTTTAACAACAGATGTAACATTGTTATAGGCATGAAATCGAGAGCTTGGGACTACAAGGTTCTATCTGCAAAAGATTATTCTGAGATAATTGGCTTCAAAGTTCCAAACCCTCATTGGTTTGAATGGTGTCAGCTATTTTTATCTTGTCTTCTTTTGAATGTAACAACTTGAATTGGGGTACATAGGTAGAGAACATTGAACAGAACAAGGCTATGTTAATAACTCAGTTTTGAAAAAATGGCAGATAGAACCGTATAGTCCCAAGCTCTAAAAAGGGCACTGTAAACACGTGAGCAACGCTTCGTCATTTTTTTCTTTCATGCATCTTAAGACTTTTACATCAGCTGGCAAAAGTGTTATGTCGTTCTTCAAAACATTATTGTATTTTTATGCCTCTTTGTGTTAAAGACACAGTTTTACAAACCAATAATAATTAGAAAAGAAAATGATATTTTGCATTAAAAGGACACACTAGTTTCAGTGCATTCAGAAGAGATACTGTACAACCTAAGACATACAGTCTCATTCCTGGTAAGTCCCCTTTTTACAGTGACATGTTTATTTTACACAGCAATGGCTGGCTCATGAGGAGTTGTGATAAGAACCAGTTAGGCATGATGATCCAGGAAGCCAGTTAAACCATGTCTGATCGTACATAACAGGCTTCTCCAGAATGAAGAAGCTCAGATTGATGAGGTGGAAATGGTTCACACTTACACACAATTGCACTCCAAATAAATATATCTATAATTTATATGCATATTACGTTTACAAATAGATCTGCCAATTTGATATGTGTTACATCTCTATAGTATTTTTTTTTATTTGCACAATAAAATAATCTTTTGAACTAATTTTATATTTTGAAATAATGATTTGAATTTGTGCAAACATACAACAATGGATTGCACTCCAATTATGTTATCTTTTTTGTTTGGTTTTTGACTCGTTTCGTCTAAACTGGTAAACACTACAAAATAAGTCTACTGTTTGATGGTCAGTGTGTCTGCTGTCTCTAGGAGTAGTCCTGGTCCTGCCTGTAGCCATACTGCCCTCCCTCTGCCTCTTCCTGGACAAACTCCTCCTTCTTATCCCAGCTGTCAGCCCAGCCCCCGTTCTGCGTAGTGGCACCATACGTTTTGGCCGGACCACCGCCCAGGGCACCGTAACTCTGGGTGATGTCGCCCGTCTCCTCTGCCAGCTCATCCTCATCGATGAAGCCACACTTCTCATCGCTGGTCAGCTCTGGGTCGGCCCACGGCTGCTTCTCTCCAGAGGCAAAGATGCCATAGAAGATGACTCCCCCGTAGTGAACCAGAGCAGCGATGAGGAACACCCACTGCCACTCTTCTCGAGTCTTCATGTGGACAGATGGAATAGAAAGTGTTTTATACAAAGTCCCAGAGAATTGTAGTTCTATCCGATAATGAATCTAAGTTTAACCATAATGTTTTATGGACTTTCCAAGGGTAACAGAATGTCTTACCTTGTTTTTTGTCATGGCACCTACGATCAATGGGCATACCATGCCAGACAGGGTGCCCACACCGTTGGATATGCCCATAAGGATACTGGCATAGCGTGGAGCAATGTCTAAGTGATTGACGTTAAACCCTGATGGAAAGAACGTTCAGAATGAAATACAAGGTTTTCAGTGTGAAGTTACTCTCTATGAGACAGATCTCTAATTGATTACCACTTGATTAAATAAAACCAAGTGGTTATAGTTCTTGTGGTTTAACTGATTTCACTATAACTTAGACCTCGTTTCAATCAGATCGAGTGTAAACCCGCGATGGCCGACATCTGCATAGCAACTGTTTTTGGAGGTGTAACAGCGGTATGAACTGACAAATAAGTGAGTGGCTGCTGTTGTGTCACAAATCACTCCCTTCCTTAGTATCCCCACTGCGTTACAAGTTCAAAACGCCGATAGAACGTGTAAGCTAATGCATTATTTAATGTTAATTTGGATGGGGGGATTCCTAGCCTATCAGACAATAAAACCTCCCGCATTGGAGTGTTTGAACTTGTAACGCGGCTGCATGAACTTCTAATTATAAAGTCGGATTATGAAGTTGGTTGGTTTCGTACTTGCATCCAATGGCAGTGTCCGCGATAAGCCGACGCAAGGAGCCGCTTGTGGATTTGACAGCTCTAATGCATTTCCACCTCAGACACCGCCAAAACAACCGATATGTGGATGTCGGCTAGCACAGATCGGATAGGATCTAGCTCTTACGGTCTAGAGCTTTTGCTCATTCTTGGTAGGTAATAAAAACCACCATTAGTAATTACCTTTTTTTCTTTAATTAAGAACACGTCTCCCTTAATGGAGTACTAGTATGTGGATGTATCAAAACTACTGAAATATCCCAAACATAATGTAAATGTAATGGAAATTAAATTGCGATGAAAACAAAGCACCATGCAGCCATCTTGTTGCAAAGGGAGTAGCTAGCCAGCGAATCTCCTCCCCCACACTGAGTGTCCTCTGTAGCTGCACACAGCCAGCCTGTATGGCAGCTCCTCTGGGATTTGCGCTGAATTATTAAATACACCAGGAGAAAGCCCAAGAAAAATGAGTAGTAGTAAAACCAAGGTCTGCCTTGCAGCCACACGCATCAGCTGGAATAGACGTTTGAGAAATGTGAGAAATCGACCCTGTTCCCTTTGTAGCTGGATATTGCTGATTGCAAGTCCTTTTTAGATCACATCGGTGGCTGTGGAACGATAAATAGGCAAGTTAGAGTTTTTCATCGTTAATCTTGTTCTGGAGGCAGCTCTGCAGAGTGGTCACTAGCTGGCAAGGCCACAAAGTCATAAAATCTGATTTTAAACCTAACAATAGCCACACTGCTAACCCTAATGCCTAACCTTAAATTAAGAACAAAAAGCTCAGTTTTGTTTTCTTGAGTTTTTACAATATAGCCAATTTAGATTTCTCAGCTGGCCCATCTATAGGAAATCACTCAGTTCGGCCTCCATGGCAAGATTCATGACAATAAACATCAACCTGCAATAAATAGTGGCCATTCTAGACAGAATCTACGGTGTAGTTGGTAGATTTGTTCTCTGTCTACAAAGAGTAAAGGAGGAGTCTCCTACAGGCAGCTGTAATCTATACTGGCAGACTCTCTGATACCATGTGTTTAACAGGCACTGACCTGATATGGCAAATCCACTGAAGCCCACAGCAAGGACCAGGAAGGAAATAGCCACCCCTTTGGTGTGGGAAAATCCCACAACCAGCAGCAGCGTAGCCTCCATGCCAAACCCTGCAGAGACAGACAATCACACACATGCTACAGTAACCCAGGGGCTATGGGCCATCACAGTTGCAATTTAATTACAGTCCCAAACAGGATTGCTTTGCTACAGTCATTGTATCACTATCATATAGATAGTGTAAAAGCAGTACTATTCTATCAAACACGTTTGATATAATTGTACATGATGTGCTGAAGGGGCTCTCTCACCTCCACAGTTCATGATCTTCCTGACTGTAGTGGTAGACAGGATGTTTCTGCTGCGTAGGTAGTCAGCCAACTGCCCTCCGATGGGCACAATGATTGTCATCACCAAGTGGGGCAGGGCAGACACCATGCCAACCTGAGGACAGAAACAGTTGCAATCAACATCCACATAGAGGTATTAAAAGGTATTAAAGTCAGTTAGAGCCTAGCACAACATTTTCATCCCTCACCTAGGCCTCGAGTACCATACCCCAGCAACACTGTTTGGCTAGGCTGGTGCCCTATCCTGGGAACGCTCCACTGGTCTCACCTTGCTTATCTCAAACCCAAACACCTCCTCAAAGTAGGCCGGCTGACTGATAAGCAGTAGGTAGAAGGTCCAGCTTCTGCAGAAGTTGGCTACGATGATTGCATAGACAGGCATGGAGGTGAAGAACTTTTTCCAGGGGGTCTTAAATTTCTACAATGGAGCAAAAGGGAGTAAAATACATGAGTTACTGGTGAAAGGGTAGCAGTGGTGAGAAAGAGAGAAACACATACATGCAGCCTATAGAGAGTGCAGGCACATTCTGCAAGATTTATTGTATATTTCAAATCATTTAAAAGTAGGCTAAATGCTACAACCCACACTTCTATGCAAAATACGAATTGTTGTTCAATATTTAGTTTATCTTTAGATTATTGGGTTTCTATGACCTGCCTTCCTATAGGCTCTGAGATGAAATAGGCTATGGTCATACGCTCCTATCACACAGCAATACCGTAGCTATCCATACTGTCAAATATTTTACATCAGCTACCGCTCTATTTACTGTGTTGGCAGAATCTTTTAATCTTTTGCAGTAATTTATGCTGTAGCTGGCAAAATAACTGTCAGTTTCTGAAAGAGAAAACAATGGCAAATTGATTGTTGTTGACATGTCAGCAGAAACATGTCAACAACAATTTGTTTTGCATCGACTTTTCCCCAATCCTATTTATGATGATCTACCCGCGAATTCTGAAACATTGTCTACTCTAAAAATAAAAAAATATATTACAGTACATCAGCCTGGTCTCAGAGCCATAGGGAATATACTTTACGTATTTCTGAGCACCTCCAATACGTAGTGTGTCATACCTACTAATGGTCTAGTTTCTTTGGACATAAGCGAAAGTAGGGAGGTTGGTCGGGAAGGATTCGTGGGCCAAAACAGTTCGGAACAGTTTGTGCATATATTATGATGACATTTTGTGACTTTTTTTCTTCGTTGTGGACTGGCAAGGGTTTTTTCGGCTGTTCGGGCACACAACAAATTTCTCCAGGCAAGCCAAAGTTGGAAGCCGAAGTGCCTGTTGTGATTCAACGAGAGACGACTCGTCCTCATGCCAAAAAATACTACACCAAACATCCTAGTCAGATGCAAAACTGCACAGCTATGAAAATAAATGACAGATTTCTTGAGTTATTTTAGATTAATTCTGACTATTTTGAGGACACGTATACTGGCTATGTCATCTCCAAATAGACAAACAGTACAATTGATGCTTTTTCTCGTTTTTCAAACGAAGGACTTTTAAAGTAGTATGTGAGCACACTCGTTCTGTTAGCCTAGCCGAGCTTGGAAGCATGCTGATGCCTTAATCCGCGACAGACTAGCAATCCAAAAGTTGCATGTTCAAGTCGCATCAGGGACAACTCTTGTATTTTAGCTAACCCTTCTCCTAACCCTTATTATAAACTTAACCCAATCCACCTAACCTTCTACATAAATTCACGTAAACTTTGTCACTTTAGTTCTCCTTTTGTCGTTAGTTCCCCTAACCGCCAAAATAAATTCTCTCTATAATTCTCCTTTGTTGTTATGGTGCAACTAGCAACCTGGTCTCAGATCAAGACGTACAATACTATACGTCATCCAAGATATACGATAAGTTACGTCATCCAATTCGTATGCTATTGTACGACTGGGTTAAATGTATGATACTACGCATCCTCTAATTCATTGAATATTGCACGACCGCTATTCCATTCATAATTTAACCTAACCTCCTGAGACCCAGTAATTAATTTTTGTCCTTTTTAGTGGACATCAGTTCTTGGTCCGTATCTCTAAGGCCATACAAGCCACTATATTAAGTCCTGTTGTCCCTTTGAGAGGACATTATGGGCTTTTCAATAATATCACATGTGGGGGTGTGACCTTGACAATCTTCCTGGTTCTTTAAAAAAATGTCTGCTGTTCAAAATGTGCACATTTTATGGTAATTTGAAAAGAAGTGTGTGTAATTATTAATTATCATTTTTGTGGGTTTGATATTCAAATTGTTTCTAGTAAGTGGATCTCGCAGGAATAGTTAAGTGAGTTGTCAAAACTTGTAATGTTTTTTTCACATTAAATAAGAGCTAAATAAGAGTTTATTCAAAAATGTGCTCTGTAGTGGACACCCACATGCCGCATCTATGTTTTTCATCTACTGTACCCATTGACTGTAATGTCAATTTTATAATATTTACATCCTAATGACCTGTACAGAGGACAATTTTGTACATACAATAAAATATAAAGTACCATATTTTTTGACCCCAAACATTTTTTTACGGGTCACAGGAGGCTAACGTAATGTAACATACCATACTAAACAGTGTCAGCGTGTCAGAGATTGCCCTGAGACTACTTTGTGTACTTACAGTAGCCAACATAGGCCTACTTCAATGTAAAAGATCAACTGTTTACCTGTAGAATTCGACTATATATTATAAACCGTGCTGCTTATGGGATTGCAAAACTTGCAAAATAGCCTATCTATTTACTAGGCTACAACGTCCACTTAAATGAGAGATACGCATTGTAAGAATATGAACCCATCACGGCTAGAAACGGTGAGGAATTTATTCTGCAATGGTTATGAAAATAAAATAAATCTGAAAAGAGTCCTATGTCTATATATTACATTAAAAAAATTAAACACATAGATTTTCCAACCACTAGCAGAGCACTTGCACTAGCACTTGCATCCTCATGGTCTAAAGTTTACGGATAGGTTAACACATTGTCACAAGTTATATTTTTATAAATGTCAACTTTTTTTGGTGCATGCACATTTTGTGGTATATTTTGAATGTATTCAGTTTATGCATGAGGCCTCAGAGGAGCAGAGATCCAAACAAGCCTGAGTAGAAAGTGGGGCATAGCATCATCTCCCAATTTAATATCATAGGAATCGATTTGAGGAGAAGTGGACTTTGAAGACTTTGAGAACTCTGGCCTACTATCACTCAGAAAATGTAATGGCCTACTAAAAAAATTAGTCAAACTTTCACACAGATTTTGATTATTTCACTGAAACAGAGAAGCAGGGCATGAGGTTAGTTGAGTGAAAGTTGTTTGAAACCCTTCAAACAACTTTTATTCAACCAACCTCAAGCCCTGTCCCTCACCTCAGCAGGGCCCATGAGCTTGGCACTCTCCCCGATGCTCTCCTCTATGTAGACTCGTTCCTCCTGGGTGATGGTAGGGTGAACAGCAGGACTTTCATACGACACAAGGATCCAGAACATATACCAGAAGATCCCAAAGCACCCTACACAATGATATTGGGATTGTTACACAGGATAAATAAAATATGGGTGGTGGATTATGTATATATTCTAGTCATTAGGGAACCAAGCAGCAAAGCTACAGAAACCCTATTGTAAATGTGTTTTAATTGTGTCATTGTTGTATGTGAACATGTGAAAAGCTTGGCTTAGCCTATACGATAACATTAAATTCTTAAAAGGCAGCCGGATCTTTCAGAAATCCCCCATAGACTAAACCCCAGACAGAAAGGCCAAATTCATCTAGTCCAGGGAGAGATGGAAAATTATTGGAGAAGAGACACACCAAAACATTGGGACGAAATCAATGGTCTGGAGGTCTGAAAGCATCAGCAACCATCTTTAAAATGTCCTGAAGATGATGTACTATACGCAACATATTTTCATATTTAATACATTATTTAAAAAAACTAATTTGATAGCTATATAAAAAGAATGAAAGTTGAAAACTCTATATATGCTTCCAACAATTGAGTGGGTAAACCTAACCAACGTTTTGACACGCATTGCCTTCTTCAGGATGGGTGTGCATCAGCTCATGCTTTTTACATTTGGAAGCTATAACATCGCCATGGAACTCTATCTTACCATAGAGATAGAACACAGAGGACCAGCCTGAGTACTGCACCAGGATCCCTGCTAGAGGCATGGCTATGACAGCACCAGCATAGGAACCTGTAAGAGGAAATGGTAGAGAGAGGGATGAGAAGAAAAAGGAAATCTAAATAGACAAAGGAAGTACAACTACTGTACCTCTTGCTTCACTACCATAGTGTGACAGATAAGATACTATTGAAAAGAATATTTACCACAGAAGGAGGTGGTGGCCAGTCGACTCCTCTCCAGAGGAGGAGCCCACTTACTCCAGATCCCATGGCAGGCTGGGTAGGTCACTCCCTGGGTAGGTCACACACACCACAGAACCATGAGCAACTAAGAGTAGGTAACTGGTTTAAAGTAAATCATACTGCT
Source organism: Brachymystax lenok tsinlingensis (assembly GCA_030435695.1). Lineage (NCBI taxonomy): Eukaryota > Metazoa > Chordata > Actinopteri > Salmoniformes > Salmonidae > Brachymystax > Brachymystax lenok. Next base: position 35,414,301 of record CM059819.1, on the reverse strand, counting down.
GCTATGATTATTAAGTTATAATGAATAAGATGGCCAGACAATTCTGATCATCCTGCTCCTTATGGCAATAGCAATGGATTCTAGCAACACTGCTTAACATTTAGTATTTAGCATTTTATAGGATCCCCATTAGCTACTACTAAAGCAGCAGCTACTCTTCCTGGAGTCCACACAAACATAAAACATGACATAATACATGTACACAAGTACATCACAAGACAGAACTACATACATTGTAAATAAGTCTACATGCTTTCATACATTTATGCCTTCATAATCATGCGATTCATAGACTACTGAATGCAGGTGAAACACACAACAATGGAAATACAATAACAAGGAGGTGCGTTGCAAATAGGCTGACACTTTTCACTATATTCCCCTGACGTGAATAAAGCTACCTTGTTTCTATAGTTATCGCCCTTAATAATTGATATCCGAGTGTGCAAAGCTGCCATCAAGGCAAAGGGTGGATACTTTGAAGAATCTAAAATCTAAAATATATTTTGATTTGTTGAACACTTTTTTGGTTACTACATGATTCCATATGTGTTATTTCATAGTTTTGATGTCTTCACTATTATTCTACAATGTAGAAAATAGTACAAATAAAGAAAAAGACATGTATGAGTAGGTGTGTCCAAACTTTTGACTAATACTGTATGTTTTATTTGTCACACATACCTGATAGGTGCAGTTTTACTGGGTCATCGAGTAGTATGGCGTCCCTAGAGCAAATTAGGGTTAAGTGCCTGACTCAAGGGCATATTGACACATTGTCGGCTCGGGTATTTGAACCAGCGACCAATCAGTTACTGGCCAAAAGCTCTAACAGTTAGGCTACCTTTCCTGGGGTAACATGTAATCTCTTAAACTTGTAGGCCTTTTGTTACAGTTACCACCCCCCTATGGGTTTCATTAGGTAAAATTAAACATTTATGAACATGAAATAACCACCCACTGGGCACAGACGTCAATTCAACGTTGATTCAACCAGTGTGTGCCCAGTGGGCAGGCCTTGAATCTTGAGCCTTATCACAGTCTATCGCCTTTAACGGGTTAGCTGAGATATAGTGTAACGTGTTACGGTACCACCCGCTATTGGATTCATTTGGTAAAATGCAACATTAATTTGTCATCTTAACCTTGTCTTCTAATCTTTCCTTCAAATACTTCCCCCCATTTTGGCCCAACTAATTAATACATATAAAAAATAGGTTGTACACAACCATTTTGAAAACTAAATGTAGGAAACTGTGTTATTCAAATAGATGGTTTCAAACAGATTGCCACAGAATAATGGGAGAAATTGTAAACACAAGACATACTGATAATAGATTTGCCTGCACTGAGCTGACAATAACAAGTGATGATACTACTAAATATGAGCTACCATGGTTGTAAATCAAATATGATCACAAACAAAAACCAACATACTCTCTTCATTACCTTTTTGATTAACATTAATAAGAGACACAGTGCTCTGAGCTAACTGATGAGCCTCTCATAACACTGACAATGCTGCTGACATTAAATGTTCATTAGCTGCTAATTGGAACAGAGCGTATTTGAAAATGCAATCTGCATGGACATGTTAGGAGGAGATTTATCCTAAATATCCACTGGACTGATCGGAGATCACTATATGTGAATCACTTTTAGGTCCTCCTGTAAGCTCATGGAATGTATACCACTCCCAACTTAATTAATATTGCGCTATTTACTGAATATATCCAAAACACTGAAGCCTTTCCTTACAGAGACAAAAACAAGACATAACCAGATTAGCCTTTGTCAACTGATGGCTCATTCAAATAAAGGACCCACTGGGCACAGACATCAACTCAACGTCTATTCCACGTTGGTTCAACGTCATTTCATTGAAATGACGTGGAAACAATGTTGATTCAACCAGTGTGTGCCCAGATGGGAGCTACTGGCCCAGTCTCACCTCAGCTATCAATGCCAAACACGTAGATGTGCTGTTGTTATTGAATTACACAATCCATTATCACAAGACATTAATTTGAACCCTATGTCTATCACTCACAGCCAACGCAGCCTATAGCCAATTATTGTAAGAGAATTATTGCATTGAAAGTAGTTAGTAATGAGTCAGGCCTGTGAGAATAAATATACATTTCTATTCTCTGCAAGATAATGGACAATAAAGTATTATTCTAAAATTCCATCAATAGTGTTGAAAATGATTCTCAATGGTTGTCTCTGCTGCCAGGATGGTGTATCGGTTTCAGTGGTGTAAAGTACATGAGTAAAAATACTTCAAAGTACTACTTAAGTCATTTTTTGGGGTATCTGTACTTTACTATTTATATTTTTGACAACTTTTACTTTTACTTACAGTGAGGGAAAAAGTATTTGATCCCCTGCTGATTTTGTACGTTTGCCCACTGACAAAGAAATGATCAGTCTATAATTTTAATGGTAGGTTTATTTGAACAGTGAGAGACAGAATAACAACAAAAGAATCCAGAAAAACGCATGGGGAAAATGTTATAAATTGATTTGCATTTTAATGAGGGAAATAAGTATTTGACCCCTCTGCAAAACATGACTTAGTACTTGGTGGCAAAACCCTTGTTGGCAATCACAGAGGTCAGACGTTTCTTGTAGTTGGCCACCAGGTTTGCACACATCTCAGGAGGGATTTTGTCCCACTCCTCTTTGCAGATCTTCTCCAAGTCATTAAGGTTTCGAGGCTGACGTTTGGCAACTCGAACCTTCAGCTCCCTCCACAGATTTTCTATGGGATTAAGGTCTGGAGACTGGCAATGCCACTCCAGGACCTTAATGTGCTTCTTCTTGAGCCACTCCTTTGTTGCCTTGGCCATGTGTTTTGGGTCATTGTCATGCTGGAATACCCATCCACGACCCATTTTCAATGCCCTGGGTGAGGGAAGGAGGTTCTCACCCAAGATTTGACGGTACATGGCCCCGTCCATCGTCCCTTTGATGCGGTGAAGTTGTCCAGTCCCCTTAGCAGAAAAACACCCCCAAAGTATAATGTTTCCACCTCCATGTTTGACGTTGGGGATGGTGTTCTTGGGGTCATAGGCAGCCTTCCTCCTCCTCCAAACACAGCGAGTTGAGTTGATGCCAAAGAGCTCTCATCTGACCACAACACTTTCACCCAGTTGTCCTCTGAATCATTCCGATGTTCATTGGCAAACTTCAGACAGGCATGTAGATGTGCTTTCTTGAGCAGGGGGACCTTGCGGGCGCTGCAGGATTTCAGTCCTTCACGGCGTAGTGTGTTACCAATTGTTTTCTTGGTGACTATGGTCCCAGATGCCTTGAGATCATTGACAAGATCCTCCCGTGTAGTTCTGGGCTGATTCCTCACCGTTTTCATGATCATTGCAACTCCACGAGGTGAGATCTTGCATGGAGCCCCAGGCCGAGGGAGATTGACAGTTCTTTTGTGTTTCTTCCATTTGCAATAATCGCACCAACTGTTGTCACCTTCTCACCAAGCTGCTTGGCGATGGTCTTGTAGCCCATTCCAGCCTTGTGTAGGTCTACAATCTTGTCCCTGACATCCTTGGAGAGCTCTATGGTCTTGGCCATGGTGGAGAGTTTGGAATCTGATTGATTGATTGCTTCTGTGGACAGGTGTCTTTTATACAGGTAACAAACTGAGATTAGGAGCACTCCCTTTAAGAGTGTGCTCCTAATCTCAGCTCGTTACCTGTATAAAAGACACCTGGGAGCCAGAAATCTTTCTGATTGAGAGGGGGTCAAATACTTATTTCCCTCATTAAAATGCAAATCAATTTATAACATTTTTCACATGCGTATTTCTGGATTTTTTTTTTTGTTATTGTGTCTCTCACTGTTCAAATAAACCTACCATTAAAATTATAGACTGATAATTTCTTTGTCAGTGGGCAAACGTACAAAATCAGCAGGGGATCAAATACTTTTTTCCCTCACTGTATCTACTTTCAGTTTAACTTGAGTTGTTTTATATTAAGGTATCTTTACTTTTACTCAAGTATGACATTTGAGTACTTTTGTATCTGATCGGTTTAGCTGGATGTGTTTTATTATGAGACTGTGAATGTAGCCTGCCCTTCAGTATCAACATGGCATCATGTTTTACTGTACAAGGCAGCCAACATCTCATGTTTCACTAATGCCCACTGGACAGTGGATTCATGAGCTGCTGATGTTTCAGCACATTGTCTTTGGGAACAGGATTCTGACTAGACCAGCATTTTCCTAACTGTGGTGTTACTACCAGAGAGCAGAGCAGATATGTTTCAGCAGGTTTATTGGTTTATTTGACTCCCTATTAGCTTTTGCCGAAGCAGCAGCTATTCTTCCTGGGGCCCACACAAAACATAAAACATGTCAAGTAACAACCCACAGGGCACACACTGGTTGAATCAACGTTGTTTCCACATCATTATTTCAATGAAATTACGCTGAACCAACGTGGAATCAATGTTGATTTGCCGTCTGTGCCCAGTGGGAAAACACTGATACACTGATAGACAAGAACAGTCACACAAATGTAAAATACAAAGATATACAAATAATACAACTAAAGAATAATGTGTGTGTGTGTGTGTGTGTGTGTGTGTGTGTGTGTGTGTGTGTGTGTGTGTGTGTGTGTGTGTGTGTGTGTGTGTGTGTGTGTGTGTGTGTGTGTGTGTGTGTGTGTGTGTGTGTGTGTGTGTGTGTGTGTGTCATTTCACCGTCCCTATTGTGTCATGAGATGTTGTTTTATCTATTTTTTTTTTTTAAGGTAATTTTGCTGTTTGCTTGTGTAATTGGAGATGGAAGGGAGTTCCACGCGATCATGGCTCTGTATAATACTGTGCTTTGCCGTCAATTCGTTTGGATTTGGGGACTATGAACAGAAGCCTGGTGACATGTCTTGTGGTGTATGTATGGGTGTCTGAGCTGAATGTTATTTGATTATGCAGACAATCTGGAATTTTCATCACAGTAATATTTTTCATAAAAACTAGAAGACAAGCAGTTAATCTCTCATCAACCAGGAAAGACTGACATGTGCAGTTAAGGGCAAGGCGTGCTGCTCTGTTTTGAGCAAGCTGCAGCTTTTCTAGGTCTTTCTTTGCTGCACCTTACCATATTACCGGACAGTGATCAAGATGGGACAAGACCATAACAACTACAGTAAATGTTTGTGTAAAAAACGCTGAACATATTTTTAGAACAGACAGAGGAGAGGACTCTCCCACAACAAATACCCAGCTGCAGATCAATACAACAGTCTCAAATTTCCCCAGGGTGAATTCTGGCTGTAATGCCTCTATTCCATTGCCTCTGGTATACTGTAGCCTAATCATAATCGAAATGCCACAAAGGAAAACTGGCTATTTTCGTAAACTGTGCTATTGACAGGATAGGCCTAAGCAATCTCAATTAAAATGTGCATATAAAAAAAATCCTCTCCAGAAATGTGACTTTTAGATTAAAGAAGTCCTTACCTCCACCAGGCCTTGCAATATCCTCACAAAGATGACCAGTCCATAATGCGTCCGTGCGGCGGAGGGGATTAACATATTGAGCGTCGAGGTAAGGAAAATGGCTAGACCGAAAACCCTAAATGAAACAGAAATATATACATTTGCATATATCGTATGTCGTAGGCCTATACATAATTTTGATAAACAATGTATCCAGTAGGCCTAATGATTTATTTAAGCTGTATTTATGTATTGGCCAATTTATTATTCAAAGGCCTATAGGCCTAGGCCTCTCATTGACTTGATGTTTCATTTATTAATCTCAGATTTTTTTTATGGCCATCCGGGCTAAATTCAGCAGGGACCCATCGAACATCCACACTCATTTACTGGCTTACTATCGAAATGGAGTTAGTGCTATTCAAATAGGCTATTCAGTGTAATTTCTCGATCCCATTTTCTAATGGTTATATAAGGCCTGTATTCGGCCTGCTGTTCTTCTTCTAATCAAATGGCCAATCTTACGTTCAATATATATATATAATTTTCTTGCATAATTAAAATATTTAAGACTTGGATTTTTTCATGTCTAGCGCAGCTGAGTGTACCGTTAACCTTTCAATTTACGTGTGATAGCAATAATTAAATCGGAAAAATAAATGAAAGCGTGATGACAGGGACATTGGTTTGAGCGCAGCTGAGTCAGTGGATGCAATCACTAATGAATAACACGAAGCATGGTATTTTTTTTATTTTTGTCACGTCTTGTACACACCCGGAGACCCCGCCCCTCCCAACCGCACGGAGAGAGGCAACTCTAATCCGATTGAGGCAACTCTCTGGCACGAGACAGGTTGATTCGATTACATCTCAATGTCAATCAAGAAAGCATATAGACAATAAACATGTTATGCATTAAACTAGAACAAATTATTATGGACACGACTATTATGAACAGTGGTCCAAAGACCCACTAAATATATAGTAATTAAACATTGATTTCCTATTATAATATCCTATATTTAAATGCTGCTCAGGCCTCATGTAGGCTAGGCCTAAACCTTATTTATAAGCCATGTTTAGTGTGCTCGGTGCATATGAGCGTGAGTAAGCCTTCGGCGACGAGGACCAGGCTGGCCGCCATGCCCCCAGAATGCAGCAAATTAGACACGGCTCCCCCCCGGGGACCTCATTAACAGGTGGCAGAAAGCCCTGTGGACCGGAGCGACACCGTCAAATCTCAATAGCCCTGCCAGCGTCGGCGGCTGAGTCGCTCCCTCCCAAATTAATTCCCCATTAATGGCCTTCTCCATTGCAGTCACAGTGTCACACTGGCTACTATGCCTACGGTCTGCTAAACCTTGGGTCACAATATAGGCCTGCAAATTCTCCCTCTCATTTACAATAAAGGCCGAATTGTCGTAAAGATTTGAAACGTCCAAGTAAACCCTTGTGGGATGACATTGTGTCTGCAACATTTTCAGACCATTAAAATGTTGATTCTGTTAGAAAATTGTTTATCACAGAATTTATTCTGACGGGAAAAGGTGTGATAATAACAAGTTGAAAACCGATCATATATCCAGGCTTCAGTAGCCAACATCCACGTCATCATCACAGTTGCTCGGATCTAACAAATTGGGTACATCTCTTCATGACTAAAATAAATCAGGCCTATTTTATTGAGGGTCGTTCATTTCATAGTGATGCATTTTAGTAACCAATTGAATAATAACGAATAAATCCCATTGAGACTGTGAGAAGGAATGCGAGGTTTTGTAAAAAAAAAAAAAAAAAAAAAATGAATGTAGGCGTACCTGTTAGCTGCCAGTCTCGAGCATATGTACCCTCCCGGGATCTGCGTCACTATATAGCCCCAGAAAAACGAACCATGGATCATACCGACTGTCTCTGGGTCCCAGTTGAACTTTGCTTTCTTTCCAGTGAAATAAAAACAAAGACAATAAAACAAACCATAAAAAATCGATGAGCCCAAAACATCATAATAAATCCTCTTCACATGTATAATTTCATTATATTCAATACAATAATTCACAAAACGTATAATACCGTATAATAACCTTAATAACCAAAGCATAAGACTCTCATATCATAACAGTAAATAAGGATATAGTGAGTAGCAGAAATGTGAGCTATAATCATTACTATCATATACGGTACACAATTCCGATGTGTAGGATACACAGGCTAAATTCGGTGTTATTATGGGATACAATAGTTTATGGTTGTGGTATACCTATTATGGCTGCACTGAAAAAGTATGGAGCAAAATTAATCTCGCCATAAAACCAATACGTTAAGGGAAATGTTCTGTATCTGCCTTTGCTTATATTTAATTTCCAGGTCAAGTGTGAGAAGATTAGGAGACCTCCAACATCTGGACAATTTTTAGGGACGACAAATTAGGGAGGGCGGTGACACGATGTTGACGTCAGTAAAGTGCGCACCACACACACCTCTGTGATGATGATCTTCCCATCTTTGTGAATCGTGCTGTTGTTGACCATTCCCACGATGGCCACGCCCAGATTGCATCGGATGCCGAAGGAGATACAGAAGCCTAGACCGCTCATGATGGCGATGATATATCGGCGGGGCAGCCCAAAACACGTGCAGTCGCACAGGGGTGCTTTCTTCTCCTGGGCCTCAGAGGGCCTGCCATCCTCTGTTAGTTCGATAACTTCACCAGTTCCCTGTCGCTTCTCCATCACCCTTCAAACAGCCAGATAAATAGTCATCCAATTTCCTCTGTTAATCAGCCTCAAATTAATAGATTAGCCTACGTTTGATATTTGAATGTTATGAAAAATAAAGGCATTTTAGTGTAGCAAAATTCAGGCCTGTAATTAAGTTAAATGATAGACCTACAGGCCTATATATTTTAGCCTGCAGCTTTCAAAATATAGCCTGCATCATGTCCAATAATAGTCTTTAAAATGTAAAAGTTTTTTTAAAATAAGGAAGAAGACATTTATTTTTTTAAACAATCTTCTTCGGATAGCGTACTGAAACAGCATTTGATTAGGTTATATAGGTCTACATTACATATATATGCCTATTCAATCCACTGTTTTATGAGGATAGTGCATTCGCCCCAACGACTGGGGGCGCTATTTGATGAATGATAACCAACATGATTCAGAACATGATAACTAACATAATCCAGATTTTTTTTTTCATTAAACGAAAAGTCTACTTTAGCAAGGTAATTGAACAACTATTAATAGAAACTAGTGCTGTATGTTAGCGGCACCAGGTTCAATTTAATCGAATGCCAAAAAAAGCATCGTACATTGGAGCAAGAAGCGAATGAAGATGCGTCCACCGCATTGCAGCAGCCGCTACCTTCACCCTCATTTGCATTCACGGATTGGGCAGTTGCTCATCTCTCCAGGCAAACATTCACGCTGCGGGTTCAAGTGCATTTATGACCATATGCACAATTAATTCGTTAGCCAAAAATAAGCCCAAATAAAGCTTAGGCTACAGTTACAGTATTAGTCCTATACCTAAAAAAAATATGTGAAATCGGCATAAGGAAGCAATTCTAAGAACTCTATCTTATTCACAAAGGCACTATAACAATGAAGATATCTAATTAAGCACTCCTGTTTCGAATATACATTTGGAATATCAAAACTACTGCACATAATGTGTAATTTACATTAACTACATTAAGGTGATCATTTCGTTATGCCCAACGAAAAATACATATTTTAACGCAATAACATGTAACTGTTATTTCATACAGCCTAAGTTTAAAGTGGGATTTGGAATCCAAATAGGCCTATCGAAGGAAGCAGCAATGAATCGAAAAAAAATTCTAACCAAAACGAAATATATTAATTTAGAGCTTCAACAATACATTTATTGACAGTAGGCTACAACTACAAGCATCCGAATATATGTCTGAATGAAGCCCTTGACACTTAGCAAGACAAATCAGTTAGACGTTTAGACTAGTACTAAATCGATACCCATCCCGTAAATAATGAAATAGATTCCATCCCACAACTTCAGGAGGTTTTCAGTAAAATATAAAAAATATTACAAGGGACCCGGTCACAAGCCAATTGCAAACGAAGATAACACTCCGTGCATTTGTTTGAATCTAATCGCATAAATACTGGGCTAGTTCACGGCAAATGCTTTTAATAGCTATCTGTTTAATGCGTGAATGACTTTTTCCACATGCATCAATGTTCTTCCTGTGCTTTCACGAGGTTATACAGAATTGCATAATTTTCCCACTACGTCTATTAGAGGCGTGACCATGACTGCAAGCTGTTTGAGATAAAAGTAACACACTTCTCGGCGTAGGATAGGAAAGTACAGTAGGCTACTACCATTACACCACCATATTGTAGGCCTATCACTTCAAAATACAGAAATCATAACCAGCCCTATGTTTAAACATGGGCTAGCCTGCATTTAAAATGAACACCTACTTGTACATCTGCCCCAGGGTCTTCGCCCCAAACTCCTTTATCCCCTCTTTGGCTCTCATCTTGACGGACTCCATATCCAAATTTGATGTTTTTCTCAAAAATGTCTATTGTTTAAGCTTCATGTTACGGTGCAATCTGACCGAACAACCCGGTGAAGCAATCGATGTATATGATTATTTGATAAGAAAAGCAGACAAGATCTGTAGCCTATCACGCGTCGATCGCTGTAAAACGCCTACATATGAGAGAAATCAGATGAGCTCTGATTCCCCATTCACCATTATAAACTCATCGTTCGCCTCACGTACAAGTGCATGCAATGCCATCGCGATGAAAATCAACAGATAATTCCTAAAGCGAACGAAAGAGAAACACGTTAGAAGCGTCTACGGTGATAACCATATAATTTAAAACAAAAAACAACCAGTAAAAGCGGGAACTAGTGGTGTGTGGAGTTGCTTCTATGAACCACAGAGCTGGGCTCGCGCGTCTCATGTGGAGACCGCCAGTTTTTCTGACGTCGCGAGAACCTCTGGCTGTTCAGCACCAAGGTCAGCGACAGCCTCGTGCACACTATCTGCGCGTGGTTCACGCCGCATCCCCATATCTGATCACCAGAGAAATATTCAATATAGCCTACTGTCCTGAAAGCTATTGTTGTTACACTGTAATCGACTGTTTTAGGGAGTGGTTCAGGCTGGAATAAGAAAGGATGGTTTGATTGCATTTGGAAATCATAACCTTACAAAGTGTGAGGGCTATGCATGGTGACATACAAACGCAAGTAATTTTCAGTGTTACAACCTTTCCCAATATTTGTTTTTATATCAGGCATGAAGCCTACATGTAGCCTACATAAAATATTGTCTTAGCCTCCGGAGGGCGGTGCTATGGAAACCAGATGAGGGCTATATTCCCTTCGTATGAGCTCTCGTGAAAACAGGAATCCATTAATTATTTAGGCATCCCCCACACATACACTTTCACCCACCTCTCTCTCTCTTGCTTGCTCGCACACACACACACACACACACACACACACACACACACACACACACACACACACACACACACACACACACACACACACACACACACACTAGTGTAACTATAACATCAAAGGGTAGAAGGATATAATATGGTGGCTACTCCATGCATATTCATTGAAACAATGTTGCAAATAATAACAAATAATAATGACTATTTCGAGAGACTTGCGGTTCCACCACAATTCATTATGAAGTTGGGTCATTGTGAATTATTAAAATGTGAGAGCCAAACACCTTTGAGAGACATGGGGATTCTGAAATAAACTGGCACCTACCTAATGCTAATACAATATAAATGGATTGAGGCACTGACGACATCTGGCGGGCACTTAGTATAATTCCTATAGGTTTTTGCATTAGGCCTATGAGACATCCTCGAAGTACACTACATTTTACAAGTGATAATCAACTTTATTTAAAAAAACATATTATAAATATTTGAAGTATTTCTCATATGAATAGGCTACTATTGTCATGCCTGTATTATCCTATTCTATACATGTTAGTTTGACAATGTGAATTTGAGATTTCTTAGTAATACAGTAATTGTAGAGTGCACACATTTAAAATCCTGAAATATTTTATTTAAAGGAATTACATTGTCAAAATGTTGTTAATAAGGTCAATAGCCTTTCATGCAAAACAAGCAAGACACATCAAATTCAGACAACACAGACAATGATTTCAAAACATATGAGTTATGAAACATCATAGGAATAGAACAATAGAAAGTTGTTTTTGAAGAACATCACAAAAAGTAAACATAGACATTTAAGGCATTGATCTACCGGTCATGTACAAGAAGGACATGAGGAGTCAAGAGTCTCCCAAGGGATTTTGTCTGTATGGCTGAGTTAGTCAAGTACTGGAATATTGACAAGCCTGAGATAGTGACGGCAGGGTAGCCTAGTGGTTAGAGTGTTGGACTAGTAACTGAAAGGTTGCAAGTTCAAATCTGAACAGGCAATTAACCCACTGTTCCTAGGCCGTCATTGAAAATAAGAATTTGTTCTTAACTGACTTGCCTAGTAAAATAAAGGAAAGAAAAACATTGAAGTTACACCAAGTAAAATCATCCAAGGGTATAGTTTCCATCAGCATGAGAGGCTATTAACATTTTCAAAACAGATGAACCTAGAAAAAGCCTACAAATAAAATCTGATCAATAAATTACAGAAATACCCAATCTTACATTGAGTAAACTATACTTTACAAATATAATCTGTACAACAATCTAAATAATAAGTGGGTTGTTTACTGAAATTAATGTGGCAACTACTGTACATATCCCAACATTCTTCATGTGTATACAGGCTGTGATAAAATAATGTGAATTTATTGCTGTAAAGGGGACAGTTCACTCAAGTTGTTAAAATATGCGTTTCCTTACATTGAATGTCTATGGGACACAAGAGATTGTGATGCATACTCTGAGTCTATATACTGTATAGCGAACACCTCTGTTTACACAAATTACATTACAGTAACTTGAAATCGATTCAATAAGCCACAGACCCCTTTGAAGTGGAATTTCATAACAATTGCTTTGAAATATGTAATCTAAAGTCAACTTTCCTTTTAATATGAGACCATCCAGACATGTTGGAATGATTGACAAAGCTGATGAAACTAACACTCTAAAAGTGTGAAAAAAACTAGTTTTGAGTTTTCCCCTCCCCACTCAGACTACTCCCAGACAGTCCTAGCAAAATTCTTGCTTGAAAAAACTTGTTCTGCTAAAAAGCAATTTTAGCCCATTTTTACAGTAAGGTACTTCAATTGTTACCTGGAAATTATTTGATATTGATATACAAACGGCTGCATTGGGCCTTTAATTTACTGTTTTTACATTGACTCCCATGAAAATATCTCAAATACATGACAGTAATGAAAGGCAAACACGTCACACTTAATGTAGACCAGCTACAGCAAAATTGAAGCAAATAACATGCCAACATTTGAAGGCAAATAAATTAGATTTGATATGTTACATTCTATCAAACATGCATACTTCTTTAAAGGTCATTTATTAGATAGCTGCTGATAAAAGCCATGGGATATCTTTGGCAGTCTTTGCTGGACATATGTTAGTAACATATTATGACATTGTGGATAAGGTGAGCATTAGATTACATTTTTTTCAAGAAGCTGTATATTGTCTGGTACAATACCATGAATCCCAATAGCATTTAACTGAACACTTAACAAGTTGGCACATACTTTTGTAGGATACCATAATATACTATCACGATCAACACTGGCGCTGAATGACTGAATCACTTGCAAGAAACATCATTGCACAGAAGATCTGAAACAAGCTGAACAATAGGAGCTTGCATTGCAACAGCATTGGGAGCTGAGAAAAGGTGGCGAGATGTGGTCATCGATCAAATTATTCCGTCCCTGCCTCCAATGAAAGTCCTAATATAGGCGAAAAGGTTGAAATCTGCTAGCTGCTCATTTTAAAATTATCAAACAACAAAACAAAGAGAAACAGTTGATAGGATTGCCCCACTGACAGAAGCCCTTTACTGTACTTCTGTTTGCCATCAGTGGAGGAGACTTCACAGCAACACCCTCCCAGTTAGGTCAGCCAGGTGGGTGTTGTGACAGCCCTGAATTTGTCTGAACCGTCAAAGTGATTGGGGGCCTACAGGCACTCAGATAACACGGCATGCTTGTCGGTGGCAGTGCAACTCTGACTCAGCTGGATCTTGAGCTTCTCAACCTCGTAGTTGTGCAGGTATTCCTGGATGAGGTAACGTTCCCGTTTGATCCGAGCCTTCACCTCGGATGGCACATCCGGGATCAGCCATGCCACAAAGAACTTCACCACAAACACCACGTGCTGATGGGAAAGGAAGAGGGTTTTTACAGAGCATACCATTATCACACACTCACCTTATGAAGTACAGATGATAACATGTTGAAATACAGTGATAGCAAAGATTGGGCTCTGCTGCATACTGTAAATAATGGAGAGAGCACCTGCTGGTTTAGAGTGGAGAGATGTGCTGTGTTCCATATACATATTTTGGATGGCTTACCTCCATGATAATGATGAAGGCCAGTTTGGCTGCCAGGATGTGCCAGAATTGCATAGTGTGGGAGTACTGCCTCTGGTGGCCTGGAGGGTAGCGGTAGTCACGGTACCTGAGACAACACGTAGGGCTAATTTCAAGACACAACAACTACATACAATAGTGCTAAATCCCAGAATTGACCTGTCCTCTGTAAACATCTGGATTAATACAATCACAGCTCCATAGTCAAGACTTCAAGTGAAGTCAAGACAAAAGGTATTTAAATGTGTAAGTGAGTGGCCTGGCATTGCAGTCGCTTCCCACCTGCAGGTGGTGATGAAGGAGCTGTTGAACCAGGCAGGAATCGCCCCCTCCTCGGGCGTACTGAGGAGAGGGATCTGGGAGATGTCATACACTGACAGGCTGTTGTTGATGTAGCCACTCATGGTGGCTTCAGAGCCATGGTGGTAGGCATACAGGTAGACCAGGCGGGGGATCATGTCTGAAGTAAAGGCCACGATGAATGCCTGGGGAGATGAGAGAGCATGAGAGGGGATCCGAGACACATTGAACTATTGAATTACTGTATTTTGATTATACAGTATATATGAATTATAAAATGGGGCTGTTCAACAACAAAGACATAGATTTGAACACTTGATAACAACAATGTGGCTACAGCTTAATAACATTTAATCCTACTCACATTGGTGACAACGGACAAGATGGCCACCACATTGAGGATCTCCTGCCAGGCTCCGATGTTGTGGGCCTTGGCCGCCACAGGCCGGCGGAACTGGGTGGTGAACTTCCAGGCGTCCACTCTGACCTCCAGGATGTTGTTACAGAGGGCCAGCAGGGGGGCCAGGGGGAAAGAGGCCACAAACAAAGTGATGAAGCCAAACTGGATTACTGTAGAGAGAGAGAGAGAAAGAGAGTGCATGTTGATGAACAGCCCTACACCGTCTCCTGTCTATGTGGGAAGAGAGTGGAGTGGGTTAAGGGCCTCCTTACCCATCTCCAGGTACTCATAGAACAGGCCCAGCTGACTGAAGTTCTGCAGGTCGTGGTCCTGCTCCCAGCGGCTGTACTGGTCTTTCCGGGCCTTCCTGCTGCACCACCAGTTCCTCAGCAGCCTGACAGGATACAATATAGATCAAGAGAATATTGAACTCTGAGGAGGGCACGTATACAAATTACATACTGAATGTCGGACATCTTTAACAAGTTCAAGATGGTTCACACCCCATGGAAGAGTAAATATGCAACTGAAAGGTCATCGAGGTACATTTCGCAGTCTATCAGAAGTAGGTCAGAGGTCAGTGAAACTCACGGCAGTAGGGCCTCCTGGATGTTCCCACACACCTGCTTCCCTGTCATGACGATCACCAGCTGGGTGGTCAGCTCAATCAGACAGCCTCCTGGGTCACACTGGGACAAGTTGCAGTGGGTGTTTAATAGTTAGGTTTGAGATCAAAACATAAATACTGTAGTTTATTCTTCAAAAAGTGTGAGTTTCATATAGTAGAATGTGTTCATATACTGTAGATGGTGCGTGACAAAGCTCACCTCCTCGTTCCTGAGCCTGCTGTATTTGCCAAACATGTACGTGTAGTTGCCTGGGTAACCCACAAACTTGCCCTTGAAGAAGGCCACGTAGAAACAGGAAGAATAGTAGTTGACAAACTGGAAGAGGAACATCTTCATTGTCAACTTGTTTTCATACTCCAGATGTGTCTTGGGGATTTCTGTTGGAGCAAGTAGTTGGAGGTCAAAGCCATTCAAGGCACACTAGCTACCTAAACTAATGGGTGCAATGTACTGCTGAGGTGTGAGTGAATTTCTATAGGAGAGAAAATGTTAAAAAATAAATGAGTCGGAAATGTGTAGTTAATGTGACCTGGGGTAAACATCCCTTTAACTTGATGTGCCATCTGTGTTCCATCTCCCTGCATTTCCTGCTCCTCCTGATAATATTGCCATGATAGCGAGCTACTCCTCCTCACCCATATCAGTGATCCAGATGGCCACTCGCTCATAGAAGAAGTTAAGGATCATAATGATGACAAAGTTGATAAAGGAGGCGGTGACAGAGGTAGCGAGCTGCGGGGTGATGAGTGAGCCCACCAGATGGATCTTCTTAGTGGGGCTGTCCTTCATGATGCTGGCGAAGGCTGCATACACAGCCAGCCTGTAGACTATCACCCCAGTGATACAGGCCACAATCAGAAGCATCTGTGGAGAATACAAAATCTACATGCTACAGTGCACACATACAGCGCACATACAGTGTACTGCACACTGGCAAACAAATGCTTGCAGACACACAGAGTTGGTGTAGTATGTTGGCTTACCCAGAACAGAACAGTAACACTGGAGAGGCAAAAGCGACCACACTTTTTGGGGAGGGGTAGGTATGGCTCCATTTCCTGCACATTAACAAATAACAGAAAGCCCAGTCAGTAGTTTACATTGAATAATTTAGAATTTTCACAGTATTACAAGTAGTGTGTAATAACCAGTTGGCAGCCCGTACCTGGGTGATCTGGTTGAGTCTCTGGTCAGTGCACCTGGTCTCAAACTCCGGGCGGATCTGGAGCTGCTGCTGCTCCTCCTCAAAATCCACCAGGTCCCACTCATACTCCAACTGGGCCTGGCGCCGCTTCCAGAACTCCAGGAACAGAGTCACTGCAGAACCGACAGGGTCATTACACTCCAACAGTCTGTCTCCGCCACAGAGGCTGTCATGTAATTCTCCAACAGGTTAAATACAGTAACAGAGTGGACAGACACTTACCCCAGATCCCCATAAACATGGCAAAGAACACGGTCCCCTCGTTATCAAACAGATGGGATTGCTGGAAGAGGGAACAAGGGACAGGATGAGCTCCTAACCACCCAGAGGAAATGACATACTGCACACTCAGCATGGGAGATTTCTCTGGCTTTGATTGACAGGCTGGTTTAAACAATATAACAATAAGCTAAGCATGCAGCCATTATTGTTTTAAGTGTGAAGAGCCATCAATAATTAGATGTAATGGCTAATCATCAAGAGATTATGATTAGCCATTTGAGGAAACATTACATTGTGACTAAATGACAGAATATACTGTGTATGTTCCCTTACCCAGGATGAGAGACACGTGGAGTTGAGCTTCCAGTAACTACACTTCTTATCACACAGCGGACACATCACAATACTCCCTCCAATGCTGGGGTCACAGATCTCCTTACTGTGGGAGAGATAAATCGGAAGAATAGAAAGTGGGAAAGAACATAATACATTTGATATGACGTGACTTTACATGTCTTGTATAGACTGACAAAGTTGTGTGATTTAGTGTACTGTACTGTTGGATGTGCAACAACAAAGATGTATTTTTTTATACAATTATTATTAATATACTGAATACACACCATTAGGTGTGTGTATGAGAGCCCACTTGGGCATGATTCAAAGGCTGTGTTTAAACAGGCAGCCCAATAATTTGTATTTTGAACAATGATATCAGATCTTATTTATTTTACTTTTTTTTTTTGTACTTTTAAACTCGGACAAAACATAAATGCTAGTTCTAGGTCCCAAGAAACAAAGAGATCTTCTGTTGGATCTGACAATTGATCTTGATGGTTGTACAGTCATCTCAAACAAAACTGTGAAGGACCTCGGTGTTACTCTGGACCCTGATCTCTCTTTTGACAAACATATCAAGAATATTTAAAGGATAGCTTTTTTACATCTTCATAACATTGCAAAAATCATCAGAAACTTTCTGTCCAAAAATGATGCAGGAAAATTAATCCATGCTTTTGTCACTTCTAGATTAGATTACTGCAATGCTCTACTTTCCGGCTACCCGGATAAAGCACTAAATAAACTTCAGTTAGTGCTAAACACGGCTGTAAGAATCTTGACTAGAATCAAACAATTTGATCATATTACTCCAGTACTAGCCTCGCTACACTGGCTTCCTGTTAAGGCAAGGGCTGATTTCAAGGTTTTACTGCTAACCTACAAAGCATTACATGGGCTTGCTCCTACCTATCTTTCCGATTTGGTCCTGCTGTACATACCTACACGTACGCTACAGTCACAAGACACAGGCCTCCTTACTGTCCCTAGAATTTCTAAGCAAACAGCTGGAGGCAGGGCTTTCTCCTATAGAGCTCAATTTTTATGGAATGGTCTGCCTATCCATGTGAGAGACGCAGACTCGGTCTCAACCTTTAAGTCTTTATTGAAAACTCATCTCTTCAGTAGGTCCTATGATTGAGTGAAGTCTGGCCCAGGGGTGTGAAGGTGAACGGAAAGGCACTGGAGCGACGAACCGCCCTTGCTGTCACTGGCTTAGTCACTGGCTTACTGGTGTTCTTCCATGCCGTCCCTAGGAGGGGTGCATCACTTGAGTGGGTTAAGTCACTGACGTGATCTTCCTGTCCGGGTTGGCGACCCCTCAGGTTCGTGCCATGGGGGAGATATTCGTGGGCTATACTCAGCCTTGTCTCAGGGTAGTAGGTTGGTGGTTGAAGATATCCCTCTAGTGGTGTGGGGGCTGTGCTTTGACAAAGTGGTTGGGGTTATATCCTGCCTGTTTGGCCCTGTCCGGGGGTATCGTCGGACAGGGTCACAGTGTCTCCCGACTCCTCCTGTCTCAGCCTCCAGTATTTATGCTGCAAAGGTTTATGTGTCGGGGGGCTAGGGTCTGTCTGTTATATCTGGAGTATTTCACCTGTCTTATCCGGTGTCCTGTGTGAATTTAAGTATACTCCCTCTAATTCTCTCTCTCTCTTGTTCTCTCTCTCTTCTCTCAGAGGACCTAAGCCCTAGGAACATGCCTAAGGCGAAATACACTGCTCAAAAAAATAAAGGGAACACTTAAACAACACAATGTAACTCCAAGTCAATCACACTTCTGTGAAATCAAACTGTCCACTTAGGAAGCAACACTGATTGACAATAAATTTCACATGCTGTTGTGCAAATGGAATAGACAACAGGTGGAAATTATAGGCAATTAGCAAGACACCCCCAATAAAGGAGTGGTTCTGAAGGTGGTGACCACAGACCACTTCTCAGTTCCTATGCTTCCTGGCTGATGTTTTGGTCACTTTTGAATGCTGGCAGTGCTTTCACTCTAGTGGTAGCATGAGGCGAAGTCTACAACCCACACAAGTGGCTCAGGTAGTGCAGCTCATCCAGGATGGCACATCAATGCGAGCTGTGGCAAGAAGGTTTGCTGTGTCTGTCAGCGTAGTGTCCAGAGCATGGAGGCGCTACCAGGAGACAGGCCAGTACATCAGGAGACGTGGAGGAGGCCGTGGGAGGGCAACAACCCAGCAGCAGGACCACTACCTCCGCCTTTGTGCAAGGAGGAGCACTGCCAGAGCCCTGCAAAATGACCTCCAGCAGGCCACAAATGTGCATGTGTCTGCTCAAACGGTCAGAAACAGACTCCATGAGGGTGGTAGAGGGCCCAACGTCCACAGGTGGGGTTGTGCTTACAGCCCAACACCGTGCAAGACGCGTTTGGCATTTGCCAGAGAACACCAAGATTGGCAAATTCGCCACTGGCGCCCTGTGCTCTTCACAGATGAAAGCAGGTTCACACTGAGCACGTGACAGACGTGACAGAGTCTGGAGACGCCGTGGAGAACGTTCTGCTGCCTGCAACATCCTCCAGCATGACCGGTTTGGCAGTGGGTCCGTCATGGTGTGGGGTGGCATTTCTTTGGGGGGCCGCACAGCCCTCCATGTGCTCGCCAGAGGTAGCCTGACTGCCATTAGGTACCGAGATGAGATCCTCAAACCCCTTGTGAGACCATCTGCTGGTGCGGTTGGCCCTGGGTTCCTCCTAATGCAAGACAATGCTAGACCTCATGTGGCTGGAGTGTGTCAGCAGTTCCTGCAAGAGGAAGGCATTGATGCTAAGGACTGGCCCGCCCGTTCCCCAGACCTGAATCCAATTGAGCACATCTGGGACATCATGTCTCGCTCCATCCACCAACGCCACGTTGCACCATAGACTGTCCAGGAGTTGGCGGATGCTTTAGTCCAGGTCTGGGAGGAGATCCCTCAGGAGACCATCCGCCACCTCATCAGGAGCATGCCAAGGCGTTGTAGGGAGGTCATTCAGGCACGTGGAGGCCACACACACTACTGAGCCTCATTTTGACTTGTTTTAAGGACATTACATCAAAGTTGGATCAGGCTGTAGTGTGGTTTTCCACTTTAATTTTGAGTGTGACTCCAAATCCAGACCTCCATGGGTTGATAAATTTGATTTCCATTGATAATTTTTGTGTGATTTTGTTGTCAGCACATTCAACTATGTAAAGAAAAAAGTATTTAATAAGATTATTTCATTCATTCAGATCTATGATGTGTTATTTTAGTGTTCCCTTTATTTTTTTGAGCAGTGTATTATAATTGGGCTGCCTGTTTAAATGCAGCCAATTAACTGTTTTCCTATTTTTCAAATAAGGCACCTTTCTGCCCCCTGGTGGTACTAACCTTGTTAAATTGTCATCGTAGCTTAGCACACCATAGGTAAAACATATGACGCCCATGACCGCAGCAAAGAACAACATCTCTGTGTAGAAGCCCAGCCAGGCAAAGTAGATCCCAATCTTCTCCCCATAATACTTCCTGTTAACAACACAGAGATAATTCAACTTATTTGGCATTAGGGAGTAGGGACACTTACTCCCATTTGCATGGTGTTATAGATCAGAGGTTCCCAAACATTTTCACTTCCATCATTGGGGGACATACTACGTCCTACCCCCCCCACCCCACACACACACACACACACACCATGACTATTTCTGTTCATGACACAAACTGTTCACACCGCTCTTGTTGGTGGAGAGACATTTTTGTGCAATTCTCTACATTTCGTCATGTCGAATATGTATTCATGTGATATTTGAGTAACAACAATTATTACAACAATATCTATGGGCTAAAAAACCCAAATAAAAAATAGTCAGCTGACATTTCTGACAAGTTATAAATAGCTCTCTAAGGTATGCAATGACTGACATGACAAGAGGAACTGATGATGCACTACCTAATTTCGAAATTGCACCTTGTGCATTCTACTATTACAACTTTCAAGAGTAAGTTTAAAGCAGGACTGAGTTCGCCCTCCTCCCTCCCCTTCCCCCCCCCCGTTATAGACATAGCTCTTTGTGTCTATTGTGGGAAATGGATATGTTTTGCTTGCCTTTTCACACTGTGTGCTCGTTGTATCATTCTTTTTCACACTGTGTGCTCGTTGTATCATTAAGCCGCATATGTCTTGCTTGCTTTTTCACACTGTGTGCTCGCTGTATCATTAAGCCGCAACATTACTATAGACTATGATAACAGTGTTGCAACATGTGCATGACTTACTGGGAACCGGTGGCCTAGCCTAGGGGTGTACACAGTACTTAGAAGGCCACATCTATTCTGCACAACAACAACAACCTAACAATGACAGCTGAAGCGCCAAGGGGTTGGGACCAACCTGTGCGCCCACGATAGGCTGAGTAAGTCTAAAACCACTCTCAGCCTCTACTCTGACAGGCCTGCTCAGAAGCAGAAACTATCACTGTCAGAGTATTTAAGAAGAACTTTGTCAGGAACAGCCCAGTTCCTTGCTTGCCCTGCGTGGTGTTGCATTGAACCCGTATATACGAAGATTGCATTTACCATTTATTGCTTGAATACAATAAAGTTAATAAGATAACATGAGGTGGCGCACACCCAGTACGAGGTTTGTGTGGAGGTGCTGACTAACGGCGAATAAACTATACACTATCAAAATAAAGAAAGTCGCACACTACATATATACTCTCCCAACAATTTAATGGGTATTTACCAACGTTTCGGCATCACTGTGCCTTCCTCAGGGTAATGTCATAAATATTTGAACCAGGTTATATAGACAAACAGTGTAATTAGTGTATTCAATAACAGTAGTGAGGGGTGTGTCGTATTGATAAAGTTAATTACAATTAATTAGTGACACTGTTAAAAAAGATTATATAGTATATGGCATATTACATATATTATTCTATTGTTATCACAGAAACATAATGGAATATTGTACATCATATTGGCATTAACATATTCAATTTCACAATTTTGTATTCCATTTTTGTTACATATAATAATGGTTCAACCTTGATATATAACAACCATCATCAACAGGGGGAACATATTAGATATATACTTAATAATCTGTAGAAATAATTATTTTAAATATATAGGACTTATTCATGATGGAAACAAATGTTCATAAGAAGGGCCTGAGATCAAAATCAATATTCAGACCATTAGGGGCCAGTGTTTTTAGATAGAATATCCAGTAGGCCTCTCTTTGTAGTAGTAGGATTTCAATGTTACCTCCTCTTCTCAGTAGAGGAATTACAAAAAAATCTACCAAAGAAGAAAAACAACGCAACTGTCTTTTGTACTCGGTACACCAAAGGTTCGGAGAAAATGAAAGCAATCCTGAAAAAACACTGGCATATTCTGCAATCAGACAAAAAAAAATGGCACACCTCTTCAAGGAACCCCCAATGGTGGTCTATAAGCGTGGTCGCAATATTGGAGATAGTTTGGTAAGATCTGACATGCCCCCCTGAGCCTACTCAGACACTCTTGACACCTATCCCAAATGGAAACTACAAATGTGGCTCATGCGCACAGTGTAATAGCACCAAAAAAACATCCTCCTTTACACACCCACATACAGGTCGAAAGATCCCTGTGAGGGGTATCATCTCATGTAAGACCAAAGCAGTAATCTATCTCATCACCTGTTCATGTGGCAAAGCCTATGTAGGACAAACGAAGAGACAATTAAAGCAGCGCATAGCTGAACACCGCAGCTCAATCAGGTGTAAAAACATTGACTATCCAGTAGCAGCTCACTTTGTTGAGGCTAACCATCCTGTCTCCTCCCTGAGATACACAGGCATTGAGCATGTTGTTCTACCGAGAAGAGGAGGTAACATAGAATATCCAGTAGGCCTCTCTTTGTAGTAGTAGGATTTCAATCTAAAAACACTGGCCCGATGGTCTGAATATTGATTTTGATCTCAGGCCCTTCTTATGAACATTTGTTTCCATCATGAATAAGTCCTATATATTTAAAATAATTATTTCTACAGATTATTAAGTATATATCTAATATGTTCCCCCTGTTGATGATGGTTGTTATATATCAAGGTTGAACCATTATTATATGTAACAAAAATGGAATACAAAATTGTGAAATTGAATATGTTAATGCCAATATGATGTACAATATTCCATTATGTTTCTATGTGATAACAATAGAATAATATATTTAATATGCCATATACTATATAATCTTTTTTAACAGTGTCACTAATTAATTGTAATTAACTTTATCAATACGACACACCCCTCACTACTGTTATTGATTACCCTAATTACACTGTTTGTCTATATAACCTGGTTCAAATATTTATGACATTACCCTGAGGAAGGCACAGTGATGCCGAAACATTGGTGAATACCCATTAAATTGTTGGGAGAGTATATATGTAGTGTGCGACTTTCTTTATTTTGATAGTGAATACAATAAAGTAACATAGAATATATTCGGTGTCTCTGTGACAATTTATCCTAATACCAGATTTAATTGACGCAACCCTAACACTATGCATGGGGGAAATGTAACTGATGTCCAGCCGATGTTGTCTTACCTGATGAGGTTGAGGGGCTGCTCCTTGTAGAAACAGAGGAACCTAGCCCAATTCTTATAGAGGTGGTAGCGTTCGCTCTCGCACTGCTTATTTGTGTTCCTCTCCCAGTATCGACACTGACAGCATAGAGGACAGGAGAATAATCAGTTCTAGTTTAGAAAAAATCTGACATCCTCACATGAAATCTACTGTAAGTATGTTGATATGCAGATGTAGGTAGGGCGTCACGTGTTTCTTACATCATGAAGTGGGAAGGCTGAGGTGTAGGTCCCATTGTTCAGCAACCGCTTAATACCTTTCTTGTCTGTCTCCTTGCAGTCCTCTTTATAGTACGGACAGCGAGACAGGATGTAGTACACCTGACAGGAAGGGACATCAGATCAGTGTGTGTAGGTGTGTGCGTCTCTCTGGATTCTGTGTTAAGATTCTGTACTCACTATTCTGTTGCGTGTGGAGGGGGGGAAGAAGGTGTCTCGGTTTTTGATGAGGAAGAAGTCTATCTTGTCCTTATCAAATGGAGAGGTGAAGTAGTCAGGCTGTGGGCGCATCACCTTCTCTGGCAGGCGGAAGGGTCGGGAGAGCCACTCCAGTGGAACATCCTGTCCGTGGGGGATGTCACTTTCCTTAAAGGGAACCTTGATCTTCAGCACGTCAGCATAGGTGGCCAACACCTCCCACGGGGCGTGGATCTTCAGGAAGTATGTTTTCAGATCATCTGAGTCCTAAGAGGAATGAGTTGAGAGAGGACAGAGACTGACCATACAATGTAAGCACAAAACAGAGGAATCCTTTAAAATATTGAGTACATTTATTAATTATATAACATTTATGATATTTTCTAAATTTTCCATTTGAATATAGTACACATTTTCACCTAAAAGTTTCTAAAGAAAACATATAGAAACACTGAGTGTACAAAATATTAGGAACACCTTCCTAATATTGAGTTGTTTTCTTTTTACCCTCCGAACAGCCTCAATTCATCGGGGCATGGACCACAAGGTGACTGGATGTTGGCTGGATGTCCTTTGAGTGGTAGAACATTCTTAATACACACAGGAAACTGTTGAGCATAAAAAATCCATATGCGTTGCAGTTCTTGACACACGCCAACCTGTGCGCCTGGCACGTACTACCATACCACGTTCAAAGGCACTTAAATCTTTTGTCTTGCCCATTCACCCTCTGAATGGCACACATACACAATCCAAAATTAACATTTTAAAATCTGTTATGTTCTGTTATAATCTGCACCCGGCACAGCCAGAAGAGGACTGGCCACCCCTCACAGCCTGGTTCCTCTCTAGGTTTCTTCCTAGGCTCTGGCCTTTCTAGGGAGTTTTTCCTAACCACCGTGCTTTTACACCTGCATTGCTTGCGGTTTGGGGTTTTAGGCTGGGTTTCTGTACAGCACTCTGTGACATCAGCTGATGTTAGAAGGGCTTTATAAATACATTTGATTTGATGTCTCAATTGTCTCAAGGCCTAAATATCCTTCTTTAACCTGTCTCCTCCCCTTCATCTACACTGATGGAAGGGATCATATAAGGTAAGCTTTCACCTGGATTCACCTGGTCAGTCTATGTCATGGAAAGAACAGGTGTTCCTAAAGTTTTGTACACTCATTATATGTTAAACACCCTTCTACCAATGAGGAAAGAAGACTGTGGAGTGGAATTCCCCTTTAAGAAAGCTCTGCTGAGATATTCCCCACTTTGCAGTAATGTAATGTGCTGCTGCATGATGACCACTAGAGGACACCAGCGTGCCACGGACGGGTAACTCACCGATTTGTCCTCAGTCTCAAGCTCCAGTCCAGCCTTCTTAAGGTTGGCCTCAAACTCCCTCCTTCTCTCCTGTACAAATACATAAACAGACACACATGCACTTTACACAATAGCAAGGACCAGGACAGAAAAGCATTTATCCTTGTATCTCCCCTCTATCATCGCTGCTTTCACTTTACCCTTCCATCCGTCCTTGTATTCTAACTTCCCCATTCATTCTCATAATTCTTCCTTGGGGGGATCCATTTTGTTCTTGTAGAAGTCCAAAAACCACAAGCTAGAGGGCCTTGTAATAATGACATTTGGTCCGTTTATGGTCTGTCTGTGGCATGAAATCTTTGCTTCTCTGTCAAGAAAGAGGTGACGCAATTACCCCAACAACAATGTTTCAACCACTGGGAACTTGTCAGCCACTTCACTTTAGCCACCTTCTACTCTTACTGCCCTGATTCAGGCTGATTATGAGTCATGGTCAAGCGGTCAGTTGACCCCAGACACAGTCTTTACTGTGACAAAACGTATTGCAACGGAAAACTAAAATAGCTGTGTTCTTATTGAAGTCGTTCAGGCTCAAAGCAAGCCTGACTACTCCAAGGTTAATGCTCTGTGCTGTCATGTCCGTGTTGATAAACTGCCATGTGTCTCTCTGTAACCACACAATGCTCTCTGTCTCTGTGTTGATGATGTGCGTCATGCTGCCCACCTGCTTCTTCTCTCCATCCTTGTCATCTAGGTAGGACAGTATGAAGTCAATCCTGCGAACCCCGTCCCTGAAAAACACAGTGTCTTTGTTCTGCTGTAGTCTGTCAGTCTGGAGAGCAGACAGAGAAGAGTGTCAGAACGCTAACCCACACAAACTATTTCTCTCCTCCTCCTATAAACAGAGAACATATGTTTACTGAATGTGACAATGTACTTTAAAAGCACATTAAAGGTACATGGTCGTAGTTTAGTATATAGTTTAGGACACGCCCAAAATTAAATAAACAGATTTATTTTGTAATGAGTATGGACTTTCTCTCTTTTGTGTGGTTTGTCTTATGTAACTTGAATAGGAGTTAGGAGGCAGTGGATCCTGGACATTTTCAAGTGAAGGCATGCCTATCATTACACTAAATGTAGCCCTCAACTATGGCAAGCAAAGTGGTACATACTGCACTAGAGCCTGAAATGAACTTTTGGTTTTTATAATAAAGTTAAACCTAGTCTTGATATTCTCAGATCATCCCAGACCAGTATACAGCCACTTCTTGATTCAAGCCCCAAACCTGGCACTGACAATACTCTTCAATCACAACACAACACTCCACACTCCAGCTTATTTATAAGCATATTAAGCATGTGCAGGAGAAAGTCTTAGTATAGAGAAACTGCACCCTTGTTAAAAAGTTAAATGCTTGTGAAACTCAGGAGATTGTATATACAGTGGGTTAAAGGCTGTTTCTCAACTAGGTTTGTTACTCCTGGTTTTATTCCACCTGAGGGGTACAGCTAAGTATTCACAGTGCTATGCCCTGCAGTCAGGACGACAGAGGGGAAAAAACCTTATCAACACAGCCTTGGACCTGGAGTGGAGGAAAATGGCTTTTCTTGATCCAATCGGCTAAGATTATGTTCACTGATTCCAGGTCTTACATCATCTTTTCAACCTCAATTGTGAAGAAGGATTGCCTGTGTGGGGTCTGTTTCACCGTGTGACTAGGAGGAAAAGCGCTTTAGTCCAATTAGTTTAGTGTGCGCCAAAGCACAGGCGGGTCCCTATTTACAGCAATATCCTGGTTCTGGAGGACACACTGCAGTCAGGAATAAAAACAGAGCCCCTCCCCTTTTTGTTTATCAGCCCCCACACCCACAAACAGGGAGGAAGGAAACAGGGTGTGGATACAGCATATAATTCCCAAGATCATCAACAGAATTAGGTTGTTGAAAGCATATTAGAACAATTTGAAATGTATGGCCTTCCACCTTTATATGTCAAAGCATGCTTGAATGTGAGTGAGAGAGAACATGTTCAAGTTCCCTAGTTCTTGAATAACAGATTAATGCTGGATAGAAAACACGGACACAGACACATAACAGACAGAATATTCTCTCTGTAGGCAGTATTTTAGTTTGTGCTTATTGCCTGGGGAGAGCTGAACTGATAAAGAGAGGAGCTCTCTGAGAGACACTGAGGTCTTGTGACTGAACAATGAGAACAGTAGTAGAAAGAGGTCAGTTGTTTCCAACAGGCAAGGTACACAAAGGCATGCAAAACAACCTCTTTTCAATACACGCTCCCTACTGATCAAGAATATTGATCATGAGTGAGGATTGATCAAGCACGTGGAGGAAGACTAAAAACAAGCACATAGTCATACATTTCTTACAGCCATATACGCACATAAGTGCAAAAATGAATCTACTAATCCAGTATACCTTCAAAGCTGCGTTAACCTTTATCGTGTAAATAATTTGATGTGTTTTTTGTTGCTTTCACTGCTGCATTACAGCACAGAGAGCTTGGGAAGTCATCTAGGGCAGGGATATGTTGATGTAAAGGGAAAGGAGAGTGTGCAGGCAGGTCAACATGGGGTCATGGGACTCACCTCTGTGTGTCCAGGTAGCTGTGTCCCTCCGTCCTCTATAGAGTTATTAAGACTGTGGCCATTACATTCCTCTGTGTAGATAAAAGAAACACGAGCAGAGATGAGTTCCCATAAGGGGCAATCTGCAGTTGCTACATACATTTTTGGACTTAGGATATATAGTATAACGATATACTGCATATGAGTCCATTGATTCTTGAAGAATATAACTTATAAATGCCTCATGAGCTTAGTTTAACTGTCACACCCCATCAGAACCCAAAACATAAACTAGTTTTAATCCAATGTTTGTAAATATTGTAAATGTAAACAAACACGGTATAGCCTCAAACCATGGTAAAAAAATAATAATTTTGATATCTTGGAAGGTCAGTCATTGTATCTATCCCACTGGGCAAAAACTGGTTGAATCAATGTTGTTTCCACATAATTTCTATACAAAAATAAAATGTGATGACATTGAATCATCGTGGAAAACTGATTGGATTTGTAAAAAGTCATCAATGTAAGGGAATTTCATCTCTATTTCACCCAACTTTTAACCTAAATCCAATGTCATGGTGAATTCACGTTAGCTGACAACTCAAACAAATGTAAATAAAAAATTTACATTGAGGTCTGTGCCCAGAGGGATAGGTCTAAGGATCGCCCCTTTAACAGAAATCACTATGTACAAATTACATAGTGATATGTGTACAGAAATGAGTGTGTATCCACTCATTTATTTGAGAGAGAGAAAGCAATGGGTTATTCGCCTATATATTTTATGTAATTATTCCAGCCTCATCACACCAATTAGCCTAATAGGTCATAATGAGATACAACATACACTTGATATGAAAATGTCAAACTTGTTCCCTGTGGTCATGTATGATACCTTCACTACATACAGTCAATTGGATAAATTAATCCTAGAAAAATAAAGCTGTTATTTAACTAAAATGTCATCAGATACACTAATTGAAGCCCATGAAATCCCATGACGCATCCCTCTGTTTCCACCGACATTCATTTTCTACAGATTTGCCAATGATTTTGCAGATGAGCAAGTCGGTCTCCCTCCTATTACGTAATAGTTCTATATTGAGAGCAGGGATTGCTGATGTGAAGAAAACAGCATTAGTCAGTGGAACTGTGTTGTGGTCAGATGTCAGAACACCCTCACACATCACCGTGTTGACATGGACTGCCCTCAGGGCAACAGCATGGTGAAATAGGCATGAAGACACTCACAGGCTGACTACACCACTCGCGTTGCGTGCTCGAGCGTTGCAAAATAAATTTAGAAATCTATATTATTCAATTATTGCGCCAACACTGCTCGCGCCAATGAGCGTCTGCATTGCCAAAGGCTAAAATAGAAGTTAGTTCTATTTGTGACGCAGATCGCGCTGCAAGTCTTGCCTCTCCCATCTCCTCATTGGTTTATAGAAGCAGGTACCCACGTGCCATCTCCTCATTGGTTATACCCATGTGGGTGACTGAAAGGTGAATGAGGTCAGTGGTGGTAATGCACCTAATTTATGAAAGTTGCCAATCGCAATATAAAGTCAAGAGAAGAAAAAGCCTAGGAGGAGCGATGACTAGAAACGATTCGGTTGACCGTTTTATGTGTGGATTAATGGTCAGAGTAGAGGACCTAGTGCATTTCAGGTAAAATAACAACTCAATGTTCATATCCCAGGAAAAATGTGCTAGCAACAGCAAGCTAGCTAAATAGGACAAATTATCTAGCAAGTGCAAGCTAGCTAGCTAAATTGCCATAAAGGTTTAATGCTTTTCGACCTGTCCCCAAATTAATGTACAGTGGGGAAAAAAAGTATTTAGTCAGCCACCAATTGTGCAAGTTCTCTCACTTAAAAAGATGAGAGAGGCCTGTAATTTTCATCATAGGTACACTTCAACTATGACAGACAAAATGAGGAAAAAATCCAGAAAATCACATTGTAGGATTTTTAATGAATTTATTTGCAAATTATGGTGGAAAATAAGTATTTGGTCACATACACACAAGCAAGATTTCTGGCTCTCACAGACCTGTAACTTCTTCTTTAAGAGGCTCCTCTGTCCTCCACTCATTACCTGTATTAATGGCACCTGTTTGAACTTGTTATCAGTATAAAAGACACCTGTCCACAACCTCAAACAGTCACACTCCAAACTCCACTATGGCCAAGACCAAAGAGCTGTCAAAGGACACCAGAAACAAAATTGTAGACCTGCACCAGGTTGGGAAGACTGAATCTGCAATAGGTAAGCAGCTTGGTTTGAAGAAATCAACTGTGGGAGCAATTATTAGGAAATGGAAGACATACAAGACCACTGATAATCTTCCTCGATCTGGGGCTCCACGCAAGATCTCACCCGTGGGGTCAAAATGATCACAAGAACGGTGAGCAAAAATCCCAGAACCACACGGGGACCTAGTGAATGACCTGCAGAGAGCTGGGACCAAAGTAACAAAGCCTACCATCAGCAAGGGCATTGAAGATGAAACGTGGCTGGGTCTTTCAGCATGACAATGATCCCAAACACACCGCCGAACGAAGGAGTGGCCGTAGAAGCATTTCATGGTCCTGGAGTGGCCTAGCCAGTCTCCAGATCTCAACCCCATAGAAAATCTTTGGAGGGAGTTGAAAGTCCGTGTTGCCCAGCGACAGCCCCAAAACATCACTGCTCTAGAGGAGATCTGCATGGAGGAATGGGCCAAAATACCAGCAACAGTGTGTGAAAACCTTGTGAAGACTTACAGAAAACGTTTGACCTCTGTCATTGCCAACAAAGGGTATATAACAAAGTATTGAGATAAACTTTTGTTATTGACCAAATACTTATTTTCCACCATAATTTGCAAATAAATTCATAAAAATCCTACAATGTGATTTTCTGGATTTCTTTCTCATTTCGTCTGTCATAGTTGAAGTGTACCTATGATGAAAATTACAGGCCTCTCTCATCTTTTTAAGTGAGAGAACTTGCACAATTGGTGACTGACTAAATACTTTTTTCCCCCACTGTAATTGGTTCAGAGTTTGTTTTGATATTTTAACCTGCGTGTCGTGATCGCATTTGGTGTGGGGGGACAAAATAAAATGTATGCACGATGCAGCTGGTTTGGGTTCTGTGTCACTCTCTCAATAGCTCTCAGTGATAAAACCAGGGGAAAGAACTAAACACTTATACCTATAAAAGACCCACTATCACAAAACCACACTTTCTATCTAGAGACACACAGCATTCCAGCAGCAGAGCAGCACACTCCCATAGCCTGGCAGACCCTGCTAGAGGGAATGTTGCAGCGCTACCTGGTTATTTCTGAATGCTGGGAAACAAGCACTTCCCGTGGGGGAGGTTAGGCCTCTACGTGCATGGAGGGATGGGGAAGGGGGCAGCAGCCCATTCAGAGGTCCTGTAGTTCCATCAGACATAACACAATCTAGCTTACCACAGGAAGGACTCCTTCTGCCCTGAGCCTTTCTTTCATTGGATGAGGGGGATATTTTTTAACCAGAGGTTTGACTGAGTGCCTTGCAAGCCAATGAGAGACTCGAGGGAGCCGCTCTGTACAGCTGAGAGGTAAATTATAGAGACAACTCATGAGGTAGGAATGATGTTAAGACTGCCAGCCAGCCAGATGACTCTGAGCACAAGCATCCCTAACCCCTATGAAGGTCAAACTAGCAGAGGGATTTTCCACAGAAGCCGTGCCAAGCTGTGATGATTGCACTGCTAACAGCCATTATCAGTCCAGAGCTGAGCAAACACACAGAGAGAGGGAGTGTTACCAAAGACGGACAAGGCCACTTTTATTAGACATTTATAGATACAGTTGAAGTCGGAAGTTTACATACACCTTAGCCAAATGCATTTAAACTCAGTTTTTCACAGTTCCTGACATTTAATCCTAGTAAAAATTCCCTGTCTTAGGATCACCACTTTATTTTAAGAAAGTGAAATGTCAGAATAATAGTTGAGAGAATGATTTATTTCAGCTTTTATTTCTTTCATCACATTCCCAGTGGGTCAGAAGTTTACATACACTCATTTAGTATTTGGTAGCATTGCCTTTAAATTGTTTAACTTGGGTCAAACGTTTCAGGTAGCCTTCCACAAGCTTCCCACAATAAGTTGGGTGAATTTTGGCCCATTCCTCCTGACAGCGCTGGTATAACTGAGTCAGGTATGTAGGCCTCCTTGCTCGCACACGCCTTTTCAGTTCTGCCTACAAATTTTCTATAGGATTGAGGGCAGGGCTTTGTGACGGCCACTCCAATACCTTGACCTTGCTGTCCTTAAGCCATTTTGCCACAACTTTGGAAGTATGCTTGGGGTCATTGTCCATTTGGAAGACCCATTTGCGACCAAGCTTTAAACACCTGACTGATGTCTTGAGATGTTGCTTCAATATATCCACATAATTTTACTTCCTCATGATGCCATCTATTTTGTGAAGTGCACCAGTCCCTCCTGCAGCAAAACAGGGCCACAAAATGATGCTGCCACCCCCGTGCTTCACGGTTGGGATGGTGTTCTTCAGCTTGCAAGCTTCCCCCTTTTCCCTCCAAACATAACAATGGTCATTATGGCCAAACAGTTCTATTATTGTTTCATCAGACCAAAGGACATTTCTCCAAAAAGTACAATCTTTGCCCCCATGTGCAGTTGCAAACTGTAGTCTGGCTTTGTTATGGCGGTTTTGGAGCAGTGACTTCTTCCTTGCTGAGCGGCCTTTCATGTTATGTCGATATAGGACTCGTTTTACTGTGGATAAAGATACTTTTGTGCTTGTTTCCTCCAGCATCTTCACAAGGTCCTTTGCTGTTGTTCTGGGATTGATTTGCACTTTTCGCACCAAATGTACATTAAATCTCTAGGAGACAATGCGTCTCCTTCCTGAGCGGTATGACAGCTGCGTGGTCCCATGGTGTTTACACTTGCGCACTATTGTTTGTACAGATGAACGTGGTACCTTCAGGCGTTTGGAAATGTCTCCCAAGAATCAACCAGACTTGTGGAGGTCTACAATTTTTGGGCTGATTTCTTTTGATTTTCCCATGATGTCAAGCATTGAGGCACTGGGTTTGAAGGTAGGCCTTGAAATACATCCACAGGTACACCTCCAATTGACTCAAAGTATGTCAATTAGTCTATCAGAAGCGTCTAAAGCCATGACAGAATTTTCTGGAATTTTCCAAGCTGTTTAAAGGCACAGTCAACTTAGTGCATTTAAACTTCTGACCCATTGGAATTGTGATATAGTGAATTATAAGTAAAATAATCTGTCTGTAAACAATTGTTGGAAAAATTACTTGTGTCATGCACAAAAGTAGATGTCCTAACCGACTTGCCAAAACTATAGTTTGTTGACAATAAATTTGTGGAGTGGTTGAAAAATGAGTTTTAATGACTCCAACATAAGTGTATGTAAACTTCCGACTTCAACTGTAGCAGCACATCCACACACATGCAGAAACACACAGTATAGTATACATACGTTCACATACACCTCAGCACCCAAGCAACACACATTTTTCAATGTTTTAAAAAATGAATACAATGGGAAACACATATCCTCAAATACAGTATGGTTTAACAAATAAATACACTATTGTATACATATCCCATAAATTTAAAGTATGTGGACACCCCTTCAAATTAGTGGATTCGGCTACTTCAGCCACACCCGTTGTATAAAGTGTATAAAATCGAGCACACAGCCATACAATCTCCATAGACAAACATTGGCAGTAGAATGGCCTTACTGAAGAGCTCAGTGACTTTCAAAGTGGCACTGTCATTGGAGGCCACCTTTTAAAATTTCTGCTCTGCTAGAGCTGCCCCGGTCTACTGTAAGTGCTGTGAAGTGGAAACGTCTAGGAGCAACAACGGCTCAGCCACGAAGTGGTAGGCCACACAAGCTCACAGAACGGGAACGTCGAGTGCTGAATCGCGTAAAAATAGTCTGTCCTCGGTGGCAACACTCACTACCGAGTTTCAAACTGCATCTGGAAGCAACGTCAGCACAAGAGCTGTTTCCCGAGGCTTCATGAAATGGGTTTCCATGGCTGAGCAGCCGCACACAAGCCTAAGAGCAATGCCAAGCGTTGTGGTGTAAAGCTTGCCACTATTGGACTCTGGAGCAGTGGAAACACGTTCTCTGGAAGGATGAATCATGCTTCACCATCTGGCAGTCCAACAGATGAATCTGGGTTTGGCAGATGCTAGGAGAACGCTACCTGCCTCAATGCATAGTGCCAACTGTAAAGTTTGGTGGAGGAGGAATAATGGTTGGGGCTGTTTTTCCATGGTTCAGGCTAGGCCCCTTAGTTCCAGTGAAGGGAAATCTTAACGCTACATCATACAATGACATTCTAGACAATTCTGTGCATTCAACTTTGTGGCAGCCGTTTGGGGAAGGCCCTTTCCTGTTTCAGCATGACAATGCACCCGTGCACAAAGCGAGGTCCATATAGAAATGGTTTGTCGAGATCGGTGTGGAAGAACTTGACTGGCCTGCACAGAGCCCTGACCTCAACCCCATCGAACACCTTTGGGATGCATTGGAAAACCGATTGCGAGCCAGGCCTAATCACCCAACATCAGTGCCCAACCTCACTAATCCTCGTGGCTGAATGGAAGAAAGTCCCCCCAGAAATGTTCCAACATCTAGTGGAAAGCCTTCCCAGAAGAGTAGAGGCTGTTATAGCACCAAAGGGGGGACCAACTCCATATTAATGCCCATGATTTTGGAGGGAGATGTTCGACGAGCAGGTGTACACATACTTTTGGTCATGTAGTGTACCACCTCCTGGAACTAGACCCACATTCAGATAGTGAAGATGTACATCTAAATAACACCCACTGTCTGCAGAAAACCAACTTCCTGTAAACACGTCTGTAGTCTCCAGCACACTCTAAATTAAACTGACATTGATAACCCCATTGATTAAGTCCTAGAGAACATCTCATCCTTTCAGCCTTTAGTTCTGGTATACTGGCCATATACAACAACCCCCCCACTCCCGAGATGTCTTATTGCTATTATTAACTGGTTACCAACATATTTATAACATAAAAAAAAGAAATTGTCATACCCATGGTATACAGTCAGATTTACCACAGCTTTCAGCCAATCATCCTTCAAGGCTTAAACCACCCAGTTCATATTATTTCTTAGGTGCTGGATAAAAGCACAAATATGTATGCACTCAGTGCAGGTGTTTCTTTCAGCATCTGCTAGGAGTGTTGGCCTTAAGCCTTGGCCCTAGATCTTTATAAAGAGAGAGATCTAGCAGGTTTCTGCTCATGTTTCCCTTTCTGAAATATCAAATAACCCACAGAGACATGCACAGATGAAATTATCCAAACAAAATCACACGAAAAAATATATTTTAAATGTCAAATATGGTACAGGTAAATTTAATAAAATGTAGCATATTGGATTTGAAAGGTAATTTCCTTGCTTCGTATACTAAATCAAATGGAGCGATCCACTGGGAAACCCAGGGCCTTGGCACTCACTCACAAGGACCAGAGGATGCAGAGTAGTATAGGGCTGGGTTTGGGCTATGAGGAGCCTGGCTCTGCAGCCGCTGGCATGAAGGGAGGGAGGCTGAGCAGAGAGCAAACAGCACAAGCCTCAGAGTAACCAACAACAGTACATACAGACACAGCCACTGACTATGAGGTGAGGTTTGGAGAGGAGAGGATGAAAGGATGGACGGATAGACAGGTGTCACATTAAGCCTTTCGTCTGCCAGTACCTGTTAATAGTTTCATCCTGAATGCTGTCAGCACAGCAGGGCCATCTTCTTCAGAGGAGAGACACAGGACAAAGGGGTTAGTCTGCTTAACAAAGTGCTGCTGGACATTGATAGATGCTTTTATGATATCACAGATACACAAATTCTGATTTAGAATATCTAGAGTAGCAGAAAAACAATTTGTTTTGCACCCACCACTGACACAGACGCACTAGCCTCAAACAAAAAGGCCAGGTGTTAAATATGTTTGATATATTCTCTGTTTGCTTCAATCACAGCAAGTGGCAGTGTGAGGACAGGAAAACATTATTCAATTTTTATTTGTGCCATAAAGAAGCTGTCACCTTGATGCTGGTGAGGACATAACAGCACCTGCGTCACCTGCTCCCACATGTAGCACCTGTCTACTTTCCAGTGACAGTCACAGTGCCTTCCTGAACGTCTATTGTTTCAGCCAGATAAACCTTTAGAGAGCCTGGTAAATGATGCATTTCATCAGACCAAGCCAATCTGGTTAGTGATTTAAAAATGGTAATATGAGGCCTGAGCTTTAGACTACTTTCCTCTAATGAACCTCCTCCTCTTCTGTTTCAGCTACTGGGCTTCCTCTGTTATTCATGTTTCTAGTTGTATTAGTCATGTGCAGGATACACATGACATACAACGTCCAACAAAATGTTTACATGCAGGTTCCTTCTCGACAATGCAACAACAATAAGAAAATATTAAAATATGAACATAAAGTAAATGGCTCCGTAGAATAAAATGTTTAGCATAAGTATAATAGAGGAAGGCCCAATTTATTAACACCAGTTGTGATGTGTGTGTAGCATGCATTTATGTGTGTGTGTGTGTGTGTGTGTGTGTGTGTGTGCGCGCGCGCGTGTGCGTGCGTGCGTGTGTGAGTGAGTGAGTGCATTTGTGCTAAGGTGAGGAGAGTCAGTTCAAGTGGTCAGAAGTCTGATGACTTTTAGAT
The DNA here is from genome assembly GCA_030435695.1 of Brachymystax lenok tsinlingensis. Lineage (NCBI taxonomy): Eukaryota > Metazoa > Chordata > Actinopteri > Salmoniformes > Salmonidae > Brachymystax > Brachymystax lenok. Next base: position 35,377,461 of record CM059819.1, on the reverse strand, counting down.
AGAAACTGTCTCTGAGCCTGTTGGTATCATACCTCATGCTCCAATTCTGTCTGCCCAATGTTAATGAAGTGAAGAGCTGATGGCTGGGGTGTGTTTGGTCCTTGACGATGCTGCAGGCTTTCCTCAGGCACCGTTTTGAGAAGATGTCCTGGAAGGGTGACAGCACGGTTCCAGTGATGTGCTGGGCTGTCTTCACCACCCTCTGAAGGGACTTGCGGTCTGTCCCGGAGAAATTCCCGACCGTACCAGGCCGTGATGCAACCGGTCAGGACGCTATTGATGTTACAGCTGTAATATTTGGAGAGGACCCCGGGGTGGCATGTCACATTTCTTCAGCCGCCTTAGGAAGTAGAGACGCTGTTGCGCCCTCTTGACAAGAGTGATGGTGTTGTTGGTCCATGTCAAGTCCTCTGTGATGTGGATGCTGAGGAACATAAAACTAGTGACTCTCTCTTCTGCAGTCCAGTTGATGTGGATCGGGGCATGTTCCCTCCTCTGCTTCCTGAAGTCAACAATCAACTCATTTGTTTTGCTGACGTTGACGGAGAGGTGGCTGTCCTTGCACCACAATGCCAGTTCACTTACTTCCTCCCTATAGGCATACTCATCGTTGATGGTTATCAGGCCTTCAACCGTGGTGTCGTCAGTAAACTTGATGTTGGAGTTGGTGTCGTGCAAAGCCACACAGCCGTTGGTGAACAGGGAGTACAGCAGAGGGCTGAGGACACCCTTGGGGGGACCCGTGTAAAGAGTAAGTGTGGATGAGGTGTTGTTGCCTATCCCCACAGCCTATGTTCTGCCCATCAGGAAGTACAGGATCCAGTTGCAGAGGGTGGTGTCCAGATCCAGGGCTCTGAGCATCATCATCATATCACCGTTGGCTCTACCAGAGAAAGCTTATTGATGAAGGAGAAATTGTTTTCTGATGAACTACAAAAGTGCTTCAATCTCATCTCATGTTAGGCCAGGGATTCTCACAGTTTATAATAGATAAAAAAAATACAGTTCATAATAGATAAAAAGAATAGGCATTCTGATGCTGCACAGTGATGCTGTACCCTATTTAATTAGATGGATATCTAGACTAAAGGTTACAGCATTCCAATATGTCTGTAAATACTGTATGTCAATTAGTACTAAATGAAAATCAATTGCCCATTATGTGCCATTCATCCCCCCAAAGAACTAGAGCTGATTAGTTTATCAGGGAAACACTGTAGGCCACAGACATTCACAACATTCTCATTCACTCATGACCTACATGGTAAGATAACGGCCATATGTCTTATGGCCTACACACAGCAGATGGATCATCTATAAGGCCAGCATGTGAGGATTGTGCTCCATACATCCTATTGTTGAAAGATGTTAGTGTACGAGACACAATGAACCACAACAATGTCACTATGTTGCTACCATGACCTATTTTGTCTAAACTCCTATCATCCTTGTACAGTGGGGCAAAAAAGTATTTAGTCAGCCACCAATTGTGCAAGTTCTCTCACTTAAAAAGATGAGAGAGGCCTGTAATTTTCATCATAGGTACACTTCAACTATGACAGACAAAATGAGGAAATAAAATCCAGAAAATCACATTGTAGGATTTTTAATGAATTTATTTGCAAATTATGGTGGAAAATAAGTATTTGGTCACATACACACAAGCAAGATTTCTGGCTCTCACAGACCTGTAACTTCTTCTTTAAGAGGCTCCTCTGTCCTCCACTCATTACCTGTATTAATGGCACCTGTTTGAACTTGTTATCAGTATAAAAGACACCTGTCCACAACCTCAAACAGTCACACTCCAAACTCCACTATGGCCAAGACCAAAGAGCTGTCAAAGGACACCAGCAACAAAATTGTAGACCTGCACCAGGTTGGGAAGACTGAATCTGCAATAGGTAAGCAGCTTGGTTTGAAGAAATCAACTGTGGGAGCAATTATTAGGAAATGGAAGACATACAAGACCACTGATAATCTTCCTCGATCTGGGGCTCCACGCAAGATCTCACCCCGTGGGGTCAAAATGATCACAAGAACGGTGAGCAAAAATCCCAGAACCACACGGGGACCTAGTGAATGACCTGCAGAGAGCTGGGACCAAAGTAACAAAGCCTACCATCAGCAAGGGCATTGAAGATGAAACGTGGCTGGGTCTTTCAGCATGACAATGATCCCAAACACACCGCCCGGCAACGAAGGAGTGGCTTCGAAGAAGCATTTCATGGTCCTGGAGTGGCCTAGCCAGTCTCCAGATCTCAACCCCATAGAAAATCTTTGGAGGGAGTTGAAAGTCCGTGTTGCCCAGCGACAGCCCCAAAACATCACTGCTCTAGAGGAGATCTGCATGGAGGAATGGGCCAAAATACCAGCAACAGTGTGTGAAAACCTTGTGAAGACTTACAGAAAACGTTTGACCTCTGTCATTGCCAACAAAGGGTATATAACAAAGTATTGAGATAAACTTTTGTTATTGACCAAATACTTATTTTCCACCATAATTTGCAAATAAATAAATTAAAAATCCTACAATGTGATTTTCTGGATTTCTTTTTCTCATTTCGTCTGTCATAGTTGAAGTGTACCTATGATGAAAATTACAGGCCTCTCTCATCTTTTTAAGTTGGAGAACTTGCACAATTGGTGGCTGACTAAATACTTTTTTGCCCCACTGTATCTCCAGCTAAAAATAGCACCATGACATATCAGACTGGCTTCTTTTGACTGACTCAAACATACATGACTCCTGTCTCCAATAGCCTAACTATTGACATCATCCCTAAGTTCATTTTCTCAGGGGAAAGACAACATACAGGATACCTCACTGAAATTACATTGGTTTCCTTACCCTGTAGGAAGAGACCAATCCATGTTTTGCTTTTGTTTACCTTGCTAAAGTAACCAAATGCTAACTTTAGGATTTTAAAATACATTTTATTTAGCATGTTCTAAATTAAGCAGCATAGGGTCTATGTTTAGGGGGAGGCCACACTCCCAGTGCTAAAGGTAGAATCCCACTGGGCACAGACGTCATTTCAACATCTAGTTTTGATTTACATTTGGTTGAGTTGTCAACTAACGTGAATTCAATGTGAAATCAACAAAACACCATGTAATTGTAATTAGGTTGTAAATTCTGTGAAAAAAAGATTAAATTCCCTTTTGTTGATGACTTTTTTCAAATCCAATCAGTTCTCCACGTTGATTCAGCGTCATCACATTACATTTTTGTTGTTGAAATGACGTGGAAACAATGTTGAGTCAACAAGTTTTTGCCCAGTTGGAAAGCTGTTTTGAATCCCTATTCTCACATCGTCTGTTGATGACTTTCTGCACATGGAACAAACAAAATCTCCCTTCTTATCTCCAGGATACAATAGGCCTAGTCCCAGAAGGGAACTGTGCCTTGACAAAACCCTGAAAGTTAGATCAGTAGAGCGGACCAATACCCCGGTGCACGTCCCAGCGAAGGATCATGGGCAGAGCAGATAAAGTATGAATGCTGCTATCTTCTCTAAAACAGACATGAAATGTCATCCTTCTAATACTATACTGTTTGAATGAGGCATTCTTGCATAAGGAGGAAAAGTAGAAGTGTTAGAATATATCAGATTTTGTCCTTCAGAATTATTTCCCTAATTTTTCTCATCTGCACCCTTTGGCCTTGTTGCGTACTGCATAATCGCCACTGAGGATATGGCAGAGTACATGAAAACAAGCTGTTGTTCTTTGTTCTTTGTAGCTTGTTGCCTGTTCAGATTTGATGCCCAGGTTAACCCACAGATAGAACATGGAATGCTTTGGCACAGAGCTTCCTAAACCCACAAAGCAGCACAATAGCAAAGCCCACTGTGATCAAGTGCATCGACCAATGTTACTCAAGATGTATATATTAATCTGCTCATGGCCATTGAAATGTAATTGTGGAAGACCAAAGAAGGGATATAAACCAATTTGAGGTGAAAAGAGAAAAGTCCAGACATGTAATGTTTTTATCAGAGAATTATTTATATGAGAAGTGGGTTAACCCTCTCGCCTATATTCAGATATTCAGATACTGCACACAGTCTGTCTAACTCAGCTATCAAAGAGAAAATGTAATTACTCAGCCAGTTTCCATGGCAACACCGAGGCTCCCCCTAGTCTGTGAGCAAGATGAATTCACTTGCTTGCCCTCCCTAGCCAGATATAAAACACCTTAAATGGAAGCGGCGCACAACTGTCTAATACATTTCTTATTAGATCCTCAGTGATTAAGGGTGAGTGCTGTAATGCAAATATGATTATTTAGGCCTAGTTTGTGCCTGACTGCCCCTGATCAAGACCAATTAGGCATGCAGCATAGGCAACACGCTATGAAATGAAAAGAGGTTTTACTGCGATAGTGAGAGATGATGTTTGTAGAATAGCAGGCCTAGTATTTGTGAATACTACAGTGCCTTATCGGAACCTTTCAACACAACTATTTTGGCAATTTAAAATGATTTAGAGCCATGAGAGCCATAACAAAGTGTGAGCATGTGGGCAATATAACTATAAAAATAAATGATTCTGTAATAGAACTGTATTATAGATGCAGATGAACCTGAAGTCTATTCACGTTCAGTCCCTACATAAAACTGTCAACATGGTGATCCACAACACAGACGCACATATAAATAGATCTTCTCTGTTGTTGTGCAGGAAGGTTTTTCCAGGAAGGTTTTCCCTGATTACAGCCACAACAAAGCCGTTGTTGTGAAAGGGCAGTCTATCAACACAGAACTCCACACTATCTAGACCCAGTAGTCAGCCATACTGTGGATATTTACTAACAAGGAGCCTTAAAAGGGCAAGTGACAGATTGTCCTTAAATGAACCTGCTCAGTCAACTCACTACACATTAAGAACATAAATACCTATTGCTCAGAGATAGTGGAACCCCATCGCTTGGCCCTGTTTCTGTAATACCAAAATAAGTTAAATAGACAGGAGAGTCAAAGGATTTTTCACCTAATCAACTTGAGGATTCAAACCAGCAACCTTTCAGTTACAGGCCCAACAGTCTCATAACCACTAGGCTACCTGCAGCCCTATAGGGGCGAGATACTAAGAGGGATGTAAACCGTGTGAGAGAGGTTGGAGGGAAGCCTGACTCCATCCATCAGTGAACTTGCTCCATCTCACTTAATTTCCCAGCAGAGGAGAGACGGATGTAACAATATCTCAAAACCAGAATTACAGTGTGGCACCACACAAAGTAAAGATTATAGATATGGATTAGAGGCCTACTGATGCCCTTTGACACATCCTGAAACTAGGGAATAACTGAAAACAATTAGCAATCCAATTTGTGTTGGATTTTACAAATCCATGATTAGACAGTTAAGGACAACCACATGCGATGGACTGGACATGTCTGTGTTAGCACACCATTGCAGATGTCTACCTATAACTTGTTTCCTTTTCGCCATGAAATTTTACATGAACATAGGACACAGCTTATTCACACAGGAGCACAAGAGCACATTAAGTGGAGATGTAGGGGACTAGAGCAATACTGATATTATGGGGCAGTTAATGATGTTTAAAATGGCGGGAATGGACACAACAATGGCCAATTTCAAGCGGCATTCCTTGTGCAGTGTGGAGTGACTAATCAGTTCTCAATAGAGGGATATAGATAAGCAGAGTGCCGCTTGCATCAGCTTTACTAGGCCTATACATTGGCACAACAGATCAACCTTGCATTGAATAAGACATCCATCTGCAATAATTTTTTTATCACAAACCTGCTTGGAAATTATAATGACATCATTATGAATAATATTGAACATATTTGGACTCAATACTGATCCGTTTGAAAGCTGATTTGTAAATCAACAAAGAAATTGCCATATACATGCCGTTTTACAGACTTCTGCAATGGGCTTTAAGTACCTGTCCGGTAAAAATCTCTTTCAAAAGTTAACTAAAACCCAAATAATGTTGCCGACTCGTATGTGGCCAAAGCATAAATTGGAGAAAAAACACTAAAAAACCCAGCCTCAAACTTGTATCTCAAACAGATGTTCCAAAAATGCTTGCTATTTCTTTATAGAGGATGATGTCACCCTCTAGATGGCCAATCAGCAGTCTACTAGCGTAAATATTTTTTGGGGCCGGTATATGCCCACACCATTCCAACGCAGAACACATAACATACTTCATTGCAATTCTTTTGGAAGGAGAACAATTTCACTCATATTGTAATTAATTATTGGTCACATTTCATATAAATCTGGAAACACTGGACAGTTACTTTAATTTGTCAGTTTCTCAAACTTCAAGTTTGTCCTTCTCTCTCCCAGTAGACCTGTCATGTGAATGACGTCATCGCATGCATTTTAAGTCATTTCAGAACTATTTTCAAACCTTTTCCATTTAGTTGCACAACTGTACAGACACATGAAACTGTTTACGAAACATAATCTGTTATATATAACATGTAAATTCCATAACATTTGCGAATCTTTAGGCAAAACATTGTATGTGCCTCTCAACCAGGTAGCCCATAAACGTACAACGACATATGGCACAGACAGAAGTAATAGCCATTAGCCAAACATTATTCCGAACCAAAATGATAGACAGTGGAATTTCTAGTCACAAAACTGATCGAAGTAGCCCATCATTCACCTTTGGTTGGTTGTGTTTCCTTGAGCATTTTCTGAAAGCGCTATAGTAAACTTCTTAATAGCCAATGAAAACAAAGATTATGGTATAGCCTATGGTAACCGTGTATATTACCGAAGTAGGCTAATCTCTGAATGTTTTTTACCTCCAATCTGGGAATCCATTGCGCTGTTCATTTCGATCAAAGTTTCATCCCTTGCCTTTCCCGTTATTCTTCTCATCTCCACCGGCTATTTCAGGAAAGTGAGGACGGAGAGAGAGGATGCCACCCCACGACTCGATCCGCGCCACACTGTATTTGAGTTTGAGGCTTGCGTTTCACACCAAAATCGACGATTCTGGCATTCATTGGCTGAAAGTATGGCCCAACATCGTCTTGAAATATCCTATCATATTATGATTGCACTCATACTGCTTCTCTATCCACGATATTAAAGGGGAGTGGCAAAACCAAGCACATTCTGTCGGCAAAACATTGTGCTTGGGAATTAGTGCATTTTGCCATGTGAATGGCCTCAAACTTGATGTTTGGTCATTTTGTATGGTTTTGAAAACCCTTCAATTCTCACCAAATGAATTAATATTTTGTACAGCCTAACCATGAGCCTAACTGACTAGCCTACAAAATTATTTCAATGTGGGCTATGTGAAGAAACACAGTCCACCAAGCAAACTGCATGCATATATATATATATATATATATATCAAACTGCACACATATATATATATATATATATATATATATATATATATATATATATATATATATATATACACTTTATCTTAGAATTAGGCCTAATTGATTTATAATATAATCCAATTTTATTCAAGAGATGTTCTCTCTGACAGAGTACAGTACTAATTGAAGATGGGCGATGGTTCTTAAAAAAACGATTGGGTATTAGCAGGGGGAAACACTGGAAGTTTCGGTGGAAAAGGTTGTGTGTGTCAACTGTGGGGTGCCCATGTTTGCTGGGGATTGAAAGAGTCGGTGCGAGAGTGGCAGGTTGAGTTGGTCAAAGTAAATAGTACAGAAGGTGTCTTATGCTGAGGCAGTGAGGGATCCTGAGAGAATCCCTGCGAGTAGGCCTAGTAGATCTGTGAGGGATAGGTCAATGAGTGATGTATGCTTCAGAGGTTGGTTTAGCGTTCATAACGATAGTTTTAATGAGTGTAGGGTTTTAAGCATTTAAATGTTTTTACTTTCCCATTTTTTCCATTTTGTGGATCAAAGTATAATGAATTCAAATCAAATCAAATTGTATTAATCACATGTGCTGACTGCAACAGTGAACCTTACAACCTTACAGTGAAATGCTTACTTACGAGCCCATAACCAACAATGCAGTTTAAAAAAAATATGAATAAGAATAAGAAATAAAAGTAACAAGTAACAAGTAAGTAAAGAGCTGCAGTAAAAGAACAGTAGCGAGACTATATACCGGGGGAGGACCGGTACAGACTCAATGTGCGGTGGCATCGGTTAGTTGAGGTAATACGTACATGTAGGTAGAGTCACTATGCATAGATGATTACAACAATGCAAATAGTCTGGGTGGCCATTTGATTAGATGTTCAAGAGTCTTATGGCTTGGGGTAGAAGCTGTTTAGAAGCCTCTTGGACATAGACTTGGCACTCTGTTACCGCTTGCCATGCGGTAGCAGAGAGAACAGTCTATGACTAGGGTGGCTGGAGTCTTTGACAATTTTTAGGGCCTTCCTCTGACATTTCCTGGTATAGAGGTCCTGGATGGCAGGAAGCTTGGCCCCAGTGATGTACTGGTTCATACGCACTATCCTCTGTAGTGCCTTGCGGTCGGAGGCCGAGCAGTTGCCATACCAGGCAGTGATGCAACCAGTCAGGATGCTCTCAATGGTGCAGCTGTATAACCTTTTGAGGATCTGAGGACCCATGCCAAATCTTTTCAGTCTCCTGAGGGGGAATAGGTTTGTCGTGTCCTCTTTGCGACTGTCTTGGTGTGCTTAGACCGTGTTAGTTTGTTGGTGATTTGGACACCAAGTAACTTGAAGCTCTCAACCTGCTCAACTACAGCCCTGTCGATGAGAATGGGGGTGTGCTCGGTCCTCTTTTTCCTGTAGTCCACAATCATCTCTTTTGTCTTGATTACGTTGAGGGAGAGGTTGTTGTCCTGGTACCAGGTCTCTGACCACCTCCCTATAGGCTGTCTCGTTGTTGTCGGTGATCAGGCCTACCACTGTTGTGTCATCGGCAAACTTAATGATGGTGTTGGAGTCGTGCCTGGCCGTGCAGTCATGAGTGAACAGGGAGTACAGGAGGGGACAGAGCACGCACCCCTGAGGGGCCCTTGTGTCGAGGATCAGCGTGGCGGATGTGTTGTTACCTACCCTTACCACCTAGGGGCGGCCCGTCAGGAATTCCAGAATCCAGTTGCAGAGGGAGGTGTTTAGTCCCAGGGTCCTTAGCTTATTGATGAGCTTTGAGGGCACTATGGTGTTGAACGCTGAGCTGTAGTCAATGAATAGCATTCTCACATAGGTGTTCCTTTTGTCCAGGTGGGAAAGGGCAGTGTGGAGTGCAATAGAGATTGCATCATCTGTAGATCTGTTAGGGCGGTAGGCAAATTGGAGTGGGTCTAGGGTTTCTGGGATAATGGTGTTGATGTGAGCCATGACCAGCCTTTCAAAGCACTTCATGGTTACAGACGTGAGTGCTACGGGTTGGTAGTCATTTAGGCAGGTTACCTTAGTGTTCTTGGGCACAGGGACTATGGTGGTCTACTTAAAACATGTTGGTATTACAGACTCGGATAGGGAGAGGTTGAAAATGTCAGTGAAGACACATGCCAGTTGGTCAGCGCATGCTCGCAGTACACATCCTGGTAATCTGTCTGGCCCTGCGGCCTTGTGAATGTTGACCTGTTTAAATGTCTTACTCACATCGGCTGCGGAGAGCGTGATCACACAGTCTTCCGGAACAGCTGGTGCTCTCATGCATGTTTCAGTGTTATTTGCCTTGAAGCGAGCATAGAAGTAGTTAAGCTCCTCTGTTAGGCTCGTGTCACTGGGCAGCTCTCGGCTGTGCTTCCCTTTGTTTTTTGTAATGGTTTGCAAGCCCTGCCACATCCAACGAGCTTCAGAGCCGGTGTAGTATGATTCGATCTTAGTCCTGTATTGACGCTTTGCCTGTTTGATGGTTCTTGGGAGGGCATAGTGGGATTTCTTATATGCTTCCGGGTTAGAGTCCCGCTCCTTGAAATCGGCAGCTCTAGCCTTTAGCTCAGTGCGAATTTATACCCCAGTCTTAGTGGCGGTAATGCAACAGAAATTGGATGACAACCACCGTTAAACATCAGCAAATAAGATGTAGGTTTAGAAACTCGGATGTAGGCCTAAATCGGCATTACATTTACAATCCCTTAGACTACTGTATGGCGGTAAGGGTATCGACGATTGGGTCATTAGCCCACTAAAGGCAGGAGCGGAGAAAACTACCCTACCCAGCATACCTTGCAGCATGCAAACCGAAGTTGCAGCGTCAGCGTGAAGAAGGTAAAGCGGGAGATGCAGCTAGCTAGCAACACAAATCAGATTTGAACGCTGTATGTAGTAGCTAGATAGTTTACTGAACACATTCAAACGTATCAATGAAGTATTGTAAGATATAGAATTATTGTGTTTGGTTGTGGTGTGTTTCACTCTCCCTTTATTTAAAGTCAGCTATAGCTAACCAGGCTACTAGCTACACGTTAGCTAGATATCCAACGTCGATTTCCATAACTGGTTAGTTTGTGGTGAACTATTCAACCCTCCATGTTGTTGTGCTGTCTTCCCATCAAATACCATAAAAAAACAAAAGCTAGCTAGGAGACCTACGAACTAGCTACTAATGTTGAGGGGGCGTTGGCGCTGTGTTAGCTCTTGTCCATCGCACGACGACGAGATGGCCCCGTTCAGTCGTTTTCCATATCCTTTCATCGTAACTCACCAAAGTAAACATATTTTTAAATGTCGGGATTAATTTGCTATGTATGTGCAGGGTGTACTTTGACCAAAAATACGGATTATGAGTACTTCATTAACGTCAAAAGACCGCGATCCACGCGTATGCGTGGGATCTGCACTACGAGCTGCATGTACAACCGTGGACCAGAGCTTTATTGACAGTATCAATGAGCTAGATGTAGGACTCAGGCCCGTTGGGTGGGACATCCTATAGGTTAAGGGAGGTTCACATAATTCCATCCAGGTTAATGGAGGGATCAGACAATTAATTATACTCATGAGCAAACATCCCATAACTGCAGGTGGCAGTAAATCGCCAACCTTGGCTTTATACCTGTTCAAACCACACTCCAGGTGGCAATATGCCTCCTTTCAGTTTGTTTACAAACTCCATAGAAGTAGTAGGAGAGAATTGACTACTTCAAAATGGAGATGGCCTCAGTGGCTTTGCCCATGCTCTTGTAGATGTCATAATGGGACCGATACCATGTTACGTCCTCCTACAATTTCTCAATGGGTGGTATACAAGGCAACTCATTGTCATTGTGTGATGGACCAGAGCTACTGTGTTGTATGCAGATCCATCTAAATATATGACTTTGGTTGTAAGTATGCAATGTAATCACAATTTACATATATGCAGTGAGTGGGTAACAGACTGTGATCTGCATGTTCTTTTCCACAGATTGTCGCTACACCATTTTAGTCTGGTATTTGTCACACCATGGCAAAAGTTGGAGCTGTCATCTATCCCCACACATTTGTTGTCTTATCTGAGCTGAGCAGCATCCTAACCAGCTCCCACAACCTGTGAGTCTGCAACTCCAGTAAGATACGTCCTCACACTAACACAAATGGTAACATTGCGTAGGATGTCAAACATTACATTATCTGAAGGCCCTCACACTACGCTGCAGAGGACTTATAGGCCTACTCATCTGCATTTGACTCACCACACTTGATGTCACACTTGACATCTTGTGTTGATGTTGTGCAACTGCTCTGAAATGTTAGTTTCATTTTTACCTGTCAATGTACTTATTATTTACAGTATAGCTTTAAATGACAAGATCCGTGTTGCTGTTTGTAATGTATATCTTTCTGTGTGTTAAGGGTGGAAGGACTGCCATCACCATTGAACCTCACTGATACAGAAAGTGGCGGTGTTGCAGCTTTACCAGGCTAAGGTCAGTCATTTCTTGACAAAGTGAAAATATTTGAATGCATGCTATATTACAATACATATTATATGTTTAAATTACCACTCAGAACAACCCTCTCAAACTCTTCCAGGCTATTGACCCCTTGACTGTGTGAAAGTCATCATTTTTTCCTGTGGTATCAGACCCAGGCCCTTGAGAGCAATGTGTGAGCAAGAGGACCACGGAGACGGTGCTCGTAACAAGCTGTCCAACAGTGACGCCATAAAGCTGACAGATGACCTCTCTCTGAGTGACTCCGACCCTGAAGAGCGTAATGAGTCCATAGACCCAGAGGTGGAAGACTTGTCCTCATCTGATGATGAAGAGCACCAGAACTCTTGCCCTGGTCCCGGTCCCAAGAAACCTGCATTCAGTCTGACAGGTGGCAGCTCAAGCTTCTCCAACCGCAGCCGAAGCATTTTTGATTGCCTGGAGAGTGCCGCTAAGCTGTCTTCGTCCCATCTGGGCCAGGACAATGTCATTGACGGGGTCTTTGCACGTCCCCCTCCACCCCCACTGCTGCCAAGTGGAAAGAAGTATGGGGAGAAGGTGGGGGAATTGGTCAGCAAGCCTCCTCAGAAGAGAGGAGTGCCAGATTACCTGGTGAATCCTGAGCGCTGGACACGCTATGACCTGAAGGATGTGCCAGAGACCAGTGACGGCAAGAATAGCATGGTGGCTCAGCAGTACATACAAAGCCTGAAGGAGAAGGAGAACACGATGGAAGATGATCCTGAAGAGCCTTTTATACCTACTTTCAATCAGGGCCAGAGCAGTAGCTCAGAGCATAAGATCGTGTTCTCCAGGCCTAGCCGGCCACAGAAAGATGAATCTGCAGAAGTTAACAAGCCTGATCGAACTAAGAAAGCAGGGATGGGTCTCTGTCACTTAGATGATGAAGAAGAGGAGGGTATAGGCCTAGCAATCGCCCCCCAACACCCAAAGGAAAGTGAGCGGAAGAGGAAGTGGACACCGGTGGGGGATGAAGAGGGCGCGCTGAATGATAGGAAGGATCAGCCACCTATTGGCTTCGTCATTAATAGGAACGTCAACAGGAAGAACTTCCGCAAGACGTCAGAGAAAGAGGATGACTGAGTACACATGCATGACCTCAATCAATTGAAGTCCTCTGGAAATAACGGAGGACCCTAAATATGGACAGTATTTTAGTGCTTCCCTGTAGAACCTCAACCAGTGGAGTTTTTTTCCCTAATCAAGGGAATGGTTTCGGCCTCTTGACTTTATCAGAGTCTATATAAAATGTGTATTTTGAATATTAACTTCAGACATGAAAAGCACTTGTCAGTAATGCTCATGTATATGGCTGTTTCGAAATCAAAAGAATATTGAATTTAGCTGTCAAGTATACTGGTGGAAGTGTAATGTAAACAATTGTATTTGTAGTAGACCCTTGTAAGTGGCATTATTTTTCCTATTGCTATAACTATTATTCATTATTGGAGCAGTAAAGTCTTCCCACAACTAAATAGTCTCTTTCTCACTTATTTCATTTAACTAGTCAGTTAATAACTCATTCTTATTTTCAATGACGGCCTAGGTGGGTTAACTGCCTTGTACACTCAGGGATTCGATCTTGCAACCTTTTGCCAACCTTTCGGTTACTAGTCCAACGCTATAACCACTAGGCTACCTGCCACGTTCCTGTATTTGCCATGACTGATGTGAAGCAATAGTTTAATTTGTGATTAATCTAGAAGTTATCCAACGTGTTATCATTATGTTACAGTATTTGAAGAATGTGCTTATGAGTTAATATACATTGCTACATTTATCAACATCAAATAATTAAATGCATTCGTTGGTTTCACAGATAAGCAAAGCACAATCATTTGCATGCACTTTCAAGGGTAGAGTGATACAAAGAGACTCAGTTTTGGTCACTAACTGTAAACCTATTAAACAACTGCGACTGCCCTATTATGACCAGACGGCCGCATTGCTGATCCACGGGAAGCGCTCAATGTCAGCGCCTCACATTTTGAGAAGCAGTGATGCTACCTACCTGAAATCAATTGACTCAGAAACGCGGAAGTCAACTTATTTTTTAGCTCAGTACAGTAGTTTTAATACTTTATTTTTAGTATAATTAGAGCTCCCTGCCTGAAGTAAGGGTAAACGTTTCGTGAGTAATGCAAAAAACGTCGCTCCAACGACAGAAGATGTGAACGGGGATGTTCAATATTCGCTCAATTTGGATTACGAGCGTATTTCAACATGTACTTCAAGTATCCAGAGCAGGTGAGGAAAATTATTTTATAAATAATCAACTCACCTGCAAACCATTTGGGAAACATGTTTTCATGTAGCCTACAGTATTTTGAATGATAATAAAATCAGTTAATAATGTATTTTTAAAATGCTATACTCACTCATGGATTATGGCAATGAAACTGCTATTTAGATACTTTTCTGAGGTTACGTCATAGCAGTTTAAAATCTATTTATGTCTTGCTATAACCTGTGCAGAAATCAATACATTTGTGTGTGAGTATGCTGAGTTGTGTTGTTACTGTAACTAAAGTTGTCTACAGTGCCTTATCTATGGATTAGATGTGGGTCAGGTGTTTTATTTGGACTGAGAAAACATAACTCTGGCTCATTGTAGCTGAGGTTCCCTGAAACTATTTTCTGTCTCATAGTATGACCATGTACAGTGCCTTCGGAAAGTATTCAGACCCCTTGACCTTTTTCCACATTATGTTACAGCATCGAGTCTTCTTGGGTATGACGCTACAAGCTTGGCACACCTGTGTTTGGGGAGTTTCTCCAATTCTTCTCTGCAGATCCTCTCAAGCTCTGTCAGGTTGGATGGGGTGCGTTGCAGCACAGCTATTTTCAGGTCTCTCCAGATATGTTCGATTGGTTTCAAGTCCGGGCTCTGGCAGGGCCACTCAAGGACATTCAGAGACTTGTCCCGAAACCACTCCTGCGTTGTCTTGGCTGTGTGCATAGGATCGTTGTCATGTTGGAAGGTGAACCTTCGCCCCAGTCTAAGAACCTGCTCCGGAGCACTCAGGACTTCATCAAGGATCTCGCTGTACTTTTCTCCGTTCATCTTTTCCTCAATCCTGACAAGTCTCTCAGTCCCTGACGCTGAAAAACATCCCCACAGCATGATGCTGCCACCACCATGCTTCACTGTAGGGATGGTGCAAGATTTACTCCAGACGTGACGCTTGGCTTTCAGGCCAAAGAGACCAGAGAATATTTTTTTCTCATGGTGTGAGTCTTTAGGTGCCTTTTGGCAAACTCCAAGCGGGCTGTCATGCCTGTTACTGAGGAGTGGTTTCCGTCTGGCCACTCTACCATAAAGGCCTGATTGGTGGAGTGCTGCAGAGATGGTTGTCCTTCTGGAAGGTTCTCCCATCTCCACAGAGGAACTCTAGAGCTCTGTCAGTGTGACCATCGGGTTCTTAGTCACCTCCTTGACCAAGGCCCTTCTCCCCCCGAGTCTTGGTGGTTCCAAACTTCTTGCATTTAAGATTGATGGAGACCACTGTGTTCTTGGGAACATTCAATGCTGCAGAAATGTTTTGGTATGCTTCCCCAGATCTGTGCCTCGACACAATTCTGTCTTGGAGCTCTACGGACAATTCCTTGATCATGTCTCACGAGACATAGCAGAGCATAGGACTATAGAATTTATATTTTGTTCAGAGGTGTAAATAATCCCATAATTTTGTACAGCAAAAGCCTACAAGCCCTCCAACCCACTCAGTGTGAGGAGCAGTCTATGGAACATTTTCACTGAGGGGCGTGTTGGGGACTGTAATCTGGAAAATCCTGAGACTGGAAGAATGGAAGTGAAAGACTGACAGGCTTTAGAGAGAAACATGCATAACAACAGAGATGGCAAGAGGGATGGCCCAGTTGCCTTTATTTGTTTTACCCCTCTGCTTAGATATGTTTTTTTTTTACATCTCATGGACCAACTGTACAAAGGAATTTGCCTAGTATCCATTTTTTGACACAGGATAGTGAAGCCACAATGACGATTTGGCTGTAATGAATGAAGGTACATAATTGACCATTATGTTAGCTGAGAGGTTCCTTGTGGTCCATGCTGACTGGCATGCAGTGAGGTGGGGAGGAGGGCCAGCACTTGTATCACAAGAGAGATGTCACATTGTCCCTCTTTGTTACCCTGTGTTTTAGGATGGTATTGAGCTGCAGGAGAGAAACACAAATGGCTTTGACAATACCATGGAGGCATTACTCCCAACTCTGGTAAAAGACAACACACCACACACCATCTATTAATTTCATCACATTCATAACTTCGATCCATACATAGTCATACAGGTGATAATTATTCAACCTGTTTGTATGACACAGTCCCTAGAATACAGAAAAGCTTGTGTGTGTTTCCCACAGCACCAGCAGAGGACATATGATTATGTTCTAGTTGCTGACCAAGCCGAGGACCAGGAACACCCAAAGTTTCTGAAGCAGATGGCTTTTATTGACCACCTGAGGAAGAAAAACATTAAATTGACAGTGAGTTTGTTACTTGATTGAATCACATTTAAATTACATATGGAGTGTTGATGAAGCAATGTTACTTTATTGGGATGTGTACAATATTTTATTGTGATTTGTACAACTAGAGAATGTGTGAAAGTTATACTGTAACATCGTGGTTCACCTGGTTCAATGCTCATCATGTTTTTGTGTCAGAAAATCGTTCATGTTGACAAGGTGTTTTATGGTGTCCGGGCCCCGAAGGAGATCTTTGACAAGTACAGGTACCTACTAAAGGTGTCTGATGCTTGCAACTGGAGCGGCGACCGGAAATGTGCCATCATCCCTCACTCAACCAGGTGAGAAAAATTGAACTCTCACTCTTGCTATTCCATATGCAAATGACATTAACTTCCAACATGTCCTCTTACCTTGTTCCTGTTTTTTTTCAGGATCAGAGTAGTGCATTACATCCTACACCACACCCATATCAACACAGGAGGTATGTGAAGTGCTCCCTCCATTGATCTCTTTAGCAACATATTTGTCCCTGACTTCAATTGTTCATCACTCCTAATCCTTTTTTTCATTTCAACACAACAGAGAACCTCAGAGAGCTCCAGGAGAAGGGTGTCTTTGAGGCCACGTTCTGCCTGCATGAGGTAAAAAAAACATATCCGAAATAATAATTAATATACCTGTACACCTGATTAGTATACCTGATTACTTGTTAAATTTTGAGGGGCATTGTATGAAATTCATTGATGTGAAATACATCTACAGTATGAGCCTATTTCTGTTTTTATAGAGGAACAAGCAAAAGGTGTTGAAACAAAAGTGGGCACGATGGTCTGCTCTCTGTACCACCCAGCCTGTCGAGGATGTCAGGTAAGACCTTTCTATATCCTGCTGTGTTTCTGTGTCTTTTGGTTTCACAGTGGCTTTTCCTCAATTGGATTTGCTGAACTCCTGCATCCTCTCACCTCCGTCCTCTCTGGCCTCCTTTTGAAAAAGGTCATAGGTAATTGGGGAGAGGTGTCGAGAAGGGGGAAAGTGGACAAAATTGGGCTTGTATGAAATGAGGCTCCTTGTACAATAGCACATGGACGAAAATTACGTTTACAGGGTTGAATCCCCAAGTAAATGTAGACAGTGATAAAAACAAATGTAGCTAGCTAGTTGTGCAAGACATGTTGTAGATAAAATGAAAAATAGAATATTGTTTTTAAATGTTTGCATGCTTTTTTCCTTCAAGAAAACAATGGCTGATTTCAAAGTGGGTGTGGAAGATTAAAACTCTTCCATGAAGGAATCATGTAGGATTCACTTGTGCTTCCATGCCAAAAGGAGGCTATCGAGGAAGGGAGGACCATTTTCCGTTTGCCTACAAAAAATTGTCACTCTCTTTGACCACTTATCGGTTTCAGGGTCAACTAACAGACTTTTGCCCAAATAAGAAAAGGTCTATCTCTCTCACTTTCAAAGCAATTAACTCTGTTACCAGAAAGTATGCCAGCTAGTGGTTATATCCACACAGAACTTTGGGTTTGCCGATGCAGCTAAATGTGATGTGCTTACCTAAAGCAGGATTTCCCAAACTCGGTCCTGGGGCCGCCCCTGGGTGCATGTTTTGGTTTTATCCCTAGCACCACACAGCTGATTCAAATAACCAACACATCATCAAGCTTGAACCAGCTAAGATTGGCCATATACCACACCCCCGTGCCTTATTGCTTAAATATTTACAGCATGCAAATAGCAATACACATGTCATTTACCTCAGTGGTGTGAAAGGGAAATTATCAAGATGACACTAAACTAAACTGTGAAACTAAACTACATGTTAATTAAATATTTGTTTAATCCCCCTGGAAACATAGTAAGGGGTGTTAACTGAATAGGAATGTCCTTTTCCTGGTTTGAATTTGAACATGCAAACTGAAATGTATCTATATCTGTCAGGAGTTACTTTGGAGAGAAGGTGGCTCTGTATTACCTGTGGTTGGGCTGGTACACCATCCTGCTGGTCCCTGCAGCCATTCTGGGTGTGATTGTGTTCCTGTATGCACTAGCTTTCTTTAACACCAGCCCCCTCATGTGAGTTGACATACCCACTGAGCCAAACTCTTTATTAAGCTGATTGATACTGACATTTTAGTAGGAAGAAAAAATGGGTTATATGGAATTGCTCCTCTTTTAAAACTCTCATGTGTTTCTGAAGGTGCATTGTGTGTCTTCGTATTACAGAAAGGAAGTCTGTGAGTCTGACACTGTTATGTGCCCGAGGTGTGACAAATGGTGTCAAGTATGGCAGCTGCGTGACACCTGTACCTATGCCAAGGTAACTCATGTCATTCTACCATACTGCATTGCAAACTTTACTATTTAAAACATAGTGAATAAAGTTTGTATGTTCAAAATGTGTCTTGTGTGCAGGTGAGTCATCTGTTTGACAATGAGGGGACGGTGGCCTTTGCTATGTTCATGGCAGTCTGGGGTAAGTAAAACAGATTCTTTCCATTCAATACATTTTTAATTCAGATAAATCTTGACTTTTTGATGACTCATGTCCTTTTTATTTTTCCAGCTACCATTTTTCTGGAGCGGTGGAAGAGACACAAAGCAACGTTTGTGTCCAAATGGAAAGTCTTTGACTGGTGTGAGGAAGAGGTACGGCTTCACTTAGGCTTAAGAAACCATTAAATGTCTGGATATACTGTACACTATAGGATGGTTTTAGGATGGTTTTAGCATGGTTTAGGTTGTCTGTTACTCATTGACATTACCCAATCATATACTCTTTCAAATAACAAAAATGCCCAGTTGATTACTGTCATCTTATGGTAGGAACCCATTGTGTGATTGATATGACCTCAGACTCATGCCGTGGTATAATCCTGAATATTGTTCCATCTGGCCTGCAGGAGGAGCTCATCCTGGGCGTAGTGAATGATCCAGACTGCCATCCCAAAGAGTTTCGCCATTCTTATATGCGCAGCACTCTAGTTCTGGTGCTGGTCACTCTCATGGTCAGTCCCAGTCAGTCACTCAGTGCCATATTGCATCACAGACGTAGAAGTTTTCATCCTGGGCTATACCCGTGTTTAGCTCCGGTTCAGTCTATGGGGTCCTCTCACTGTGTGTTCTTTTACCAGTTGGTTCTGATCATCGGGCTAACCCAGGCTCTGGTGGTGTTCCGTGTGGTTGCTGCTGTGCTGTTGTCAGAGGGAACATGGGAGTTTGTAAGGGACCATGCCAACACTTTAGCAGTAATGCTGGGTGCTGTACTACACTACTTCACCATGCAAGTTATGACCAGAGTAAGTTCAACCCGCAACCCCTCTAAGTCATGTAGAGCAGGACACTCCCTAACTCTTCTCCTCTCTTAACCGGATAGGTCAACAAGGTGGTGGCCTTCAAGCTGTGTGAGATAGGTGAGTCTGAAGAGGCACATATGTTTGCATTGAACATTTTCATTTACAATCAAACATGTACATGTTCATCTCTGTCATTCCATCAGATGGAATTGTACTTAGCTAAGTGAGTCAGTGAATGAAGTTAATGTTGCTACTCTTGCCTGCAGAGAAGACACAGTCGTTTGCGGCCACTGAGAGGAGCTTCACTGTTAAGATGTTTACCTTCCAGTTCTTCACCCTCTTCTCCTCACTCATATATGTGGCATTTTTCCTGGGCAGGTACTGAGTGCAACGTGTGTGTGTAGTGTTAATATTTGATCAGGCTGACAGTACATGGGGCTCCCGAGTGGTGCAGCGGTCTAAGGCACTGCATCTCAGTGCTAGAGGCGTCACTACAGAACCTGGTTCGATTCCAGGCTGTATCACAAACGGCCGTGATTGGGAGTCCCATAGGGCGGTGCCCAGTGTCGTCCGGGTTAGGGCTTGGTCGGGGTAGGCCGTCATTGTAAATAAGATTTTTTTCTTAACGGACTTGCCTAGTTAAATAAAATAAATAAAAATAAAAGATTGCAGACTAGCCTAAAACCAAGGGGAAAACAGTTGGTAAGGTATTGCTCTGTGTCAGCTGTCATGGGCAACCTAGCTGTATGGAGAAGGTGCTTTCTGTTTCTACAAGTGTCCATGTATCTGTGATCCTTGAAATGTTTGAATCCTGAACCATAAATGTGTAAGTATTTGAAATGTTTATGCACATCTGCTTACATTTAATGAATCTAACACGCTGTTCTTGTGCGTAGGATAAATGGTCGCCCAGGCAGCTATGTTCGTATTTCTGGTAAATGGAGATTGGAGGAGGTGGGTAGCTCATCACTATTTAAAAAAGGTATTACTTAACATGCGATTATGACACGGTTGAAAGGTTTGGATTGTCTTTATACTGTTACCATCTCTGCCTTTTCCTATCCTTGCCAGTGTCATCCCAGTGGCTGCCTCACTGACCTCTTCATTCAAATGGCCGTTATCATGTTGCTCAAACAGACACTGAATAACATCTTTGAGTTTACTGTGCCGTAAGTACAGTATATAGCTATGATTATCTACCTGCTTAACATAGATACATTCTGAGGAAATTAATAGGTTGAATAAGCCCTTTGATGTGTTGAAAAAGCTTTTGGTAATGCAAATAAACGTTTGACTGTCACAGTCAGATGATAAAACCCCATGTAAATATGAATTCTAGTTAATGAATTGAATTAATTATAATTAACCGAATTAGACATCCATTGTGGAGCATGATACTTTCTCACTTTAGGTTGTCCTATGTTGTTGTGCAGCTGGTTCAAGAGTTACTTCAGAAGGACTACAACTGAGAAGCTGGAGAGGAAGTGTGGCCACTGCTACAGAAAAGAATGTCGCGAAGAGGAGATGGGCCATGAACCATGTGATATCTGCAAGCTGCGTGATTGGCTGCGCAACTACGATCTGAATGATGTCAACTCTTTCAGTCTCTTCAATGAGTTTCTGGAAATAGGTGCGTCGCTACCTTCCATGGATGTCTCATTGTCTCTAAGTCCAACGTCTTTATTTATTTCATCAAAGTGATTCTCTATCTCTCTCTTACACTGTGATTCATGGTCTCTTTTATGTTCAATGATTCTGCCCAGTTGTTTTCATTGACTTCCCAATCCCCTGTCTTGAATGTTAAATCACTGTTGTGTTATTACACTCTTCTCCTCATGCAGTTGTTCAGTTCAGTTTCACCACCATCTTCGTGGCGGCCTTCCCTCTGGCCCCTCTACTGGCCCTCATCAACAATATCTTTGAGATCCGTCTGGATGCCATCAAGATGGTGAGCTTGGAACGTAGATTAGTCCCCAAGAAAACCAATGATATTGGTGAGTCAAAACAGTATATGTAAGAGCTTGTGCATCTCTGGTAAACTCCTCACCATGTTTTTGTTGGGGCTTGTATGCTCATCCCATAATATGATTCCTCAGGTATATGGACCAAAGTTCTGGAAGCTATTGGTGTTCTGGCTGTCATTGCCAATGGGCTAGTCATTGGGGTGTCCTCAGACTTCATCCCTCGGCTGGTCTATCGCTACCACTATGGACCCTGTGCCAATGGAGAAGCTGATGTACAGTAAGTTCTACTGTAGCACCTTGTGCAGTGACTGGTGCATGGGCTGCACCTACAGTAGTGTAGACCTTTCACAGAGCATTGTCTGGACTCTTAAGCAATGAATGCCATAGTAATAATGTAGATAATGTCATCTAGACTACATTCGAGCCTCCCGAGTGGAACAGTGGTCTAAGGCACTGCATCGCAGTAATTAAGGGGCCACTACAGACCCTGGTCCGATCCCGGGCTGTGTCGCAGCCGGCCGCGACCGGGAGACCCATGAGGCGGCGCACAATTGGACCAGCGTCATCCGGGTTAGGGGAGGGTTTGGCCGGCCACGATGTCCTTGTCCCATCGCTCTCTAGCGACTCCTGTGGCAGGCCAGGCGCATGGACGATGACACGGTTGCCATTTGTACGGCGTTTCCTCCGACACATTGGTGCGGCTGGCTTCCGGGTTACGCGAGCAGTGTGTCAAGAAGCAGAGCGGCTTGCCAGGGTCGTGCTTTGGAGGACGCATGGCTCTTGACCTTCGCCTCTCCCAAGTCCATACGGGAGTTGCAGCGATGGGACAAGACTGTAACTACCAATTTGGATATAACGAAAATTGGGGAGAAAAATAAGACTACATTCTCTATTGAAACTGTTCCAAAGGCTTTGTAAGGCAGAGTTCAATAGTTCCCTAGTTTAGTCTTTATTGGCGTAAGTAACCATGCTGCCATGCTGTGGACAAATGGGTGTATTTGCATATGAAACAAAGCACTGTGGGTAAACACTGGTGGCAGATGTCAAGGACATCCTAAAGTTATAATAATACTGACTTGCCATGTTACCATGTGACTATTTGTTTGCCCTTCAAGCTGGTTGTGAAAAAGGCTCGCAATTTAGTTCTGTTTCCAATTCCAAATTATGATTTTGTATAAGCAAACTAAGTTGTATGCTTTTAAATGTATGTTTTGTGTTGATTCGTGGGGCATTATTTGTGGGGTTCTCTAAAAGGTTAACTGCATAAAACCTCATTAGTTGAAGGGTACTGCAGGTTTGCTTTTATGTGACCATAATCCCTTTTTCCCCCCTTATAGCTGTATGAAGGGCTATATCAACGACACCCTATCCACTGCTCATATAACAGACCTGAACGTGCGGAAGGACTTTTTACCCAGTCAACTGATCACAGAGAGCGGCTTCAATGTTACACAATGCAGGTGGGCATCTGTGAGGCACAACTAGGTCACTACGGAAGCTACTATTTACCAAAGCCTGGCTTAACCCTACTGCCCATCTCTTAATTTCACTTTTTATATTAACTGAGTTATATTAACTTAAGCAACCAATTCTCCTCAGGCATGCATACATGTAGCTAGAGTCTATGCAGTCATAAACAGAAAGAAACCCAGTCCAGTGATACCAGTAGTTGTTGAGAGAAATTGGTAGTTGCTGGGAGATTGTTGATGGTGAAACTGGTGTGTTTTCCCAGCTATAAAGACTACAGAAATGATGTTGACTACAGCCTCACCTCCCAGTTCTGGCTCATTATGGCTGTACGCTTTGCCTTCGTCGTCCTATTTGAGGTATGTCTTTCTTTGCATCTGTGAATATGTATATTTGTGTCAAACTACTTAGATTATTTTCAGTATACTTTTGGCACATCAGGAATCACTGAATTCCATGTTATTAATTTTAATTAAGCTCTGCACCCATTATCAAATCATAAAATCAAACATTATTTAAAGTGCATTTAAAATTGTGACACACTTTACAATAAAACTGAAGATGTAAAAACAAACACAAAGGATGTCTAAAACAATCAAATCACTTGTGAAAGGCCAAGCTAAAAAGGTGAGTTTAGGGTTTTGTCAAAACCTTATCCTTGCAACTCCAAATGGCCATTGAGCAATGCCAAATATCATGGATATGATTGAACAAGCCTGTCTGTCTTTCACCTCTCTCTGTAGCATGTAGTGGTCATCTTTAAATTCATTGCTGCCTGGTTTGTGCCTGACTCCCCCATGTTTGTGAAGAACGACAGACTGAAGGATAAACTCAGTAGACTCAAAGAGGAACTACAGTGAGTTAAATCATATGGTTATAGACTACCGCAATATTCCTTGTATGAACATGTATTATAAAGTGTTACCGTTAGTGTTGCCGTACTTCATCTGCATGGAACTTATTATCACCATAGTGATTTCCATGATCTGATTAAAAGGAATGCTGTCTGTGTTGACAGGGATATGAAGTACAGCAAGTCCACAGATGTGTGATGACCGCAACGGAGGGACATCCTGAGACATGACACATGACTTTGAAGACTTGAAAAAAGACACATTAAAAATGATGCTCTCTACACTGACCTGAGATCAGCATCTTACAGCATAGATAGCGCCTGGTCGTTATGAGAGGTAGGACAGACCCATCTCCCAACACCTCTGAGTTTTCTCCCACATGGTCAACACACTGTTTATACCGGTGTGATTAATGGCCACCTGTGGCATATGCAAACGTGTCTTAATAGCCGATCGGGGCAACAAAGTTTCTACGAGGATTAGACTGCTCCAAACTCTATTTCACATATAAGCAAGGGTACCCCAATATAAATGAACCAATAGACGGACAGACTAACCCCAGATGCCAAACCACAACTGTGGTTCATAAGAAGAGGTCCATATAACATTGTATTTTCTTGAATGACTGATGACCCAGCAGTAGCCTCAGCCGAGTCCCCAACAACCAGATGTTCCGGTTTTCAGGGGATATGGACAGACGGGACAAAGATTAAAGCCTGCAGTGATTTTACTCTCAGCTGAATGTGTACTTGAGGACTTTTTTTTGGTAAGCTAAGTTGACACAATTAACTGCCATTTGGTGGACCACACCCTGTCTATTTCCCTAACACGTTGAGCCTGATCAACACCCCAAAAATTATTTTCACATTAGGTAAGTTAAATGTAAATAAAATAAAAAGATAGAGGTTATAGAGACAATTGATCCATTAGAAGGTTGCTATGAAACAACCCTCTAAGAACATAGTGTCTGTATACCACAAGAGGGCAGAGTGGTCTTCTCTTCTACAGCCCAAAGTTATATACAGCACTGAACTACCTAACCTACCTTGTGCAAACAGATTTGTGAAGGGAAATGAAAGGGGTCATCTACATGGTCTGCTAAAAGCAGTTCCTAACTACATGTCATCTTACTGTAGCTAAAACTATTCTATCCATGTCCCCTGGCCTGTCATTTCATTGAGAGTTCCACCCCTCTATTAGAGTTAAACCCATAAATCCTCTTAGTGGGTTCACTTCATATCCGGAATGCATTCGGTGAGGTTGCAGAAATACTAAGGTCACACTGAGCAAATAAAATAGACTTTTGTTCTTACTTTAAAAACAGCATGTTTGTGTGGACATATCAGACTAACTCATGGTAGAACAGTTCATCACACTCTTCCTTTCTCTATTCTATAACTTTTGTTTCTCACTAAAACTCTCTAACCCCCCTCACTGCTGACTCTCTGATCTCAGAGGAGATAAAACCAAGCCAGATCCTACTGTCTGCATTCCAAGGCTTTTTCCATTCCCTTTATAAGAGGGTTGTTAGCCTGGCTTTGCTCTTCATCTGGCCTGTTTACTCCCCCACCATTTCCCATGACTTCCCGGAGAACCTTACCCTCTCACCACAGTTCATACCTCATAGTGTGCTGCCAGACTGAGGAACTGTATCTGTAAACTTAAACACGTCCTGTTTGGCCTGCCGCCAATGAGAACAATTCCTCCCACAAGAGAAGGCAGAGTACAGGAAGCCCAAATGCTTCAGAGGAAACTCCATACTATGTGCATGTAATTCAACGTACCAATAAAAAAGAAGTTCCCTTGAGTTTGATTGTATCTTTACAATGCGATCATGTATCAAGCCAAATCAATTAAATTAAACTATTACTTATGAGAAGCAATTCCCCTCACATACTGTAACCTAACAGTGTGAGCTAGCCCATGTAGATGAATAATGCAGAGATGTAATGACCTGTGTGTGCAGTGGCCTCAGAGTTGGGTTAACCCCCTGTATCAGTCACCTCCCAACTCTTCTATGCTTCACTCAGACACATATCAGTGTGTCAGAAGTCATACTGGGTAGTACTGTAAAGTCTGCTTTCATATTCAGCACTCCTCAGCACTTTATTTAGACGTCAGTGCTACATATTCTTTCTTAGTCATAAATGACACAAGGGTGAGTGAATTTCAGAGGCAGGGAGGGTTTACGATTAGTAACCAGTATGAATCAATGTAGCACAGATCTGTGAGGGAAGGGTAAGATAATGAGAAGTTTATTTTCATTCTAAAAGGACACACTGGGGACAAGTGTCAAGTCATGTCAGATGCTATTTATTGTTAGTTATTTGGGTTGAAAATAAACACAGAGGCTCCTTGGATGGAACAGGAAAACCTTGTTCCACCATGAAGTGGAGACTGGGGTGATTAAAAGCAGGGGCTCTTTAAAATGCTCTAGTGATTATTAGTTCAAAGGGGAGTTTGGAGGGCACCCATCCTGTATCTTGTCTTTCAGTGAAGCATCCATCTATTGTATAACTAACAGCATCTAGGAGGATTGTTTTCACAGTATGTCTGTAGGAATTGCAGGTTGAGCCCATAAGGTATCAGAGATGAAAAGAGGCATCCAATGCCTTTTACGGGATGAGTCCACTAAGTCCAAAAATGTACACATGCATCACGCACCGTCCTGAAGTGAAGATTCCTCAGTCATCCAACACACTCTCATTACAATACAAATATTAAGCTGGTAAAGCAGTCCATTTTGAAAGACCAATAAAATGTGATAAAATATTGAGTAAAGAAAAGCTGCTTCTCCGTCCTTGGCAGCCGGTAAATACATTCCTCAGAATAATTCAAGTTCCATCAATGCATCCATTTGAGACCAGATGTGTCGGGGTCCTTCTTCTGGCTCTACCAGCAGTTCCAGAATATGAATCCAGTCAAAGGGCCAAGCACTCGGTTCTAAATGGCCGTGTCGGTGAAGTCACACCTCGTGAACCCTTTCTGTAAAACACAAGGGAGAAGGCCACTTAGATAGAGCAGTCTGTTTTTAGAAAGGGTAAATAGTAGGTCCGGGATGATACCAGTATCACAATATTTTGTTCCATGGCAAAAATTAAAACACGAAGCAGATCAAACTCTTTGCTCCTTTAAAAACCTGCTGTATGTGAAATAGTGTGTGCTATAGCTTGGAAAATCAATACATGTGACTGGATGACAACATAATGATGTTTGTTTCAACATTAGGGCTAAAGAAGTTAAATCCACTTTTGTTTCCTTGCCACAATACTAAAAAGTATCAAATCAAATAAATCTAATCTAATTTTATTTGTCAAAACACATCAAACGTGGTTTCCATATGGTTGATACCATTCCATTGGATCCATTTCAGCCATTATAATGATCCATCCTCCCCTCAGCAGCCTCCACTGATGTAGGTAGGGGTAAAAGTGTTTATTATTATTTTTTAAATAAAGGTGTCAATGTAAATAGTCCAGGAAGCCAGTATATTAACTGTTCAGCAATCTTATGGTTTGGGGGTAGAAGATGTTCAGGAGCCTTTTGGTCCCAGATGCTCTTGTACCACTTGCCATGATGTAGAGAGAACAGTCTATGATTTTTCACGATTCTGGTATCATCCCGGCCCTAGTAAACAGGCCTAAATATTCTACAGTGTGAAGAGGGCACATAAGGGACAAACAGTGTTTACAAGTGTCAACTGAAGATTGTTTTTTCTCTGTGCAAAATAACAGCCATTATCTTGCAAGAAACAATCAATGGCTGCTCCTAGCATTCCACTGCCAGATTCCAAACATACCATTTAACTGACCAACCAAGGAAACAAGGGACAAGACACTGCACTACAAACTCAAGTAGCACTATAGCACAAAGGAGAGGACTGTCCAGTTGCCAACCACCAAGCCAAGGTGTTTTACTGGGCCTGTCCAATAAACCCCAAAACAACTCAAGCGAAGAAAACCATGATATAAAAGCTAGTCTAAATATATAACCGATAACAGATAACTAGATTGTATAAACTTGAACTGACAACTGTAGTACCTGCACAGAATGAGGATTCCTAACGCTTCGAACACACCGACTGCGTGATTGCATCACGGCTGCATAACATTTTACGCATCTAGGCAACTATACTGATGCAGGTATCTTTTGTAGATTGTCGCATGCGGTTGGACACATGGAGTAGAGTAGTATCCTCAAAACCGTGTCTTTTTGACACAACTGCTGACAGCTACAGGGACATAAACAGAAAAAAATGCTGCTTGGAGACAAGTGTCCACGATAGTAAGACTGCCAGGTCAGTTTAGTAGTGAGCTGGTGCTATATGTGGCTAGTTAGCTAACCTAGCTTGCTAACCTAGCCAATGAGGTGTGTGTGTGTGAAAGAAATAGTCATATAAATTATGCTAGTTACTAACTTTCCCAAATAGTCATGTTTGAAAAAGTGTGTATGTCAGATTAATAGAAATGGTAGATACTACTGTACCCCTGATAATTTGGTCAGATAACCGTCTGTATGTACAGAAGGTGACATGTCCATGATAGCTATATAATAACTATAGTTATGCTAGGTAATGGTTTGACACTACTGTACCCCTGATAATTTGGTCAGATAAGCGTGTTTGTCTGTGTGTACAGTAGGTGACATGTCCATGATAGCTATCTAATAACAATAATTATGCTAGGTAATGGTTTGTCTTATCATGTTCATGTCTATGTAGAAGAAGACTGTAGGAGGAAGTGGAGAGGACTCAGGGACAGGTATCAGAGAGAGAGAGAAGGGCAGAGAAAGAGAAGAAGAGGTCTGGGTCAGCAGCTTCAGGCCAGCAGCCTTGGCGCTTCTGCCACATTCTTTCTTTTCTGGATCCATTTATTGTGCCTAGGGCAACGAGTGGCAATTTTACAGCCAGACCTTCTACTACATCATCCACAAGTGTTGTCGCCACCGGTGCATCAAGACCCTCAACGTCATCTACAAGTGCGACCATCGCCTCCACCGGTGCAGCCATGGAAGATGATGAAATGGAGGAAGCACCTCTGGATCTCGGACCACCTGAGATTTATGAACCTCACGGAAGTGACCACTGAGGACCTCGTTGAACAGGATGTGGCCGTGGAGACAAACAAGGAGAGAAACGAAGAGGAACAACGTCACACCAGGCGTCATCGGAGGTACCAGCCCCCAGATCCACTCAAGTCATTTCAGCAGAGGCTCCTCCAAGCCGTCGAGTGGGATGCAGCCCAACCTGATGTTCACAGGAAGGAGGATGAAGAGACCCTCTTTGCCATGAGCCTGGTGCCAACCCTGAAGAGGCTGCCTCAGCAAAGAAAAGCAGCAAAGGTTAAAATGTATCAGCTGCTTTTCGAAGCCGAGTTCAATGGTACGTTTTTTTCTTCTCCACATCACAGGTAGTGTCATAAGTGCTGTGACAGTGAAGTAAAGTAGGTCATTTTTACAGTATACTCATGTAGGCTAATTGTTATTTCAGATCAAAGTATTAATATGAGGCAAATGTATAGCTGTTGTTTCTGGGTTAGATAATATCCTAAAAGAACAGTTTGCTGTCTAAATATTTGCCTGTCATTCATCATTTGATCTGAAATACAAATTCCATGAGTAAACAGCTAGTATTACCAACTTTACCGCACTGTTCCAATATTTATGCCACTAACTACACTATACAAACAGTATTTAGTTAATATAACACCATAGAAGGTGAGATTTATGTTATGTTAAGGTTGTGTGTGTTGTTTTTCTCTTCCCTTCCAGAGAGGGAGTCTATTTAGCCGACCAGCTCACAGGAAGGACAGGAAGAGGAGGAGTTGTTTTGACCTCCCTCATTGTTTCTTTTCACACACGTCAGTTCCGTTTAAATTCAGTCAATTCATAAAGTAATTTGTTTATAAAGTCTTAGGATAGCATTCGTTATTAATGTTACATAGATTTCTTAATTGACATAATTGAAACTCATACACCAGAGATGCTCTTGTTGGTCTCTTACAAGACTAAAGGTGAATATATTTATTTCATTTAAAACCACTTGAAAACCAGGGTGTTGAAACTTTTGGTGACGTTATGTTCCATGACGTCCAGGGGCCATTTGTTTGTTTAGCTGTGTTATGGCTACACATTATTTTCTTTATTTCAGAGAGACACACACACACACCTCTCCTCCACTCCTCTCTGTACCTCAGATCTCCAGTGCCCTGCCCTCTCTCTCTTTATGGCCATGTCCCCTACTACGTCTAGGCTTTATGAGTAGTGCCTGTATCTGTCTGCAGTTGTGCCAAAGATACATGCTCTTGTTGTTCTCTTACAGGCTACACATTCATTTTTACACACACATACACCTTTCAATAGTTTTATTTTTTTTTACATTTTTACAACACACATACCTGTCATGTTCTGTCCTGTACTTGAATACTTTTTAAATTATGTTTTCAGTCAGTTGTTTCATTTGTTTATTAATATCTCATTTAGACTTAATCTGTTTATTTCTTCCCTACACCTTTGCAGATCTAAGACAAGATTAAAGTAAAAACACATTCTCTTTCTAATTAGGGTTTTTCCCCCCTGTATTTTGTCAGGCCAGTGAACATGGTGGTTAACTGTACTATTTGTATGGACCCTAGGTTACCCTTTCCCTTTATCATACTAACTGTATGTCGTATAACCTTAATTAGTGCTCCCGCTCACCTGATGTACCATGCCAGGTGTGTATAATACTGACGTTAATGGGAGAGGGAAGTGGTTAATTAAGGTGTGGTCTGTCTGGGGGCGTTGTTGGCACCTGCCCTGGTGACATCAGGTAGGTGACCATTTGGTGTGCCCATCTCCATCCGGAGCGGCTCCTGGAATGACCTCCGCAGGTAGTTGTGGAGAACACATGTGGCCTTAACGCAGGCATCGACATTTGAGGGGCTGAGACCAAGCACTCTCCGATACATTCTCCACCAGGCTGCCAGAATCCCAAAGGCGCATTCAACAACTAACCTTGCCTTGGACAGTCGTTTGTTAAAGATCCTTACATGTTTTGGCAATGGCAGCTGGCGTCCAGCGTAGGGCCTCATGAGGTTGGGTCTCAAAGGGAAGGCCTCGTCGCCGATGAAGACGTGGGGAACAGGTCCCAGGTTTTCAGCCCCAGGGAGTGATACAGGTGGTGGAATCTGCAGGGTGCCAGCCTGAAGTGCCTGGCCGAAGGCAGAGTCCCGGAGGGTCCCGCCATCACTTCCCTTGCCGTAAGCACCAACATCGACAACACGGAAACAGTAGATGGCATCTACTACAGCCAAGAGTACAACAGAATATTTACCCTTGTAGTTGTAAAATTGAGAACCTGAGCACGGTGGAGCGTGGATTACTACATGTTTCCCATCAATGGAGCCAAGACAGTTGGGGAAATTCCACCTCTCCAGGAAATCGGCAGCGATGTCCCTCCAGTCTTCCTCCTTGGGGACAGGCATGTATTCACCAACCAGACAGTCCCAAATGGCTTGTGCCACAGAGGGGACAATGCCTGCCACCGTGGACCGTCCAACTCGGAAGCTGAATCCAATGGTCCTGTAGGAGTCCCCTGTCGCCAAAAATCTAAAATATAGTTCAAAATAATTATCAATATTGTGTGTAACTTGAATTCCACCCACATATTATATCTAATCATATAGCTACCTCATTACTGTTTATTATGTTCTACTAATTATATTGTAATACTCATCAACCTTCATTAACAATGCCTTGAAACAGTACAATTCAGTCTATGACTATATCAATCAACTGTAGCCCAGGCCAACTCTACTCTTAGAAAGAATGGTACTATCTACTTAAAAGGGTTCTCTGGCTGTCCCCATAAGTGAACTCTTTGTAGAACCCTTTTTGGTTCCAGGTAAAACCCTTTTGGTTCCAAGTAGAACCATATTGGGTTCCATGTATAAACTTTTCCCCAAAGGGTTATACCTGGAACCAAAAAGGGTTATCCTATGGGGAAACCAGAAGGACACTTTTGGAACCTTTTTCTCTAAGAGTGTATGTGAGTCCAATAAGAATGTAATGAATGACTAACTGTCTTGAACAACAATGGGTCCTGGAGAAGACTATCCTACATTCATCAGGGCAGAAGGCACCTTAACTTTTTCATTTGGTAACATTGCATAATTAAAAAAGGATTATAAATCAACTTTGGGAAAAATTATAGTCCTAATGAACATTCTGTAAAAGTACATCTGATGTCAAATAGGGACTATTAACTAGAGAGCCCTTTAGCTAGCTAGGTTGCACATAAAACAATGTATCAAATATCAATCAATTATGGTATCAAAGGCTTTAAAAATGTACTAGAATTTAGCTTACTGGAGACGAATCGCCAGGCGTTCAACTGGGCTGATGGACTCCCGGTAGTTGGTATCCATCCTGGCGATCCTGGCTCCAACCATCTGGAGCAGGTGATCAAACTGGCTTCGGTCCAGACGAAAGTAACTTCGGAATTCCTCTCCAAACAGTCGAAGCTCTTGAATGAGACGGTGGAACTCCCCTGCCTGCTTTCGGGACTTTAACCATCTCTGGACCCACACAGACCTGCGCTTTCGGCGGGGCTGGTCACGGCCCAACAGCGCGATCAAGACCACCTTCCTCAACGTTAGTCTCATTGTTGAAAGAGCCTACTCTGCTATCTTGACTATTTATTATTGCATTTCGCTCCAAAACTGAATTTGAGGGAAATTATATTATAGACTCTCACAATTAATTTGTGGATGTCATCGAATAAATATACTTGGTAAATAAATGAATAACAAATGTAAAACAATTCTACAGTCAAACTGTTTTATGTTATCACACATGTTTTTACTGGATATGTGTGCAACAAAAATTCAACATTCACATTTTGCTACTTTCTGTCAAGTTTACGCATACAATTTGATGCATACGTTCGATAAATTCAACGTATGCACCACACAGAACGCACTGCAACGCAATGCTGGAAGGCAAACGCAGCGTTCCATTGGAAATGAATGTACTTCTGGTGTATCAAAACGCAATGACGCAGTTGGTGTGTTCGAAGCGTAAGGGCCACAAGAAAAATTCACTTCCATGAAAATGTTATAGTGAACAGCTTTAGTGAAAATATTTAAATTTGCTGTGCCAAAGCACTATGGGGGATATCAGTGGATCCAGGGAAGGGGAGAATGCTGAGAACTAAGAAAAAAAAAAAGAGTTAGACTAACCGAAAATAAAGCACCATCTGGACAGGAGGTTAGAGGGCCATACACAATGGAAGAGGCCAAACGACCCCCCCCCGTTTCCTGCTCTCCAATCCCATCTATCACAACGTCTATGTTAAATGGTGTTAGCCTCACCTGTTTATACTCTTTATGCAGCTTGTTGTACTGGAACATGTTGAAGAGTACCGTGGAAGCAGCCTTGGCAGCCTTCAGCTTCCCTGAGCTATAGTAGGAAAGAAACAGTCAAACAACAGGAGCCAGACAGGAAATTGGAAACAAAAAGCAGACACAATGAATAACAAAACCAAGAACACTAAGAAACAAGATCCATTAACCTGTTGTTGTGGGAAGACTTGATTGCAACAAGTTTGGGGAGTCCATCAAAGAAGGTGATGTCTCTCGCTGCTAGAGAGCTGCCTGCAACCAGGTTGTTGAGGGTCCCACATATGTTGACCACCACTTCACCAGAGGGTTCCTTCTGGTGGCCATCACTGGGGAGCTTGGTCACCAGAACGTTCACTACCTTCGTAGCTGGAGGTCAGAAGGGTGAGAAGTAGCCATTCTTTAAAAGTCTCCTTATAAGGGGAATTACTGTGATTAATATGCATGGAATGGATGGATACAAGGTTGTGGGCAGGAGAGACAGATGTAGAAATGAACAGTGTGGGGTACTGGGGGTTGAGTCTCACCCATGTCGTCCTTGTTTCTGCTGTGTCGGGACAGGTTCCTCAGGAGGCCAGTGAGGGAACGCATCTCCTGGTCGCTTTGTGTCTGCAGGAGGTCCAGCACCACAGGCAGCATCCGCTCCTGCTCTAAAGCCACCCAACTCAGCACTGACGCCCACTGATACACAAGGAGGAAGGGGAATTCAACACTAGCGTTGAGTACATTTTCAGTTTAACTGTAAATTGAATGAAGTATAAGTAGCCTGTCATGGTGAAAGTGATGGCTAGGTCAGCCCGTGGGGAGAGGAGGGGTGGGACCTACCCTGGTCTCTCCGGCTGTGATGTTCTGCAGGGCCCCTGCTGCAGCCTCTCGTGTTGCCGTGTTGGTCTCATAGTGCTGCAGCACGCGGTTATACAGCCCCACCACCTGGGGGTGCCACAGCCACTCCGCCCCCTTCGGGTGCTTAGCCACCTCTGAGAAGGTGGACAGTTCCTGGTTCCGTCGCTATAGAGATCAGGGGGATAGATTCATTACAGAAAAAATATTTCATGGTCCCATATCCATCAGGATTGCATGACGACATACTGTACATGCTTCAGTGTCTTGATGTTCAGCCGTAATTTGATATTTCCTTTGGGCTTGTGTAAATGACACCTACCTCTTTTGCTTTTTTGCTCTGTGGGGTGAAACAGCCAATGGAGTCAGTCTCAGTAGTGGCTCTGGCCCGCGTAGGCCCCTCCAGTCGCAGTAGGGTTGAGGGAGGGATCTCACTGTACAGCTGATAAGACAGGTTCCTCAGGACACACACTGCATTCTCTACACCCTGCAGGCACAGACAAAGATGGAGGGGAGAGAGAGGGTGAGATGGAAACACTGGTGACCATTGTGTCTCTCAGAGCAGCCTGCGTTACATAAGGCACAGCAGATAGGCCACAGCATGACCAGTCTGGCTGTCTGGTAGATAATACAAACAGTACCACTAATGATGAACTGTACAGATACTTTTATTGGCTCTCACTCTACCCCAGCTGAACCAATGAGTTGCTGAAGCCTGTAGTATATGAGATCAAAACAAATGAGATATTAAATCAGGGAAAAGGGTTTGACCTGAAAGAACATGCCCAGAAAAAGAATCAAGTTGTGAAAGAAACACACAATAATGTGACATAGGTAGAACAGTTGAGGTGTACTTTGTCCTCCGATTTCTCATCCTGAAGGGAGTTCTGGATGTAGGCCACCAGAGAGTCCACCAGCCCTCGCATGTCTCTCATCTGCTGCCTCGTCCTCTCGTTCACCGAGCTCAGGTTCCTGAACAGAGGAAGAGAGTACAGAGAAGTTGTATACAGTACAAGTATCAGTCCGTGCACAGTGTGTATGTATTCAACATGTAGGCAGTATAGCTACCTCAGGCAGCCTGTGGTGTTGTAGAAGATGTCTGCCTCAGATGGACTCTGACGGATCAGCTCTGAATCTCCACCACTGCACAGCGGCACCAGCACCCTCTCTGTGAGCTCACTCAATGTCTCTCTGGCCAACCTCTCCTTCAGACTGTCCTTAGAGGACATGTTCCACAGAATACCTGCAGGACAGACAGAGGAGAGAGAGGGTCTATTGAACTGTTGGATACACAAAACAGCCTCTATGACCAGGATAGAGAGTGTGCTGATAACTTCAATAGGTCTAAATAATCACTATTATCACAGTGGGATTCATGTCATATGATGCCAAAGTAAACCCTTGGGAGCCTATTTTCTATGTGGCCTATAAATAATATCTGATGTATCAATATCAAATGTATTTATTGATTTATTTTACTAGGCAAGTCAGTTAAGAAGAAATTCTTATTTTCAATGACGGCCTAGGAACAGTGGGTTAACGGCCTGTTCAGGGGCAGAACAACAGATTTGTACCTTGTCAGCTCGGGGAATTGAACTTGCAACCTTTCGGTTACTAGTCCAACGCTCTAACCACTAGTCCAACGCTCTAACCACTAGGCTACCCTGCCTACATGCGCCAAAAACAACAGGTGTAGACCTTACAGTGCAACGCTTACTAAGTTCTTAACCAACAATGCAGTTAAGAAAATAAGTGTTAAGACAGTATTTACTAAAATAAACTGAAGTAAAAAATAAATAAAATAAAAAAATAAGACAAATTGAATAAAAAGCAACAAAAAAGTAACAGTAGCAAGGCTATATACAGGGGGCACTGGTCCAGAGTCAATCTGCGGGGGCACCGGTTAGTCAAGGTAATTGAGGTAATATGTACATGTAGGTAGACGTAAAGGGACTGTGCATGGATAATAAACAGAAAGTAGCAGCAGCGTAAAAATGGGGGAACAATGCTAATAGTCCGGGTAGCCATTTGAGTCTTATGGATTGGGGGCAGAAGCTGTTAGAAGCCTTTTGGACCTCCTACGGATCTGTAATGGGAAATATTATTTCTAAACTCAGCAAAAAAAGAAACGTCCTCTCACTGTCAACTGCGTTTATTTTCAGTAGACATAACATGTGTAAATATTTGTATCAACATAACAAGATTCAACAACTGAGACAAACTGAACAAGTTCCACAGACATGTGACTAACAGAAATTGAATAATGTGTCCCTGAACAAAGGGCGGGGGGGGTCAAAATCAATAGTAACAGTATCAGCATTAAGTACTGCAGTGAATCTCCTCCTCATGGACTGCACCAGATTTGCCAGTTCTTGCTGTGAGATGTTACCCCACTCTTCCACCAAGGCACCTGTGCAAGTTCCCAGACATTTCTTTGGGGAATGGCCCTAGCACTCACCCTACGATCCAACTGGTCCCAGACGTGCGCAATGGGATTGAGATCTGGGCTCTTCGCTGGCAATGGCAGAACACTGACATTCCTGTCTTGCAGGAAATCACGCACAGAACGAGCAGTATGGCTGGTGGCATTGTCATGCTGGAGGGTCATGTCAGGATGAGCCTGCAGGAAGGGTACCACATGAGGGAGGAGGATGTCTTCCCTGTAACGCACAGTGTTGAGATTGCGTGCAATGACAACACGCTCAGTCCGATGATGCTGTGACACACCGCCCCAGACCATGATGGACCCTCCACCTCCAAATCAGTCCCGCTCCAGAGTGCAGGCCTCAGTGTAATGCTCATTCCTTCGATGACCATCACCCCTGGTGAGACAAAACCGCGACTCGTCAGTGAAGAGCACTTTTTGCCAGTCCTGTCTCGTCCAGCGACGGTGGATTTGTGCCCATAGGCGACGTTGTTGCCGGTGATGTCTGGTGAGGACCTGCCTTACAACAGGCCTACAAGCCCTGAGTCCAGCCTCGCTCAGCCTACTGTGGACAGTTTGAGCACTGATGGAGGGATTGCGCGTTCCTGGTGTAACTCGGGCAGTTGTTGTTGCCATCCTGTACTTGTCCCGCAGGTGTGATGTTTGGATGTACCGATCTTGTGCAGGTGTTGTTACACGTGGTCTGCCGCTGCGAGGATGATCAGCTGTCCGTCCTGTCTCTCTGTAGCGCGGTCTTAGGCGTCTCACAGTACGGACATTGCAATTTATTGCCCTGGCCACATCTGCAGTCCTCATGCCTCCTTGCTGCATGCCTAAGGCACGTTCACGCAGATGAACAGGGACCCTGGGCATCTTTCTTTTGGTGTTTTTCAGAGTCAGTAGAAATGCCTCTTTAGTGTTCTAAGTTTTCATAACTGTGACCGTTCCACAGGTGCATGTTCATTAATTGTTTATGGTTCATTGAACAAGCATGGGAAACAGTGTTTAAACCCTTTACAATGAAGATCTGTAAAGTTATTTGGATTTTTACGAATTATCTTTGAAAGACAGGGTCCTGAAAATGGGACGTTTCTTTTTTTTGCTGAGTTTATAATACATTAACTATCACAGTATGATACGAATCTCAGGGAAGGGATTTACGGAGCATAAGTGACACATTTATCGCCCAAACACTAGTTTATATAATGGCCGAGGCTGCGGATCCGTAGGTAATCCAGCCCCGTCCCGCCCCCTTGGATCCCTT
Organism: Brachymystax lenok tsinlingensis; assembly: GCA_030435695.1. NCBI lineage: Eukaryota > Metazoa > Chordata > Actinopteri > Salmoniformes > Salmonidae > Brachymystax > Brachymystax lenok. The sequence continues at coordinate 35,339,628 of CM059819.1, read as the reverse complement.
TTCCCCCAGAGCGGAAGATCCCAATCACGTTCTGCTCATGTGTTTCTTTATCTCTACTTTACTCACCAGTTTTTGTGGTCACCCTTCCTTCACATTTCTCACTGTCAGTCATGAATTATAATTATTTTACAGGTGAAGTTTTACAGGTGAAATGCCATGCAGCGTCTGCATACCAACCATTTGATCTCAATCCAATTAATGGGGATATGCATATAGATCTTCTTGAGTTAACAACACTGTAGGCTACTTCACTGTTTTCAATTAGGTACAGTGAGCAAAAATGTTAGCAGATGGTGTTAAACTGTAGCACTGTAGCTTACCTGTGTTTAGTTATCATCAAAGCACATATTTTGCCTAGTGGTGCGCATTGCTGAGTTTTGGACACTGTCACACCCTGATCTGTTTCACCTGTCCTTGTGACGGTCTCTACCCCCTCCAGGTGTTTCCCTGGCGTATTTATCCCTGTGTTTCCTGGTCTCTCTGTGTCAGTTCGTCTTGTATGTTCAAGTCAACCAGCGTGTTTTTTCCCGTGCTCCTGCTTTTCTATTCTCTTTTACTAGTCCTCTAGGTTTTGACCTTTGCTGTTTTTTCTGGACTCCATTCCCGCCTGCCTGACCATTCTGCCGGCCCTGACCTCGAGCCTGCCTGCCATTCTGTACCTCTGAACTGGTTTTGACCTTTTGCCTGTCCACGACCAATCTCTTGGCTACCCCTTTTGGATTGTTAATAAACATCTTGGACTCTAACCATCTGCCTCCTGTGTCTGCATCGGAGTCTCGCCTTGTGCCCTTATAGCCACATGAGAAAAATTCAGCCATTTGCACAATCATCTTAAAATCTCATATGAATGTTTTAATTTTTTTTTTTTTACAGTAACGTTATACTATGCTATTACATTCAGTTATGTATAATAGTATCATTATGTGATGTTGCAGACATTGAGGCTGAATCAATCTAACTTTATTAAGCAAGCACCATTCCCCAGAGTAGTCTGTTCTCTGGGCAGCCAAACAGTAGAGCAGAGACTGTACGTAAAGTAGAGAATTATGCACATTCGCAGAAGCTTCGGACCTTTAGCTGTCGGGAAGTGGGGTCCAGAGAAGTTGGATCCGCAGCTACTCCGTTATCTTATTAGCCAATGAAAGGTCAGTGGCTCCACATACCTTCCAATCAACTGATCAGAGCAGCATGGCCCTCTCTCTCTCTGTGAAGTGCAGTTGACCCAGTGGAGGGTTCAAATACATACAGGGTCCAGGAATCTCAAGGACTATTTACTCAGCAGGAGGCAGCAAAGCATGAACAAAGCACAAGAGACTGCTGGGAAATTATGCTGCCCCTTTCAATGGGCTGAGGGATTTGAGTGTCCTCAGCTTGACCCACTTACAAAGGGAACCTCTATTACATAGTTACTACCAGTCCACATGCTCAACCTGTATACAGACAGATTCTCTCTCTGCAGACAAGAATTACGCTCCGTTATACTTGACAGAATCTTCAGCACCTGAGTGATAAAAATATATTGCCTAAAAATGTGTGGTGGGCAACAATATTTGATAATTCAATTTGATATCAATATCGGTTTTTGCTTGCGGTTACCTTTCACAATTATGTAAAAACAAACATACATCACCATTTCTGCAAGCACAAAACCCTCTCAACTTAACTGCCTGCTGATGGGGCATCAACTGGCTTTTCATTGTATCCAAAGTAGTTGGGTAGGTTAAACCCGTAGAACATTCACACAGCAAGCAGTTTGTATTTGTATTTATTATGGATCCCCATTAGTTCCTGCCAAAGCAGCAGCTACTCTTCCTGGTGTCGAGCAAAATTAAGGCAGTTTATACATTACATTCACAGATTTCACAACACACTGTGTGCCCTCAGGCCCCCTACTACACCACTACCACATATCTACAGTACTAAATCCATGTGTATGTATCGGGTGTGTGTGTATGCATGTGTCTGTGCCAATGTTTGTGTTGCTTCACAGTCCCCGCTGTTCCATAAGGTGCTTTTTTAATATGTTTTTTAAATCTAATTTTACTGCTTGCGTCAGTTACTTGATGTGGAATAGAGTTCCATGTAGTACTGTGTGCCTCCCATAGTCTGTTAAGGAATTGGAGACTGTGAAGAGACCTCTTGTGGCATATCTTGTGGGGTATGCATGGGTGTCCGAGCTGTGTGCCAGTAGTTTAGACAGACAGCTTGGTGCATTCAACATGTCAATACCTCTCATGGAGTCAATACCTCTCTCATAGTGATGAAGTCAATCTCTCCTCCACTTTCAGCCAGTAGAGATTGACATGCATGTTATTAATATTAGCCCTCTGTGTACATCCAAGGACCAGCCGTGCTGCCCTTTTCTGAGCCAATTGCAATTTTTTGTGGCACCTGACTATAAGTCAAGGTGCGACAAAACTAGGGCTTGTAGGACCTGCCTTGTTGATAGTGTTGTTAAAATGGCAGAGCATCGCTTTATTATAGACAGACTTCTCCCCATCTTAGCTACTACTGCATCAATATGTTTGACCATGACAGTTTACAATCTAGGGTATTCTCAACTTGCTCAATTTCCACAAGATTTAGTTGAGGTTTAGGGTTTAGGGAGTGTTTTGTCCAAATACAATGCTTTTAGTTTAGAAATATTTAGGGATAACTTATTCCTTGCTACCCACTCTGAAACTAACTGCAGCTCTTTGTTGAGTGTTGCAGTCATTTCAGTCGCTGTAGTAGCTGACGTGTATAGTGTTGAGTCATCCACATACATAGACACTCTGGCTTTACTCAAAGTCAGAGGCATGTCGTTAGTAATAATAGAAAAAAGCAAGGGGCCTAAACAGCTACCCTGGGGAATTCCTGATTCTAATATTTGAGAGGCTTCCATTAAAGAACACCCTCTGTGTTCTGTTAGACAAGTAACTCTTTATCCACATTATAGCAGGGGTAAAGCCATAACACATGTTTTTCCAACAGCAGACTATGATCAATAATGTCAAAAGCTGCACTGAAGTCTAACAAGACAGCCCCCACAATCATTTTATCATCAATTTCTCTCAGCCAATCATCAGTCATGTGTGTAAGTGCTATGCTTGTTGAGTGTCCTTCCCTATAAGCATGCTGAAATTCTGTTGTCAATTTATTTACTGCGAAATAGCATTGTATCTGGTCAAACAATTTTTTCCAGAAGTTTACTAAGGGTTGGTAACAGGCTGATTGGTCGGCTATTTGAGACAGTAAAGGGGGCTTTACTATTCTTGGGTAGCGGAATTACTTTAGTTTCCCTCCAGGCCTGAGGGCACACGCTCTCTAGTAGGCTTAAATTGAAGATGTGGCAAATAGGATTGGCAATATCGTCTGCTATTATCCTCAGTAATTTTCCATCCAGATTGTCAGACCCTGGTGGCTTGTCATTGTTGATAGACAACAATAATTTTTTCACCTCTTCCACACTGACTTTACGGAATTCAAAAGTACAATTCTTGTCTTTCATAATTTGGTCCGATGTACTTGGATGTGTAGTGTCAGCATTTGTTGCTGGCATGTCATCCCTAAGTTTGCTTATCTTGCCAATGAAAAAGTCATTAAAGTTGTTTGCAATATCAGTGGGCATTGTGATGAGCCATCTGATTCAATGAATGAAGTAGCCGGGTTGGCTTTTTTTCCCAAAATGTCATTTGTCTGGACTTCTCAAAGCCGTAGAAGTAAACATAAAATAAAACATTCACACAGTAGCAATGTTATTCATAAAACTGATATGATATTGGTTAGAAAAAAGCAAATGGCATTGATATAGAATTTCCATATCGGTGTCCATCACTACTAAAAATATATTCTATTTGGGATTTAAACTTTATTAGCTTTATGTTGGTCTCGAATTTTAAAAAAGTGTTTATTTGAATCTCTGATTGGGGACATGTCACTTTGACTGTTTTGCTTTTGTTGCTCTCATACTGACACAGTATTTCCTTGAATTTAACATTTTTACTTAGTTTGAGATCCAAGCTGATTGTTAAAGTATATAGATGATCTTACCAGTGATGTTCTTGCGAAGCTCCTCATCTGGTTCGTTCAGGACACTGATGAGCTTGGCTGATCCCCCAGCCTCAATGAGGGCTGCCTTGTTGTCCATGTTCTCATAGATGAGGTTGCGTGTAGCGCCTGTAGCGTAGCGCTGGACCTCCTGGCTGTCACTGCTGAAGAGCTGCACCAGGGCTGGGACACCCTTCAGCAGACGCACCTGTAGACAGACAGGTGGATGATTGACTAGTCTATATGACTATCAGGCTGACTTACTAAGCCATAACAAGACAATAAATTATATATTACAATGGCATTTTTGACAAGAGCATGGAGAACTCCGTTTAGTTTAAACAGTAGGGCTGTAAATTCCATTTTGGGCAATGAAGTACGTTACTGTAAATGGCTATTTATTGAGAAGGAGCTGTTACCTGATTCTTGGCATCACTGCTATGGTAACATTGGTGCTGGATGTAGGCTGCTCCCAGCACCTGCATGGCTGTGTCGGACATGGAGAGATAGTTGACCGCGGTGGGCATGTCTAAATTGTGCATTCTGTCCACAAACACCAGGGAGGAAAAAGAGTAAGGTTAATCAAAAACCTATAAAAGTTATGTAAGAAGAACACAATGTACCTAGGGCTAAGTTTGTCCGTTTGATATTGCATGAGATTTGAACAGCCCACGCATCTCTCACCCTCCGAGTTTCTCGTTGCTGTCAGCTGAATCCCTGCCTCCATCAGGCACGTCCATGCCTTTCCCCACACTCTTCATGCTGTGTAAGGAGGCCGGTCGGGGCAGGGAGTTCTGGTACAGCCCCCAGCCTCCGCACACACTGGCACTGCCCCCGCCAGACACCTGCTGCCACTGTTGCAGCCCTGACACTGAGCTCAGATGTTGCTGCTGCTGTTGTCTGTTGTTGATGCGACTAATGGTACGGTGGGCGGGGCCTTTGTAGGAGTGCTGGTAAACTAGGTCCTCCTCTCTCCACCCACCGCTACCACCTCCCGCCAGGGTTCCACTGAGGGTGCGCCTCATCGTTGCTGGTGCAGGTATACCTCCACCATGGTAGGAGTGGCACTCTGTGGCCATGCCATCCCGGGCCACCCAACTGGCCACTGGGTTGGGCTGCTGGTGGGGCAGGGTGAGCAGGCCTCCCACACCCTGGACCACTGCCTCTTGGTCATCCTGACAAACTGATCTGGACCTGGTGGTCCTCGCCCGGCTGGTCTGGTAGCCACCCAGCTGGATGTCGTCATGGTGGAAGTAGCCAGTGTTGACTGGAGGCTGGCTGATTCTGTATCTGGGTCCTAACTCCACAGCTGAGCGAGACGAGTACCCACCTCCCAAGTACTGCTGGGATACCGGGGGCATCTAGAGGACATACAGAGAGGACACTGTTACACTTAACTATCTACACTACAATAATCCCCAAAAAGTAAACATTGGCCAAACTGTCTAGTCTAAAAATGTGGTAATGGGTAAGATGTTTTTAGACTCTTTGGGCAGTTGAATCCTGTCCAGAGATGTGTGTTCCTGTGTCTCATCTAAACATAGTTATGGTAGGTACCTGTGAAATACTACATGTATGTGCTGTGAGGGTGCAGCTGTAAAGTGTGTCACTGTGATAGGACTGTGGAGCTTCTTTTTTTAACGCATACCTCTCCTGGTTAAGATAAGGGACAAAGGTGGCGTGGCATGGCAAGCAGCTAGAAAAGCAGGACTTTGGGGGTGTTATATTAGGGTTTATCATGAAGGCAAAAATAAACACAACTAAACATTAGAAAATTTGAAGTCCTACAGTACTCACCTTCATGGTCCTGCTCCCTGTGTTATACACCATTGACTTAGAGCTGAATCTGGGGTTGTAAGTGTTATATCTCACTGTGCCACCATGGTCTACATGTGGATAGAGAAAGACTTTGTCTTAGACAGAGACTGCAACCACAACTTTCTCCTGAGATTACAACTTCATAATTAGTCTAATTGCATATTAATTAAGCTATAATGTGTCTTGCAAAGCACCTGTTCTTGTTACCAAAAAATGTGACAAATGATGACTCTGATTGGCTTCTTGCCACTTGCTTTGCTATTTGGACTCATGGTTACTATGTTTGTGCATGAGAAAACAACAACAATATCAGCCTCAGCTGTACACCAACACAAGCAGCAAACATGTAGAAATGTAAACACACACCCAGGGAGATATTGCACAATACCTCATGTTTTAGAGGGGATTAGCCTAAAACTGGAGCTGCACTGTACTGAGATATGGAAACTTTGAGGGAAGAAACAAGATAATGTTGGACTAAGCAAGCAGAGTAGTATACCTTTGGGAGACTCTTTGTTTTGTGAGAGAGTGCATTAAAACAGACCCTGGAATTTCATACTGGACCAGCTAAACGCATAATGACCACTAGAAAGTAATGCTGACACTATAGCTTAACTAATATGGTATAGTGAGGGTTAACTGAGAGGATATGTCCCAGTGAGGCTGACTCCTGGCAGAATGACCTAGCAGGGGCTGAGAGAGGCCAACTGAACTGTGTGGGAGGATTGCATGCCTGAGAGTTGACAATGAACAGGCCAATTCTGCCAGGTCAAAAGAGTGTCTACTTGCTCACAGGAAACGGCTACAAAAACATTGATTTACGCTGACTACAGACGCTCACTTCAATCTGATATTAATATGGGTCCTTTTACATATATATTAACTCATTCACTTTAATAGTGATATAAAAAACAAAGGGGAGGTTTGTTAAACTAATTCCCTGCATGCACAAAGTTGTCTCTGCACTGTGTGAGAGCTGAGCTCTGTCCACTACTTTGCAGGTCAGTGTTACTCTACCTTTAGGTCTGAACATTAGGACATAAAAATCTGATTTTCTTACTGTGTATACAAGCACTGTATGTTTTGACTGTATAACCATGGCAATAGTGTGATAATATGTTGTAAGTCATTTGAGACAGTATTATCTATAGCCCCCTGTTGAGTTTGAATAAGAGTTGCCATAACATAAGCTTTTGTCAAATAGACTATGCATTATATTCCCAATACCCCCTCCATTATGAGTTTTACACACACACACACACACACACACACACACACACACACACACACACACAAATATGATCAATGTACTTCACTGCTGAGTGAAATAGGCCTACTATCACTGTACGTTTTCAATCAAACTTTCTTAATTACAGTTTATAACAGCACTATAATTAACAGTATAGTTTTCCCAACTCAAGTTGTTTGCCTTCTCATTGCAAAACACAGGCAGCAGACTGATTTATGTGTTGGTTTCACATAGTTCTTTCTGAGACGCCATCTGACCACAATATCCAACCCAACCCAACCCACTCAACCCTGTCCAAAATAGAACATGAGCTGAGCAGCTTGGTGCTACTGATAACCAATTCTGAAGAGCTGAATGGATGGACATGAATGTTCCATACATCGGAGGGTCCCATTTTTTTAATAAGAGCTTTATGTTATCAATAATCACCATGACTAGCAGTTCAAAACGACCATTATACTTTATTGTGCATCATTTCCCTCCCCAATCCTGTAAAAAATGATGTCATAAGGTGTCAACTATCCGAAATGGACATGCTCAAAACATTGCCTAGTAAACTAGCTACCTAAGGATAGCATTCTAGTGTTAAAAAAATAAACAACTGTGTAACCATGTTGAGGAATCCAGCTAAATTGTCCTTCTATTAGTATGAAATAATGAAATGAAATAATCTTTAAACCCTTAAGTGTTAAATCAGTCAGCACAAGGACCAAAAGCTCAGAGACTAAATACTACCCTTTTCTTCAATAATTAGCTGAGTTTCTCTTCTGTCACTTATGAGCCATGTGACTGTTACTTGTTCATACTGTATAGGCATCAATCTTCTGCTAAAATCTAAAGCCTCGGGTGCCACAGCCTTGTAAGATGCGAATGACAAACCCATGAAAAGGAATGTGTCACTCCCATAATATGGTTCATTGCCACATGCAGTGATGATTCCTGGCTGTGACTAAATGTTATGCTTTTTCAGAATATCACATCTTCTGTGTAAAAGCATGTGTATAAATAACTTTTTATATACAGAATTACTGTGAAAGTTTGGCATCTGGCAAGACAGACTGAACGCTTTACTGGTTTGGCATAGCATCTGTTGACACCATGACTACAGATGTGAGGACCATTGGTGAGATCACTCAGATGTGTTACCTTGCCCCTGCATGTTATGAAATACCTACAGGGCTGCATTTTTATGGCATGCATGAGAGAGTAATATAGCCTAGATGGGGAGTTGGAGGTGGTCTTAAGGGAAACCTCTGTACCTTAATATGGATTACTCACACCACACTATAAGCCCTTAACGCCATCTGGTACCAGCAAGACTAGTCTGCCAAGACAAGGTCTAGTTTCACTGATTAGAATACAATAATAATCAATCAATATTGACAAGTCTTTAGGCTACCAATGATAAAATGACCTTTTCCATGTTTTGTATGTCAAAGGAAAACAGAGCATAGTATATTTGGACTGGACTTGTGTTGAAAGAGTAGGATTGAGCCATCTTCCATAAGGGTGTAATTTAAAGAATTCCAAACTTTTTTCATTAATATTTGGTCTGGTCTACACACAGCTGGTAATTCGTGTGTGCGTTTAAATTGAAAAACAAGAGCCCCACATTTCTAAAATGTAAAATAAGTTGCCCACCTGGGGAAATGCAGTTCGATCCGTTCAGTCGTGTGAGGGATGAAGACCTCTTTTCGGCGAGGCGCAAATGGACTTGTTGTTGAACCCTCTTAGCCCTTTCCACCTCGTCCATTATAGAACCCCTCGGTCCCAACTGCACATCGGACGGGACTGCATAAGTGGTGACCGCGGTGTTGGGCTGTAGGGCGGACAGAAAGCAGCTCTCGGAAGCAACGGTCGCACTCATTGCGTAAACCGCAAATTGAAACAATCCTTTAAAATTGACAGAGGACAATCAAATAAAGTCCCTAGTTCGTTATTATTTGTAAATGACGCCCAGCTCCTATGTATAAAGTGGCAGACTCATGCACTAATCTCTTATAATTCCCAAAAGCACGCAGATCACCCTGCTATACTGCCTTCTGAACGTATGCGTGCCTCCTCGAGCCAAACGCTAGGAGGAGTTATTTGATGTCACGCAGTCTCACATTGGCCATACATAGCCTACTGCAGCAGCTGCAGCTAAATACACTTGGAGAATGTTTCAATTAAAGCTGGAATCCTTAGTTACAACATACATTTTTGGATATAAAGTAAAGGAACTGTTCCAGTGAAAATCGAAATTGTAAAAGTTCACATTCTGTTAACTCATATGTTGTTGACTCATTCTATCCTCGTATAGACTCGTATTTGTGGCCAAAGCATAAAACACTTCAAAAAACCCACCTCAAAGTTGTAGGTTATCTCAATGCTTGCCAATCAGCGGTCTACTGGCATGATTATTTTTAATGACCGGTATATGCCCATAATATTCTGTTGTTGGGGTATGCTCTCACGATTTCAACACAGAAAAGCTGTTTTTCGACTAACTAAACTATTTCAGTCATATTGTAATTGATTATAGGTAATATACAAAATAAATCTGGAAACAAACAATGTATAGCCTCAAAACGTGTTTAAAACTATAATTTTGAGATTGTGGATGGTCAGTCGCTGCATCCATAGCTCTGTCTATGAATTTGAGAGTGGTTACATTTCTCCAGGCCCATCCCTAGACTTTCTACCACAACACAGGCCTGGTAACCATTATGTTATTGTTTCAATTAAGAATACCAGCTTTAAGCCAAGGCAGGCAGCATACTTTATTATCTTGTTTTTCCCTCACTACTGAATTGATGTGAAATTAGTTATTTAATTAGCCTATTAGCTATGTAAAGACAGGAAATAATTTGAGACCATGTCATCTCCTTTTGAACCAACATTGCATACCTTACCATCTTTGACCTATGCCCAGTTTTAGGTACCTAATGTAGGCGCTGTACATGGTACAGCGTGGTGCAAGATACAATAGGATACTCAAAAGGCTTACATGTATCATTATCCCATCAGATAATCCAAACACCCCAACATAGTCAGATTAAGGGACTCACCATCATAATAGGTGTCAGTATCCTTTGCCAGAGTGTTTAAAATATTTTCTAGTATTTTTAGTATTCTTCCTGTCCTCTTCTTCCTGTCCTCTTCAGTTAGCTCTAGTCCGTCTGTTCTTTTTTCCTGAAATCTAAGGTCTTCTAGGGAGGTGGTGGTTTTAGACTAAGGAGTGCTGAGGGCTCACCCCTGATTTAACCCTTCCCTAATACTCCACGCCCTGGCCCGACTTAGATGAAGATGGGAGTATGGGTGAGTGATCAATACAGAGAGAAAGATGAGTCAAAAAGGAGAGGTTAGAAGTGAAGATGTGAGAACATATTTAAACCAAATGTATCTAAATGAATCACAAACTGTCAGGGCCCAAAATTGTTATAGTGATATCAATGGGTTTGATGTCAGTGTACTGGTTCTGTTTGGTGAAGATTTTGTATGAGTGTGTGGTTAGATCAGAGGGTTGGACCAGAGGGTTAAAAGTGTTGACCTTAGCATAGCCTGCACTGTATGCCATTAACTTTCTCTCATGAACAGGCTGCTGTCATTGATTATGTAGTCAATCAATCAATCAATCAAATGTATTTATAAAGCCCTTCTTACATCAGCTGATGTCACAAAGTGCTGTACATAAACCCAGCCTAAAACCCCAAACAGCAAGCAATGCAGGTGTAGAAGCACAGTGGCTAGGAAAAACTTCCTAGAAAGGCCGGAACCTAGGAAGAAACCTAGAGAGGAACCAGGCTATGAGGGGTGGGGTGTCCTCTTCTGGCTGTGCCGGGTGGAGATTATTACAGAACATGGCCAAGATGTTCAAATGTTCATAGACGACCAGCAGGGTCAAATAATAATAATCACAGTGGTTGTAGAGGGTGCAACAGGTCAGCACCTCAGGAGTAAATGTCAGTTGGCTTTTCATAGCCCATCATTCAGAGTATCTCTACTGCTCCTGCTGTCTCTAGAGAGATGGAAACAGCAGGTCTGGGACAGGTAGCACGTCCGGTCAACAGGTCAGGGTTCCATAGCCGCAGGCAGAACAGTTGAAACTGGAGCAGCAGCATGATCAGGCAGACTGGGGACAGCATCGAGTCATCAGGCCATGTAGTCCTGAGGCATGGTCGTAGGGCTCAGGTCCTCCGAGAGAGAAAGAAAGAAAGAAAGAGAGAAAAAGAGAGAGAATTAGAGAGAGCATACTTAAATTCACACAGGACACCGGATAAGACAGGAGAAATACTCCAGATATACAGTGAGAGAAAAAAGTATTTGATCCCCTGCTGATTTTGTAAGTTTGCCCACTGACAAAGAAATTATCAGTCTATAATTTTAATGGTAGGTTTATTTGAACAGTGAGAGACAGAATAACAACATTGCATTTTAATGAGGGAAATAAGTATTTGACCCCCTCTCAATCAGAAAGATTTCTGGCTCCAAGGTGTCTTTTATACAGGTAACGAGCTGAGATTAGGAGCACACTCTTAAAGGGAGTGCTCCTAATCTCAGTTTGTTACCTGTATAAAAGACATCTGTCCACAGAAGCAATCAATCAATCAGATTCCAAACTCTCCACCATGACCAAGACCAAAGAGCTCTCCAAGGATGTCAGGGACAAGATTGTAGACCTACACAAGGCTGGAATGGGCTACAAGACCATCGCCAAGCAGCTTGGTGAGAAGGTGACAACAGTTGGTGCGATTATTTGCAAATGGAAGAAACACAAAAGAACTGTCAATCTCCCTCAGCCTGGGGCTCCATGCAAGATCTCACCTCGTGGAGTTGCAATGATCATGAGAACAGTGAGGAATCAGCCCAGAACTACACGGGAGGATCTTGTCAATGATCTCAAGACAGCTGGGACCATAGTCACCAAGAAAACAATTGGTAACACACTATGCCGTGAAGGACTGAAATCCTGCAGCGCCCGCAAGGTCCCCCTGCTCAAGAAAGCACATATGCATGCCCATCTGAAGTTTGCCAATTAACATCTGAATGATTCAGAGGACAACTGGGTGAAAGTGTTGTGGTCAGATGAGACCAAAATGGAGCTCTTTGGCATCAACTCAACTCGCCGTGTTTGGAGGAGGAGGAATGCTGCCTATGACCCCAAGAACACCATCCCCACCGTCAAACATGGAGGTGGAAACATTATGCTTTGGGGGTGTTTTTCTGCTAAGGTAACAGGACAACTTTACCGCATCAAAGGGACGATGGACGGGGCCATGTATCGTCAAATATTGGGTGAGAACCTCCTTCCTTCAGCCAGGGCATTGAAAGTGGGTCGTGGATGGGTATTCCAGCATGACATTGACCCAAAACACACGGCCAAGGCAACAAAGGAGTGGCTCAAGAAGAAGCACATTAAGGTCCTGGAGTGGCCTAGCCAGTCTCCAGACCTTAATCCCATAGAAAATCTGTGGAGGGAGCTGAAGGTTCGAGTTGCCAAACGTCAGCCTCGAAACCTTAATGACTTGGAGAAGATCTGCAAAGAGGAGTGGGACAAAATCCCTCCTGAGATGTGTGCAAACCTGGTGGCCAACTACAAGAAATGTCTGACCTCTGTGATTGCCAACAAGGGTTTTGCCACCAAGTACTAAGTCATGTTTTGCAGAGGGGTCAAATACTTATTTCCCTCATTAAAATGCAAATCAATTTATAACATTTTTCACATGCGTTTTTCAGGATTTTTTGTTGTTGTTATTCTGTCTCTCACTGTTCAAATTATCCTACCATTAAAATTATAGACTGATAATTTCTTTGTCAGTGGGCAAACATACAAAATCAGCAGGGGATCAAATACTTTTCCCCCTCACTGTAGGGCAGCAGCCTCTAAGGTGCAAGTTTGAGTAACCGGGTGGTAGTGGGCTAGTGATGACTATTTAACAGTCTGATGGCCTTGAGATAGAAGCTCTCTCTTCCCCATCTTTGATGCACCTGTACTGACCTCGCCTTCTGGATGATAGGGGGGTGAACAGGCCGTGGCTTGGGTGGTTGATGTCCTTGATTATCTTTTTGCCCTTCCTGTGACATCGGGTGCTGTAGGTGTCCTGGGGGGCGGGCAGTGTGCCCCCGGTGATGCATTGGGCACCACCCTCTAGAGCCCTGGTGTTTCGGGCGGTGCAGTTGTCGTACCAGGTGGTGATACAGCCTGACAGGATGCTCTCAATTGTACATCTGTAAATGTTTGTGAGGGTCTTAGGGGCCAAGCCACATTTTTTCAGCCTCTTGAGTTTGAATAGGCGTTGTTGTGCCTTCTTCCCCACACTGTCTGTGTGGGTGGACAATTTCAGATTGTCAGTGATGTGTATGCAGAGAAACCTTAAGCTTTTCACCTTCTCAACCATGTCCCGTTGATGTGAATAAGGGCGTGCTCTCTCTGTTGATTCCTGAAGTCCACAATCAGCTCCTTCATTTTGACGTTGAGGGAGATGTTATTTTCCTGGAACCACTTTGCCAGGGCCCTCACCTCCTCCCTGTAGGCTGTCTCATCATTGTTGGTAATTAGGCCTACTACTGTTGTCATCTGCAAACTTGATGATTGAGTAGAGGTGCGCGTGGCCATGCAGTCATGGGTGAAAAAGGAGTACAGGAGGGGGCTGAGCACGCACCCTTGTGGGGCCCCTGTGTTGAGGATCAGCGTAGCGGAGTTGTTGTTTCCTACATTTCCCACCTGGGGGCGGCCCGTCAGGAAGTCCAGGATCCAGTTGCACAGGGCGGGGTTCAGACCCAGGGCTTTGTGTGTGCCATTCAGAGGGTGAATGGGCAAGACAAATGATTTAAGTGCTTTTGAATGGGGTATGGTAGTAGGTGCCAGTCATACCGGTTTGTGTCAAGAACTGCAATGCTGCTGGGTTCAACAGTTTCCCGTGTGTATCAAGAATGGTCCACCACCCAAAGGACATCCAGCCAGCTTGACACAACTGTGGGAAGCATTGGAGTCAACATTGGCCAGCATCCACTTTCGACACCTTGTGGAGTCCATGCCCCAACTAATATTAGGAAGGTGTTCCTAATGTTTGGTATACTCAGTGTACATGTAACTATTGATAATCTATACTGAACAAAAATATAAATGCAACATGCAACAATTTCAACTATTTTACTGAGTTACAGTTCATATAAGGAAATCAATCAATTTAAAATAAATTAGGCCCTAATCTATGGATCTCACATGATTGGGCAGGGGCGCAGCCATGGGTACCCGACAAAATGGCTTTATTACAGACAGAAATACTCCTGTTTCATCAGCTGTACTGGTCGCTGGTTTCAGACGATCCCGCAGGTGAAGAAGCCGGATGTGGAGGTCCTAGGCTGGCGTGGTTACACGTGGTCTGTGGTCGTGAGGCCGGTTGGACGCACTGCCAAATTCTCTAAAACGACGTTGGAGGCAGCTTATGGTACAGAAATTAACATTCAATTCTCTGGCAACAGCTCTGCTGGACATTGTTGCAGTCAGCATGTCAATTGCACATTGGCATTGTGTTGTGTGACAAAACTACGCATTTTAGAGTGGCCTTTATTGTCCCCAGCACAAGGTGCACCTGTGTAATGATCATGCTGTTCAATCAGCTTCTTGATATGCCACACCTGACAGGTGGATGTATTATCTTGGCAAAGGAGAAATGCTCACTGACAGGCATGTAAACAAGTGCAAAAAATAAGAAATCAGCTTTTTCTGTATATGTTTATAGTTTTGTTCAGTATGGAATTACTTTCTCCTTACAGATCATATCTTGATTTCCTGTCTAGACCCGCTGATCAAATACAAATTATGACCAATGGTGGTGACTTTTTGAATCCATAGAGGTTTCACTCTATATCCATTTAATTAGGTAACCAGGAAATATATTTTTATGGGATTAGGGTGAAGACAACCCTGGTTTAACACTTAAGAGACATTTCCACTCTAGCCTAAAATAGAAAACACTGCCAGGGCCTACCTGTCAAGGATATGTTAAGGATTTTAACAACTCATGTACTATATAAGATGTGAAAAAGACAGGTTATTTTATTTCTTATACTAAAAATTAATAGAGAATAAGAATAAAGTCATGGACATCATGCAGTATTTGTAAAATACATTTAATCCCTTAATACTTGGCAACAAAACCAACATCTAAAACAGGAGAAGGGGCACAGATTTGAGTGGCAGTGGGCTATTGAGTCTCAGTCACTACATTGTGTAGTGTTTTTACAGTAGTGCAGTGACATAGATACTAAAGAGACACTCTTTTGCTGGCGTTGTTCTTTCACCTTTGTGTTGTACCACATATACAGCCATGTCCCAACCTTTAGTTAGTAACTCAACTGATTTCTCAGTCCTGCACACTGCCACTGAAGCAGAGACCCATTATTCTTTTGACAACGTACCAGACAAAATATCACAATGAAAGGCATAGCTACATTGTCTTTACATGGTCATTAGTACAATAATATATAGCTGAACATGATACAAGACACTTAACCGTATATCAGCATGGGCATTGTGTTAACAAGACTAGGTTTTGGTTGGCTTAGAAAGCCATAGTCTATTATGTAGGACTACACAAATGATGGAGTGTGTATGTGCGAGTGTTTAAGTGCTTATGTGTGTATATAGGTGAATGTTAAGGGCCTGGTTCCACTTCAGTCCCTAACCCCTACCCCTTTAATGTTAACAGATCTGAAAGGACCGGATGGGTGTAGATAGAGTGATAGCTCCACCTAGCCCTCTAATGGACTAGATTCAAATCGGTGAACTCTGAAGGGAAGCTGAAGATCCGGTTGAGAAGTGCTTTGCAGTTGAGCAGGCAACCCTAGTCACAGTGGAGCAAGAATGTATGACAAGAGCTCCCCCTGGCTTTGGAACCATAGCAATGGAATACCATGAAGCATCACAACCGGTCTGCCGCCTAGTGGTGGGTTGGTCGTGGACTTGACCTGTTGACATGGCCAGTTGACACACAAACACAACCTCTCACAACTGCATGGTCAGTGGAATTATACAGTATCATCATACAGCACAGATACAACATTGTCCGGCAAGTCCCAGCATAATAAGATGTTTGACTGTCAGAGTATAAGCAGGCATAAAAAGGATTCTTTAAAAATAAAACTAGTTTTGTCTGAATGGCGACGTTTCTTATATATATATTTATATATATTTTTTTTGCGTTTATGGCACCTGGTATTCCCAGGCGGTCTCCCATCCCAGTACTAACCAGGCCCAAACCTGAACAGGCGTGTTCAGGGTGGTACGGCCACAAGTTAATTTTTAACCCCGTATTAATTCCCTTGGCTCATCTCTGCAACGGGCTCGGGAGAGGTGAAGGTTGAGTCATGCGTCCGCCGAAACATGACCAGCCTGGCTGCCTACTTCTTATTACACTGCCCTCTTAACCCAGATGTCAGCTGCACCAATGTGTCAGAGGAAATGCTGTTCAACTGATGACTGGAGTCAGCTTGCAGGTGTCCAGACCTGTCACAAGGAGTCGCTACAGCAAGATGAGCCAAGGAAAGCCCCATCAGCCAAATCTTCCCCTACCCCGGACGGCACTGGGCCAATTGTGCACCTTCCTATGGGGCTCCCGGTCACGGCCGGTTGTGACAGTCTGGGATCGAACCCCATGCTGTAGTGGCGCCTCAGCACTGCGGAGCAGTGTGTTTGACCGCTGCGCCAGACAAGGAGGTGAGGCTTCTGTAGGTATGCATAGTACACAGCAATAGGTTAAGGACATTCAATGTAGTTTTACAGGAACAAGGTGTTGTTGGGGAGGATGGGATATTCCACTCATAAGGCTTGGAGGCATGGGGTTTCTTTATGGCTTAGATTGGTAGGTATTATAAAAGCACATGGGAAACTATCACTTATCTTGGTTTTAGATGGGACAGACAAATCAATAGTATCCATTCACTGTTTCTTAGTGGTTGTTGTCTATGGAGAAAACTCAGGCAGACAAGCAGTGGGTGCAGAAAATTGCAGGGAGAAGGGATTCAATACAATATCCATGCTTGCCAGTCATAAAGCACTGCAAATATATACAGTTTATACATATACATTTGAAAAAAGATGATAAACCAACATAATACAATGTTTTGGACTCCAGCAAAGTAGCAATACTTTACAATGAACACAAGATAATTCCAGGATCTGTACTCGTGTGTGTGTGTGTGTTTAAATGCCATGCCAATGTAAACCTCAACATTTTGTACAGACTAACATTAGTCAAAATACAGAACAGCTATCTGTACTGACAAGAATAGTTGGTACTGTATTATCAAAAACTGTGAGAGAAGATGCATTTTTGATCTTGTACAACTGGCAAAATTGGCAAGCAACTATTTGAGGAAGTGACAGGCTATAAAAACAAAAAAGGAAGATTAATATTTTCCTTCAGTCATTGGCTAGTATCTCCAGATGTCACTAGCCCTTGCTTCTTCCCTCTGGACTTTAGTACACCGGGCTGTTGCGGATCCCACAGCACAGGACCATACTAAAGGTCATCTCAAAGATCTGACAGGAGAGAACAAAGAAATGAGAGGGGCATTATGGGTCTCTTCATAGAGATGCCAAGGATCCCTTATCTTGTATGAGCTACACTTCCACACAAGCTACA
This sequence comes from Brachymystax lenok tsinlingensis, assembly GCA_030435695.1. NCBI lineage: Eukaryota > Metazoa > Chordata > Actinopteri > Salmoniformes > Salmonidae > Brachymystax > Brachymystax lenok. The sequence continues at coordinate 35,321,901 of CM059819.1, read as the reverse complement.
TACTCTCATAATACTCACCATAATAATAGCAACTATCAGGGCAGAGATGCCAATCAGGTAAACCTTCTCGTTAAAGAGCTCCCTGATTTTGTCATGACAGTCCTGTCAAATAAAATAATACATTTGAGTCGAAATCGTACTTTGTGGTTTATGCACTATATAACCAACATTCTGTATTGTCCTCATAGTTGGCCCTAGAGTACTTACTGTAGTGGTAGCGGAGACTGACTTGGGGCAGATGTCTGTAAAACCTTGGGTGAATAATGTAGTGAATGGGTTGCTGGTGCCCCTACCACAGCATTCCAACTAAAAGAAAAAGGCACGTGTTAGTGGAGTTTTATTAGTGAGATGTGTGCCTGTGTTTGGATGTTGATATGAGATTCACTTTGCTGTGTGTTTGAAATCAGCTTACAAGCGAGTTTTGGACAGTTATGCTTTTAGTTTAAGTATGAGCTTAACTTACGGTCTCATGGAAGACCTTCAGCACAGCAGCGGCAGCCTGTTTCTTCTCCTGGTCTGTTAAAGTGGTTGCTATAGAGTTCTCGTACACATTGTCATAGAAGGTAATCAGCTCTATGGAAATCTACAACCAAAAGAACAGGAAGGTGAAATGTGTCTGGTCAGGTTATGACAGATATGGAACTCAAAGGTTATAAATGAATGTAGTTATTCCACTCTCAGTTACTTTGTCATGATCACATTAGAGCCACACTATGACATTATCAATGGCTTTTAACTCTATCATGTAGTACTGTATGCTACGCTGTGTTTCAACATACATTCTGTTTGTGTGTGTGTGTGTGTGTGTGTGTGTGTGTGTGTGTGTAAGATCAGAATTAGTATGTGTCCTCACCGAATCTTTGTGCATGAACCCAAAGATTCCAGCTGCCACCTCACAAGCGAACAGGATCACCAAGCAGGCAAAGAACTGGAGGAAAACAAAGTCATTCATTCAGTGGACAATTTAGGGGATAGCCGGGCTGGCTAGACCACATACAAGTGACTCTTTGCTGCATGGCGTTCTGTCTGTATGACTCACTGTTCCAAGAAGACACTGAGACTCCTGAATGGCACCATAGCAGCCGAGGAACCCGACAACCATCATCACTGCGCCAACAGCGATCAGGATGTGAACACCTAAAACAGAGAGGGAGAGAGAATAAACAAAGACAACTTGGTCAATAGTCAATATTCTGCAGAACATTGCTAGTGTGTTTACTCCCTTTTGATGAGTGCAGTCATCTTAACTACCACCAGGTGGCATGAGTTGGTGTTATTTCATTTAGCATGTTTTAATTCTGCCTAAATATGGAAACTTTGCAGTTATATTTACACAAGGTGCTTGGCTCTCAATCCAATGCAATAAGCATTCATTTCTCATATCAAGACGCATCCAAACATTGTAGATAAATGTTATTCTCGTGAAGAACATATGGCATAAGAATTAAAGAGAATGCAGGAGTGGGAAGGATATTTTGTTTTCAGTTGAAAGGTTTATAATATATCAAAGTTGTGTCTCGCCAGGCAGTGCATGTTTTGTTTAAACAGCTCCTTGGTGTGTTTAGATTTCATTAGCCCCTCCCGTCACGCCTTGTGTTCATCCATCAGATGCTCCGACAGGGCTAGCATGGTAACCATGGAAACCCAGGGTAGCTCTACTGACCTTGGTGTGCTGGACTGATTTTACCCATAAATTCAATCATAAAACCTGTGCTTAGAAATAGTCCAACTATGCATTTAATGCCTAGGGCCTCCCACTGAATGCCAAATCAGGGGGTTTAGGTGATATTATACAATGGGTGGGTCTAATCCTGAATGCTGATTGGTTACTTATCTTTTGTTCCACCATTATTTCTTCCCCTCTCTTCCTGTGACCTCATCATTAAACTTTAGCATGTGGTCCAGAGCAACAGTTGCCTGAGCCACCGCTTCCCAAAGCACGTAACATTATTGTTCACTGCTGTTCCCGTGACGACAACCCTGAAGTTTTGCAGGGACAGTAGTTCTGAGAAGATAGGGCTGGTGAGCTGTGTGACACACATTTATCGTCTGAACAGTGAATGCAGACCAGGGTAGAAATGACTGACTAACCACAGACAATATGTTCATTTTTAGCTCAAGAAAGTTATTTCTTTATGCTTTAGTTTACGGGCCTCTTCCCTTTCTTGTCCCCTTTCTCTTTCTGCAACCTTTCTCTATATCTCTCAGATAAATTCAGTTCATGGGGGTTTTATGCAAAGTATTACGGTACCAATTTTGATAAACCAACTTGGGAAAAAACACATCCTTTGTCTTGCTTGAGACACTATACGGGGCTTTTAGTAGGGGTACTGTATGCCACTGTCTCCTATGATCTCTCCCTCTCTCCATCCATTATCCTTAAGACCTCCACCCACACCCCACAGACTACACTGCCATTCCATCCCTCTACTCTGTCCTTGATAGATACAGGGAGGGGCCTGGTCACGAATCGGGTTCATGTTTTTTTTGTCCTGCATAATGTAATTGCAAAGCTAATTGGATTCTCGTCCTCTCCCATCCCCTCATATTCCAGTGAAGGGACACAGACGGCCAGGACAGCGCCTCTCTCCTGCCTGCTCGCCTGGCTCATTTAAAAATCGATGGCTTGGAGGCTGACCAAGTGCTCCTTAAATTTCCTTGATTGTGGCTGTGCGGCGGGGGGAATTGAATCACGGATGGGAGCTTTTTACGAGCGCTGCTCAGCCATCTCTTACCATGACATCAGAATAAAACAGGGGCGTGACCTGCATGTTTAGCAGTGGGTCGATGCAGTATCACACCCTTCTCTCTCTTTCCCTTTTCATACCACTTGTTTGAGCTATATCCATCCGTTCATGCATTTGACCAATCTATGCGTTAAACAATTTATTTCCTTTCATCTGTATACAAGTTCTAAAAATGTTGCTCTGAGAGTCAACTGGTTGGCTAAAATAGCAGACTAGACTGGAGGTCTCAGTCAGTTAATCCAAACAGCCTCAGAGGAAACTCAACATGTTTGTCTTTGTGACTAAGTTGCTTCCTGTGGTGAGCAGCAAAAACATTTTTTCCCCTGTGGGAAGCGGTGGCACCGATGACACATGGTAGCTCTCTAGATTTCATATGACCAACGTTTGAATCATCCGTCGTACCCACTTGTGTACTAGTGAGAACATGGTTGCTACCATAAGACATAATTGGATACCACTAAATTAGAGGGAAGAGTGAACAGAGCCTACACACTCTTTCCATTGTGAAGAAAGGGGCATTTCAACCAAACTAGATGTTTTTATTATTACGGAAAAATGTAAATGTTAGAACGCAAATAATGTGTGTAATTACACAAATATGGTGAGATACTGTAGGCTTTGGTCTTAGGTAAATAGTCTTTCTTCGGTTGCTCAATCAAGAGGTTCTAAACATCAGAGCCCCTGATGTGACCTTCTACTCTGACCTCACTCACAGTGGATGAATGGTGACCTACACTCTTAGCACCTTTTTGTCTATCTAGAACCTAAAAAGGGTTCTTCGGCTGACTCCATAGGGGAACCCTTTGAAGAACCCCATTTAATTACAGGTAGAACCCTTTTGGGTTCCATGTAGAACCTTTTTCCACAGAGGGTTCTACCTGGAGCCCAAAACGGGTTCTACCTGGACACCAAAACGGGTTCTACCTGGAGCCAAAACGGGTTCTCCTGTAGGGATGGCCGAAGAACCCTTTTTTCTAGGAGTGTAGTGCCCTGAAGAGACCCGGGGCCCATTCCAAGGATACTATTAACTCTTCGCCTTTGTACATTTGACTAGTTAGATTATTATAGACACGGAAGAATATTCTGAAAACTGCACTTTGTCAAGTACTGTATGTGTTAAATCCTTCAAGTAAAGATAGAGAATACAAGATGCTTCAAATAGATCTTATGTTTATTTGAAGCACGTATATTGTTCTTGGGTGCATGACAAAGGATATACAGTACAATGGATTTCCACTGAGATATCCCTGGTCATTGCTTGTATGGACATTTTATGAGAAACACAGGGAGAAGTGCTGACCACATGATCATCTAAAAAAGGTTGACTCCTGACTTCATTGTGTTTCAGTTATTGTTTTATTCAAACTATTATTGGTCTCTTTGGAGGATGCACTTTCTTTGCGTGTAATAAACACTAAACTTGGAGTTAGATTCCAATGTACACTATATAGGCCAGTTACCAATAACTGTGTTTTTAAGTTTAAATTGAAAACAATATGCCACAGACTACATTCTAAAGTTCTAAGGTACGGGTGTGACGTAAGCTCCGCTACCTCATACAAACTGAAAAGCCACTGCTTACATCACTATTTGCATGTGTCTTTGGCTGCGGAAAAACATGTAGAGGCTGTACCAGGCTGTGCACATAAACTGATACAGCACCGTGGTACTGGATAGTACAGTACTATACTAGTACAGTACTAAGTTGTGTGTGTGTGCTTGTGTGTCCGTGTGCATTAAAATCCCTGGGCAGGCAGCTGTTAGTATCATTAAATCCCTGGGCAGGCTCAGAGCCAGGGGTGGAGAGACCCTTGAGTGAGAGGAAACATAAGGTCCAACACCAGCTCTGGAACCAGTGCAGTCTATGACATCAGGCTCTCCACACCACGGTGCTAGAGTGCCCAGTCTATAGGCCTATCACAAGAGGAGAAGGTATAGGCATGAGCAAAAAGAGAGAAAGATGGACAGAGCAAGAGAAAAACAAGAGGATTGAGATGAGGATAGAGAAAGCGGTAGGGAGGTGGAGAGAGGAGTGACAAAAACAAAGGAAGGAGGAAGAGAAAAGAAAGGAGGAAAGAGAGAGGTAGACAGAGCTGAAGAGGAGGAAGGAGAGAGTGCAACACATAAGTTAAACAAACAGATGGGGACAAAGCTGAACTTCAGTGGAAAGTAACGGGCTAGAGGGGAAACTTTCAAGAAGAGGGTGGGGCAGGAATGAGGGAGGAGAGGGGGAGACTGGTGAGGAATTTTTTCCTTTCGTTTAGAAAAAAAGCAACAAGGACCATGCTCTGAAGAGAAAAATACTTTATGTAACTGTGATTATTAAAAAATGTTGTGCTGTGTGTACGTTAAAGTCCCCCTCCTGTTCCATTTGTTTTTGCATGTTTTTAACAAGCAAGTAAATTGAAGGACATACAAACCCAGTTGCTGAAAAGCAACCAGTCTCTTGGTTTCTCTTAATCATCTTTGAAGTGGCTGGAGAGAATAAATGTTACAATAATGCAATAAACATCCACAACATCATTGGAAATCCCCTGAGGATGGATTGTGCTCCAGTTGGCTACTGTTCATTAGATCTGCTTGGACATTGTGCATCTTTAGCCTAATCAAGGCTAAATGGCTGTAGTTTCTTCTAGTGCAAGTTCACTTCCCCCTCCATTTTACCTCTTTCCTTACCGCGATATCCGTTTACCCTTCTGACCTGCATTCATGAATGATAAAATGAATGACTGATAACAAGGAAGACGATTCATGAAGCCAACACTGAATGCAGATTTTGAACGTTGCAGCTAGTGAAAGTTGTTAGGTTAGAGAGAGGACGTTTATGAAGGAAGTTCACCGCACAAGGAAGGAATTTCATGTGGAGTATACGAAAGGGCGGACAAGTTTGACCCCCTGAGTAGCAGGGCAAATCCCTTGCTGATGTTAGTAACCTCAACCTAGTCATACAACCACAGCCAACTACACAATATCTGACAGTGAAGTGTGAGTGATGCCACACCAGAGTTGAACATGACAGAGGAGTGCATCTGGGGGTCATATAGTGGAACACCAGCTTTTTATGACATGTAGAGTCCAGACTCTGGAAGCAGCTCAGTGTTACATAAACCATCCAGGCTCCATTACTGTTCTATAATATCTCTACCTAAAAGGACATTATCTAGAGGAAGTGGTAGCGAGAGGTATGAGTGGGAGTGCAAATTTAGACTCCTGGGGCAGGGGTGGCGCTAATAAGCATCTTCTCCCCTCATGGGTGAGCCTTTACTGGAATCTATCAACAGAAAAGTGGACATAGTGGGAGTAAACACACTGTACTGAGTGTTTAATGGGCCAGTAGAATTACCCTCTTACCTCTCTCCAATCTCACAAGGCTTGAGAGGAACCTGAGTACCACCCAAGTCCTGACAAAATTACATTACATTTAACTGTGGTTTTATTGGTTGTAGTTCATTTAACATTTATTCACACTTATTTAAATCTGAGATCCACTCTCATTCTCTGTCCCTCAATATGGGTTGATAGCTGTTATAGAATATTTTATATGATTTAAAATCTTTAATGACTAAATGAATTATAATCCTAAAATGATGAGATAACCAGTACAGTATTTTTATAAATGGCTTGGATGTGTGTGAAAAGGAGGAACCAGTGACCAGCATGTGATCATTGTGGAAACTGATAAGAGGAAGAAGACCTCTCCAGCCAGGGAGGGGAAAATACCGTTGGGCTTGTAATAGGATTGTGTAACATGTTGCAGGACAAGATCAGTAAATGTATGTTTTGAAGTGGACAAGGAGGGACATATGTGACGCTATTTGTATGGACATTTATGACGCTATGTGTGACTATATAAACGAATGTGCATTGTATCTGAGCAGAGCTCTCGCTTGAATAAACACTTTTACATTTGACTATTGTAGATTGGGCCTCTGTTTGTCTCATTTCAACCAGTATCTTACAAATACTGGGTAACAGAGCTGTTTAATTGAAGTTCAGTTTGTGAACATTGAGCACAAAATGTCCATAACAATAGCGTAATATAAGGTCATGTGGGTTATGTTGGCAATGTGGTTATAGGTCAAAGGCAATGTCTGTTTGTATTTTCCTGTTTGGCTGGGTGCCTCTCTAACTCATGTGCTCACCACATAGGTTCTTGCTCTCTGCAATACAACGCTGTGTGTTGTGGTGAGGGGCCCACTTCCATCTGAACATAACCACACTGTCTCATAAACCATTTACACTTTCGACCAGAATTGTTCAAACTAGCAAACATCATACACTGGATCTGTTCTCACTGACAGACTTCACTGGTGCAATAGGCAAGTACAACTCCCTTAACTTTCACAATCACTAGCTGGGCAAGTTGCTTTCAGAACACAGAGCTACTATTTAAAAAGTTCCAATGAATCAACATCGATACAACATCACCAATTATCAAGCAAAAAATTTAGTCCTTAGCTGCTTATTTTCCAATCTATAACATTTCTACAATATACGTCCAATATCAAGATGCAGTTGTACAGTAGCAAGGCTGCAGTACTTCCTAGTGCTACTCTCACAAAGCAGATTAATAGCCTCAGATTGATATCCCCTTGCACAGAGGTGGGCAAACTACAGCCCATTCAATCAGGCCACTGTTGAACGTCTAAAACTAGATAGAAAGAATGTGTAGAAATTATAACAGGCCTATATATTTTTTAATAACTGCAATCTTTCTGGCTCACAATTTTTATTTTTTTATTCTGTATGGCCCTCTGTTGAATTTCGAAATCCAGACGTGGCCCTCGAGACCAAAAGTTTGCCCCCCCTTGCCCGCCATAGCAGGTATTGCTATCCTGGCTGTGCAGCCCCTTCAGCTGTCCCCAGCCATCGATGGCAACCCACTGGGCTGGGACAAAGGGGGCTGTGTCCATGGAGCCCAATGAGGTCATGGGTTAAGGCCTGCCCAGGCAATTACAATGGAACTTCCCATCACCATCTCTTCTATTACAACTTCACAGACTATGTCCCAAATGGCATCCTATTCCTTTCATATTGCATTACTTATGGGCCCTGACCAAAAGTAGTACACTATGTAGGGAGTATGGTGCCATTTGGGACACATCCAGTCTCTGACCCAATGAAACACACAAAATGGAAGCTGATAATGCGTATGAGCGACCTACTAGTGTCACTTCCACTAGCAATTTTGTCCTACAAGAATAATACCATAAAACACTTCTAAATTCAAGCACAAATTGAGTGGGGTAATGCCTTCCTCTAACAGACTATTTCAGGATATCTTAATGAGTCTTCACTATGCCGGAATTGCTTAATTGTTGAGACAAACTTGAAGTTCGTCTTACATTTGAAGCTATGCATTGTAAATGACTGGGAATTTACAATCTTGTAGATGATTGTAATAGATTATAATGTCATGCATTATACAGTTCGATATCACTTGAGTAAGAGATGTTAGTAGGCTAACATCTATGTTAATAACATCTGGTTAATCATGACAGGCGAATGACCACAGTTATAAAATTGAGAGCTTTTGTCTCTTATAAAACAACAAGTAACCTAGTGTAAAAATGCACAAACTCTACACAAGGCTGTGTTTCTCATTGTCTTATTCACAAAAATTACTTAGAAAAGCGTTTTGACAGATTTTAATGTCGTAACCTTAGGAAAGAGAAGATGTGATGACAACAATCAATTACTCCCTTTCATGCTGCTATTTAACAAATGCCTCTTTCAGAACTTGGTTTCTAAGAGCCACGGGATTTCCATTAGGTCGGAAATATAATCATGTTCAGCATTATGCCAAGATTCCTTTAAGAACAGGGAGGGAAGAGGACCCAGAGAGAGAGAGAGGCCTAGTGAGAGACAAGGAGTAGTGGGGGGTGAGACTGGAAAAGTTGACATAATAGTGAAACTGAAAACCTGATCCACTTGGTGTGTGGAATCATTGTCATGGTCAGAAAAACTGACAGTTGATCCTCTCTGGAGAATTGTCCAAGCCTCCAAAACAAGAAAACATGTCAAGGCCTTTATGTAGGCTAGAAAGTGACAACATAAAAATGATGTTTACAGTTTTCAGAATAAGAAATGTGTGTGTGCGCTCAGCAACAGTTTCTCAACAGAGCTACTGCATAAACACTGCTATGGCTTCTTCTATTTGAATTCCACCCATACTGTTACATGAGTAGGACTTAATGCAGGATGTGGTGACGATGTGGTGGTGACAGAATGTTTTATATAGCTGGTCTGTTGTGACACTTTTGCAACAGTTGGGGTTAGAGTGTGGTGACCCTTGATTAGGGTGCTATTGGTCCAGTTGTTACCAAATACCTCTTTCAGACAGAAATAAAGACCTCAGCTATAGAACGCTTGGTCATAGCCCATAACACCCAGCTGCTAACTAAGAACAATACGATTATCAGACGGGATCTCCCTTTTTAGTGCAATGGGAAAATCCCTGGCAACCTCAGTCCAGAATACATACATAGTGGACTGCAACAAGAACGATACTATTCAGTGAATTGAGAGGTATAAACCCAATACTACTGTCGCAGTACTTGTACTAAACAAAACTCCCAAAATACCTTAGGGTACTACACCTGTAAATGTTTGGTAGATACTTCCAGTTTCAGAATAAGACTTGTGTATGTGTCAGTAGTAGTTGTCTAAACAAAGATATTGGATAAACATTGCACTGCTCTCTGGAAAAACATGTTTCTTGCTCAACATCAAAATAGGCTACATACTTCCTGATAACACAGGGGACTTTTCATTCTGTAAACCCCTTCATAAAAAGGTTAACTGAGGGAATTTACAATTCCTCACTGCTGGCATTCATTTTTCCAAATGAACCCACACCCGACTTTGGCAGAAATCAAATGAATCCGTTTTTTGAATCATTTAATTAAATTACTTAAGTAACCCTAAAGAAACTCCCATTACGTTTGATCACTTTGGCCATACTGGTAGAGAAGTGGAACCTGCCATTTTAGAAAACACTGAGGGATCAGTGGAGCATTGGGATACTGCTTGACCGTCCGAGCACTCCAGGGGAGTACAACTTCACAATGGACCAGGTGTCAAATAGAGAGAACCCAGCTCACAACACCATGTTTATGGAACATTAATAAATGCATGTTACAGTATAGTCTGAAGACAGGGAGGGAGAGTGTTAAAGTACTTACTGTTTAAGAAGGTGGTTGGTGCTTGTTGGCCGTCAAACTTTAACTCTAGCAGGCTGCTGGTGTGGCCGTCATGTCGAAGCCATAGAGCCACGCCCAGGACCACACCTCCTGCGAGCTGGACAGAAGAGAGGGAATGAGAAAATTGGAATAGACACATGCCCTCACATTGAAGAACCAACATTAATTGACCTTGCAAAATTCACTTTGAAGCCTTATTTTGTTAGGTGTAGAGAATAGAACGTCAGTGTTGTTAATGTTCTTTGCATACTGAACATTGTCACACCCTCTTCTCTAAAGCAACAGTGTCTCTGCCTAATCTCCCTGCCAATGTAGGAGTCAATGGTGGAATCCCTGTGACTCCATGCTTTACCTAAACTGACTGAACTTTCATACAGCCCAGGTTTCTATTTCAGCAGTGTCTGGTTTCTCCCTGAACTTGGATGAACAGTGAAGAGTCTTTTCTAACATAGCCTCTATTTTGGCTCTGAGAAAGGGGGACTTCTTCACCCCGGGTCTAGTGCCTCTCCAGAAACTGCACAGAGCTGAACATAAGAGAACAGAAGAAGTGGGGAAAGTGAGGCGTTATTTAAAGATTCATTTCTGTATAAATGTTTTATTCTATTCAGCAGTATAGCAGCTGGGGACGCCAAGAGTGGATTGGTGTTGACAGATCTTTACGGTTGCTATTAGGATGGGGAGCGTTGGTGCTTAGGTAATTCATCTACACAGCACCGCTTCTGCCGCAGTCCCAACAAACACAGGCAGCACAACTCTGACTAAGGAATGTCCAGACAAGTGGAGTACAAAGGGAGGCCCTCCTCACCCACCCACTCCCTCAGAGACTTGTTAGCCTGCCCTGCCTTATGATATGAAAGCACAGCCACATCTCTTAACAGCTGCATAACAACACAGAACACTGGAAGAGATCACCACCCCACCTTCTCTGACGGTGGGGTGGTGGCTGTAATGCTTCAGATGAAGAGAGCTTTCACTAAAGCTTCCTGTACCTGGAGTCAGTGTCTCTACAAACTACTACTGTACCTCTGCCCTGCAGTTGGTACAATCCATCTAACTGGACTTAACTCCAAAAGGTTTATTAGGTTAGTGAAATGTAATATATCTAACCCATATCTTCACAGCAGGAATATGTTAAGACTTAACCTATGTTAGCTGTATAATAATCATGGTCCCTCTGGTTGAGTTCATTCCTGAAAATAGCCTCCCCTACCCAGCCTCTCTGCTCTTCTGTCCTCCACATCTCCCTCAGAAAGCATCATTCCACTGCTGAGGCTCGCTGCTGCCTGGCAACCAGATCAACACTGCAGCCTGCCAAAGGGTGAGGCCCCTGAACGGTTACATTCTGGAGCAGCCAAGAGAGACGTCTGCAGTCGTCTCTTTTGGGATTTCTGTAATTTGGACATGAATATACTGTCTCTAGTACTTAAGACAGACACAGACCCGAGACACAGTAGTGTACATACATTACATTAATATGATACTATACTGTATCATACAATGTTTAATAAACTTGTTATTAACTTTCTTTTCTCACAAATGGAAAGAGTCCATACTTATTTCCAAATTCTATATTGAGGCCTAATGGTCCCATAATATATACAGTTAAATACAAATTCCTTAGGTGTTGCTAGGGGAAAAAACTATGAATAAGAGCAGTGGATGAAGTCCAGTGTCTGGGAAGGCATGCCAGTTCTCTGCAGCTCTATTGTCACCCTCCTCTTTCGGGAGTTTCCCCCGTCAGCTGTTGCTGTTCCCAGTATGGGCAAAGGGCCGCTCTGATATCTACTGTAGACACATTTTCAACATGTTCACAGAGTTCAAGTGATAAATGTGTAACTTATCTGTGTGAGGAAGGACAGTACATGTTCTTACTATACTATGACTGGCAAACACAACCTAGTATGCCAGTACCCCACTGTGTTTCCGATTTGCTGTATTATAAACGGTATCCTGATACTACATGCCTTGCTGCTATCTGTCTGGGACCAGATAACATACTACCTTACCTACCTAGCGCCTCAGCTCTTTTTACTGCAGTCTAGTGAGAGGGCTATTTCTGCCTCATGACTTGTGTGCAGGGGGTTGTAAAATGCTTGGCATGCTGCTGCTGGGAATGGCTCAAATGCAGAGCCACAGATCCTGTAAACCATGGGTCAGCCACCGGCCCCTTTCCACTCAACTCTGATTCTTGTCCTTAGAATGCAGGTGTACAAGAGGACATTGCCTGGCATTGATTAAATCATAATTGTATTTGATATACCTCAATGACTTGTTGTCCCAGCTCAAAAGGAAATCCACAGGAATGAACAAAGTGATTGAAAGGTTTTCATGTGAAAGGATGTGTTCAAATGAAAGGTAATTAGATTAGATAGAGCGTTCTTTTTTTTGCCAGCTTGTTCTTGAAGTGATTTGCCACCTGTTCAACATATTCAAAATGGCAAAGATAGCAACCCCTAATGAAAAACTTTTTGGGGAATAGCATAAACGTTTGTGGTCTTTTTGTCAAAGTTTCCCTCCATCCAAATGAGTCATCAACCATTAAAGAACTTCCCCAATGAATCACAGAGGCAAAGGTATTTCAGGGGATTTACACAACCTCACAATGATTAACAGGCCTCTTTTAGTAAAACAAAAAAATGGCAGAATTTAATCAAGTTCATTGGAGGCAAAAACACCACTGAAAATTAGGGGTGTATGTATGAGATTGCAGAGGGACAACATTGAGGTATTCCAATCTAAAACATGATCGCTTCATTCAAAGACTCAATCATGGACACTCTTATTGACAGTTGTGGCTGCTTTACTACCTTCTTTCCATTTGTGTGGTTGACTGAGCCCAATAATGTTTGTACCCTGTTTCGTGCTGCTGCCATGTTGTGTTGCTACCATGCTGTGTTGCTACCATGCGGTGTTGTCATGTGTTGCTGCCATGCTGTGTTGTTGTCTTAGGTCTCTCTTTATATAGTGTTGTCTCTTGTTGTGATGGTGTTTTGTCCTATATTTTTATATAATGTATTTTTAATCCCAGCCCCGTCCCCGCAGGGGGCCTTATGCCTTTTGGTAGGCCGTCATTGTAACTGGCTTGCCTAGTTAAATAAAAATATATATCGGTCTTCTGACTAAATGTTGTAAGAGATCAATTTACAGAAGTGAATGGTTCACACATGGACATAAAAAGACTAAGGAACATTTCACTAATGAAAGGATGGTGTAAGAATCTGTTGGGTTTTGAAAAATTAGCATAAACGTGTGGTCTTTTTGTCAAAGTTTCCCTACATCCAAATGAGTCATCCACCATTAAAAAACGTCCCCAATGAATCACAATGAATTTACACAACCTCACAATGATTAACAGGCCTCTTTTAGTAAAACAAAAAAATGGCAGAATTTAATCAAGTTCATTGGAGGCAAAAACACCACTGAAAAATAGGGGTGTATGTATGAGATTGGAATACCTCAATGTTGTCCCTCCGCAATCTAAATCATGCCTGAAATGTGATCTGTAGCCGAAAACGGACCACAATCTATGTACTGGAATACACACTATGTTCTTAGTTCCTGCACAGTCATATTCCGGTCAATCATATCCTGCACTCGGTTATTATTTCTATCATTATTTTAGTTAGCCACACAATTTCGAATCTTCACATATCGTGACGGTCTGTTCCCGATGCGGTACCTAAAATATGGCTGCTCTTCTACCCATATTCGCGATAAATAAGAACGCACCTCATATCACCATGTGGCAGCATAGGCTACGAGTCTAGGTCTATTCAAAAACAAAACCGCTATTTTTATTTTATTTGAATAAAAATATCAAAATAAAACAATAAGAATACTACAACGGCACCAGATCGTATACCTATTTGTCAACAACATCAACAAAAGACAAAATAAATCACTAACTATTTTTAGCAAAAAGAAGGGGAGGTTACTGCCCCTATTGACAAACAACCAAATGCTTGGCCAGTTTAAAGTCTATATTACAAGAAAAAAGTCTCACCCAGAAGATGAAGTTCAAGAAGAAAAGCATGTATTTGATACATTTAGTGCACCCTTCGACTCCCATAGTTGAAATATTCAGATCCCTTTCGGTGGTGAGGCGACGGGCAAGAGACACAAGGCCAGGCGGTTGTTGAGTGAAAATAATCCGATTTTGTTTGCCACTGGACTCTTTGTCGAGGTCGACGGCAACACCCAAATACTCTCCGCCCCTTAAAAACTGGTGGAAAAGACTCAGACTGCTTACCGAAAATATATGTAGGATACGCAATCCTTTCACTTGACCCGCCTCAGTTTATTTTAATTAGCCTCTCTCCACAAATCGCGCAATATTGTTGTACAACGATGTCGCCTACAGAGAAAGTGGGGCATGGCAGCTTAGGTAGCTTTGTCTATTGTGCCAGTGGGTGAGTTTGGGGCCGCTATTATACAATTATTGTTAGGCCTACTACAAGACCCCTAGTGTACATAGAGTCGGCTTTTCTCTTCCATAGGCTTATCTGTGACTGGGGCTCCAAGTAGCATGGCATCAAACTGTTGGGGTCTGTGTTGTGCTCAGTTTTGCATGTTAGTAGGCTAACTAGTTTAAGATGTAGCCATTCACTTTGGCCTATAGAGAGGCTACAGGCCTCTGTATCATTAGGAGTAATATTGTTATTGACATCCTGACAGGACAGGTTAGCTCTGAGATGGAGGTGGAAGCTCAATTACTCAGACCTTTGTAGTGCATGCTTTTTTCATGGCTCATTCAAAGACCCAAATACAATCACGTGTCTCTTTACATTTGAATAGCCATTTGAAGTTGGAAGACTTCCAGAATATGGCTATACCTCACAGTCACACCACATCTAGAAATCACCGCCAAATATATATATAGGATATAGAGCGCAGATCTAGTATAGAAGTATTTCAGCATACAATAGGCCTAGGCTACTTGAATATACAGTATGTTACAAAGACACAATGACAACAAAGATCATAAGTAATGTAGTAATACAAGCTTAGATTTGGGGACAGAGTAAGGCAGTCACACTAGCTCATAGTCATTTATAAATTACAATTTGGGTATATTGAAATGACAATTGAACAGCAGGGAATCTTCTAGATGGTGCTTTATGCTGTCCATGTATTGCTGTTTTGTGTCCACTGGGTGTCACTACTGTACTATATCTTTATTTTAATGGATGTTTTCTGACATTTTCTACTGTACTTTTCATGAATCATGTATGAAGAGGATAGTTGGGCATACTATATGCAACACTCTTCAAGTGGTGTGTTTGGGGGTCATAGTTGTGTCCTTAATGGTCCTGGGGATATGATAATGACTGCTCCATCAATCAGTAGTCATTTTAAAGGCTGACCAGGGATCATCAACTAGATTAAACTGCGGGACAATTTTTTGGGGGAGTGGTTGGTCGAGGGCCCTGAACATAATTTAAAGACTGAACATTGCCTGCAAGAAGCTCAAACAGATATAATATTTGACTAAAACATAATAATTTCAAACCTTGGTTACATTTGTTTGTATACAATCACGTGTCTCTCTGTTATGCGGGGGAATACTTGGGAACATAATTCCACACATTTAAATCACTTGGAGAGGATTTCTTGTTGTTTTGACAGTCTTTTATGTCCAACAATAAAAAATAAAAAAGATATAAAAAATTGTTGTTGTTGTAGCTCAGAAAATTTGGTGGGCCAAATAAAACTACCCGTGGGCCAAATTCGGCTTGCGGACCTCCAGTTGAGGAAACCTGTCCTAGACAATAGATGAGTCCAGTCTAAGATCCCATCACTGATCTGGAGTATCCTAATGTTGATAAGGTTATGGATGCTGTCTGTAAGCTAATAAACTCACATGGTCTTGAAAGCTGTTTTAACATACGTGATTGAATGGGCACAATTGAAATTACCCGTAAAAGCTTTTGCTTCAACTCACAAGAGGCCACAAGAGGGCAGTGTCTGTACTGCATAATATACATACCTCTCCACATAAGTATACTATGTATTTGTACCAACAGTACAGGTTGGTGGTTGTGGTGTAATGGTGTGGGGAATATTTTCCTGCACACGTTAGGTCCCTTGATACCAATTGAGCAATGTTTCCACGCCCCAAAGAAATCAGGCTGTTCTGGAGGCAAACGGGGGTCCGACCCGGTACTAGATGGGTGTACCTAAAAACTGTCCACTAACTGTATATGAGTATACTATTTATATGTATACTGTGTATAAGAAGCTTATATATACAGTACCAGTCAAAGGTTTGGACACACCTACTCATTCAAGGGTTTTTCTTTATTTTTACTATTTTCTACATTGTAGAATAGTAGTATAGACATCAAGACATGAGGAATGCGGAATGTTTTTCCAACAGTCTTTCAGTAGTTCTCACATATGCTGAGCACTTGTTGAGCACTTGTTTCTTTCACTCTGCGGTCCAACTCATCCCAAATCTCAATTGGGTTGAGGTCGGGTGTGGGGGCCAGGTCATCCAATGCAGCACTCCATCACTCTCCTTCTTGGTCAAATAGCCCTTACACAGCCTGGAGTTGTGTTGGGAAATTGTCCTGTTGAAAAACAAATGATAGTCCCACTAAGCCAAAACCTGATGGGATGGTGTATCGCTGAAGAATGCTGTGGTAGCCATGCTAGTTAAGTGTGCCTTGAATTCTAAATAAATCACTGACAGTGTCACCAGAAAAGCACCCTCACACCAAACCACCTCCTCCTCCATGCTTTACGGTGGGAAATACACATGCGGAGATCATCTGTTCACCCAACCAAAAACCAAAAATCTCAAATTTGGACTCCAGACCAAAGGACAAATTTCCACCAGTCTAATGTCCATTGCTCGTGTTTTTTGGCCCAAGCAAGTCTCTTCTTCTTATTAGTGTCCTTTAGTAGTGGTTTCTTTGCAGCAATTCGACCATGAAGGCCTGATTCATGCAGTCTCCTTTGAACAGCTGATGTTGAGATGTGTCTGTTACTTGAACTCTGTGAAGCATTTATTTTTGAGGCTGGTAACTCTAATGAACTTATCCTCTGCAGCAGAGGTAACTCTGGGTCTTCCTTTTCTGTGGCGGTCCTCATGAGAGCCAGTTTCATCATAGCGCTTGATGGTTTTCGCGACTGCAATTGAAGTAACTATCAAAGTTCTTGAAATTTTCCTGATTGATTGACCTTCATGTCTTA
Organism: Brachymystax lenok tsinlingensis; assembly: GCA_030435695.1. Classification (NCBI taxonomy): domain Eukaryota; kingdom Metazoa; phylum Chordata; class Actinopteri; order Salmoniformes; family Salmonidae; genus Brachymystax; species Brachymystax lenok. Next base: position 35,304,758 of record CM059819.1, on the reverse strand, counting down.
AAGTAATGATGGACTGTCATTTCTCTTTGCTTATTTGAGCTGTTCTTGCCATAATATGGACTTGGTCTTTTACCAAATATGGCTATCTTCTGTATACCACCCCTACCTTGTTACAACACAACTGACTGGCTCAAATGCATTTTTTACATGTTTTATTTATTTAACCTTTATTTAACTAGACATTAAGAAGGAAAGAAATTCCCCAAATGAACTTTTAACAGGACACAACGGTTAATTGAAATGCATTGCAGGTGACTACCTCATGGAGCTGGTTGAGAGAATGCCAAGAGTGTGCAAAGCTGTCATCAAGGCAAAGGGTGGCTACTTTGAAGAATCTCAAATATAAAATATATTTTGATTTGTTTAGCACTTTTTTTGGTTACTACAGTCATGACCAAAAGTTTTGAAAATGACACAAATATTAATTTCCACAAAGATTGCTGCTTCAGTGTCTTTAGATATTTTGTCAGATGTTACTATGGAATACTGAAGTATAATTACAAGCATTTCATAAGTGTCAAAGGCTTTTATTGGCAATTACATGAAGTTGATGCAAAGAGTCAATATTTTCAGTGTTGACCCTTCTTTTTTAAGACCTCTGCAATCCGCCCTGGCATGCTGTCAATTAACTTCTGGGCCACATCCTGACTGATGGCAGCCCATTCTTGCATAATCAATGCTTGGAGTTTGTCCGAATTTGTGGGTTTTTGTTTGTCCACCCGCCTCTTGCCATAATATGGACTTGGTCTTTTACCAAATACGGCTATCTTCTGTATACCACCCCTACCTTGTTACAACACAACTGACTGGCTCAAATGCAAGTTCTCAATGGGATTAAGGTCTGTGGAGTTTCCTGGCCATGGACCCAAAATATCAATGTTTTGTTCCCCGAGCCACTTAGTTATCACTTTTGCCTTATGACAAGGTGCTCCATCATGCTAGAAAAGGCATTGTTCGTCACCAAACTGTTCCTGGATGGTTGGGAGAAGTTGCTCTCGGAGGATGTGTTGGTACCATTCTTTATTCATGGCTGTGTTCTTAGGCAAAATTGTGAGTGAGCCCACTCCCTTGGCTGAGAAGCAACCCCACACATGAATGGTCTCAGGATGCTTTACTGTTGGCATGACACAGGACTGATGGTAGCGCTCACCTTGTCTTCTCCGGGCAAGCTTTTTTCCGGATGCCCCAAACAATTGGAAAGGGGATTCATCAGAGAAAATGACTTTACCCCAGTCCTCAGCAGTCCAATCCCTGTACCTTTTGCAGAATATCAGTCTGTCCCTGATGTTTTTCCTGGAGAGAAATGGCTTCTTTGCTGCCCTTCTTGACACCAAGCCATCCTCCAAAAGTCTTTGCCTCACTGTGCGTGCAGATGCACTCACACCTGCCTGCTGCCATTCCTGAGCAAGCTCTGTACTGGTGGTGCCCCGATCCCGCAGCTGAATCAACTTTAGGAGACCGTCCTGGCGCTTGCTGGACTTTCTTGGGTGCCCTGAAGCCTTCTTCACAACAACTGAATCGCTCTCCTTGAAGTTCTTGATGATCCGATAAATGGTTGATTTAGGTGCAATCTTACTGGCAGCAATATCCTTGCATGTGAAGCCCTTTTTGTGCAATGCAATGATGACGGCACATGTTTCCTTGCAGATAACCATGGTTGACAGAGGAAGAACAATGATTCCAAGCACCACCCTCCTTTTGAAGCTTCCAGTCTGTTATTCGAACTCAATCAGCATGACAGAGTGATCTCCAGCCTTGTCCTCGTCAACACTCACACCTGTGTTAACATGATGTCAGCTGGTCCTTTTGTGGCAGGGATGAAATGCAGTGGAAATGTTTTGGGGGGATTCAGTTCATTTGCATGGCAAAGAGGGACTTTGCAATTATTTGCAATTCATCTGATCACTCTTCATGACATTCTGGAGTATATGCAAATTTCCATCATACAAACTGAGGCAGCAGACTTTGTGAAAATTTATATTTGTGTCATTCTCAAAACTTTTGGCCACGACTGTACATTATTCCATTTCATAGTTTTGATGTCTTCACTATTATTCTACAATGTAGAAAATAGTAAAAATAAAGAAAAACCCTTGAATGAGTAGGTGTGTCCAAACATTTGACTGGTACTGTATATATATACAGTACCAGTTTACATACACTTAGGTTGGAGTCATTAAAACTTGTTTTTTAACCACTCCACAAATGTCTTATTAACAAACTATAGTTTTGGCAAGTCGGTTAGGACATCTACTTTGTGCATGACACAAGTCATTTTTCCAACACTTGTTTACTGACAGATTATTACACTTATAATTCACTGTATCACAATTCCAGTGGGTCATAAGTTTACATACATTAAGTTGACTGTGCCTTTAAACAGCTCGGAAAATTCCAGAAAATGATGTCATGGCTTTAGAAGCTTCTGATAGGCTAATTGACATTTGAGTCAATTGGAGGTGCACCTGTGGATGTATTTCAAGGCCTACCTTCAAACTCAGTGCCTCTTTGCTTGACATCATGGGAAAATCAAAAGAAATCAGCCAAGACCTCAGAAATAAATTGTAGACTTCTACAAGTCTGATTCATCATTGGTAGCAATTTCCAAATGCCTGAAGGTACCATGTTCATCTATACAAACAATAGTACGCAAGTATAAACACTATGGGACCACGCAGCCGTCATACTGCTCAGGAAGGAGTCGCGTTCTGTCTCCTAGAGTGTACTTTGGTGCGAAAAGTGCAAATCAATACCAGAACAACAGTAAAGGACCTTGTGAAGATGCTGGAGGAAACAGGTACAAAAGTGTCTATATCCACAGTAAAACAAAAATTGTACTTTTTGGAGAAACGTCCTCTGGTCTGATGAAACAAAAATAGAACTGTTTGGCCATAATGACCATCATTATGTTTGGAGGAAAAGGCTGGAAAGGGACCTTGGGGGAAGACAGAGGATTATCGTCACCCCAGGGAGGAAAAAGCGGCGAAAAAGGAGCGGCGCAGGTGTGAGGATTTATATGGAGTATGGAACCCGGAGAGAGAAAAGTTCATTGGAACTCGCCTGGCACGGAAGCCCGAAAGGCAGCCCCAAAAAACTTTATGAGCCCAGTACGGCCGGTTCCTGCTCCCCGCACCAGAGGGCCAGTGTGCTTCCCCTGTCCAGGTCCGCCAGTGAGGGTCCCCAGTCCGGAGCCGCCGGTGAGGGTCCCCAGTCCGGAGCCGCCGGTGAGGGTTCCCAGTCCGGAGCCGCCAGTGCTGCAGGAGGGACTGGTGCACTTCACAAAATAGATGGCATCATGAGGCAGGATAATTATGTGGATATATTGAAGCAACATATCAAGACATCAGTCAGGAAGTTAAATCTTGGTCGCAAATGGGTCTTCCAAATGGACAATGACCCCAAGCATACTTCCAAAGTTGTGGCAAAATGGCTTAAGGACAACAAAGTCAAGGTATTGGACTGGCCATCACAAAGCACTAACCTCAATCCTATAGAAAATTTGTGGGCAGAACTGAAAAAGCATGTGCGAGCAAAGAGGCCTACAAACCTGACTCAGTTACACCAGCTCTGTCAGGAGGAATGGGACAAAATTCACCCAACTTATTGTGGGAAGCTTGTGGAAGGCTACCCGAAACGTTTAACCCAAGTTAATAATTGAGTGTATGTAAACTTCTGACCCACTGGGAATGTTATGAAAGAAATAAAAGCTGAAGTAAATCATTCTCTCTACTATTATTCTGACATTTCACATTCTTAAAATGAAGTGGTGATCCTAACTGACCTAAGACAGGGAATTTTTACTCTGATTAAATGTTAGGAATTGTGAAAAACGGAGTTTAAATGTATTTGGCTAAGGTGTACGTAAACTTCCGACTTCAACTGTATTTAAATGAGCACTAACTGTCACAAATAGTAACTTGACCCAACTTCATGCTCAAAATAAGTGTGTTGTCATGTAGTTGATTCACCTGTGTGGAAGCCCGTATGTGACCTGTCCATGGTGCTGACAGAGCCAAAACAGCTGTCCGCGACACACCCCTCATCAGTTTAGGTGCATCTGTGCATCCTTTCCAACTAATTAATCTTATTTAATGTACTTTACAAAACCATGACAAGGAGTTTGTGCAACCCTGCCTCATGGTATACAGCATATACTGCAGGCTCTCCCCTCATTCTCCTCTGAACATCATTTCAAGCAGAACACATTAAGTTGCAGTGGCAGTCGTTCAAGGATCTGTGTTTTAGGAATATAGGAATTCAGGAGCATTATCGAACACAGAACATGTAAAGTAATTGTCACGGATCAATGTTGATCTCCCTGTAGCAGTCTTGCTCAAGGAGGAGAATATAAAGATAGAAAAGGGAAAAGGGAGTGCAAGTCTTGTCTCAAAGACAGTGGGAGGGGGATGATGAAAGAGAAGAGGAGGGAGGGAGTGTGAGGAGTGTGCGCTCAGAGAGACTGGTGCTGTCTGTTCAGCACCACAGCTCTCATCTTTCGTTGCATGCCACAAGGGATGTACGTTTCCCTAATTAAAAGACGGCGTGGATTTGGAACTAGGTTTTCATTAAATGGAGTCATAGCCTACACACATTTTTCATGAACGCTTTTCGGAGGGGTGCTCATCTTTGGTTTTGTGATGTAGCCTAACCATGAACATTTAGATTTTTGTTCCATCCAAATTTCTGGGGCAGCCACAGACTGGTTCTTGCTTTAGCCTACCTTGCAACTATATCAAACATCCGTTGAGGAATTTCTTTATTTGGTATTATTAAAAGTTGGGATTTATCTGAAAACTTGAGTGGAACCTGTGCTTTTATGCAGGCTGGATAAAATAAGATCGGAAGAAATCTGCCTTCTCTTTTCCTCTTTCAACTCGAGTTCATGCGCCGGCCAGATCTCACTGCGTTGCCTCGCACATGTTTTGCAATATAATGCCTGGGACCTGCTCGAGACATGCCTAAGCGACGCAATGGGCCAAGGCGACGAGAACGATCGTATTGTGATTAACGTGGGAGGTATCAGACACCAGACCTACCGTAGCACTCTTCGCACACTGCCGGGAACACGGTTAGCTTGGCTCGCCGAGCCGGATGCCCACAGTCACTTTGACTACGATCCCAAGATTGAAGAATTTTTCTTTGACCGGCACCCGGGTGTGTTTGCCCATATCCTCAATTACTATAGGACCGGGAAGTTGCACTGCCCTGCAGATGTTTGCGGCCCGTTGTACGAGGAGGAGTTGGCGTTCTGGGGTATCGATGAGACCGACGTGGAACCATGTTGTTGGATGACTTATCGGCAACATCGAGAGGCCGAGGAGGCATTGGATAGCTTTGGGGGTGGGCCCCCCGAGAATTCAGAGGAGGATGGGGATGAGGAAACGCTGGGAATGATCAATAGGTTGGCTCTTGATGGACCAGATGCCAAATCCGGGGGCCATTGGCGACGTTGGCAGCGGTTGCTTTGGGCACTTTTCGAGGATCCCTATTCTTCTAAATATGCAAGGGTAAGTAAGGGTTGGGATCAGCCATCAGCCAAAAAAAGTTTAGATAGGCCAACTACTAGCCTGAAAAAACAGTGCATTACAATCTCTCTCTCTCTGTGCTCGTGCATGTGCATGTGTGTGTGTGTGTGTGAAAGAGAGACGGTTGCTTTAACATAGTTCCTTTCACGCTCATCCAACGTTGGGTTTATAGTAGCTTACTAATAAGGCTCGTGAATATTAATTGGATTTGAAGCTTAAAGTTGAAATCTGAAGTTGGTACATACATTCTTTGACTTTAAATGAATGACATATAACCCTCGATTATTGGATAATATAGCTTACAATACCTGATTAGCTTATTTCAACTGTCGTAGCCCATCAGAACACAAAATATAAGCTTGTTTTACTTCATTGTTAAACAGGTAAATTGTAAACAAACACTGTATTGCCTCTAAAATGTTGATATCATGAATGGTCAGACCTTGCATCCATAGCCCTGTCTATGAATTTGAAAGTGTTTACATTTCTCCATCCCCATATGTCAGCTGTTTACAAGAACAGTGGTGGGGTGGCGGGTGTGTTATTGTTTGAACTACAGATTTCCCCTGTAATGGGTCCATCACCAGCACACAAACATATCGCAAAGTGATGATGCACTACGCTCACTCTCGGACATGTGCATTCTGGGCGTCTTGTCGCATTGATCGACTGCCTTCTTGCATGCAGTTCAGCTATGCAACATGCAGCCACCCTGCTTTCAGACCAAGTGAGGTCGTATGAATTACCTCATGACGACTAGCTAAAAGAGAACTTATAATGAGAGTTTAATTGTGTAAATGCCCCTCACCGTTTTTAATGAGAACCAGGTTGTGTCTAAACTGGGGGAGTTAACAAGACATGCACTTGTCTCTTTCCTAAGCTGGAACAGAACGGTGATCGAGAAGAGGAATATTTGTGATGGTCAACAGCCCTACACATATTTGTCTCCTACAGATTTTGCTTAATCATTACATTGCCTGGTTGGAGCTGTTCGTGGTTCTGTAGGCTTATAGCTGCATTTATAACCTAATTATTAGCTTTATCTAACCTTTCTGTCTCGTCTCCTTGCATATCGACTTAGCTTTGAACAACAACACCTATCACACCTGGTATTCCCATTCCCAATGCCTTTTAGCTTCACTTGAAAACAATTCAAAAGTAGTCTCTTACTGCCCCAACAGGATCCTGACCCACTGACCTGAGACAGCTGTGAGGAGATGCAGGGATCAGAAATCCATCCTCCCCTAGCTCAGCACAGGATACAACATGTTAGAGTATAACATTTTCAGAATGTATCTATAACCAATCAACTGGCCAATCAATAAATATGCATTATAAATATGCATGTGTTATGTTTTGGGTAGTTATTGGTCCCCTTGCTGTTCCTAGGAGACTGAGCTGTTTGCAAATTACGCAAGTGCAAGCAATAGCCTCTGCGTTGGCTTTGTCAATTTCCATAAAGGCTTTGATCAATGTATATAAGTGTATCTGCTTACTCGTTTACACTGGAGCATACTGGCTTGACTCCAGCTTTTGCACCTCTCAATTCTCCCGAGGGGCAGTGAGTACAATAGTGCAGGGTTGAGTAACAGTATGGTCTACCCTCTCTCTTCCACTAGCTAAGTGTATTGTCTACACTCTGGTTCTCTCATATAGCCTCCTTCCCATTTTCTCACTCTCTTTACCTGTTTCTCATTCTCAGTCTCTCATTGTGACAGTAAATCTTTGAGTTACTATGAATGACCATGTCCCAGTGCCTTAGCAACTGGAGATCAAATGGACCATAGAGACCATGCAGTGTACACAGACACATCATAGGTCCTTCACAGAGCATTGTGAGTGCAAAACGTGAAGTTACAGGTGTAGGATCTTAATTTGATCCCTTATGTTGCTGCGAATTTTCCTGCACCGCATAAATTCACTGAAAACTCACACTAACACACAGTTATATTAACAGTATTGCACTTTTCATGTAGCCTAAATTTGGTCAGCTATTAGCCTAACAACCGATCAAGCAACATTATGGAGTAAACTTTTAAATCCTGTTGCAGCAAGATTATTTTGCTGTGACAATCCTGCTGTACTGACCAATTATGTGAGATGAGCTAGCCAGGGAGTCGATTAGTTGTTATTAAATCCTCATTAGGCCCAATTTTGGTCAGCAGGGGCAAACGTAACACTAATCTCAGAGGAAAAACATGTTGACCATCCGTCCTTATCTTTTGCTCCAGTTACTTTGGTTTCCTCCTATGTAAATAATATATGTAGAAGGAAGAAAGGAAAGAGAGGGAATCAGATGTTTATATCCCCTTTGGAGTCACCTTTGTTGGTGCTGGGTGACAGAAGAGGTGGCAAGGAGGACCTCATTATCACCTTTCTTAATAAACACTCAACCTCACCTCTGCCACCTCATACACCCTCCTGCCCCACTTGACAAGCAGAATTATTACCTAGGTATTACATGGTGATTAATGCAGTGCCAGTGTAGCGGAAATGTAAGTAAATGCAGTTACATACAGTACATTTGTATGTGAAGCAGGTGTAGCTTGTATAACTAGATGTCTGTATCACTACCAACCATTCTTGTGGACAGGTATTAGTGCAGTGGTACTCATGTTGCTTTCAGACATGGCTCACAAACTCTCACATACTCCCAGTGAGCACTATATTAAATGAACCTGTCTTTAGTTTGGAAGGCAATCTGAGGGAATTTAGACTGACGATAATTCAGACACATGGCTACAACTACTAGTCGTCCTACTTATGAAAGGGGTCATTGAGGCATCCTGTGCCCTTGGACTTTTCATGACTTGGCCCTTACTGCCTGGATTTGCGAGAGGGCAAATAATTTAGATTCATTTATTGATCGCTCAAATTGCTGCTCATGTAAGGATATAAATAAGTACTTAAGTAAAACGTGTTTAAGTGGTGAGGATGACTTTGTGCAGCTGGGAGAGAAGGAAGAGCATGACTGAATGCAGTTTGGTGGGGTTTTGGGACAGGTAGGGTAGATGTGGATTTGTTCAGGTTAGAAGTGGAAGTGGGAGCTGCTATATGGGAATGGGTAGGAGGTTTCTTTTCACTCAGCCATGGCTGTGGGTTGTAATGTTTCACTCCACGTCACATAAGAAACACAGCAGTGAGTTTATGTGGAGGGAGAGCTTTGAAATAAATATCATGCTAGGCTTTTAAAGTGGACGCGTCAACTTTAACGTGAGGAGCCTACTGACCATACAGACACCCTGCCAGCTACCATGACCTTCAGCTATCTAGGAGGAAACTGCTTTTGAGTTTAGAAGGAGATCCATTCTACTTAAAAGTGCACCTACATGGAAAGTAGCTATACGTCTACGTAACCACCCTAGAGAGACAGTGTGGCTGGGACGGCAGCTTCTAACCACCACAGAGTGAGTAACAGATCCAGGCTGAACTGAACATAGCAAGGCTGGTTGCTCCTTAGGGGGCTGGAGAGATTAGCATTAATTAGGCCGCAGAAGCAGAGTTGGGCACAGACCCTGGTAATTAATGGAGAGAGAGAGGGAGGCATCCTATTACACAAAAGACATGCTGCATGGCTAACCTTGCCACACTTTAACATGAAGTCTTCTAGGTTTTAAGGAGATCCACACAGAGACTGGCTCGTCTGGAGGGCTGTGGTCGAGATAGATGGACATATTGTTTTATCAAACAACAGATAGATGGACATATTGTTTTATCAAACAACACCAGCTCTTGGTCTACCATGTGGCGTGCTGTAGTACATTGAGGTTCACATGTGTAACTGCATGAACACATCATGCACATGTAGGTGAGAATGTGCATGATACACATCGACACAGACCAACTCCAATAGGGAAATGCACAAACCAATCAAAAGCTGGTCACTGGGATATCTAACGCAGCTCTTTCTCCCAAAAGAAGTGGAGCAGGACACCCCTTAAAAAGCACTGGGGTTTGTCCCTTCGCTCCTGTATAATTTATATCCCAGGCAGACAGGAATGAGGCGCCCAGCTAAAAGCACTCAAACTGGGGCAAATATAGAGGCCTCTCACGCCACCATTACGCTGCCTAACAGAGGAAACACTGGCTCCAACAACCTTTACTCTGAACATACACCCAACAGTCATCTGACAAACACCAAAAATATTGATCTTCATGACCTGCAAAACCAGGTCGCAGTTGTAAATGAGAACTTGTTCTCAACTGGCCTACCTGGTTAAATAAATGTGAAAAAGAATTATGATTTTCTGTCTTTCCAGTTTCGGACTGAATGGTCAGGCGTGGCGAGGGAGTGTTTATTCAGTTTATTCATCACTTTTGTCCATTAGCTATACATGCTGGCATAGCCATAACCTCAGCCATAAACCATACAATCTGACATGGGGGTGTCACTCAGATTTATCTCACTGAAGATATAACCCATATTAGACTGTTCTGTAATGTTGAGCCCTCTCTGTTGACATACTCACCCTCACCCAACCCAGTTTTCACAGAAAACACTAATATGTGTCTCTCAAATATCACAATGATTATTGAATGAACATACATGTCTTTCAATAGCTTAGTCTCATTGAAAAGAAAATAGATTAAAACTTCAGTGATTTAGCTATGTTTTGATTGAGATTGTTTTGCATTTCAATGTTAAGTCAAACTGAATGTGTTTCTTGGGCCATGCTAATTGGTGGACCAGAAATGGACAGAGACATTAGGAACAGCAGGCAGGGTGACAGCCTGAAGAAGAGCATGATTATTTGCCTTGACTGAGGGAAGCAGGGATATCCTCAGAACGTTGTCAACAATGTGACTAGAGGCTTTTCAACGGATCGTAATGTTTTTATCTGACAGTAGGCTTATTATGTTATAATTCCCTCAGATTTGTCTGATGTTTATTCCCCTGTTAATTTTCATAAGTGTATTTATATTAAGTGTGTGTGTGTGACTTAAAGAAATATGATTTAGTATGACAAATATGATACAACCAAGATAGCCACACAGTATACTGTACAGCAGGATGCAACTCCCACAACAAGATCACAGGGCATGTTTGTGGACAATAACACACACCTACTGTATGTAGTCACTTGCTATTGGTATGTGTGGCCAAGATGATTACTGATGGATATAGGCCTGTCTGCTCCAAGACCATAACTCCACGGTGTCCCCCTCCCAGAGTGCAAATAACCTTGACGTGACCCTGGACAACACCCTGTCGTTCTCTGCAAATATCAAAGCAGTGACTCGCTTCTGCAGGTTCATGCTTTACAACATCTGTAGAGTACGAGCCTACCTCAGACAGGAAGCAGCACGGGTCCTAATCCAGGCACTTGTCCTCTCCCGTCTGGACTACTGCAACTCAATGTTGGCTGGGCTCCCAGATGTGCCATCAAACCCCTGCAACTTATCCAGAACGCTGCAGCCCGCCTGGTGTTCAACCATCCCAAGTTATCCCATGTCACCCCGCTCCTCCGCACACTCCACTGGCTTCAAGGCAAAGCTCGTATACACTAGAAGACCATGGTACTTGCCTACAGAGCAGCAAGAGCAACTGCCCTTCCCTACCTTCAGGCTATGCTCAAATCCTACACCACAACCCGAGCACTCTGTTCTGCCACATCAGGTTTCTAGCCCTCCTACCCCTACGGGAGGGCAGCTCTCGCTCAGCCCTGTCCATGCTCTTCTCTTTCCCAATGGTGGAAGCTAGGACATCAGAGTCCCTGACAATCTTCCAAAACCATCTAAAACCCTACCTCTTCAAAGAGTATCTTAAATAATCCCACAGCACAACCCCCCTTCGCACCCCCTCCTCACCCTGCCCCATAAAAAACAACAACATTTTATTAACTCTTGCACTTGATTTTTCCCTCTTACTAGCTCTGACTTTGCTGTTAGCTACTTTATTGAGGGAAAATGTACTTACTATGACTATCTTAAGATGAATGTGCTAACTGTAAGTCACTCTGGATAAGAGCTTCTGCGAAATGACAAAAATGTAAATGTTTCGTGTGAGTGGTGTGGGCAGCAGTGATGATGAGGAATGGCACACTGGCACTGAGCACGGGGACCACTGACACACATGGCCTAGGCAAATGTTTGTTGTGTCTGTTGCTGGGGGAGTCCATAAGCAGAGAGAGCAGGCGTTAACGTCTTCCTTATAATGCTCACTTATTGCTATCCCAACCACTTCAGCCAAATGTCTGAGTCCTGCTGCATCTCATCATTTACTATGGTGTTTAGTCTGCCTACATATACTGTCATTCATGTTACAGTATGTTACGCCTCTGTGCTTGAGTCTCAGCAATCATAAGGGCTCTTGAGCTAAGTTAGAGAATGATTATTGAATTATGTATACTATCATTTCTGTCCCCTCATCAAAATAGAGGCTTTCATAGTTGATGTGAGTAATTTACTCAGAGCAAGGCATTGGAACAGTTGGAACAGAGCCACATTATGTGTTGGCACTATCAAGTCACGTTATTTGAAGTGTTTTAGATAACTTAGAGCCAAACGAATTGATAGACAGTTTTAGTAAAGACTTTGCCTTTGCTATTTGTACATGGCTGGCTTGAAGAAGATATAGTCAAGATGTGCAAGTTCTCATTATTATTCTTCTTATAGTTTCAGATGACCCAGTCTGTTGTGGTTTGTGTATGAATGGATTTGTATAGTTCATTATAGTGCTGTAAATGCTACATATACATTCTCTCTTTCCAATGTGCACGGTAATACAGGAAATCAGTTAAGTGGGATTGCCTGTTTCATAGCAATAACCATTTCATGTTTTATCTCCCTTCAGAGACTGCAGTAAGCGAGTGGAACAGGGAGGGAGGTGGTGGTGGAGCTTTGAGCTAACTCAGCAGTCTGAGGCATCATACAGCTTCGGCAGCACATGTTCAATCTCTACTGTCTATACTGTCTCTACTGGCACTCTCAGATCATACTCTGACAGGGTAATCTAATTACAACCTAATACTAAAAACAGCCAGCAAGGATTTCATCCCCGTATGCATACCATGGTTACCAATGGCTGTTACTGTGCTATCAAACGTCTTCCAAACAAATGTTCAATCAATCAGTTCAATATGACTTCCTTTTTACAGTATAAAGGATCTGATGTAGGCTCTTTGTTGATTTGTTGGAGAGAAAACCAATGTAGTCCTTTTTTACATTTGCATAACCTTGTCACTAAATGTGTATGTTATATGAATTTTGTTTCTGGACTTGACTGTCTGTATAGCATTAGTTTCGTTCATTGGTGATATAATATAATTTGTAATGAATGAAAGCCACTTATGATATCAGCTGCTGATTAAAATGTTTCCTTGATTATTATTATTATTTTTTAACCTTTATTGTAGTTAACAGGGAGTCATGCTAAGACCAACGTCTCTTTCACAGATGAGCCCTGTATACACATCAATACACATCAAACACATCAATATTCACATCAATATAGCTAAAGCAAAACACATACAGGACGGTACAGGAGGGGCTGAGCCAACTGTGAATGAGGCCTTAGCTGTTTATGTTGTCGGTAGTTATACTGGGATGTGTCTAGTTATTGACACTGCTTGTAAACTGTCAGTCAAGGCCCTTCTAGATCTGCAAGGGCACTCACACAAAGGCTAAGCATCTCATGTACTAAAATGTAGATTATTAGGCAAGGCCTGTAACTTGATCCCTACACAGTAAAAAAAACATTGTTGTTTTTAAGGTAATTTACTGGCATTTACATGTAAGTTACTGAAGAAAACAGTACAGTATGTTACCGGAAATATAACAGGATTTTTTTTTACCCCACAGAGACAGTCCTTGATTCACGGAAAACAACCTTGTCCACCCTCATCATGTGAAAAGGTCCCCAGTGTTCTAATTTACAGAAGCTCTTATCCAGAATGACTTACAGTAGTGAGTGCATACAGTTTCGTACTGGTCCCCTGTGGGAATCAAACCCACAACCTTGGCATTGCAAGACCATGCTCTACCAACTGAGCCACACCTAACGCTTTTTCTCTCCTCTCTCTCATGCAGATTCATGCCTAATAACATTTAGGAACACAAACTCAAACAAACACACTTTACATAAAACAAACTCACTATATATAAAAAACATAAGTATTTATCTAAAATTACCCATACTGCATGTAATACACACTCATAAACAGGCAATGCAAATACATTGTCACAAACGCATACAGTAAGCACAGAGAAAGGCAGATGGATGGAGGGAAAGGTCGTTACATAAGAGAACGTGACATGCTTTCATCTCTAGGAGGCATGAGTCTAAAAAAGATGGAGAGTGTGGGAGGGGTTGTAGGAGAGAAGGGTCTGGTTGCAGTTTTATTTTGTTTAGCATTGACTCAATGTTGTCTCCTACACTTACAATGGCACTGTGACTGAAGCATCTACAGATATAGGATCTTAATTTGAGCCAGTTTGCTACAGCAGGAAAATAATCTTGCAGCAACAGGAAATTTGAATTATTATGTTTATTATAACTAATGGACATTTTTTGGAGGGGTTGATACATTTTTTGTTAGGGCAAATCATGTCTGAAATGCCAAACTTTAGAAGCCTTATTAATACTAAAAAACACTACAAGTTTGCATTTCAGCAACAAAAGAGTGATCAAATTAAGATCCTACATCTGTAACTTACTGTCAAGGGTCTCAGTGTAGCAGGTACAGCGGAATCAGGCGCAGGACAACAGAGATGAGTAGTCATGTATCTTTACTCAATCAACTACAAATTCCAAGTAGTAAAATAATACGCTCACATTACAGACCAACTATAAATAACAAACACACACAAAACCATGGGGGAAACAGAGGGTTTAAATAAGGAACATGTAATTATGGGAATAGAAACCAGGTGTGTATAATGAAGACAAAACTAACGGAAAATGAAAAGTGGATCGGCGGTGGCTAGAAGACCGGTGACGTCGACCGCTGAACGCCGCCCGAACAAGGAGAGGGACCGACTTTGGCAGAAGTCGTGACACTTACTTCCAACTTTTCCTGATTAAACATTTGATATACTTGACATGTACATGCTTTCTGTGGCACAGTCTACGTTGCAGCCTTTTAACTTAATTACATTGTGTATTCACTATCTCAATGCATCCTCTCAAACAAACGACATGCTTGCGATGTTGTTGTGTATTGTTCGATTTTACTGCACTGCTGATTGGTTTCCTTGGAGGAAGGTTATATTCTCAGTTATAAACAACGCGTTGTCTTTGACTCCCTCCCACTGAAGGGTGAGGCGTTGCCAGCCTAGACACAAAGGGGAAAAGAACCACCCTCTCAAATAGAGCTGATAGGTGCAGTGCAAATGCTTGCTTGCTCTGGTTGGTCTGCAGTGTAGGCATTATGTTTGGGTCGGCGTCAGTTCTGTGCATCGGATTGTACTGTATGAGTGGGATTGTAGGGAGGTAGTCCTGTGTGAAGGTGGTTCCTTCACCTGTAATGCAAACAGGACAATGGCTCATGTTCAGCACTTCTAATACTTATTTGCTCCAAACCAGAATGATACAGATAAAGGATCTTAATTTGATCCCCCTGTTGCAGAAGAGCTTTCCTGCATTGCAGGACATTTAATACTTGTAGTGCAATTGAGGTTTAAAGAAGGTTTCTGAAGGTTGTCATTTCCACGTTGAAATTTCAGACTTGATTTTCCCTTACGAAATATGTATCAACCCCTACAAAAATGTCCATTCATTATAATCCACATAATACTTACAATTTCCTGTTGCTGAAGGATTATCTTCCTGCTGTAGCAAATTAGCTCAAATTAAGATCTTACATCTGTACGTCATGTATTTTGGGTTATTTTCACTTGCCTATTACAGTGGTGGAAATTTGACTCCCTAATGGTTCATTCAAATGACTTCCTGGCTTTCTGTAACACTGATTTATCACAACTCAACAAGCTAATCACACAACTATTACGGAAACACCCCCACACCCAAACCATGACAACATACAGTAATTCACATGAGTGTGTTATAATGCACTTTGCCTCTCATTTATAGTAAGACACTCACTCATTCGTTTTCTGTAAATGTTGATGATACATGTTCTGTTGAGAACACCAGGGAAAATATAATTCTGCTAGCATTTTCCACCAAATACATCACATTCTGCCTTGGATGATGTTTACACACACAGCCATGCATGCTAACAAGCACATGCTCTCTCACACATGCTCAGACACATTCACGCATGCACACACATAGTTTGTGCTGCAGGTCAGAGGTAAGAACGAGGAAGGGTGGCTCTCATGTTGGCTTAATGTATTGTAATATGAGATTAGAAGTTTGTCTCAAGATAATGCATTTAGGATACAAATGACGCACATGCCATGATACCACTCTGTCTAGAAGTTCCTCAATGATGTGTTGATCCTTTCCTGTATCTATATTACACTACTGTTTCTATGTTCAATGCCAGCAGTCTGTAGCCAGTCATGGAATAAACATAAAGGTAAGGTTAGTCAACGTTTTTCAAAGATAGCTGTTTCATTTCCTTTCTCTGGAGAGTTCAATTGGAGTCATGGAATTTGTGTTAACGGCTCAAGTTCCTTCATTAGTGAACAATATGATACTTTTCCAATGTTCCAGGTTTTCCTCTTACAGCTGCATATCATACATTATTAATAATGATGTTCCTGTATTGATACGGATAGTTGATCATGTTGGAGAAAATGTTGGATGTTCTGAGAGCAATGTCACACGGACTTAGATGTTGGATATTCTGCACAGGATGTTGACAGCGGTTAGTATTGATTCTCAGTCCAATGACAGGTCTCAGTAATTAAGTCCATCCAGGGATGCTGCTGATCTATTTTCACACCAACGAAATAATGGAAGCAAGTCTGTCACCTTTGCTGGGCTGGTGAGAGAAAATGTTGTGGTGACAAGGACAGTAACACTCTCTTCGCTTCCTTCTGGCCTAACCACAACCTGTCTTCATTTCAGAAACCCAACCAGAAGGTTATTTTTATGTGGAGGACAGGACAGATGGAAACAGTCAGAGTGTGAAAACAAAGTCAATGAATTTCATTTACACTTGTGGATTGAAGTGTTATTGTGGTTGTTGTTGCTGCAGTGGTTGTTGTTATTGTTGTTGCTGCTGTGGTTGTTGTTGTTGTCAATGTCTAGTGTGTGTTGCGTGTGTGTCAGAATGAGAGTGAGAGTGTGAATGAATGTGTGTGTTTCTAAGAAAGAAATCGCAGCGGGCTTTAAGTCTTTCAGACGTCACCCTCCCTGTCATGTGTGCCGTCATCTCAAGGCCTCTGCTGCTCCAGGCGGGTGGAGGTGGCATATCTAATGTACCCTTTAATCAATTTCATTAGCACACATTGCAGCTTGTAAAGCCTTAAACAACAATATACTGTATCAGAGTAAATCGCTCTAGCACAATTTTTTTCAAAGTAATGACTTTCTCTTAATGAGTCAGTCAGACTGTCTGTATTGTCTTTTCTGTCTCTGATTCTGCATCTGATTGTATCAGTTGGAGCAAAGGTACATTTACTACCCTGAATTAAACCTTCTGGAAAAAGGCACTGCATTGGTTTAAGTGTAAAGGGTTAACTGGAATATGTTTTTTTTGTGCCTTTTTCCATTATACAAGCCTCTCAATGGTCACTGAAGGTTAACTAGACCACTTTATTTCTCAACACCCTGGTGTGCTTCTTTTGTCAATGAATCCTTTCTCCCGAGAGGTTGTTGTTGTTACTGTGAGTATCAGGGTTGTAAGGTGTGCCTGTGTTATACCGTAAATTCCTGTTTGGAGTTGAAAAGATCTATTTGATTTACGCTTTATATTGACATTGGTTTGGCTCAGTTTGTTAAAGGTCAAGGATGTTGGAAGTTGCGGACCATGCACAAAATGAACTGTCTTAGAAAAATATCCTAATTGTCATTTGTTCTTCTATAATGCAATCACTAAGCCCTTCATGTCCAGGTAGGACCCTGGCTCTATCACTACTGTACTGTGGTTGTAGTGTATGTGCCTGGCAGTGCCTGCCTCCTCTCAGACCAGAACCTGTTTAAAGATACAGACCGGGATCTTAAGCAAAACAAATTCTTAACATAGTGTACAAATTGGATTCGTAACATATCACATGAATTGGATGATGTAGTACACAATTGGATGATGCAGTACACAAAAAATGGGACCAGTTTTGGCTCATGAGCACCACTTTCAAAACTACTGGCTGAAATTATACAAAAGTTCTGGAGCATCACTTTAATATTCCAGTGGTGTTAAGTGGACTTATGCAACCCAATCAGCCTCTGCTGGCAGCAGCAGCACTGCTGTCATCCCTAATCTATGGGCAGCAGGGTATAGCAGCCTATACATTAAGGACTATGCATTAAAACACCATTCAAAATTGAGGAGGTGACACTGTCACATGTTATCGTTTGGGCCAGATGCCATGGTGAACACAGTGCCCTCCCGGAAATAATACCTTAAGTGCTGGTGCAAAATCTGACCCAGAAACAAGCTTTCCCCTGTGCAGTACATAACATCCCCATCCGTCCCTCCCCTCCTCCCTGCAGGCCGCACCAGTACTAGCAACTCCCTTACCGGAGGAGCACCACAGTTTAGGTGTACGCCCTTTCAAGTGACACTCAGTTAAGAGTACTGACCTAGATTTGTGTTGTAGAACTGAAGAGAGCTGTGGGGGTGTTCTAATGCTCTGTTCCTTCAGGTTGGTATTCTAAGCTCCCTCGCTTATAATCCCTCCCTCTCTCTTTCCCTCTCCCTCCTTCTCTCCCTCTCTCTAATCTCTCCCCTGCAGTGGATAGCCTTCGCCTCCCTGTTCTTCATCCTGGTTTCCATCACCACTTTCTGCCTGGAGACACACGAGGCCTTCAACCCCATCATCAACCGGACGGAAATCGACCCGCTGGACAACAGCACACGGGTCTACCAGGAGACTGAGACCGTGGTCTTCCTCACCTATATTGAGGGGGTCTGTGTGCTGTGGTTTACATTTGAGTTCATAATGCGTGTGACGTTCTGTCCGAGCAAGCTGGAGTTTTTCCGTAACACCCTCAACATCATCGACTTTATTGCCATCATGCCCTTCTACCTGGAGGTGGGGCTGAGTGGGCTCTCTTCCAAGGCGGCTAAGGATGTACTGGGTTTCCTACGTGTGGTACGCTTTGTCCGGATCCTCCGGATCTTTAAGCTGACTCGGCACTTTGTGGGACTGCGTGTCCTGGGTCATACACTCCGAGCCAGCACCAATGAGTTCCTGCTCCTCATCATCTTCCTTGCCCTGGGTGTGCTCATCTTTGCCACTATGATATACTATGCTGAAAGGATTGGTGCCAAGCCCAATGACCCCCGAGCCAGCGAGCACACGCACTTCAAGAACATTCCTATTGGATTTTGGTGGGCGGTGGTGACCATGACAACCCTTGGCTATGGAGACATGTACCCTCAGACATGGTCTGGCATGCTGGTGGGAGCGCTGTGTGCTCTGGCTGGTGTGCTGACTATTGCCATGCCAGTGCCTGTTATTGTCAATAACTTTGGAATGTATTACTCCCTGGCGATGGCCAAGCAGAAGTTACCAAAGAAAAAGAACAAGCATATCCCCCGCGCCCCACTTCTGGGCTCCCCCAATTACTGTAAGTCGGAGGTAACCTCACCTCACCACAGCACGCAGGACGACACATGGCCCCTGGCCCCACAAGAACCACCAGAAAAGATCTTAGAAATAAACAGAGCAGGTAGGAAACCTTCTGCCAAATGTCCACCTGAATCTCAATGAAAATAAAATAAATGCTCAAAGAACAGACTGAACTCCCCTGCCTTCAAACCACCACCTCTTCCTCCTACTCATCCTCCTCTTTCCACCTCCTCCTCCTCTCCCCTCCACCTCCTGCTAACTCACCAGTCAGAGCCATTCTCCACACCAGGAGCCATTGAATGTGGAGAGCCCCTACATGGCAGTATGTTGACCAGTGACCACTCCATACATACACATATGTCATCAACTCCACTGCCCACTCCCCAGACATTATCAACTCATACCACACCAGACCAAACCTCATACCACACCAGACCAAACCTCATACCACACCAGACTAAATTTCATTCCACACCAGACCAAACCTCATACCACACCAGACTAAACCTCATACCACACCAGACCAAACCTCATACCACACCAGACCAAACTTCATACCACATCAGACCAAACCTCATACCACACCAGACCAAACCTCATACCACATCAGACCAAACCTCATACCAAACCAGACCAAACCTCATACCATAACATAACATACCACACCAGACGAAACCTCATACCATAACATACCACACCAGACCAAACATCACACCACACCAGACCAAACCTCACACCACACCAGACCAAACCTCATACCACACCACACCAGACCAAACCTCATACCACACCACACCAGACCAAACCTCATACCACATCAGACCAAACCTCATACCATAACATACCACACCAGATCAAACCTCATACCACATCAGACCAAACCTCATACCAAACCAGACCAAACCTCATACCATAATATAACATACCACACCAGACCAAACCTCATACCATAACATACCACACCAGACCAAACCTCACACCACACCAGTCCAAACCTCACACCACACCAGACCAAACCTCATACCACACCAGACCAAACCTCATACCATAACATACCACACCAGACCAAACTTCATACCACACCAGACCAAACCTCATACCATACCAGACCAAACCTCATACCACACCAGACCAAACCTCATACCACACCAGACCACACACCAGACCAAACCTCATACCACACCAGACCAAACCTCATACCATAACATACCACACCAGACCAAATTTCATACCACACCAGACCAAACCTCATACTATACCAGACCAAACCTCATACCACACCAGACCAAACCTCATACCATAACAGACCACACCAGACCAAACCAAACACTAGACCAAACCTCACACCACACCAGACCAAACCTCACACCACACCATATCAAACCTCATACCACACCAGACCAAACCTCATACCACACCAGACCAAACCTCATACCACACCAGACCAAACCTCATACCACACCAGACCAAACCTCATACCATAACATACCACACCAGACCACACACCAGACCCAACCTCATACCATAACATACCACACCAGACCAAACTTCATACAACACCAGACCAAACCTCACACCACACCAGACCAAACCTCATACCAAATCAGACCAAACCTCATACCATACTAAACCATACCACACCAGACCAAACCTCACAACACACCAGACCAAACCTCATACCACACCAGACCAAACCTCATACCACACAAGACAAAACCTCACACCACACCAGGCCAAACCTCACACCACACCAGGCCAAACCTCATACCACACCAGACCAAACCTCATACTATATCAGACCAAACCTCATACCACACCAGACCAAACCTCATACCATAACAGACCACACCAGACCAAACCAAACACTAGACCAAACCTCACACCACACCAGACCAAACCTCACACCACACCATATCAAACCTCATACCACACCAGACCAAACCTCATACCACACCAGACCAAACCTCATACCACACCAGACCAAACCTCATACCACACCAGACCACACACCAGACCAAACCTCATACCATAACATACCACACCAGACCACACACCAGATCAAACCTCATACCATAACATACCACACCAGACCAAACCTCACACCACACCACACCAGACCAAACCTCATACCACACCAGACCAAACCTCATACCACACGAGACAAAACCTCACACCACACCAGGCCAAACCTCACACCACACCACACCAGACAAAACCTCACACCACACCAGGCCAAACCTCATACCACACCAGACCAAACCTCATACCACACCAGACCAAACCTCATACCAGATCAGACCAAACCTCATACCACACCAGACCAATCTCCCCCTCAACTACATTTTCATCATCTACCCTGACTAGTTTAATGCAGTGATGAAAACACTAAAGGTAACACAGTGGCACATACAGTAACCAGCCATTCTGACAGCAGATGTTAAATAGCCTATTTCCTCCACTCAGATGGAAAATACATCACAATTTATGAATCACACATAAGACTATCACACCCATTTATGATATTTCCTAGTTAACTTATCTGCTTGTGTGCTGTCTCAGGAAAAATACTGCAGTGCTGTGAAACAAGTTTAAAGCCTGCAGACATATTGTTCATTTGGCTGATTGCCAAATGTATTTTTATGATGCATAGGCCAGGTAGCAGAATAGGAAGCTTCTCAGAAACAAAAAAATGAAAAATAAAATATATATATTCACTACCGGTCATAAGTTTTAGAACATCTACTCATTCAAGGGTTTGTCTTTATCTTTACTATTAAATAACATATGGAATCATGTAGTAACCAAAAAAGTTTAAACAAATCAACATTTATTTTATATTTGAGATTCTTCAAATAGCCACTCTTTGCCTTGATGACAGCTTTGCACGCTCTTGGCATTCTCTCAACCAGCTTCATGAGGTAGTCCCCTGGAATATATTTCAATTAACAGGTGTGTCTTCTTAGAAGTTAATTTGTGGAATTTCTTTCCTTTTTAATGTGTTTGAGCCAATCAGTTGTGTTGTGACAAGGTAGAATGCAGAATGTATGCAGAAGATAGCCCTATTTGGTAAAAGACCAAGTCCATATTATGGCAAGAACAGCTCAAATAAGCAAAGAGAAACAACAGTCCATCATTATTTTAAGACATGAAGGTCAGTCAATACGGAACATTTCAAGAACTTTGGAAGTTTCTTCAAGTGCAGTCGCTAAAACCATCAAGCGCTATGATGAAACTGGCTCTCATGAGGACCGCCACCAGAATGGAAGACCCAGAGTTACCTCTGCTGCAGAGGATGTTCATTAGAGTTACTAGCCCAAATAAATGCTTCACGGAGTTCAAGTAACAGACACATCTCAACATCAACTGTTCAGAGGAGACTGTGTGAATCAGGCCTTCGTGGTCGAATTGCTGCAAAGAAATCACTACTAAAGGACACCAATAATAAGAAGAGACTTGTTTGGGCCAAGAAACACGAGCAATGGACATTAGACTGGTGGAAGTTTGTCCTTTGGTCTGGAGTCCAAATTTTGGGATTTTTGGTTTCAAACGCTGTGTCTTTGTGAAATGCGGTGTGGGTGAACGGATGATCTCTGCATGTGTATTTCCCACTGTACAGCATTGAGGAGGAGGTGTTATGGTGTGGGGGTGCTTTGCTGGTTACACTGTGATTTATTTAGATTTCAAGGCACACTTAACCAGCATGGCTACCACAGCATTCTGCAATGATACGCCATCCCATCTGGTTTGGGCTTAGTGGAACTATCATTTGTTTCATGGTTTGGGATGAGTCGGACCGCAGAGTGAAGGAAAAGCAGCCAACAAGTGCTCAGCATATGTGGGAACTCCTTCAAGACTGTTGGAAAAGCATTCCAGGTGAAGCTGGTTGAGAGAATGCCAAGAGTGTGCAAAGCTGTCATCATGGCAAAGAGTGGCTATTTGAAGAATCTCAAATAAAAATATAAAATATATTCAGATTATGATTATGATTACTTTTTGGGTTACTACATGATTCCATATGTGTTAATTCATAGTTTTGATGTCTTCACTATTATTATACAATGTAGAAAATAGTAAAAATAAAGAAAAACCCATGAATGAGTAGGTGCTCTAAAACTTTTGACCGGTAGTGTATATATATATTTTTTTTAACAGCGAATGCTTTTATTTTACAGTTAACTTGCTGAACTAACATTGCACCAGTGATATCGCACTCTAGAAATGACTGAAATAAAAGAGACAGCCTGGTTGCCTGGAGACCTGTGTGTCTAACCTGTGTGACGCATAGGGGAAGTTGGACAAAGACAACAAAGAGTGGGGCTTTCCCTCAGAGAACCTATCAATTTGCAGGAGGTCCCTTGGATGGATGATGACTGTGATGCTCTTTCATGTTTTTCGGCTTGGTGACCAGGCCAGCTGTGGTGAGCACAAGCAGCTTTGGGGTATTCTCAGTTACTCACAGGTTGATATAATGTACATCGCCTACTCATGATAGGGAAAGGTGATTCCATTGGGTTCCCTCTTCTATGAAATAGTGTGAGTAGTGTGAATTTATGCCCTGCCACAAGGGCCTGAAGTGGCCATGAGTGCATCTTGTGATGGCTCCTTATTTACTGCCACATGTTACGGCCAAGCATCATTACACGCTACGTCTATGACTAACAGCCCTCTGAGCACTGTCACACACACACAGAAAAGCACTGCACCCCTCGCTCGCTGGCTGTTCTCCTGTTTATAATAGAATCCTTTATAACTTCATAATGAATGTTTTCCTGGAGAGTTGTGTATCCAAGATGTCCCACTTACAAGGTGTCTCTACAGATTAGATTCCAACGGTACTATTCAGTGATAGTTATTTGTTTTTAACAAACCAATTTAGATGACCTTGACCTCTATCTGCACCTTTACTTTGCAGCCTGTTAGATGGTGTCTACACCCTGAGCCATCAGGGCCTGTCACCTGACCTGACTCCCTGCAGAGAGAACAACCAGAGGTGACATAATGACCTGTCTGCTGGAGGAGAGAGGAAAAACATTAACAAGGGTCACACTTCCTGACTTCCTGACTTTGCCTAATCATATGATACAGGATGTGCCTAAGTCTCATTTTGTCTATGATCTTGACCAATTTGAGTTAGAGTTTCACCAGGCACTGCCATAATGTACATTATCTGTAGGTGGTAAAAACAAAGATTTTTTTCACCTTCCCACCATCCTCTCTCTTACTTAATGTCTTATTTATTTAATTCTCCCCAATCTTTTTTCCATGCCAATGCCTGTTGCCATGACAACAGTGTCCAAGCAACACACATTGCACAATAGGATTGAGGTTCCGCCAGGAACTGCAGCTATTCACTTGCTTCTCCTATTATTCACACTGGGCTGCAGAGCAGAATGATGGAGTAAGCAGCCAATCTGAAACTCATTTAGCACCCAATCAGAAAACAGTTTGACCAGCTCATCCATCTACTGTACATGATGTCACTGAATGGTAATTGAACAGACAGACATTAGAGCAACACTTTACATTACATGGACATTGTTCCAAAGTTACTATAAGGGATATATGTATGTAATCAACTCCTTCCATGTATGTAATAACACATGAATACATACACATTCAGGAACATGCTGAGCATGGGCCCTCAAGATGGGTTGGGTTCAGCTCAGGGGGAAAGGAATAATGCGTGTAGAATGTTGTGATTCTGGCACATGAGTTGGCATTCTCTATATACGGCCTCCCATGGAGTGAGAACTCTTTCTGAGTCCTCCAGTCTTTGAACATGAGGCATGGGCTGTTTGATTAGGATGAGGGATAGGCTAGAATATGCAATGCATCAATTAACTTTTTACAGCAGTCTACACAATAGAGCTCACTTTCTAGGAATAAGAGAGCTGGGAAAGGTACTGTACTGTACTCATCATAAAGATGGTCCCTTAAGCAGCTGATGTGATTGAGCGTTCTGGCTCCACACACACACACACACACACACACACACACACACACACACACACACACACACACACACACACACACACACACACACACACACACACACACACACACACACACACACACACACACACACACACACACACACACACACACACACACACACGTAGCTTCTTGCTTATTTATGACATCCATTACTTTGTTGCATACTTGAATATGGTGTGTGCTTATTGTTCGAAGTTTAAACAGATGGACACATCTATTTTTACTAATCAATGTCAAAACACACAGACACACATTAAGGGACCAGTGGGGACCTGGTGAAATGCCATTGGGATGACTATGAGAGTGCAGTTCCAGACAGCAAGCCAGTGCAGTAAAAAAAAGAAAAACACACTGAAATTGCTCTCATCATTTATTCAGTGAGCTGTTTTTAGTCACACGTGCACACAGACACTTCGGGACCAGGTCCGCTAACTTACATACAGTATCTCGCTGTATATCTCTTCTGTGGTTGTGCAGTGTGGCAACACATTTGAATGAGAAGCGATGAGTATGGTTCTGCGAGAAATGTTGTTAGTGCAAAAATAAGTAGAGAGTAAGGTGGCTTCAGGCTGTAGTGATGGCTGACCAAAATGACCAGAATGCATCATGTTGTCCTCCACGATGCCAGTGATGGACAGTTCTCAGTGATATGGTCATTACTGCTGTGTCATCTTTACTCTCCCTCTCTTTCCCGTAAAGAGGCACCATCTGGACAAATCCTCTGCCACTTCATCACATCAGACATGCACGATGACCAGGTCAACAGCCAATCAATAGAGCCCATTACTTGGACACAGATATGCAAAAGATGAATGAGGGGATGGGGGGAAGTAAGAGGGGGATGAAAAAAGACAAAAGTCAACAGGGATAGGGAGAAGGGGATGAGCACAGAGGCTGCAATTAAAGTGTAGGAGGAGAGAGGAGGGAAGGAGTGAGGGAGGTAGAGAATGGTGTCTTTATTCATTGAACTATTCTGAAGAAAGTGACTCATCTCCCACTCTCTCTCCCCTCCTTCCTCTCCCTCCATCCCAGGGGGTCTGCGTCACACATCCAGTGGCTGTGTGTGGCTGGCTAGGGTCTTTGTGCTGCCTGCTGCGCTGACAAGAGCAGATGGATTTCTGTACTGTGTAATGGGGTGGAGCATCAATGCAGCAGAGACACCATTGCTAATATCTGCAAGTGTTACCCACAAATAATGTTTTACTACAGAGGTGACAGTGGTGGTCTGGGCTGTGTGGTTCAGTCTGGAAATGTAATGCTTTTAAGGCCCACGAGGTATGACAAGTGAAGCCTGGATTATTAAATGGTAGTGTTCCCAGTTCCATTGTTGTGAGTTGGTCATGTACAGAAGGTAATGGTTTTGAACTCCACTACCTTTATTTACCATACTGAAGATTAAGAATCGTGTGGCTTTACGGTTATTTTATTGACCTGTAAATAGTCACTGCTATGTCTGGAAAGGCAGGTGGTACATTTCCAGGACAGGAGCTTGTTAGTTTTGAGACTGAGGGATTTGGGAAACCAAAGAAAGCAGATATTCCGTGCCAAATTGAGCAGCAAGTCTGAAGTTTTTGTTAGTTGAAGTTCCAGTGGTTGGGATTTGGGCAGTTGGGAAAGGTCAATGTTGATTTTACATTTTAAAAAGTTTGATGATTGTGCTTCAGTACTGTGTTACCTGGTTGATTAAAAAACAGCCAAGCTTGCACATAAATGCCGGTGCTGACACATCCTATTCCACACCATTGAGGAATCACTACTAAGTTCTTCTCCCTCTGTTTCAGCTCCACAAGCTGTTTTTCAAGATCCCAAAGTGAACGGGGAAACGTCCAAGGAGTCAGCCAAGAGAGCAGCAAAGGAGTCGGCCAAGGAGTCGGCCAAGGAGTCGGCCAAGGAGTCGGCCAAGGAGTCGGCCAAGGAGGCAGCCAAGGAGGCAGCCAAGGAGGCAGAAAAAGCAGCACTGGCCAATGAAGATTGTCCCCACATAGACCAGATCATGTCACCTGACGACGGCCAGATCTTAAGCCCTATTGACCGGTCCGAGCAGCAGCCCTGCTTCCTCCTGGCCATTGGTGGGCGGCCAGGCCACACGGCAGCCAGAGTCAGGAAGGGTACGTAATACGACACACCTAGACACAAGCCCTACATCTGGACACACATCCCAGGGCTTACATCTCAGGGCACACCTTCCTCAGGGCACACACTTCAGGGAACACATCTGAGAGAACACACCTCAGGGAACACACCCCAGGGAACACACTTAGACTCAAGCACAAACACATTTTCATGTGTACTCAGGGAGGAGAAACTGCACACACACAAAGCTGTACTGTAAGTCTGAAACGTGACACAAAAAGACACTTTAGAGAGCACACACATTATTTTTGTTATTGCTATCTCCTATATCACAGAAGGTCTTGTCCTTACTATCTTTGTCTATACAGCTTCCAACACAACTTTAGGTCCCCCACCCACATACTACTGCTGAGCGACACAACATCACCCCCAACATTCTTATTTGGCATTTGGACGCTAGCCTTTTTCTCTGTCCAACTCTTCTCTTTCCTTAAAACTGAATCATCTAAATTACTCTTACTTTCATGGATTTACTTCCGCATAAAATAAGTTACTGAACAAATATATAAACAAATCACTAATCAGTGGTCCTGTTTTTCTGTTGTGGGATTTTCTTGAAATGTTTCTTTACGTTACCATGCCAACCCTCCTCTCCATCTCTGGGTGTTCTACTCTCTCCATTTGGTTTGTTTACTATCACCGAGACTATCACACTGCCCCCTGGGCCAACCTTAACTTTTCCTTTTTCTGTTTTTCTTTGTCGTATGTTTGTTTTTCCTTGTTTTTTCTACACTCATTGTTCCTCCCTCCATCACTCCCCCCTTCATCATCCCCCCATCCTTGACTTGTGTCTAATTGGCCGGTAGCCGGCCCTTCCCAGGGGAGGTCGCTGGCAGAGCCGGCGCCCCCATGCCCACCGCTCGGCCCCCAGGGCCCCCAGGGCTACCCTCTGCTGCAGCTAGCTGGGTGGGTATGTGGCCAAGAGGACGGCCATGCCACACTCACAACCTGACGCCCCAGCCTCTAACACTAAAGAATAGCACAATGAAAGAAATGCCTTGTTCACCACACCGAGAGATCCTTACTATCCTTATGCTCGACAATAACATCAGGCCCTCCTCTAGTCTACAGTTACACCAAGCAAAGGCAGGAAAACTGCAAGCCAAACTTCTATGATGAATCAACTCTAAAAAAGAAGAAGAAGAAGCTGCTTCCACAATTGTTGCAGTATCAAACTATAATGCCAGTGTCATCGGCAGCTTCTTAAATTAGCTGCTTGTGAGCGTAGGGAGATGAATCACAAGCACATAATACTGTATATTGTTGTCATGGGCTAATAGCATTGCTAAATCTCACCTGCCATCTTCCCCAGCCAAGTTCCCAGACACTAGCTAAGACAGAACCTGCTACAGCCTCCACACAGTATACAGTTTACACATACTTTTTATCCTGCCTCTTCTAGAGCACAGTGGAGCTTTTTTTGGTCGAAAGGTCACACATTCCCACTGTATCCCATAGTGAACTGCTATTTGTGAGCATGTTCTGTTTTGGATGGACAGTGACTCTCAAGAGCCATAACACAAACACAACAGTAATCCACTGTGTCCACATCATGAGACTGATCTGTTACATGAATCAAGTAGGATGACCACTAACAGTAGCTAAGAGTACACATGCCCTCAGTGTTGTATATTCTATGTCATGTGTTTATGTATGTGCTTCTGAGTGTGTGTACGGTATGTCTGCGAGTGTGTCTGTGTGTGATTGTCTATGTACATGTTGCCAATGTAAAGTCAACCTGTTTCTCTGTTGCTCCATGTTGGCATGTGTTGTGCTTGTCTCTTAACTCAACACTGCATGGCCTGTCCAGCTGATGATTGGCATTGGAGAGGAAATATAGCTGGTGGTAAGGGGTGAAGTATGGTGAGGAATATGAGAGGCCACATGGCGTTACAGTATATGACAAGGATGGTGAGAAGCAAGATGGAAATGTTCAACAGTGTCCTACCTCTGATCTAACAAAGAATAATAATTCAACAAGATCTAACTTCTTCTAAGAACAATTTTTATATCATTGCTTCACAAATAGATGACAGGCTATTGTTGTTAAATAACAGCATATCATAATATGATGTAACAAGATCACTATATAATTGGACTGCAGTAGATACATGTTGAAGTCTAGCTGAATATGGCTCTGTGCCAGCACTCTTATTATTGACAGTATTACAAAGCAGACTGGATACTGTCAGCCTCTCTTCTCCATTTGATATTGTTAACCAAGAAATTATCTTGATGTTGAACTAGCTGAGTAAGCGTCAGATAAGTGTTAGTGCCTGGAGCCAGATTGGCTGTTGGGCTCTCAACCCTGCTAGAAAATACATTGATGTGCCTTCTCTTTCCGAGCCGTACCTCAACCCCCCCCAACTGCTCTCTACATGCTTCCGGGACCTTAATCAAACAGAGAACGCATGAATGGTAATACGTGTGTACAATTGGCCTGGATCAATAACATTATACATTTAGAAAAAAGAGTGAAAGGAAATTCTTTGAAAGATAGAGGTCCCATACCGATACACTACACCCCAGAAACTCTGTCTCTCCCCAAACAAAGGTTACCAAATGCTTTATAGCCTTAGCACCATTGCAGGCATGGGGGGCTGATACTGGAGTGGTGTCAGTGTCTGCAGGTCCCAGCAGCCCACGTAGTGTCCTGTAGCATTCTGTAGGCATGGATCAGTGGCAGAGGGTGGTCTCCTAGGTTCCCCTCTAAACCTCTGCCCCTCTCCTTGTTACCCACCCACAGAAACCCCATCTGCAGCTAGCTCCTGTTCCACCGTGTTGTATCGGTCTGTCCCATTTTTGTCCTCTGGACCTTGCACTCCGTCTTCAGCTTTTTTCACTTCCGTCTCTTAATTTTTCTGTGGTTATCCATCTGTGTTGCTTGTTCTCTGTCTCTGTAAACTGTCCCTTCTCAAACCTGATAATGGGAAGAGAGTCTTTAATACCAGAAATATGGAAGTTTGACATCCATAGGAAAGAGTAGGTCAGCTCAGGTAGATTCCAAAAGATCTGGAAGAACTCATATAGAACCCTATAGTAACCCTATAGTAAGCATTTCACTGTAAGGTCTACACCTGTTGTATTCGACGCACGTGACAAATAAACTTTGATTTGATTTGACACCTATGAATGGGAGATAATATTCTCTAAATACTCTTGTATGGCCAATCCAAATGGTGAAAAGGACCCAGCTGTAAATATTCACTGTAGGTGAAGTACTCCAACACTTCAATTATTGGAACCTAGTCATGTCTTTATTGAAGACAAACCATCAATATATTCAGTAGTAAAGATATACATTTTTGCTTATCTATATTCTATTTCATAATACTTTTTTACAAGGTAAAGAATGTCTCTTCCCACCACAAGCACAACCACAAAGTAGCTACTTCCAAGAGAAGTCCAATTTTCCCATTTTTGGTTGACTTCTTCTCCTGTTCTGCTCTTCTGTCTTTTATTCTGTCGATCTTCCTATTCAGCTACAATCCTGTCTTTCTCTGTTGGGGTTGCTCCCCCTCAGGGAGGTTGTGTGCATGGACACAGCTCCGATACAACAGAGAGTTGGCCCAGTCACACACCCTGACACTCTGTTCCTCTCCTGTCCTCTCAGCTTGTCTCTTTCTTTCACTTCTCTATATCTCTGTCCCTTGTTTTCTCACCTTCTCCTGGATCACCACAGAGAACGTAAACATTTTTTTAATTTTAAAACATCTGTACGAGGCCCTCTTTCTCTGTAACCCCCCAATTGTCTTACCTTTCTCAAATGAATCCATCCTCTTGAGAATGACCAATGACTGGCTGATGCTGAGCAACCCAACCCTCCCGTGTATTCTCTACCACAGATCCCTGTAAAGAGGAGACTGTCTTAGTTAAGTATATGCAGGCAGAAGTTCTCAGAGTGACATGAGGGGGCACCACAGTCTGACTGAGTGGGAGAAACCAACGCTTTGGGAGAAATCCCCCTCTCCAACGTTTCTTGATTCAGTGGATGGAAGGCTTGACAGGGCCACATTCACAGTGAGGAAGAGAAACAGTAGATACAGAGGTTTCTTACGGTAAGCTCACCCGTCTCACTTTGAAGGACAGTTTTTTTCTCAAACATCAAGATCGAAGAAGTCCTTTTTGATTTTCTTCGTTGTTGTTTTTGTATGGACTTTTTCTCAATGAAGAACTGTAGGAGGACAGAAAGACAAATAACAAAGGAACATTGGTCTGACATCTTGGCCTGAATGGCCAGAAAGCGTGGAATGAAATCAAATAGTAGAGGACAATAAGAATAACTGCTAATGGCATTTATGTCACCCAATACCATCAGTTAAACATGACTCTTTTTATTTAGCATGAGTTGCATGGTGGACAACAAAAAAGGAAAAACGAAACTATAGCTATTACGACTATCCGTATGAAGAATATATTTTTCTTTTCATGATTCCTCACTTTTGCATACAATTTATGTAGCCAGACTATTAAGGTGTTCAATGACATAGTGTTTTCTTTTCAAATTTCTTCCTATTTTTCTTTGTGGTACAGAGTAGATGTTACCTGGCAGCTCTGGTCATATTGACTACTGTTTCGTAACTAGAGACTTGTAAGGAGATGGAGAATATACAGTTGAAGTCGGAAGTTCACATACACTTAGGTTGGGGTCATTAAAACGCGTTTTTCAACCACTCCACAAATTTCTTGTTAACAAACTATAGTTTTGGCAAGTCGGTTAGGACATCTACTTTGTGCATGACACAAGTCATTTTTCGAACAATTGTTTACAGACAGATAATATCACTTAGAATTCACTGTATCACAATTCCAGTGGGTCAGAAGTTTACCTTTAAACAGCTTGGAAAATTCCAGAAAATTATGTCATGGCTTTAGAAGCTTCGGATAGGCTAATTGACATACTTTTAGTCAATTGGAGGTGTACCTGTGGATGTATTTCAAGGCCTACCTTCAAACCCAGTGCCTCAATGCTTGACATCATGGGAAAATCAAAAGAAATCAGCCAAGACCACAAGTCTGGTTCATCCTTGGGAGCAATTTCCAAATGCCTGAAGGTACCACGTTCATCTATACAAACAATAGTACGCAAGTATAAACACCATGGGACCATGCAGCCGTCATAACGCTCAGGAAGGAGTACTTTGGTGATAAAAAGTGCAAATCAATCCCAGAACAACAGCAAAGGACCTTGTGAAGATGCTGGAGAAAACAGGTACAAAAGCATCTATATCCACAGTAAAACAAGTCCTATATTGAAATAGCCTGAAAGGCCGCTCAGCAAGGAAGAAGCCACTGCTCTAAAGCCGACATAAAAGCCAGACTATGGTTTGCAACTGCACATGGGGACAAAGATTGTACTTTTTGGAGAAATTTCCTCTGGTCTGATGAAACAAAAATATTGTTTGGCCATAATGACCATCGTTATGTTTGGAGGAAAAATGGGGAGGCTTGCAAGCTGAAGAACACCATCCAACCATGAAATACGGGGGTGGCAGCATCATGTTGTGGGGGTGCTTTGCTGCAGGAGGGTGTGGTGCACTTCACAGAATAGATGGCATCATGAAGAAGGAAAATGATGTGGATATATTGAAGCAACATCTCAAGACATCAGTCAGGAAGTTAAAGCTTGGTCGCAAATGGGTATTTTAAATGGACAATGACCCCAAGCATACTTCCAAAGTTGTGGCAAAATGGATTAAGGCCATCACAAAGCCCTGACCTCAATCCTATAGAAAGGTTTTGTGGGCAGAACTGAAAAAGCGTGTGCGAGCAAGGAGGCCTACTAACCTGACTCAGTTACACCAGCTCTGTCAGGAGGAATGGGCCAAAATTCACCCAACTTTTTGTGGGAAGCATTTGAACACAAGTTAACCAATTTAAAGGCAATGCTACCAAATAGTAATTCAGTGTATGTAAACTTCGGATCCACTGGGAATGTGATGATAAGCTGAAATAAATAATTCTCTCTACTATTATTCTGACATTTCACATTCTTAAAATAAAGCGGTGATCCTAACTGACCTAAGACAGGGAATTTTTACTAGGATTAAATGTCAGGAATTGTGAAAAACTGAGTTTAAATGTATTTGGTGTAAACTTCCGACTTCAACAGTACATATTTCAGCAAGCTCTCTATGTTGTGAAAAGCTAAAATAACGTTTGACCTTGTTTATGTTGGCATGCTTGTGGTCCTGGATCTTAATGAGAAGAATAATTTAGGCTAAATTAGTCATATATGTTTCTGTCTACTGCTAAACGTCTTGATGTATACAATCAATTATTTATGGAGAACTTATCATAGTGAACCATTGTTACTTTCACATACTAAATATATACTTTGAACAGTGTTATTTTTTTTAAAGAAAACTAGAAAAAAGATCATAAAGAATCTGGTTGAGTCAGGTTGTGTCTGACCATCTTTCCCCAACAACCTTTAGCTACTATGAAAGCAGCAAAAATATACGTATATTTGAAAACATAAAAGCATTGTTTTCAATTAAGAACATGGGGGGAAATCAACTGCATGCACAATGTTATGCAACATGAAATCAATAGTAAAAAAAGAGTTGAAGAATACAACTCTAGCATGAAATAAATTTTGTATGAAATATGTCAGAGGGGTCTGTATTTAATTGAATGGATTGAATGTATAATGAATGTATTTCTCTCTTTCTCTCCTCTGGTGTACCAATCTTTTTTTGGAAACCAAAAGGAAGTGAATGGGGGGTCTTAAATAGGAGTGAAATCAAGTCTGAACCCAGAGTGGCCTGAAAGATGCATGGCAGAATGCACAGCATGGTGATGACTAAACCCTCAACATCTAAAGGGGACTTTAAATGAAAGCATGGTTTGAACATACTCATAAGACTTCCCTTTAAAACAACCTCTTTATACAGACAGTCTACTCTAAGAGGTGTGATGCATTGGCTAAGCATGGGTAAAGCATGGTCAAACTAGCTGGTTTACCATGGGATGCCAGCCCGGCGGCACACATTCAACTCCTCTAAAGTTATCTCATCTCTGCTCCTCCCTCTGCACTTTGAGCATCATCCACCATTAACTCTCACCCAAGCCCTCACCCAGCAGGCCCTTGCCCAGAAGGCTCTCGCCCAGCAGGCCCTCGCCCAGCAGGCCCTCACCCAGCAGGAGCAGGCCCTGGGTAATAACACTTCTGTCTCTCTTCTCTCTAGCATCCCGCCCAGGCCGGGCCAGGCGATCACAGAACACAGACCAGTCAGTCTGTGTTATGAACCATGGTGTCCCAACCACACTGTGTGTGGGCCACAACGTCCCATCCCCCGACTGATAATGCTCTTAGTCTGTTTGTTGTACATAGATGACCAGTGCCAGGGGGGTGCTGACGTGGACAGCTGGACATGCTGCCAGCCCCTGCCCAGCCTTAAATGTCACCCAGAAGAGTTGTGGTTCTCACACCTTTCTCATTGGCTGCTGTACCTATGACTGGTTGATTTCATGCTGTACACACTTGAGTAAGAATGAACGTTGTCTGTGTGTGTCGGTACGTGTGTGTATGTGTTTATTGAAGTTTATGTTTGTACACTACCAGTCAAAAGTTTTAGAACACCTACTCAGTCAAGGGTTTTTCTTTATTTGTACTATTTTATAAATTGTAGAAAAATAGTGAAGACATCAAAACTATGAAATAACACATATGGAATCATGTAGTAGCCAAAAAAGTATTAAACAAATAAAGATATATTATATATTTGAGATTCTTCAAATAGCTACCATTTGCCTTGATGACAGCTTTGCACACTCTTGGCATTCTCTCAACCAGCTTCATGAGGTAGTCACCTGGAATGCATTTCAATTAACAGGTGTGCATTCTTAAAAGTTAATTTGTGGAATTTCTTTCCTTCTTATTGCGTTTGAGCCAATCAGTTGTGTTGTGACAAGGTAGGGGGGTATACAGAAGACAGTCCTATTTGGTAAAAGACCAAGCCCGCATTACGGCAAGAACAGCTTAAATAAGCAAAGCGAAATGACAGGCTATTATTACTTTAAGACATGAAGGCCAGTCAATATGGAACATTTCAAGAATTTTGAAAGATTCTTCAAGTGCCATTGCAAAACAAATCAAGCGCTATGATGAAACTGGCTCTCATGTGGACCACCACAGGAATGGAAGACCCAGAGTTGCCTCTGCTGCAGAGGATAAGTTCATTAGAGTTACCAGCCTCATAAATTGCAGCCCAAATAAATGCTTCACAGAGTTCAAGTAACAGACACATCTCAACATCAACTGTTCAGAGGAGACTGTGTGAATCAGGTCTTCATGGTCGAATTGCTGCAAAGAAACCACTACTAAAGGACACCAATAACAAGAAGAGACTTTCTTGGGCCAAGAAACACAAGCAATGGACATTAGACTGGTGGAAGTTTGTCCTTTAGTCTGGAGTCAAAATGTGAGATTTTTGGTTCCAACAGCCGTGTCTTTGTGAGATGAGGTGCGGGTGAACGGATGATCTCCGCATGTGTATTTCCCACCGTAAAGCAGGGAGGAGGAGGTGTTATGGTGTGGGTGTGTTTTGATGGTGACACTGTCTATTATTTATTTAGAATTCAAGGCACACTTAACCAGCATGGCTACCACAGCATTCTGCAGCGATACACCATCCCATCTGCTTTGGGCTTAGTGGGACTATCATTTATTTTTCAACAGGACAATGACCCAGCACACCTCCAGGTTGTGTAAGGACTATTTTACCAAGAAGGAGAGTGATGGAGTGCTGCATCAGATGACCTGGCCTCCACAATACCCCGACCTCAACCAAATTGAGATGGTTTGGGATGTGTCGGACTGCAGAGTGAAGGAAAAGCAGCCAACAAGTGCTCAGCATATGTGGGAATTCCTTCAAGACTGTTGGAAAAGCATTCCAGGTGAAGCTGGTTGAGAGAATACCAAGAGTGTGCAAAGCTGTCTTCAAGGCAAAGGGTGGCTATTTGAAGAATCTCAAATATAAAATATATTATGATTTGTTTAACACTTTTTTGGTGACTACATTATTCCAAATGTGTTATTTCATAGTTTTGATGTCTTCACTATAATTCTACAATGTATAAAATAGAAAAATATAGAAAAACCCTTGAATGAGTAGGTGTTCTAAAACTTATCTGCTTCCCTTCCTTGTGTCTGACTTCATGTAACTATGTTGGAGAAAGTCTAATCATGAGTGTCATTTTGACCACAGTAACACAGTCATTTTAGTTTTAGTTAAAACTTGCCAAATACTTGTTTTCTGTCTGTTTTTGTCATACCACATCGGAGTTGCCCGTTTTATATATTTACCCTCAACTTTCCTTTGAGAAATGTTGAATGTCCTCACTCTTTACACATTAAGGTATGAGTGTAAGAAAAATGTATTCAGCAAAGTGATCATAACTGCAACAATGACATTTTTCAGTTTGTTTTTTGGTCACAAAATGTCACTTGCCCTAAATTCAACTGTAGTTGTGCTTTAAATTCATTTGATATCCCCAGTTATACAAACAATTGACACATTTCTTGCCTAAATATGTTTTGGCTGTATGGTACTACAGTGAGGGAAAAAGGTATTTGATCCCCTGCTGATTTTGTACATTTGCCCACTGACAAAGAATTGATCAGTCTATAATTTTAATGGTAGGTTTATTTGAACTGTGAGAGACAGAGTAACAACAAAAAAATCACAGAGGTCAGACGTTTCTTGTAGTTTGCCACCAGATTTGCACACATTTCAGGAGGGATTTTGTCCCACTCCTCTTTGCAGATCTTCTCCAAGTCATTAAGGTTTTGAGGCTGATGTTTGGCAACTCGAACCTTCAGCTCCCTCCACAGATTTTCTATGGGATTAAGGTCTGGAGACTGGCTAGGCCACTCAAGGACCTTAATGTGCTTCTTCTTGAGACACTCCTTTGTTGCCTTGGCCGTATGTTTTGGGTCATTGTCATGCTGGAATACCCATCCACGACCCATTTTCAATGCCCTGGGTGAGGGAAGGAGGTTCTCACCCAATATTTGACGGTACATGGCCCCGTCCATCGTCCCTTTGATGCGGTGAAGTTGTCCTGTTCCCTTAGCAGAAAAACACCCCCAAAGCATAATGTTTCCACCTCCATGTTTGACGGTGGGCATGGTGTTCTTTGGGTCATAGGCAGCATTCCTCCTCCTCCAAACACGGCGAGTTGAGTTTATGCCAAAGAGCTCCATTTTGGTCTCATCTGACCACAACACTTTCACCCAGTTGTCCTCTGAATCATTCAGATGTTCATTGGCAAACTTCAGATGGGCATGTATATGTGCTTTCGTGAGCAGGGGGACCTTGCGGGCGCTGCAGGATTTCAGTCCTTCACGGCTTAGTGTGTTACCAATTGTTTTCTTGGTGACTATGGTCCCAGCTGCCTTGAGATCATTGACAAGATCATCCCATGTAGTTCTGGGCTGATTCTTCACCGTTCTCATGATCATTGCAACTCCACGAGGTGAGATCTTGCATGGAGCCCCAGGCCGAGGGAGATTGACAGTTCTTTTGTGTTTCTTCCATTTGCGAATAATCGCACCAACTGTTGTCACCTTCTCACCAAGCTGCTTGGCGATGGTCTTGTAGCCCATTCCAGCCTTGTGTAGGTCTACAATCTTGTCCCTGACATCCTTGGAGAGCTCTTTGGTCTTGGCCATGGTGGAGAGTTTGGAATCTGATTGATTGATTGCTTCTGTGGACAGGTGTCTTTTATACAGGTAACAAACTGAGATTAGGAGCACTCCCTTTAAGAGTGTGCTCCTAATCTCAGCTCGTTACCCTGTATAAAAGACACCTGGGAGCCAGAAATCTTTCTGATTGAGAGGGGGTCAAATACTTATTTCCCTCATTAAAATGCAAATCATTTTTCCACACTGCTTTCACAAGCATATAGTGTTTTCACAAGTTTTGGGCTTTGCTTTTCTAGTTAACTATAGAATATTGACTAATATCTCCGTTGTCACTTGGCTTAATGTGTCAAAGAGCCAGGTTATTACAAATCTGTTGTATGAGCAAGCTGTGGTACTAGATACCGTTATTGGCATTGAGATGTGTAAGTGAGGGAGGCTGAGGAACAGTTTTCCACTGTTTCTATTAACTCAGTCTGAATGCCCATATTATAAAGAAAAATCCACTTTGCTGCAAAGTCGTCACATTTTCCTTTACCAACTCCCAGGGCGATTATTCACCACATTATTTCCTACATGGAATTTCAAAACACACAAAAGATACATTAACCACATAGTTACTGAAGATTGATAGCCTAATGATGGAATATAAGCATAGTCTACGTATACTAATAACCTCTTAATTTGGCTCACAAATGCTCTTAGCATAAGATTGCTGCCACAGACAATGTATTCACTGCCTGTATCCGAACTCCAAACTAGACATCAGGGTAAACTATTGGGTTTGGTAGATAAGATCTCTCGCACTGAACAACAGACCAGTGTATTTGATTATGTAGAACTTGAATTGAGAATATTTGCTATTTAAACATTGCTATTTAATCAGTAAGGGTTTGGTGTGCACATCTGCATAATGTAAAGCGTTTGTATTTCTAAAGTCCATTTTTAGGCCAGACTACTTAGCTCAGCTAACACGGTAAAGAGGAACCAGCCAAGTAAAGACTTTAAATTCCTCCTATAGTGAACTAGTCAATGTAGACATGAAGCTGTACTTACACACTGCAACACTGCAACACTGCCATACCAATGCACACTTTTGATCTACAAACACAAACCTATCCAAGAGGTGGAGTGAAACATGGAACAGTGCAGACCACAATTATGCAACAGGGAGATTCCTCCCTCTTCAATGGTGCCAAATTTTAGGGATCAGTGTTTACTCAGCGTTTGCTATGGGAATTGTATCTTTTTTCCACAGTTGTTTTTCTTAGCAGCAAACCACAGTACAGTATACCATATACTCCAACATCTTGCAAAATATATGTCAAATTAGGTAGAAAGATGTTCAGTAGTGAATGCAACTAACCAACCTTAGTGCTGAGGTTGGTTATTGTTTGAAGTTAGTGCTTGTATAAGAAGAGGTTTCAAGATAAAATAACTGCCTGTGTGAACATACGATGTGCATTGTTCACACAACTCAGTCTATGTTGGAAGAATGCCAGCTGTTTGTTTTGATTTGTCATGCCCCATCTGTCAACCAACACAGGTACATATTCTTATGTTCCCTTTCAAGATATGTATTCTAGCTGAGCTTTTCTGGATGATCCTTACAAAAATAACCACCTAAATAAAATAAAAAAAGTAATGAAATAAATGATCTCTGTTTGTGTTTGTGCTTATAGGTTTTGTTTGAGTGAATCATTTCTTGTTTTTTATCTCTCACATACACACTTCTATCTGAACAGCGCATGTTTTGAATGTTTATTACATTCATATACTCTGCATTCGGCTTGCTGCTCTGGCCCTGTTCCCATGGAAACCATCTGCCCAGGAGGACACATCAGAACATTGGAGGCAAAAATTACATTCATACTGGCACACGTAATCAGATGATTGTGTCAGACCACCTTGAGAGAGGAGAGTCAGTCAGAGTAATCTGATAAACACATACACCTTTAGCCTAAGCAGTATTCAGACGAATACGATATGACCTCAGAGGTGCTGCACCTGAAAACAAACAGAGAAACTCTCCCACACATAGTCACACAAACACACCTACAACGATTGAGTCACTGTTAAAGTTACAAGAAACCCACAGTAGTAGTAAATGCACCTGAAAAATAAATGTGGATGCTGTGAGACAAGCAAAGCATATGCCCTGTATTAACCCATTGAACTTGGCAAGATAGTTTCTACTGTTTAGCTGTCACTACCATCAGCCTATCCAGATGATTTAGTGGTTCAGTGTACTGTATATGGCACTTTGACAATGGGCCAGGGCCAGGGAATTACTAGGGTCTTGCCAAACTACCAGGGCCCTAATATACAGCTACTGCAGCATAACAAGGCCTGTGAATCACTGGAGTAGAATCTATCTGTGTGGCAATTACACTGTTTGTAAATTAGCTAGTTAATCTCATTTGCGTGGCTGGTTCCGTAATAGACATTATTTTGAGTGTGCTGTACTGTGTTCACATAATTCATTTGGAATTGTATAAAAGTTCTGTTTCTCTTTTTTTTTTATTACACTGAGGACATCCACCCGAGGATCTAAGGTTGTCTCGCTGTGTGTTTGCTTGGTTATTTATTTGGTTGTTTGGCTGCTTATTTCTTTGTGTCAGTATCACTCTGTATCGTTGCCAAATGTATCCCTACATTAAATCATCAATGGACATGCAGGTGCAGTTATTGTACATGTTCCAGGTGTTTGTCCCTCATTTCAATTGAGTCCAGTGAATGGCTGAATACATTTGCCCTGGAGTGCAGCACTGTGCAGTCCAGTGTTATGAGTTCCTTTCTGTGCTGGTGAGCTTTGATCATGGACAGGAAGGCCAGGTCTCCATCACTGGCAACCTAGTTACCTAACAGGGCTTGTTACCAAGGCAACACAAGCATGATCATCTCTCAAGGGCAGCACATTTTCCCACCCCTTTATTCTACATGATTTCCGTTCTCTCTCCCTCTCTCTGTAGATGTTGCAATGTCTCCCTTCTGCGTTTTCACACTGGCTATTGATATCATTTTCTTTACTTTACCCATCTGTGGCTTAGCATTCTCAATATCTTTGTTTGTGTTATGTCATTATTGTGCTGCTGTTCACACAAAGGTTTTTTTCTTTTTTTGTAAGACATGGAAAGGATTAACACTGTCACACAGAGATGTACACACAACACAGACTATTACGCATGTCCCATTATAACAGGACACCTGCTGTACTATTGGCCGCATATTTGATATAAAAAAATATTGTACTACATACATACTTTCAATGCTTTCCACCTGGCTACCCCTACCCCGGCCAACATCTCACCACCCCTGCAGCAACTTGCCTAAGCCCCCCCCCACACACACACTTCTCCTTCACCCAAATCCAGACAGCTGATGTTCTGAAAGAGCTGCAAAATCTGGATCCCTACAAATCAGCTGGGCTAGACAATCTAGCCCAGCTAGACAATCTGCCAAGTTAACAAACAGATCACCGACCATTTCGAATCCCACGTACCTTCTCCACTATGCAATCTGGTTTCTGAGCTGGTCATGGGTGCACCTCAACCACGCTCAAGGTCCTAAAAGATATCATAACCGCCATTGATAAAAGACAGTACTGTGCAGCCGTCTTCATTGACCTGGCCAAGGCTTTTGACTATGTCAATCACCGCATTCTTATCGGCAGACTCAATAGCCTTGGCTTCTCAAATGACTGCCTCGCCTGGTTCACCAACTACTTTTCAGATAGAGTTCAGTGTGTCAAATCAGAGGGCCTGTTTTCCGGACCTCTGGCAGTTTCTATGGGGGTGCCACAGGGTTCAATTCTCAGGTCGACTCTTTTCTCTGTATATATCAATGATGTCGCTCTTGCTGCTGGTGATTCTCTGATCCACCTCTACGCAGACGACACCATTCTGTATACATTTGGCCCTTCTTTTGATACTGTGCTAACAAATCTCCAAACGAGCTTCAATGCCATACAACGCTCCTTCCGAGGCCAACTACTTTTAAATGCAAGTAAAACTAAGTGCATGCTCTTCAATCGATTGCTGCCCGCATCCGCCCGCCCGACTAGCATCACTACGCTGGACGGTTCTGACTTAGAATATGTGGACAAATACAAATACCTAGGTGTCTGGTTAGACTGTAAACTCTCCTTCCAGACTCACATTAATTAATTAATTAATTAATCTCCAATTCCAAATTAATTTTAGAATCGGCTTCCTATTTCGCAACAAAGCCTCCTTCACTCATGCTGCCAAACATACCATCGTAAAACAGATGATCCTACCGATCCTTGACTTCGGCGATGTCATTTACTAAATAGCCTCCAACACTCTACTCAGCAAAATGGATGTAGTCTAT
Organism: Brachymystax lenok tsinlingensis; assembly: GCA_030435695.1. Classification (NCBI taxonomy): domain Eukaryota; kingdom Metazoa; phylum Chordata; class Actinopteri; order Salmoniformes; family Salmonidae; genus Brachymystax; species Brachymystax lenok. The sequence goes on along the minus strand of CM059819.1, from coordinate 35,262,461 downwards.
CACAGTGCCATCCGTTTTGTCACCAAAGCCCCATATACACTACCGGTCAAAAGTTTTAGAATACCTACTCATTCAAGGGTTTTTCTTTATTTGTACTATCTTATGAATTGTAGAATAATAGTGAAGACATCAAAACTATGAAATAACACATATGGAATCATGTAGTAGCCAAAAAAAGTATTAAACAATTAAAAATACATTATATATTTGAGATTCTTCAAATAGCCACCATTTGCCTTGATGACAGCTTTGCACACTCTTTGCATTCTCTCAACCAGCTTCATAAGGTAGCCACCTGGAATGCAGGTGACTACCTCATGCTCTCGTTGGCTGGCCCTTACTACATATTCGTCGTCAAACCCACTGGCTCCAGGTTATCTATAAGTCTTTGCTAGGTAAAGTCCCACCTTATCTCAGCTCACTGGTCACCATAGCAACACCCACCTGTAGCACAAGCTCCAGTAGGTATACAGTGGGGAAAAAAAGTATTTAGTCAGCCACCAATTGTGCAAGTTCTCTCACTTAAAAAGATGAGAGAGGCCTGTAATTTTCATCATAGGTACACTTCAACTATGACAGACGAAATGAGGAACAAAAATCCAGAAAATCACATTGTAGGATTTTTTATGAATTTATTTGCAAATTATGGTGGAAAATAAGTATTTGGTCAATAACAAAAGTTTATCTCAATACTTTGTTATATACCCTTTGTTGGCAATGACAGAGGTCAAACGTTTTCTGTAAGTCTTCACAAGGTTTTCACACACTGTTGCTGGTATTTTGGCCCATTCCTCCATGCAGATCTCCTCTAGAGCAGTGATGTTTTGGGGCTGTCGCTGGGCAACACGGACTTTCAAAGATTTTCTATGGGGTTGAGATCTGGAGACTGGCTAGGCCACTCCAGGACCTTGAAATGCTTCTTACGAAGCCACTCCTTCGTTGCGGGCGGTGTGTTTGGGATCATTGTCATGCTGAAAGACCCAGCCACGTTTCATCTTCAACGCCCTTGCTGATGGAAGGAGGTTTTCACTCAAAATCTCACGATACATGGCCCCATTCATTCTTTCCTTTACACGGATCAGTCGTCCTGGTCCCTTTGCAGAAAAACAGCCCCAAAGCATGATGTTTCCACCCCCATGCTTCACAGTAGGTATGGTGTTCTTTGGATGCAACTCAGCATTCTTTGTCCTCCAAACACGACGAGTTGAGTTTTTACCAAAAAGTTCTATTTTGGTTTCATCTGACATTCTCCCAATCCTCATCTGGATCATCCAAATGCTCTCTAGCAAACTTCAGACGGGCCTGAACATGTACTGGCTTAAGCAGGGGGACACGTCTGGCACTGCAGGATTTGAGTCCTGGCGGCGTAGTGTGTTACTGATGGTAGGCTTTGTTACTTTGGTCCCAGCTCTCTGCAGGTCATTCACTAGGTCCCCGTGTGGTTCTGGGATTTTTGCTCACCGTTCTTGTGATCATTTTGACCCCACGGGGTGAGATCTTGCGTGGAGCCCCAGATCGAGGAAGATTATCAGTGGTCTTGTATGTCTTCCATTTCCTAATAATTGCTCCCACAGTTGATTTCTTCAAACCAAGCTGCTTACCTATTGCAGATTCAGTCTTCCCAACCTGGTGCAGGTCTACAATTTTGTTTCTGGTGTCCTTTGACAGCTCTTTGGTCTTGGCCATAGTGGAGTTTGGAGTGTGACTGTTTGAGGTTGTGGACAGGTGTCTTTTATACTGATAACAAGTTCAAACAGGTGCCATTAATACAGGTAATGAGTGGGGACAGAGGAGCCTCTTAAAGAAGAAGTTACAGGTCTGTGAGAGCCAGAAATCTTGCTTGTGTGTATGTGACCAAATACTTATTTTCCACCATAATTTGCAAATAAATTCATTAAAAATCCTACAATGTGATTTTCTGGATTTTTTTTCCTCATTTTGTCTGTCATAGTTGAAGTGTACCTATGATGAAAATTACAGGCCTCTCTCATCTTTTTAAGTGAGAGAACTTGCACAATTGGTGGCTGACTAAATACTTTTTTTCCCCACTGTATTTCACTGGTCACCCCCAAAGCCAACACTTACTTTGGCCGCCTTTCCTTCCAGTTCTCTGCTGCCAATGACTGGAACGAATTGCAAAAATCACTGAAGCTGGGGTCTTATATCTCCCTCTCTAACTTTAAGCATCAGCTGTCAGAGCAGCTTACCGATCACTGTACCTGTACACAGCCAATCTGTAAATAGCACACCCAACTAACTACCTCATCCCCATATTGTTGCTTATCCTCTTGCTCTTTTGCACCCCAGTATCTCTACTTGCACATCATCTGCACATCTATCACTCCAGTGTTAATGCTAAATTGTATTTATTTCACCTCCATGGTCTATTTATTGTCTTACTTCCCTACTCTTCTACATTTGCACACACTTTACATAGACTTTTCTATTGTGTTATTGACTGTACGTTTGTTTATGTGTTGTTTTTGTCGCACTGCTTTGCTTTATCTTGGCCAGGTCACAGTTGTAAATGAGAACTGGTTCTCAACTGGCCTACCTGGTTAAATAAAGGTGAAATAAATAAAATTAAATAAAAATGAGTCCTCTATCTATCTCTATGGTGTACTGTAAGGACACGTGTGGCCGTTAGATGGCGCTAGAGAAGTGGAGTACAGAGAGTGCAATAGCCAGGGAGGGAAATAGCAGAAAGTAGAAAAGGAGATGGGAAGAAAGTGTTGTAGACCACGAAGAAGACAATGGTAAGTTAAGTGTTTGAATCAGACTTGTTACTGTTGGGCTGGAATAAAAACCTGCACACACTGCAGACCTCCAGGACCAACGTTGTCCATCCCTGTCATAAAGCGATTAAAAACTCACAATTGAGTGTCTGTGTAGTGGCAGAGTAAGCATTAAACCATGATAGTTTGATGCTTTGAGCTTTGTGGTTCCAGAACCCAATGCTGTCAGCAGTCACTTCATCTTCCTCCCCTGTCACACCATGCAGGAGGATGGAACGGGGTCTCTGAAATTTTAATGGTAGGCAATTAAACCTTCATAACCGCTTAGTCAGACCGGCCGGTATGCAGGGCAGGTGATGGATATAAAGGAGGTTAGAGCAAGGATCCTAGAGAGCTGGAAGGGGGAAATGTGATCCTGGAGCCATATGAAGAAACCATGGACAGGGTAAAAATAGACCACAAGGCTCAGACCAAGAGCCTGCAGAATCTGACCTGCTGCCAGGGCATGTTTGAACATGTCTGCTTTGATTGCTGTGGTCCTACTTTGGTCTTGTCAGGAATTATGATTAGTTCATACATAGTGAGTGACAAGAAAACTTTGTTTAATATTCAAAGTTCAGATGTCTTTTGCGCCCAGTCAGTCCCCAGTCAGTGAAATCTTGGATGTTTATGAGGCTTTGAAACACATTTGAAACAACTTCTCATTGGCGATTCATATAATGCTCACTCATGAGAGGATAACCTCAACAAGGGCAAATATGGTCAATAGACACATATTAATGTAAAATGTATTGATCAGCGCCCTTCCTTGAGTGTGGAGGCCATGGAGATCAGAGTGTCCAACCACTACTGGTGTCATGTGTTCAGGGCAGAGATGGCGGGTGAAGACAAGGGCAGATCAGTAATGAATATACAGTAGAAGACTGGGACCCTGAGCATCTGTTGTTCATGGCCATAAATATCTCACCTCAGTAGAGGGAGGAGACCTGGCAAGGCACACATCAGAGTGAAGAGAGGCCTCACTATCTTTAATCCTCTCTCTCTCTCTGTGTGTGTGTGACGGAGAAGTCCGTCACTGGCAGCGTTTGGCGCACACACACACACACACACACACACACACACACACACACACACACACACACACACACACACACACACACACACACACACACACACACACACACACACACACACACACACACACATCGCGCATCCCTGCTCCGTTATCAGCTACGCTAACAATGTGGGTCAACACACAAGTTAACGTCTCTTAGTATATCCATTTAACACTTTATTCTTACCTCCCGTCAGTAACAGGTTATGGTATAAAGAATACAGACAAGTGTTCATGTTTAATTTAAGCAACGTTTATTGTACTTATCGATGTTATGGATGAGCGCGTTGTTTGGTTCTGTTCCTCGCGCTCCATCTCTGTAGCTTCCGGGTATGCTGGGATAAGGACCAGAGCTACAGTAATCGGGCTGACTTTGTAGTGCCTGTCCCGAATGGCTCGTTCATGTAAATGGGCATATTGAAAGGCACATGTCAGTTGTGATGTGATTTTGTAAATGTTATATTAGTATATTGTATCATGAAAAACGTGTCACAATGTATATAATTCAGTATGTTTAGCTGAATGGAAAATGTAGGCTTTGATAGAGGTAATTTCTTAATTAATTGTTGGGTATCTTCTGAGGGGAGGGGCTTCCCTTACAAAAGGAGCCTCTTTCAGTTCAAAAGGGGAACCATTTTGGATTGAGCTGTTGATGGGGCAGCATTGTTTTTAAGCTGTCCCCATAATTTATACTTTAGATGGCAGTACTGTTGTTTTTCTTCCGGAATCACTATGTAAATAAACACCCTTGCACAGAAGAACTTTTGCGGCTCTGCCATCTTTGTATTTGATAGAGGTTAGGTTATTCAGTTTAGCCTTCTGGCCTACTCTACGTGACAGTGTGTGTGTTTGCGTACCTGAAATGAATGGTGATGATTATGGTCTTGAGGTCACACAAAGACAAATCAGATTGATATTCCACATAAGTTCCAGATTTCTATTTGAGATTTTATTAGAAACCCCACTAGTCTTACTGGAGTCCGACACATAATAAAAAAGACATTACAGACAAAAGACTTTCCAATTGATATACCTTTAAAAACATTAACATGTAGTGTTTGTACATCTATCAGCTACACATTCATGTCAGTACAAACACACAAGTAGGTCACATGGGGGAGAGGCGTTTTGCTGTGAGGTGTTGCTTTATTTGTTTTTTGAAACCAGGTTTGCTGTTCACTTAAGCTATATAAGATGGTAGTTCCATACAATCATGGTTCTGTATAATACTGTACATTTCCTTGAATTTCTTCTGGACATGGGGACTGTGAAAAGACCCCTGGTGGCATGTCTGGTGCATTAAGTGTGTATTTGTATTCCCCATTATTCCCCCATTATTCATTACAAAATGTAGTTGAGGCTTAGGGTTTAGTAAATGATTAGCCCCAAAAACAATGCTGTTAGTTTTGTAAATACTTTGTGAAAATTAATATTTGTGTCATTGTCAAAACCTTTGGCCACGACTACATATACACTACTGTTCAAAAGTTTGGGACCACTTAGAAATGTCCTTGTTTTTGAAAGAAAAGCTATATTTTTTGTCCATTAAAATAACATCAAATTGATCAGAAATACAGTGTAGACATTGTTAATGTTGTAAATGACTATTTTTTTGTGGACTATCTACATAGGCGTACAGAGGCCCATTACCAGCAACCATCACTCCTGTGTTCCAATGGCACGTTGTTATACTTTTAAAAGGCTAATTGATCATTAGAAAACCCTTATGCAATTATGTTAGCACAGCTGAAAACTGTTGTCCTGATTAAAGAAGCAATAAATCTGGTCTTTAGACTAGTTGAGTATATGGAGCATCAGCATTTGTGGGTTCGATTACAGGCTCAAAATGTCCAGAAACAAATAACTTTCTTCTGAAACTCATCAGTCTATTTTTGTTCTGAGAAATGAAGGCTATTCCATGTGAGAAATTGCCAAGAAACTGAAGATCTCGTACAACGCTGTGTACTACTCCCATCACATAACTTTATTTTAAGGATGTGAAATGTCAGAATAATAGTAGAGAGAATGATTTATTTTATCACATTCCCAGTGGGTCAGAAGTTTACATACACTCAATTAGTATTTGGTAGCATTGCCTTTAAATTGTTTAACTTGGGTCAAACACTGCGGGTAGCCTTCCACAAGCTTCCCACAATAAGTTGGGTGAATTTTGGCCCATTCCTCCTGACAAAGCTGGAGTAACTGAGTCAGGTTTGTAGACCTCCTTGCTCGCACACATTTTCTGGAATTTTCCAAGCTGTTAAAGGCACAGTCAACTTAATGTATGTGAACTTCTGACCCACTGGAATTGTGATACAGTGAATTATAAGTGAAATCATCTGTCTGTAAACAATTGTTGTAAAAATGACTTGTGTCATGCACACAGTAGATGTCCTAACCGACTTGCCAAAACTATAGTTTGTTAACAAGACATTTGTGGAGTGTTTTGAAAAATGAGTTTTAATGACTCCAACCTAAGTGTATGTAAACTTCCAACTTCAACTGTACATACAGTTTGAAATGGGTGATGCAATATGTAAACACAATTTAAAAGTGACCAAGACACCATGGAATAGTTTGGAGTGCAGTTTATATGTGTCAAATCAGACACATATCATAAATACAAAGTGTGGAGGAATGTACACACACACATGTGCATGCATGCACAAATGCAGACACAAAGAGGCATAGGCAGGGCCGTGGACACTGACATGTACAGTACCAGCTCATATTAATACACACACATTTCACACACATTCTCCCTTTTAAATAAACCTATATGCAATCATCTGAGTTGAGGCGGGCGATACTTCTCTTTAATTATATTCTCATTCTCTCTCATCGGCACTGCCTATTCAACATGACCAAACTAACTGTCTTCAGTGTTTGCAATAGTATATCCTAGGAGTATGGGGGAAAAGCATAATCACAGCAGTGAGATGTCTACCCCACCTGATCCTCCATCAAACCACCTTATGGCTTCCTTTCCATTCTGCATTCTCAATCTGATCAATACCCCAATGTGTGGGGTGTCTTGAGAACAAATACTCTGTATGCAATTAATGCATATAGTGCCTGTTCTATGTGATGCCAATTGTAGGCTCATCATAACTTTGAAAAACGACTCATTGCGCAAATTCTACTAGGCCTTTACCAAGGTTGACCCCTCCTGCCATGTGTGAGAGTTACTATTTTTCCATAAAGTTATACAATCCCTCCCCCTTCTGGCCATCGATTTATATTGCAGCCGGTGAAGAATAGAGTGTCTTCTATAAAACAATCTCAATCTAACTCAGTGTTTTTGCTTACTTTAAAGGTACTTATACTGAACAAAAATATAAACGCAACATGCAACAATTTCAATAATTTTACTGAGCTACAGTTCATATAAGGAAATCAGTCAATTGAAATAAATTAATTAGGCCCTAATCTATGGATTTCACATAACTGAGAATACAGATATGTATCTGTTGGTCACAGATACCTTAAAAAAAAAGGTAGGGGCGTGGTTAAGAACCAGTCAGTATCTGGTGTGACAACCATTTGCCTCATGCAGCGCGACACATGTCCTTTACATGTTGATCAGGCTGTTGCTTGTGGCCTGTGGAATGTTGTCCCACTCCTCTTCAATGGCTGTGCGAAGTTGCTGGATATTGACAGGAACTGGAACACGATGTCGTACACGTCAATCCAGAGCATCCCACACATGCTCAATGGGTGACATGTCTGGTGAGTACGCAGGCCATGGAAGAACTGGGACATTTTCAGCTTCGAGGAATTGTGTACAGATTCTTGCGACATGGGGCTGTGCATTATCATGCTGAAACATGAGGTGATTGCGGGGGATGAATGGCACGACAATGGGCCTCAGGATTTCATCACGGTATCTCTGTGCATTGAAATTGCCATTGATAAAATGCAGTTGTGTTCATTGTCAGTAGCATATGCCTGCCCATACCATAACCCCACCGCCACCATGGGGCTCTGTTCACAACATTGACATCGGCAAACCACTCGCTCACATGACGCCACATCTGCCAGGTACAGTTGAAATCGGGATTCATCCTTGAAGAATACACTTCTCCAGCGTGCAAGTGGCCATCGATGGTGAGCATTTGCCCACTGAAGTCAGTTATGACGCCAAACTGCAATCAAGTCAAGATCCTGGTGAGGACGACGAGTATGCAGATGAGCTTCCCTGAGACGGTTTCTGACTGTTTCTTCGGTTGTGCAAACCCACAGTTTCATCAACTGTCCGGGTGGCTCATCTCAGACCATCCTGCAAGTGAAGAAGCCGGAATTGGAGGTCCTGGGCTGGCATGGTTACACGTGGTCTGCGGTTGTGAGGCCAGTTGGACTTATTGCCAAATTCTCTGAATCTATGTTGGTGGCAGCTTAGGTAGAGAAATTAAGGTTAAATTCTCTGGCAATAGCTCTGGTGGACATTCCTGCAGTCAGCATGCCAATTGCACACTCTCTCAAAACTTGAGACATCTGTGACATTGTGTTGTGTGACAAAATGACACATGCAAAAATGACACATGCAAACAAATTTGTGCACAAAATTCAAGATAAATAAATGTGTGTGTATGGAACATTTGGGGGATATTTTATTTCAGCTCATGAAACTCGTTGCTTTTATATACAGTTGAAGTCGGAAGTTTACATACACCTTAGCCAAATACATTTAAACTCAGGTTTTCACAATTCCTGACATTTAATCAGAGTAAAACTTCCCTGTCTTCCCAGCCAGTTAGGATCACCACTTTATTTTAAGAATGTCAGAATAATAGTAGAGAGAATGATTTATTTGAGCTTTTATTTCCTTCATCACATTCCCAGTGGGTCAAAAGTTTACATACACTCAATTAGTATTTGGTAGCATTGCCTTTAAATTGGTTAACTTGGGTCAAACGTTTCGGGTAGCCTTCCACAAGCTTCCCACAATAAGTTGGGTAATTTTGACCCATTCCTCCAGACAGAGCTGGTGTAACTGAATTAGGTTTGTAGGATCCTTGCTCGCACACGCTTTTTCAGTTCTGCCCACAAATGTTCTATAGGATTGACTTTGTTGACCTTAAGCCATTTTTGCCACAACTTTGGAAGTATGCTTGGGGTCATTGTCCATTTGGAAGACCCATTTGCAACCAAGCTTTAACTTCCTGACTGATGTCTTGAGATGCTGCTTCAATATATCCACATAATTTTCCTTCCTCATGATGCCATCGATTTTGTGAAGTGCATCAGTCCCTCCTGCAGCAAAGCACCCCCACAACATGATGCTGCCACCCCCGTGCTTCACGGTTGGGATGGTGTTTTTTGGCTTGCAAGCCTCCCCCTTTATACTCCTAACATAACGATGGTAATTATGGCCAAACATTTCTATTTTTGTTTCATCAGACCAGAGGACATTTCTCCAAAAAGTACGATCTTTGTCCCCAAGTGCAGTTGCAAACCGTAGTCTGGCATTTTATGGCGGTTTTGGAGCAGTGGCTTCTTCCTTGCTGAGCGGCCTTTCAGGTTATGTCGATATAGGACTCGTTTTACTGTGGATATAGATACTTTTGTACCTGTTTCCTCCAGCATCTTCACAAGGTCCTTTGCTGTTGTTCTGGTATTGATTTGCACTTTTCGCACCAAAGTTCGTTCATCTCTAGGAGACAGAATGCATCTCCTTCCTGAGCGGTATGACGGCTGTGTGGTCCCATGGTGTTTATACTTGCGTACTATTGCTTGTACAGATGAACGGGGTACCTTCAGGCGTTTGGAAATTGCTCCCAAGGATGAACCAGACTTGTGGAGGTCTACAATTTTTTTTTCTGAGGTCTTGGCTGATTTCTTATTTTCCCATGATGTCAAGCACTGAGTTTGAAGGTAGGCCTTGAAATACATCCACAGGTACACCTCCAATTGACTCAAAATGATGTCAAGTCTATCAGACGCTTCTAAAGCCATGACATAATTTTCTGGAATTTTCCAAGCTGTTTAAAGGTACAGTCAACTTAGTGTATGTAAACTTCTGACCTACTGGAATTGTAATAGATTATTTCACTTATAACTCACTCTGTTAATAAATTGTTGGAAAAATTACCTGTGTCATGCATAAAGTAGATGTCGTACTCGACATGCCAAAACTATAGTTTGTTAACAAGAAATTTGTGGAGTGGTTGGAAAACGAGGTCTAATGACTCCAACCTAAGTGTATGTAAACTTCGGTCTTCAGCTGTATATATACACTCCTGGATGTGGCTAGCTTTTTGTGTTCGCTAATTTGAATTATGAGTAATTAGCAATCATAGCACCACACAGTGTGTGAACATGGAGTACATTTAATGAAAAACAGAAGAAAGCAACTACAAAATATTTCTCCATAGCTAGAGGCCCAGAATGCAGACACTTCAATGCAAGGATTGGTTTACCAGGGATCTTTTTACACAAATTAAAGATTTTTAATATAAGTACATTCATGTCATCTTCCAAACACTGATACATGCACATAAGATGTTCAAGGAAGGAATTAATGTGATATAGACCACTGGAGGTCAACAGTAGTAGCAGCAGAAGGTCGATAAGGTACACAATCATATACTACCTATCTCTATGCTTTGTGCAATGTGATAATACATGTACAGACTGTCACTGACTATACACACACAAGCATGTAACTTTACATCCACAAGAGCACATTCACTGAAACGGTTTATGCCAATAGAGTACAATACCTATAAGACTACTGTTGCATTAAGAGAGAACTTGCAATAGAAAATAAATACTGTATATAAAAAACATATTAGTAATTATAAGCAAGAGCCAAGGAAAGGTCAGTTTCAGTCACATTCTAATCATCCTTAGTAAATGTTATTATTCACATGACAAACCCAAAAATTTATTGCATTTAAGTAAACTACTGGTAAATAATTTAATAATAACATTTGAATTTTAACAGTTACCATTTATTTTGTAGGTAAAGGCTGATTGGGGATATCAGTGAGCAGGATTAAAGCAGTGAGCTGCTTGGTAAGGATCAGGTGGTAGACAACTACAGACAGCAGTACAGGGCTGTGTCAGGTATATGGTTGCAACATTTCCAAAAATTCCCATGTTTTCCCAAAATCCTGGTTGGCGGATATCATATTTCTTGCTTATTTCCTCCTGATTCTGTGAATCCTCCAACCGGGATTTCTGGACTACCTGGAAATGTTGGGCAAGTTACCAGAATTTTGCAACCCTTGCAAGTATGAGGGCCAGGCAGGCTAGTCAGACAGCGTAGTGTTTGTTAAGGCGCTGTAGGGCGTCGCCCACAATGTCCAGTTCATGTCTCAGATCCTCTACCATGCTGTTGATACTGGAGGTGTCTTTCAGCACGTCCACACTGTGGGTGTAGGGGTTGTACCTCACTGTAAATGGACGCTTGATGGTCTTGGCAAACTCCCTGTGTGCATAAGAACAGATGACGAAAACATAACACAGCCCAGGTTTGGAAAGGTGAAAGAATAGTTTATTAGCCCACAGAACAGCCAAGAATGTAATGTCACAAACAACCTACCTCATCTTGACTTTGGCCTCTTCAAAGCTCTCTGACACAAAGTAGACATCTTGGAATGTAGTGATAATGCACTCCTGCTTGCAGGTGACCTTGGGGTCAAAGGGCATGATCTTTGCATTGCCAGAGAGTGCATGCTGCATGAGGGAAAGTAGTATCTTAGGATTCTTCCTTTGCAGCAGATTGTGTTTTTACACTTTAAATGGTGTTTGAATATTAATATGAAATGCTTTTACCTTCAGCTCACTGATAGAGGAGAGAAGTCCTGCGCCGTAGGCTCTCATTTTTCCCTCCTGTTTACACAGGCCAAACTCTACTGTGAAAAAGTAACACTGCAAAACAAACACAAAAAGCCAACAACCTTTAAATATATCAGTTAGACAAGAAAAACAGTTCAATTCAAGCCCAGTGTTTGGATATTGGTATGATGGAAACAGCACTTACGGTGGCCAACGTCTGGACAGACTCATCTGAGGCCCCCAGAGAAGCAAGACCAATCTCCTGGGAGAACTGGGCAAAACTAGGTTCCGCCAGCAGAGGGACATGACCCAACAGCTCATGACATGTGTCTCTGTAATGCACACAAACACACATACAGTATGTGTATTGTAAAGCTTGTGGGCGGACATGCGGACGTGCAGCTCTGATAGTGTAACCAAGTGTTCTTCCATTCGAATTTTGAAACAATCAATGAATCGTGGACTTCAGGAAACAGCAGAGGGAGCACCCACCTATCCACATAGCTACCATCCAGAAGGTGAGGTCAGTACAGGTGCATCAAAGCTGGGACCGAGAGACTGAAAAACAGCTTCTCTCTCATGGCCATCAGACTGTTAAACAGCCATCACTAGCACAGAGATGCTGCTGCCTACATAGACTTGAAATCATTGGCCACTTTAATAAATGGAACACTAATCACTTTAATAATACCACTTGAATGAAGTTTACATATCTTGCATTACTCATCTCATATGTATATAATTTATTCTCCCTCACTAACTTTAAGCACCAGCTGTCAGAGCAGCTCACAGATCACTGCACCTGTACATAGCCCATCTGTAAATAGCCCATCCAACTACCTCATCACCATACTGTTATTTATTTTGCTCCTTTGCACCGCAGTATCTCTACTTGCACATTCATCTTCTGCACATCTATCACTCCAGTGTTTAATTGCTAAATTGCAATTATTTCACCACTATGGCCTATTTATTGCCTTACCTCCCTTATCTTACCTCATTTGCACACACTGTATATAGACTTTTTTCTATTATATTATTGACTGCATGTTTGTTTATCCCATGTGTAACTCTGTGTTGTTTGTGTCACACTGCTTTGCTTTATCTTGGCCAGGTTGCAGTTGTAAATGAGAACTTATTCTCAACTAGCCTACCTGGTTAAATAAAGGTAAAAAAAAAAAAATAGTATAGAATTTTTATTTTATCTATTGCATCTTAACCTATGCCACTCTGTCATTGCTCATCCATATTTTCTTAATCCATTTGGTATTTGTTGTGGTATTGTTAGATATTACTGCACTGCCGGAACTAGAAGCACAAAAATTTCGCTACACTCACAATAACATCTGCATGTGACCAATAACATTTTATTTGAATGATTATGTATGCAGAAGCACCTTTGAGTACATATCTCATGCTGGACTGCAGCTGTGGAAAATGTCCTTTTGTTGCAACCAGCCGGAAGAGTTAAGTTTGCTTAGGGATGTGATAGGCCAGGCTTGTTCAATCAAATAAAGGCTCTTTGTATGGAATGATACTCTATGTTCCTCTATGATGATTTTCGGTACAGTGACGTACTGCTATGTTTACAGTATGTGAATATGAACATCACACTGATATACTCAGATGGATTTATGTTCAACAATGAAAGTAAATTAACATTTGCCTAGACCAACTTCTCCTTATTAACGTAACATGTTTTCAAGGGGTACTCACGGCTCAGGTGTGTAGAGAGGGTTAGAGCTGTGGCGAACATACTGAGTGCAGTGGAAAACCCGGAAAGCCAAGCCTGCCAGAAAGTCTCGTGGGGAGAGGTAACCTGCCACGGGCCGAATGATAAAGCCTGTGCGCTCTGATGAAACACATACGTTTTTACTCATGTAAAAGGCCACGACACATTCAGCAACATCTAATTTGATACCCCTACATCCACACTTCATTTTACAATAGCCTTCATTATGCTGATAAACCTGAGCATCATACTGAATGAGACTGTGGTATCATGTACAGCGGCAGACTGCCTATCTCACCTCTGAGGAAGTGTGACACATCTTCCAGCTGGGGGATGTTGTCCTCCCTGCAGTCACAGTGCTTGGAGAGCAGTGGCAGGTTCTTCAGATACTCCCGGCAAGCATGGGTTGGATACAGCTTATTGAGCTCCCGATAGACCACACCCCAGGTCTTCACCTCCTCCTCTGTGAACTCGATATGCGGAATTGGCTCCCCACTAAGATAGGGAGAAAGTGAGAAACAGAAAGATAATGAAAGAGAGTAGCGCTACAATGACACTGTAGGCCGATCTCACATAGCATGATATGACCTACTGTTTGTAGCTCATGGCAAGATCAGCAAAGTGTTTCCTTCTTTTGCGGTAGACATTGTCCTTGAAGCCCTGCAGACAGAAAAGATAAGTAATTGAGGTGTGACAGCAACTCATACACTGACTTACTGAGTGGCTCTTATCACAATATAAGTATTAGTCTAATCCTCCATCTGCCACTAATACAGTCAGTGTAGTTCTAACTGGCTTTGATAGTTGTACCATTGTCACAGGTTGGCCTCCTGTTTCAGTAGGTTAGTGAGAGTCTGAGACATAGAGATGCTATATTATGAATTATAGGATCTTGTGGCCTATAGTGGTCTAAGATGCTGACCCTGGCACACATGTATACCAGAGTCAGCATGGATTCAAATCAGACCCACTGCCTTTTGACTCCTTATCTTCCCAACACTATTCTATCTCTTCAATAAAAGCTCAAATTACAAAAAGGAGTGTGCCTGCCACACCCATTAATTTTTTTTTTTAAAGAATTATAGGATATTTTTGGTCAGACAGGCTTGCAACTAGAATGTAAAGTCATTGACCAGAGCATATTAGAAGGTATACCTACTGGGTGATCAGCATCCAGGTCTAAGCCATACATCAAGACACGGTTAGCACACATGTCCAGGTCTGAGATTTTCTTTGGGAACCAGGGAATATCTTCAGTGTCTGAAACAAAAAAAACATGGGATGATCTGGGATGGCCTCTACACTAGATTTGAGTACTGTCTGGGGCTATCCGGGATCCTTGGGACATCCCTACCTCACTGAAGTTTAAATTTAAAATGGTTAAGGTAAGGGTTAGGGTTATGGATAGGTAAGGGATATGGTTATGATTCGGGTAAGGGTTAAGGTTAGGGTTTGTGGTTGGGACGTCCCAAGGATTCCAGATAGCACTGACCCTTTAGTAACTTTGTACAACAATCCGGAAGTCTTTCGCTACATGCAGAGGTAATTAGTCTGGTAATAGGCCTACCCGGCTAGACTTTAGGGACTCTGAAATCATTTCAAAAGTAGCAGCTAGGCCTACCTTCTTCAGGCAGGCTGGAAATGTCAGGTTGGTCATGGTCCATATCAACTACGTTGGCGGCGTGCTTTCGTAGCAGCTCAGTGAGCTCCTTGAGTTGCTCGTGTCCGCTGTCACAGTCAACAAAGATCTCAAACTCTGAGCCGCGCCGCCTCGATTTTCGGGACTCGATGTGAACAAGGTTGACGTGGTTCTCCTGGTAATGATAATAATAAGACATTTAAAGTTGTGTTACACATTCCTCTTGGAGGGGGGAACACAACACCCTGCTACACACAACTCCCCATGGAGTGAAAGGTTTGTGACTGCAGGTGCGGGTAAGGATGACAGAGGCAGAGAATATTACCTTTTACAGGGAATTTATTTCCTTCACATGGTAATTTGGGGAAAAGGGGCTGGACGGAACCAAAGAAAAGAAACCAAAATACAGGGGGTGGTCCGCCCACGTCTTACCTAGTGTGCATAGACAGTACATACTACGGGTATATGTATGCCCACAGGTCTCTTGCCTAAACACTCTCACATATGCTTTCAGCATGTTAACATGACACACATGGGAAGAATGCCTATAATCTGGGGTCTTTATCACATAATTGGTGTCAGAGTTTCTTTTCCACAAGATATGGCCCAGAAAAACGTGCCGACAGAGATGAGCCAGGGATCGGCAACAAAACGAAAACTTGATCCCCTGGTGCAAAAGAACGACCAACAGCCTCTTTGTCATAATGTAACTTCATGCGTTTTTGAGACGAGGAGAGAGACTTTTGGGCTAACGCACATGCGGCGTGCAATCTCTCCCACATTTTACTGACATAATCCAACAAATATTTAGGGGCGCTACTGGGTGTAGGAGATAAAATATGCTCCTTCAAAACTTTTAGCGGACCCCGTGGGGTGTGTCCAAACACAAGATCAGCAGGGCTGAACCCTACGGGCTCTTTTATTGTTTCCCTGATATCAAATAGGACAAAGCACACCCCCTCATCCCAATCGGTACTTGTATCCATGCAATACTTGCGTAGCATCGCCTTTAGCGTCTAATGCCAGCGTTCGAGTGCCCCTTGACTCTCTGGATGATACGGACTGGAGACCTGATGGGTAATACACAGCGTCTTTAACACATTTGAGAACAGTTTTGACATAAAGTTGGTTCCCTGATCAGTTTGGATTACTTTAGGGAGTCCAAACATAGAGAAGAACTTCACTAGTGCCTTCACCACAGTCTTAGCAGTTATAGTACAGAGAGGGATAGCCTCTGGGTATCGAGTAACACTGCACATTATTGTTAGTAAGTACTGGTTACCAGACCTGGTTTTCGGCAATGGACCTACACAATCGATTATCACTCGTTCAAACGGTTCCCCCACCACCGGAAATCGGGCAGAGCGGCGCTCGAGGAACTGTTTGAGTCGCTTTCCCAGTGAATTGACTTACATGACATGTTTTACAAAATTGGACAACGTCAGACTTCAAACCTGGCCAGAAAAAAATATCAGAGGACTCGGTTATAAGTCTTCGTGATGCCCAAATGTCCGAACCACGCCTGATCATGGGCGAGTGACAGCACTTGCTGTCGGAACATTTGACACACTTCACTCCCGTCACCAACTGTGTTATGAGCAGCCCATTTATGCATAAAAACTCCTGCTTCCATAAAGTAGGCGGCCTCCTTAGTTTTAGCTTCCGCAATGGAAATTACTGAAGCAAAACACTTTCAGTGTTTTGCTGGTGTCTCCTTTTTGACATTCAATCACCTTCTCGGGGGTGACTGTCACGACAGCTAGGAGTGGTGGGTGTGGAGTCAGGCGCAGAGAGCAGGTTGTAGGAAGAATAAATCCTTATTTATTGCGGCGCGTAATACCAACGCCCCAAACTCAACAGCAGCACAAAAAAACAAAGGTGGCCCAAACAGGACAAGAATAATTGCCAACACACACGTCAGCCGAAAGTCCACCAAACAACAGAGAAACAAGCCCGCACGAGAGGAGGCGGGCTTGACCGGCTTAAATAGCCCTAGAAAATACAAACACAAAATGGGTGCAAACAATAACAAAATCAATACATAGAAAGGAGGATCGGTGGCAGCTAATAGGCCGGCGACGACGACCGCCGAACGCCGCCCGAACAGGCAGAGGAGCCACCGTCGGTGGAAGTCGTGACAGTGACAGACAAAAGAATGTAATGTCATTGGGGCGCGATTTCTCTTTCCCCTGCCTTAGTTTTTACGTGGGTAAAAACCGTCTGCCTTGCAGAAGGAATACTCTGTGTATTTTCTTCTACATTCTCAAAAATTGAACTAGCCAAATCCACCACATCTCCTAGCTTGCGAGATTGTGTTAACGAGGGAACACCACCAGGGAAAAACATGGGGAAATGCTTGGACCAATTTATCATCTGTAGTTTTGATTTCTGGGTTGTCTACTACTTTTAACACAGGAGTGACGTTACTACCAGCGATATCTTTCCCTAGTAGCAATGTTGCTTTTAAAATCCTCCAACAGCATCAACTCCCGAATATCAGCAAAGGTGTTATCTTTGCTGGCTGAACACCAGCGGTTAAACAGACTCTTTGTCCCTTGCAAACTCAACAAAAGTACAGTGAGAGGGTTTTTTATGGTTGCTGAAGCGCTGCCTATAAGCTTCAGGCACCAACTCATTAGCCCGCAACACGGTTGCTTTAACTATATTGTACCATAAGCTGTCTTCCAGGGAGAGAGCAGCTACTACTTTCTGGGCTTTCCCAGACAATTTACATTGCAACAGGAGTGGACAAACCTCAAATGGCCAATGCAGCGCAGCGGCCACACGCTCAAACTCAGAGAAATAGGAATCAATTTACAACTCCCGGAATGGAGGGACTAAAGCAATATCTTTACTCACATTGAAGTGGGTTTGATGACGGGCAGGTTGTGGAGTCGCACTGGAGCCAGCGTCTAGCTCCAGTTGTCAGATCCTCACCTCCTTGTCAATTTCCATTTTCCTCATTTCTAAATCAAACTTCATCTGTTTAGCTCTCTATCTTTTTGAGCCATTTCCAAACGGGCCAGCCTCACGTTTAGCCTAGCAGTCCCGTCTGAACGACCCAAAGCAGAAGATAAAGGGTCATATTGGGGCAATGTAAATGGGGTACGAGCAACCCCTTCCTCCGACTTGGCATCGGAAGGTCGACCCGTCTCCTCTCCTGAAGCCTCCCTCCTCATCTTTCAATGAGAAAATATATTCTCATTAAACCCTCCCTGACTAGCACCAAAAGCTCATCCTTAAGGGCTTTCTCAGGGATGAAGAGTCCATAATGGTCAGCTATAGCACAAAGGTCTACTTTACGCAACCCTTCCAACAGAGGGCGCTTCAATAAACTTGGAGATGGCTGAGGCAGCCATGATACACAGCAGCCTACTGAACACACGTAAACTAAACAAGTAATCCAAACTCACAACCTACCACCCAATGGAGGTTCTAGACCCTTTCAACTGGGGGGGCCAAGCTGGGGCCAGTTGTACTGTTAGAGGGGCCAGTTACATTAGACGTTATTGTTGTCATATCGTTTTCTTCACTTCATTGCAGGCATTAGTAGGCAAAAGACCATGTCCCTCTAGTAAATGTGTGAGTTTAATTAGTGTTCCACGTTGCCACAGTCTAATAACGGATGTAAAAGAAGAACGATAGCAAAAATTAGTTATGCAAAAATTATTTCATACTCCACATTTAGGGGGGCCACAAGGGGGTCCAAAATTGTTGTCACAGGGGCACTGGCCCCCCCGGCCCCCCCCCCCAGAACCGCCAGTGCTACCACCACCACACCTCAAATCTTCAATAATCACAAACACTGTCCTTTTGGCATAAACATACCTCAGCAGGACCGGCTACAAAATACTTTACAAAAATTGTCTGCGCAACAACCAAAACAAGACATCAAAGAAGCTCTCTCTTCCTAACAAGAGAAACACTGGCTTTTATAGGTGCAGAAGGAGTCGGTAATTGCAGACAGCTGTATCTCCTGACGAGAGGGCGGGGTCAGAGCTCCAATCTGCAATGAGGCCGACCAATCAGCTGCTTGAATCCAGGAAGCCATTACTGACACACACAACACAGAAACTGGGGAACGCAACATTATGTAATGTATCTTGATGTACATGCTAATGTCTCTACCAGTGTTGGGGAAGCTACTCGGAAAAAATAGTTTACAAAGGTACCAATTACTTCACACTGGAAGAAGTTAAGCTACACTAAAGCTACCCTTAAGAAAAATATAGTTTAATTAACTTAAGTTACTTCCAAATATGTGTTAACTACATCCAAACTACTTCTTGATAAATTATCATATCTAAATCTGAAATGAACAGATCACTTTGGAGTCAGATGTTACTAGAATGTGTAATTTAGCCTATTAAACACAAAAACTATGTTTCAAGTGAGAATTAGGCAAGTCCAAAGCTGAAAAAGAAAGGAAATGATTGCCTATTTCACCCGTATTTCATTTTTGAAAAGAAAAGTATTCTGTAGTTTCAGTACTTAGCTTCATCGCTACATGCCCCGCAAAAAGTTATTAAGTAATGAAAACACTACCAAGATTTGAATTGAGTTCAACTACCACCAAACTACTGCAAAATGTAGTTACATTACAAGTTGAACTACATGTAGTTCACTACTTCCCAACACTGGTGTCTACCATCACACGTTTGCTATGTGATAGCCTACTTTAAAATATTCAACCTTACTTGAAAAAGTTTTAGTGCCTTAACTAGACCGCCAACTTCGTTCTTGAGGGAAAAGGCGATGGCCGTGCGACCCTTTTCTAAAGAGCGACCATTCTCCCAAGATGAACTCTTGTTGTCCTTGTTCTCGTCGATCTTGCTGAAGGTACACTTTTTCATCTGTTTGGAAAGGGAGGGAAAATATTTATGAAAAACAAACCTCAGAGCTGGCTAGGCCTATTTGTGGAAAGTAAGTATTTGACAGTGTTTTGGGCCATGATACACAATTTATCAAGGTTGAACAGGAAGTTAATTGTGTTGGAAAAACACATCACTTCCACGCCAATTTTTTTGAAAGGGCAAGCTGCGTTTTAGATGGACTGATAGGCCTACGGATTTGTTCAATATCCTGTGCGTAAGAGCCGTATTTGAACAAGTTTGCTAGCCTCACAAAGAAAGGGCAACTAAATCAAACAATGTATTTACTCAACCAAAGCTCACCAAAGTGTAAATTAACCCTCCTGCTGTGTTCCAGTCGAATTTGACCGATTTACAAGTTTTCTCTCTTAAAAATGTAGTTCATTTAATCTGATTGTCATAAGGTTCCATGACTTTGTCCACACAGGGCATCTGAACACACAAAATACATTTTGATAATTTTCATTACATTTTGGGTGTTTTATCTAACTTTTGTACACCTGTGATGTTCCTGGTCAAAAATGACCGGTCATTAGAAATGAATGGGTGAGACTACAATTATTGTATACAATTTAGTTCAGGCGCATGCCCATTCATCAGATGGACACACTTCCTATCCCAGACCCCCACATGTGTGTGTTTGAGCACACACACATACATACACACACACACACACACACACACACACCTCACTCCCCTTCTTGGCTTCCATGGCAACCCTCACGGGAACCTTTCCCCAATATAATATTTTCCCACGGCAACCACACCTGTTGGCATTCTCACAAACAAGCGCAACATTGCTTCAATAATATATAGAACTTTTCTCGCAGCTCTGGTATATAAAGCTTGTTTGAGGCCTTGCTCACAATTCATTCTGTGCAGAACAATGGCCAAACAATATACTGTATGTGAGGCTCCTGATCATATCTTTGATCATGAGAGAGGCCAGGAAACTGATAATGAAGATACATTAGAGGAGGAAGTGTCAGAAGTTGAAGACAACACAGAATATGATCCAGACCAAGAGACAACCGATGTGGAACAATCCAGTTTATGAGGAAGAGGGCCCTGCTGAGGTTGTTGTTACATTCCGGTCAAAGAATGGGAATTTGTCGTGGTCTTCATCCCCACCAGAGAGGAGAGGTCGGCGGTCGGCTGAAAATGTTATCAGGATGACCCCAGGGCCAATGAGATACGCCATATCCTGGGTTGATGACATAAAATCCTGCCACTATTTAAAAATGTGAAATGGTTTCAAAACAAATGTTCTTGTTAAATTTTGACACAAAGTAGTCTGTGATAAATATTTTTTTTTACTCAAAAACGAGTTGTATGAGCTCAGGTCAATGAGGCCTACAGGCCATAAATAGCAAATAGAGTTAAAAACTTGTAATGTTCACAAGAACTTAAATTGATAAAAAGACCTAACACAACATTAGGAGATACTATATGTATTATTATCGATTTATAATCAGCTATAATAGGGCGGTCATTTTGGACCGGGAACACAGGATTAATTAACATGAAACGAACACAACAGGAGGGTTAAGAGTAAACAATCACAGTATTCACTGCAGCTGAACGCAAACTGAATACTCATCCTAATCAGGCTACTTCGAGATTTCAGCACTGGGCAGCGACTACACTTGGCTGCGCGCAGAAGGAACTTTAAAACTGTGACTGCAAGTAATGTATAGGGACAAAATAATACGATCATCATTTAGATTTAGGTCTAAACATTTACCACACACTTCATTAGCCTATAGATTTGAAGCGTTAAACTGTCGAATTTTGTTCCAGTAGGCTAAATGTATTTTGGCAATGCTGAGTTGTGTCTGTCTCACTGTAAAGAGATCTGCAACAGTAATCGCATTTGGTGACGAATGATAGCGCCCTCCAATCCAAATCCAACCCGGGATTATAGATGGCTACTTTCAGTGCAGTAATAAATCCATCAAGGGAACATATCCTGGACGTGTTCTCCTATCATCTTTAGGTGTTCAAATAGTTGATTTTGTCGGTTTCATTTCATTTGATGCCAAATGTCTTTTTGGGCCAGTCTATGTCAATCATCAGAATATTTGAAGCATTTTTGGAATAGGCTAATTAATCTAAATTAAATGTGCATTTACTGACAGGAAATACAATTAAAATCAACATGTTGTACACAAACTTGCAAATGCTTATCAATTACGTGCGTGGTTGTAGCTTATATCGAATAACATGCCTAAATGAAAATGTTGTGGCTCATTGTGAACACAGACAAATAACGTATTTTATCTAGTCTGATGTCTGCGAAGATCTGCGGTGTAGGCGTTCTGAAAAGTTATGACTGCGTGCTCCTTTATTTCACTTTACTATAATGTATCTTGCAATGGCCTCCTTATTGTATGACGTAGGCTACGCATCTCATTTGTCTCCAGATTTAGGTGGTTTATGGTACACATAAGAGAGCTAGCTAAACCTAACCAGAGGGAAGGGGACAACTCTGACGGGAACAGAAAATAAATGAACTAATGAAGTGGAGGGTAAGATTACAGATTGGCGCAGCAAAAGTAAATCCTTTATGTGTGATAATAAAGTCAAAAGTAAAATGCCTCATGTTTGATTATTCAAGCTTTTGCCAAAAGCTTATTAATGACACTCAAAGACAAGTCACAATTCAACGTAAAATGACTGTTCATTTGTATTGTTCCATGAACAATACTTTCGTTTAGTTTAGCCAGTTATTATTTACTTACAATATAAATATAACTTACCTCATTATTCAGTTGCTTTTCCTCGTAACAAGTATGCAATGAGGAACTCATAGAGTCGAAAGACCTTCCTCTGCGCGGCCCATCAATCTTGTTTGAATACATGTCAAAGTCCTTTGATTGATATGTTTGAGTGAGAATAAGTAAGGCAGCCCAGTACTGCTGTAGCTGCTATGATATACCTATGAGTCTCTCACTCAAAGCACAAGGCGCCTCAGTATTTATGAACACTGAGTGGAAGGAGGGGGTAGAGATGGGGTGTGGGGTTGGAAGAGGAGGAGGGCACGAGCCAGGACTAAGCGGAAAATAAGGAGTATCACCACTATATGCTTAAATGTAACATGGCAATGGTTATACAACTAATCTCACATTTCACACACTGATGATTACAAAATATTCACTTTCATGAAGGGAATATTCACTTTCGTGAAGCCTATAATAATGAGGCACTGTTGGTGTAGTTGTAATTGCTTGCATGCCACAATTATCCCGCTCTAGGAAGAGTCTTGGTGGTATCAAAATTCTTCCATTTAAGAATGATGTAGGCCACTGTGTTCTTGGGGACCTTCAATGCTGCATACATTTTTTGGTAAGCTTCCCCAGAATGTGCCTCCACACAATCCTGTCTCTGCGCTCTGCAGACAATTCCTTTGACCTCATGGCTTGGTTTTTGCTCTGACATGCACTGTCAACTGTGGGACCTTATATAGACAAGTGTGTGCCTTTCCAAATCATGTCCAATCAATTGAATTTACCACAGGTGGACTCCAATCAAGTTGTAGAAACATCTCAAGGGAAATGTAAGCCTATCACACAGCCTACACCAACAGCAATACATCCCAGGTTTTTATATCGATGTCATATCATATACTGTGCATAAGCTACATTTTTAACAACACAATCCCAACTACTCATCCCTATAAACATTTCAGCACCACAGCGTAATGGACAGTTTCCCCTGGACGGTTCTGAGGCTTCCAAAATAAGAGATCTATCTATACCGCACACACAAAACGAGACCTGTTGTAGACCTTGACATTTTCACATTTGTTTGGTATACAATTAGTCATTGTAGTATTTCTCTTGTTCTCTTTTGAGTGTGGTTAAATAACGTTTTGAAAGACACCTGTTGAGTAAAGGCCACAGAAAACACCAAACCTGAGTGTAACAAAGAGTATATTAAATAGTGGTGACAGATACTCCTGCCCTGCTTCCCATCGTAGTCTAGGCCTATACAGTGCCTTCGGAAAGTATTCAGACCCCTTGACTTGTTCCACATTTTGTTACTTTACAGTCTTATTCTAAAATTGATTCAAAAAATGTTTTATCCTCAGCAATCTACACACAATACCCCATAATGACAAAGTGAAAACAGGTTTTTAGAAATTGTTGCACATTTATAAAAAAAGAAATACTTTATTTACATAAGTATTCAGACCCTTTGCCATGAGACTCGAAATTGAACTCAGCTGCATCCTGTTTACATTGATCATCGTTGAGATGATGATTGGAATAATAAGGCCATCTTCAAATAATATTTTTGCAGGAATCTCCTTGCGAATGATTTTGCCGAAGATTGTATCTCCGCCGGGCTGGGCAACCTGAGCTTTTGCTATCTCATCCGCCATGCCGCTAGACTACAACTTGATTGGAGTCCACCTGTGGTAAATTCAATTTATTGGACAAGATTTGGAAAGGCTCACACTTGTCTGTATAAGGTCCCACAGTTGAAAGTGCATGTCAGAGCAAAAACCAAGCCATGAGGTCAAAGGAATTGTCTGTTGAGCGCCGAGACAGGATTGTGTGGAGGCACAGTTCTGGGGAAGCGTACCAAAACATTTCTGCAGCATTGAAGGTCCCCAAGAACACAGTGGCCTCCATCATTCTTAAATGGAAGAAGTTTGGAACCACCAAGACTCTTCCAAGAGCGGGCCAAACTGAGCAATCGGGGGAGAAGGGCCTTGGTCAGGGAGGTGACCAAGAACCCGATGGCCACAATGACAGAGCACTAGAGTTCCTCTGTGGAAATGGGAGAACCTTCCAGAAGGACAACCATCTCTGCAGCACTCCACCAATCAGGCCTTTATGGTAGAGTGGCCAGACAGAAACCACTCCTAAGTAAAAGACACTTGACAGCCCGCATATAGTTTGCCAAAACCATGAGAAACAAGATTCTCTGGTCTGATGAAACCAAGATTGAACTCTTTCAAAGAAGCAAAGTACAGAGAGATCCTTGATGAAAACCTGCTCCAGAGCGCTCAGGACCTCAGACTGGGGCGAAAGCTCACCTTCCAACAGGACAACAACCCTAATCACACAGCGAAGACAACGTA
The DNA here is from genome assembly GCA_030435695.1 of Brachymystax lenok tsinlingensis. NCBI lineage: Eukaryota > Metazoa > Chordata > Actinopteri > Salmoniformes > Salmonidae > Brachymystax > Brachymystax lenok. The sequence continues at coordinate 35,237,499 of CM059819.1, read as the reverse complement.
GGAGTGGCTTCTGGACAAGTCTCTGAATGTCCTTGAGTGGCCCAGCCAGAGCTCGGACTTGAACCCGATCGAACATCTCTGGAGAGACCTGAAGATAGCTGTGCAGCAGCACTCCCCATCCAACCTGACAGAGCTTGAAAGGATCTGCAAAGAGAAATTGTAGAAAATCCCAAAATACAGGTGTGCCAAGCTTGTAGCGTCATACACAAGAAGACTCGAGGCTTTAATGGTCTGAATACTTATGTAAACATGATATTTCTGTTTTTTATATTTAATACATTTGTGTGTAGATTGATGTGGGGGAAAAAACTATTGAATACATTTTACAATAAGGCTGTAACGTAACAAAATGTTGAAAAATTAAAGGGGTCCGAATGCACTGTACTTCCTGAAAAACTCCAGGACACAGTTGCACATGCTAGGCTACTGTATGACGAACCTGAGGGAACGGGGGCGTTATGTTCCTAAGGGAGCTTGGTACAACATCATAAATGTGTTAATGAACAGTGGTGGTATTATAATAATGATGTGGATGTTATGAGCAATTCTTGTGTTTACAAGCTCACACCGTTAGTAATTGCATTAAAAGTGCAAATAATGAGGGTTTCCTTTAGGAAAATAAATGCAACACATGACTAATCTTTTATTCAGACATTCTCACGCAACCGCTCCTGCTTTATTGGTCTTTGTCTCCACCTCCACTCCTCGGTCACTAGACTGAGAGACTGACGTAGGCCAGCCATGTCTACCAGTAAACAAGACTGACCACGGGCTGCTTTGTGCAGCTCAAATACCCATCTAATTAGACCATGTGCAAAGAGGCTACCCAGTCCCCAATTCACTTCTACCTCCGCCTGAATTGGAAAAGAGACAGTTTTAGCTGGATTAGTGGAAAATAGTTAAATACTGGTTGTGTGAAGTGTTCTGTGCAATGTAGCCTGTATACAGTTGTAGGCTACACACTATTTGGGTGGATATGTGTGTGTGTGTGTGTTACATGAGAGGTCTAGGACCTCTGTGAGTGAGGGGATACAGAGACCCGAGGATCAGGCTGGGTGTCTATCTAGGAAGACCTCTGTGAGCGAGGGGATACAGAGACCTGAGGATCAGGCAGGGGGTCTATCTAGGAATGAGGATATGGTTTCATGTGTAGCCTTATTAGTATAGATAGTCTGAGGGGATGGATATGGTTGGACCTCTCTCAGTTTGTGGTGGGAAAAGTGCAGTAAGGAGGCCAGGAATCCAGTAATATCCCATAAATTATTCTACTTATAGGAAATATTTTTGTGAAGCCTACTATTGTATACTGTTCAGCTGATTAGGTTTTCACATAAGACAAACTCACTTGCACTTTTTTTTATTAGCAAATAAATATAATAAAACAATTTTACAATTTCACATTTTGCCAATAGGTTTACTATTAAGCAGCCTGACATATTTGACATATATTTTGTAATGTACAGAGCACACATTTTTCTGTCAATTATCCTTAGGAAACAGCAGCCACATTCACATTCACAACATCACATCCTGTCTGTGGGAAACTTAATATGAGACCTGGCCCATTCAAATATACGTACTCACAATTCGGAGTCAGATCCATCACTATGATGTCTAATGTAATTATGGAGCTTAGTCCCTCTACACTCCAGCCAATAGAACTATGATGCCTTGTGTGTTTTCATGTTCTCTAAAGTAGCCATGGAGCCTGGACCATCTTCATACAGTCTAATGATAAGTATCCGGTATAATGCAAGACAGCATATTCATCATTATCCCCTCATTCAAGTTCATTTACGCTCGTATTGGTTTGCATCAGGTTTAATTTTGTCTTTCAATTGCGTGGACCTTTGTCTGGACTGGTTAGATTACTGCAAGTTGAATTTGGTTCAAAATTGTAGTCTATCAAAATATAAATCCCACTGAAATAAGGGCCTATTTTGACTCCTTTATTGGCAATGCAATGATGGGTCAGGGTGCAATCAGATTTAATCGTTGACGTCTTTGTGTGGACAACAGACAACCTTGTGATAAATGCCTGGTGACATTATGAGCTGACATTGAGAAGACCCAGTTTCAGACAACTGTGATGTCCTGGTTTAGCACCTTGAAGGGATGAGCCTTTTAAGATGCATTGAGATTGGAGAGCAGGATTATTGCACAGTTTGAGATTTACTTAATCTGTGTCTCCCTCATCTCTTCCACATCGGCAACAACCAGGCTGAGCCGTGAGTAACCATGTCAGAGAAGCTTGCATGACTACCATGACCTTCACACTGAAGACATTTAAAAGATTTGTCTGTTTGAATATTTGACAAGCATTGAAAAATGTTTTCAAAGATCAGTTTATTGACTGGTTGCTCAAACCTCTCTATTCATCTGTCAAATGTTTTTATTGAAGGGAAACATTTGATACACAATAGCCCCCCCCCCAACTTTACTGACCCTCAGTGTACCACACATTCTCACATCTTTCCAGAAAAGCTCAAGCTTGTCTAAAACCTAGCCCATTTGAGAGGTCAGTCTGAAGAGGTGAGGATGATGAGAGCGAGCCAGGGGCTGAGAGAGAGTCTCATTTTAGGAGGGTCTGCATGGGGATTATTGGACTCTGACCCCCACTTTCTCCCCTCTACCCTCTTTCACACCCTTTCAGTCAATTTGGCCTCAGTATATACGGACAGATAAGAATTTAATTCTAGTTTAAGGTGTGTTATTGAAATCATGTACCAATGCTTCACTCAACTGATTCTCTCCCCATTTAACATTTCTTCATTCTACCACATTAATGCATTTCCTTATTATGATACAATGCATGGAATAAATGGAATGAGAATAAACAGCAATGGAACATACACTCCCATACGTATGTATTTGGACAGTGAAGCTAAAACTTTGAATTCAGCTCTGTACTCCAGCATTTCGGATTTGAGATCAAATATTATATTTGAGGCAACAGTACAACATTACACCTTTTATTTTAGGGTATTACATACATACAAAGGGGTCTGACATTTTTTTATAGATATAATTTATATATATATATTTCAAATACTGGGTAAATAATGAGGAGATTATTGTATTTTATACTAATACAATTGCTCAGAGAAAGGGATTTTGTTTAACAAGTGATGTATTATTTCTCAAAATTGTAGGGGTCAAAATTATTGACGCCTCTGTTTTCAACGCCTCACCTTACTAGAACAACGGCACTGAGATTTTTTCTAAAATGTTTTATGAGTTTAACACATTGGGAAGGATCTTAGACCATTACTCCATACAGAATCCATCAAGATCCCTGATATCTTTCGTCTGCACTTATCCGCTGCCTTCTTCAATTCAAACCACAGGTTTTTAATGGGTTTCATTCATGAGATGAGAAGCAATGGCTGTTGCAAAATGTCGATTTGTGGAATTTGATGTGTGCTTGGTATGAATAATGATAAATATCATACCAAATATCAAGTTTTGGGGGCATGATCTTTGTGCATCTGTAACTTTCTAACTCATCATTATTCACGATGCATTCATGATTATCCGTAATCATGGTAGCATCCACATTAATGTAGAAGTGTCCAAGAACATATTATATTCTTATTTACAATAAAAGTGACTCCAAAATGACATATTATATTATTTACCATTCATTTCTATTGGGCAGAAAATAATCCAAAACACAACCAAAAACACAACCAAAACAAACTGCAAATGTATCCAACAAGTTTGTAGACACAAGCTTGATGTAGTCATTGCGTGCTAGGAAAATGAGACCAAATACTAAACCTTTGACTACATTTAATACACTAAAAGGGTAATTTGTCCAATTACTTCTGACACCTTCAAATGGGAGGACTAGAGTCATAAAGTGCTGTCATTTCTAAACGGTAAAACAGATATGTATATAAAATACCAACAATGCTGGAGTGTAAAGCCAAATTAAATATTTTAGCTTCACTGTCCAAATAAATACATAGCGGAGAGTACATAGCTCTTGACTAAAACTGGAAAATATTGTCTAGACAAATAGAATAATAGGAACAGACTTTGGTAAAATTATGTACATTTACCCTACTATGCAAAGGTTTGAAAATTATATTTAATTGTTTGATATTGTCCTAGATTATTTGTGATACATTGTCAATGTTTTTTGTATACTTCACGTGTAGAGGAGATGTTAATTAAAAATACTGAGTGTATGCACCTCTCTTTCAGCAGGAGAGTGTCTTTTGTCAGAGCCCTTTTTGAAGAGTCTTCTATTATGGGGGAGGAAAGCTATGCTCACCCATCTGATTATCAAAAAACCTGCTTTTCATCCTGTGCCTCTGCATCTATCACCCATGTGACAACCAGAATGAAGCTTATCTTCTCCCCCTGTATCCATTGAAACCTATTTGATATTGAACACCTGTCTGTCACCTTTATATAAGAAGTAGACTTGTGTCTAACAAAGGTTAAGAAATACCTCTTCTTGTAAAAAAAACATGTTCACCAACTGTCTAATAAGCATGCAAATCACTGTTCCAGGAACATGGTGTAATTATAGGACTGTTGACACTAGATATGCAGTATGAGCAGACTTTGGAAAATACGTAGAGGTACCTAATTGAAGTGCACTGTATTTGTCACTGATGTGGGAATGGCTGATGAGGTGATGAGTCTGGGTTGATGGGCCAGGGAGGATCTCACGTAGTGATGTACGCTACATGTATACATTTGTATGTAATAATTGACTGTCTGGAGAAAATCTGTATCAGTCACCTGGACAATATTTCCCTTCTACTGTGAGAGCTGCATCTTGTCTCGCCATAACTGTTTTCCATGAAAACATTATAGCCATGGCTGAGCCACGTGAAAGCAGGAAGACAGGTTTGACGCAGGAAGGCAGAGGGCAAACATGTGCAGTCAAGAGAGTGGACATGATGAGAAAATATGAATGCATGGTTCAATGGAAATTCAGGCTGTCAGGTCCACTTTGTGCAAGACATGGATCCACAGGATGAATGACAGCTAAAGGAAAGCTCTGGGGCAACAGTGAACGGGAAGTCAACTCATATTATCTGTATGGCCATGATCCTGACGGTGGGCGTTTGATTCAGTCTCTTCCTTCTATAGGTATATAGTGGTCCATGCTTTAGGTAGAGAAACAGAGATAGGCCCTACCACTGTCTCTAATTCTAAGACTGCATCATCATTCATGATATTGTGCATGATACAACTTCCCCCAGCACCCACCCAAAGAGTTTGTGTTTGCATGCATAGACTCTATTTAAGAACAAGCCTTTGTGATTTCCAAAAGTAGTGACAGCAGCACCACCATGTGAAGGACCAAGGAAAAAAAATATCTATCTCAACATGGACACAAATTTCACACATGAGGAAACTGGTTGAACATTCTCTCAATATAAATACATACTGAATAGGCCTGCAAGATACAAAAGGGATAACTTGCACATAGATTGTAGTAGCAAGCGGGAAAAATGACAAGAGTCCACACATGATAAAGTGACATGTATCTGTGTTTATCCATCAATGTGTTGTTGTTGACTCTCTCTCTCTCTCTCTCTGTCTGTCTGTCTGTCTGCCTGCTCGATTATACTAACTAAAAGTATTTCTGAAACAACATTCACCATGCATCATAAACAACACCACTTACTGTACTTGAAATGAGTGGCCTACTGCACCACTTTTCACACCCTGGGAATCTTGGAGATAGCTCATTCATTCTAAAAATGCCCGTTCTCTGACATTTACACATCCTGAGGTCTCTACTGGGCATGTCTTATCGAGGTAAAGACAGACTCAGGTTGGATCTTCGACAGATATTCGCCTGTAGTTTTCCTTACATCCACCTACAGCAGTTAGGGACCGTCAACATAGTAACAAATCTAATTTGTCAAATTTCAATAGCTCTTTAACCATTACTCCTAAAACTTTCTAAACCTGTTCTAGCAAACCCAATGGCATAGACACACATTGCACACACTTTTTTTTGTTGGTTTACATCTCACACTATTTTAAATGATTTATTGTCTTTTTTTACATTCAATAGCGCCTTGGTCATGTGACCCACACAAATAAGGTTAATAATGTACACTCAGTGGGCCTACACATTGCACACCCTTTTGCCTTCCATTTGCATATCATGAGATTTTACGATATTTTTTTTTAGATTCACATTTCAATAGCTCCTTAGTCTTATGACCTACAGCCCTCGAACTACTTTCAGAATATCCACTGAGTAGCCTTATATGTAGCACAAACCTTTGTTTGTCCATTTTCATCTCACAAGATTTTACATAAATGTTCAATGTTTTTCAATGTTTCTAATTTCAATAGCTCTTTGGTCATGTGACCTACAACCCTCAAACTGCTTTCAGAACATCCAATCACTAGCCTTATATGTTGCACATCCTTTAGTTCGTCCATTTTCATCTCATGTGATTTTACATGAATTTCTCTATGTTTTTCATTGTTTCGAATTTCAATAGCTCTCTCCCTTCCCTTGACGCGGGGTTCTTGGCCGGGAGGGTGGCCTCGGGTCCCGCCAAAGCTCGGTTCCCCGCATCTCCATGTCGCCCGGGTTGCACCCTTCCAGCTACACCCCCCCTTTCCCTGTTAGGCACAGCCGCATGGTGCACCTGTGGGCAGGTGCGTGGCCGCGCCCGAAGGGGATCGGGGGTTGCCGGTGAACCGGGTCTTCCCGCCTCGGTATCCAACATCAAGCGCTTGGGTCTTTCCCAGGACCCTTGCGGGACTCTGGGTACCTAGCCAAGCGGTCTGCGGTGGCGGAGCGCCCGGACGCTTTAATTGCAACTTCAAACCTTTTTGCTCCGTGAACTGTGGTCTTTCACTCTGGCGAAGGGCGCGTGGGGGAAAGACTAAAGGGTGTGCAATGTGTAGGCCCTCTGAGCGTACATTCTGAACCTTGTTTGAGGTCAGTAGGTCACATGACCAAGGAGCTATTGAAATGTGAAAGTTAGAAAAATTCATGTAAGACCGTGAGATGAAAATGGACAATCTAAAGTGTGTGCAATATAGAACGGTAGTCAGTGGACATTCTGAACCTTGTTTGTCAAGTAGCTACTGAAATGAGAACGTTTGGAAAATGTATGTAAAAACATGTGAGATGAAAATGGACAAACCAAAGGGTGTGCAATGTGTAGGCACACTAAGTGTAAATTCTGAACCTTGTTCGAGTCCAGTAGGTCACATGACCAAGGAGCTATTGAAATTTTGAATGGTTCAGAATGTCCACTGACTACCGTTCTATATTGCACACACTTTAGATTTAATTGAAAATGTATTTAAAATCGAGTGAGATGAAAATTGACAAACTAAACGGTGTGCAATATAGAAGGGTAGTCAGTGGACATTCTGAAACTTGATTGAGGTCAGTAGGTCACATTAGAGCTATTGAAATTCTAAAAAAGGTTGTACTTTGTTTACGCTCCCTAACTAATTAAACTAGGAATACAAAATGCTCCTCACATACAAAATGCTCCTCACATGCTCCTCACATTATTAGCTTTGGAACGCGAATTCATGTCCAAATCGTGAAAATAAGACCTGTGCAATGTTGTGCGCAATTTTTTCCAACATCATGACACTTCATTTGGAGTCTGTGGCTCAAGTAGCCCCACCTCTTTAACAGAAACCTACTCCCGAACAACTGAAATAAAGTGTATTTACGGTCTAACTGCAGAGAATAGGCTACAAATAAAAATATCGCGTTGAACAAAATGCCTGCAGTCTCTAAAGGAGATGGAATGCGTGGCCTCGCTGTGTTTATATCGGACATTAGGAACTGTGAGTAGATGATGTTGACTTGTTGATTAGCTAGTTGCAGTTCATTTGGGAGGAATGCAAGGCTAGCTATAAAACAAGCTATCCCACGTAAAGACACGCGCGCCATGTTTAACTAGCTAGCTCCTTAATTATCAAAAACAATAACGTGTGGGTAGTTCGCTAACTACCTAGTTACTTAGCAAATAGATAACTGACTTTGGCAGGTTAACGGTAATGTAGCTAACCGAGTTAAGTTACCTAGCAAACTAACGTTAGCCATGATAGCTAGATATTGAAGCAAAAATAGCCCGCAAAGGACGGTAGCTAACTATGTTTTCCTAAACAAGCGTTCAATTTGTGAAATAAAGGTACATAGCTGGCTACAGACTGCAAATGCAAGCTTTTACTGTACTAGTTATACTTAGCTAGCTGGTTTAATGTCACGCTAAGCTAGCTAGTTTAGCAAACTAGCCAATGGGCGTGGGTCACACAGTCAGGAAATAAATACAAAAATAATGGTGACATTCATTGTTTTGGCTGGTGTTACACGGTTGTAGATTGACCCAGCACCAAATGTGTAAATTATCAATCTGTAATCTAGTAGCAAACTAGTTACCTCTACAAATGTTGACTGACTAGCTAGCTAATTAGATACCTTTTCTCTCTAGCAACTATCATCATGCTCTGTCTATGAATGAGTGCGTATTCCCCCGACAATAACGATACTAGTAACGTTAGCTGGATTGCATACACTACCATCAAGAAACCCAGCTGCAGTGCAGGGTTTTATGGTGGTGGGACCGGGAACTTTCACCTAGACTAGAGCCATGGAAGTCTAAATGTGCACTTTCAGCAAATGAGTCTATTTAGAGCACTAGTTTCCCTGCGTAAATTCACAGCAGAGACAGTGAAGGTTACCAACGTTCCATAACTTCAATGTAGGTGGGAATGAGGCATGCTACAGATCCATGCAGAACAACGGATCCTAAACCGTAGGTCAGGGTCTGATCCTCCCGACCCAGGTATGCTCTCCTGACTTAAATCCATGCCGTAATTTAGACATCTTACTACTAAGACCATTGCTCCTGAAGGGTATCCAATTTATTTCCTGACCTCACCTCCCTAGTTCATCAATACACATACAATGGCAGAAAATAAAATAATCAATAATTTTGCCCGGTCAATGAGTACTGTGGTACAGCCAAACTGTTCCATTCCACAAGTGCTGTCGTTCAGGCTTGCATACAGGTGCATATGGCCCATACAGGTGACATTGAACATATAACATGTTTTATTTTCCATTTCAGGTAAAAGTAAAGAAGCAGAGATCAAGAGAATTAACAAAGAGTTGGCCAACATCCGCTCAAAATTTAAAGGTAAGCCAAGCAAAAGCCCTTAAATCTGGGTGTGAACACACTTCGGTGTCTGATGGTTTCACATAAGGTTTGTGGACACTGACACTAGTCATTTAGATTAACAGTGCCCTCACAGGAGATCACCATGCAGCTACGCTGAATGTCAGAAATGTTCTCTACCACCTGTTCAATCTAACCTAAAATAAGTCAGCTGTTCCAAACTGAAAATGGATACTGGCATCTATAAAATCAGGTGACTTGTGTTTTGGTGGGTAGAAAACATGTAGGGCCAAAGTTGCTTTTGAGGGGCTTATGAGCCAGTTCATTTTTATCACGAAACAACACATTTGCATGGAAAGGCTTGCCTTCCAAACTGATGGATTACTTAGGCTACCACTGAGGCAAGCTATTTGGTTAAAGAACGACTGCACCCAAAAAGCAACTTCTTATTTTGAAAATGTATTCTAGTGTCAAAATTGACTACATTGCAAATAGGATAATTTTGGTCATAAAGTCAGTCTTGTCCAAAACTGAGATTTGCGAGATGATAGTAAAAAAAAAAAATGTAATGGAATGAAGGGTACTGTAACAGTTTTCCGTGGGTTGAGTTTATTTTAATCCTGCCCACAGCTGGCAGCACCCAAGTAGGCTAATCATCAATTTGGAGCACAGCTGCACATGACCCGATCAATTATATTTCACATTCGATATCCCTATGGGACAATAAAAGGTCAATACCTCCAAATTTCAATGACTTTAAAAAACACAAACCAATTATAAATTGTATACATTTATAAAATATTGTCCCATTTACATTGTATAATTTATTGATGGTCCCTAACTATCCCCAGAGATATTAAAGGCTATATTAAAGTTCAGTGTGGCAGGGAGAAGCTAAAGGGCATAGCTGGACAGGGAGAGTTGTTGAGTCAACTGTTCTGTCAGGAAACTGAGGGGGGCACAGTATGTTAGCAGGCTAGAATCCTTTCCCCTGTTTTCTTGAGGAACTTCCTGTGGAGCTCTACAGAAAATCTCTTTCTTGCTGTTCCTCTTTTCCTCTCTCCATACACGCATTCATTAAATGTTTTATGATTGTGATGTAAACATGTTTATCTTACTTTGAACCAGATAATACTTTGTTTATTCAGAAAGTTCAGAAAAGAGAAAATTATAGCCTTATCTTAGAGAACCTCCTTACGCATTGTCCAACTAATCCTTAATGTAGAGCCCCTCCTAATCTCTCTCATGGGACATCGTCCCACACACAGTGGAGGTGGGGTTCCAGACAGGGGTGGGGGCTACATTAAACTCCCACTTTCAGAATGCTGTTGCAGCTCTTCAAGCTATAATGTGCATTGGTCTGCATTTGGAAGTGCACTTCCAAGTTTCCTGTAAGCAGCATTGGACAAACTTTATTTATTTGTGAAATGTTCTGAATCCGTCATTATTTTCATTGCACAGCTGCACTCATTTGGCCTCCCACCATTTGCCCTCTTTCACCAAGGTGAAAAACGTGCTTCACTCAGCTTCCTGTCTTGTGCTGCTGACTCACCCTCTCCTCAACTACAGTCAGTTGTGGGATTGATTTACCTAGCAACATGGAATGTTGTACTTTTATCTATTCCTAAGTGGGTTTCACATTTTTGTTCCCAGAATAGGAGTGGTTAGCATGTTGCTCTTTTAGGCCTCCATGCTTCAGATTAGGATTCATTTTAAAATGGAAGAACACTAAAGCTCTGTGCTCTCAAACACATGATCAGTCATGGTGACTTGGCTTGCCTTAAAAGTATTATTTTCTTCCAGTTTTTTTTGCTTCTAAATCTTCTTAGTTATAACAACAATCTTTCTGTTTTGCTGCAGGAGACAAGGCACTAGATGGCTACAGTAAGAAGAAATATGTGTGCAAGCTGCTTTTCATATTCCTTCTTGGCCATGACATCGACTTTGGCCACATGGAGGCAGTCAACCTGCTCAGTTCCAACAAGTACACAGAGAAACAAATTGTGAGTAGAGAAGCCTATCTTTTAATTTGTTTGCGTGACTGTAAGTGAGTGGATTAAGTCATGTATCTAATTGTGTTATAAACACAGTGTTTTGTCCAATCTATTCTCAAGGTTTACGTTCAACTGTTAGGATAACTTCCCTTTAATTCCTTTCCGGTTTGATAAACTGTTTGTTTCTATCCAACTCCACAGGGTTACCTGTTCATCTCAGTGCTGGTCAACTCAAACAGTGACCTCATCAGCCTTATCAACAATGCCATAAAGAATGACCTGTCCAGCAGGAATCCCACTTTCATGAACTTGGCCTTGCATTGCATTGCCAATGTGGGCAGCAGGGAGATGGCTGAGGCTTTTGCAGCTGAGGTGCCCCGCATTCTGGTGGCTGGGTAAGAAAGGGTAGTAGTGTGGAGCAGACTTATCTTATTGACCGAGGTACCCTCTCTGTCAGTTTAACATTTGAGGCTGTAACTTTCAGTCAGTCAGGCCTCTTTGTAAAAAAACATGAAGCTATATGCCAGTTAAGTGGTGTTGAGGTTCTGTCATAATTTGCCAGGGTTTGTCTTGCAGGGACACCATGGACAGTGTGAAGCAGAGTGCTGCCCTGTGCCTACTGCGTCTCAACAGGACCTCTCCAGACCTAGTGCTCATGGGGGAGTGGACCACCCGGGTGGTTCATCTGCTCAATGACCAGCACCTGGTACGGACTGCCATGGGGCTATTATGAGAGGACTGTGGACCTTTGGTTTTAGTGAGGGAGATTTGGATCGGTGTGGTGTGGATGAGCGGATTCTTTCAACATGACCTTCTGTCTTCGTTGTTAGGGCTATGTTTGAGCCAAAATAATAGTTTGTGGGTGTAATGAGGGAAAAACATTGCATGCAAATTCTGGGATTGGTTTGTGTATAGTGTAATGTAAATGACTAGCTGTTTGTGTGTAATGGCAGTTGTATTACTTCCCTTTTCCGCAGGGAGTGGTGACCGCCGCCACCAGCCTCATTACCACACTGGCACAGAAGAGCCCAGAGGACTTCAAGACCTCTGTCTCCTTGGCTGTAGCCAGACTCAGCAGGGTAGGCATATGGCTGTGCAGGACTTTTCTTTCTTCTTTTTTCATCAATATGACCATTGAATGTTATTATACACCTTAGATATTAGTCAGTTTTTGCTTGAGGCGTAATGTGTTAGTCATGTCTCATGTCCTCCTGTTCTCTAGATTGTCTCCTCGGCCTCCACTGACCTGCAGGACTACACCTACTATTTTGTTGCAGCTCCCTGGCTTTCTGTGAAGCTCCTGCGTCTCCTACAGTGCTATCCACCGCCTGGTAAGAAGCTGTGTGGGCATGATGACACGCGCGTGGGTGTTTGACTGTATGAACATAATATTACTCAGAAAAGGTCTGTAGTGTTGACGGGATGAACAGTTTGCTTTCATCTGCGGCCCCCTCCTTCCCCCTTTCCTGCCCCCTCAGAGGATGGTGCGATCCGGGGCCGTCTGACAGAGTGTCTGGAAACCATCCTGAACAAGGCCCAGGAGCCTCCCAAGTCGAAGAAGGTGCAGCACTCCAACGCTAAGAACGCTGTGCTGTTTGAAGCCATCAGTCTAATCATCCACCATGACAGGTCAGTCCCTCTCCCAGTTGCAGCAGCTACAGAGGACCAATGTATTCAAGAAATGCAGTTTGTATGTGTTGAGTTGGACTGTCCTGGTGACAATGGCACCAATGTCTGTCTTTCTCCCCACAGTGAGCCCACTCTGCTGGTGCGGGCCTGTAACCAGCTGGGCCAGTTCCTCCAGCACCGGGAGACTAACCTGCGCTACCTGGCCCTGGAGAGCATGTGCACCCTAGCCAGCTCAGAGTTCTCCCATGAGGCTGTTAAGACACACATCGAGACGGTCATAAATGCCCTCAAAGTACGCTAACACATTTGTACCTGCATTCACAAGCTACATCTGCCAATCCTAGTATTCAGTGTCTTGAGTACATGGTGTATGTATGCCTGTGTCTGTTTTGTTCCTGTTAGTGTGACTGCCTTAGTCCTAATGTTTGTTTGACCTGGTTGAATCCTGCAGTCAGAGAGAGATGTCAGTGTGCGTCAGCGTGCTGTGGACCTGCTCTATGCCATGTGTGACCGCAGCAACGCCAAACAGATTGTAGCAGAGATGCTCAGCTACCTGGAGACGGCAGACTACTCCATCAGAGAGGAGATAGTGAGTTCTAGCCCAGTATCAAACCATTTCTCTAATAATTTCACCAACCAAAAGTTTATGATAGCTTCATGTTTTAAATGGCACTGAGGTAATTTGGAAGAATAAGTTCTACAGAACTAAATAAAATCATGAATGCCATTGTTCTTTTATCTACCTCTCACCACAGGTGCTAAAGGTGGCCATCCTGGCAGAGAAGTATGCAGTTGACTACACTTGGTATGTTGACACCATCCTCAACCTGATCCGCTTCGCTGGGGACTATGTCAGTGATGAGGTCTGGTACCGCGTCATCCAGATCGTCATCAACAGAGATGAAGTGCAAGGTTATGCTGCCAAGACAGTGTTCGAGGTGCTTATTTTATTTTTGTAAATAATCTGTCTTTAACCGAGCCATGGGGGAACATCTACCTAACTCATTATAACCTAATGTTTGTCGGTCTGGATTGACTAATGGTGCTTCTGTTGTTTTTTTAATTGATTTTATTTATTTCACCTTTATTTAACCAGGTAGGCCAGTTGAGAACAAGTTCTCATTTACAACTGCGACCTGGCCAAGATAGAGCAAAGCAGTGCGACACAAACAACACGAGTTACACATGGGATAAACAAACGTACAGTCATTAAAAGCAATAGTTCTGATGTAGGTGTGTTTCCTTAATCATATTAGTTTCAAGCAGCTCACTTCCGATGCTCATTACAGGTGCTGCCTGCTTGGATGTGACCTGTGAGGTCAGGGGATGGAGAGCGTCATTCACAATTCACCACTAAACCTGTCTTTGTCTTCTCAGGGAGGAAACTATGAGCCCGCCTTGTGCTTTGGTACAGCAATTATGAGATGACTTGATTCTCTCTTCAGTCTCTCTGCTTGTGTCTGTCTCACTGTCTCTCACTGGTAGGTCACTGTAAGATCCTAGAACAGACCCATGCAGACTGCTGCTCCATCCCTCCATCCCAGTTTTGTGAATGTGTAGTCTTAAGCCCTCCCTCCTCTCCAGTGTCTTTCCTCCTTCATTGCCCATTATCTCTACCACTGCATACTCTGACATCAGATACATTGATGTCTACTGCAGATATACATCCTTTCAGAACCAGTGAGATGCCTTCCCATTTTTCCTTTAGTCAGTTCCACCATAGTTTCAGCTGTGTTTTTGTTTTATAATTACATTTGTCCCCATGTTCAGACTTGCTACCCCACATGCTGGTCTGCACAGATTGAATCTCAACTTCATGACATACCCATCATGGGAATTCCCTCATGTGCATGTTAAGATCTGCTGACTGATATGCTCTCAGCACCATATCAATCAATCAAATGTATTTATAAAACCCTTTTTTACATCAGCCAATGTCAAAGTGCTATACAGAAACCCAGCCTAAAACTCCAAACAGCAAGCAATGCAGATGTACTGTAGAAGCACGGAGGCTAGGAAAAACTCCCCTAGAAAGGCAGGAACCTTAGGAACAAACCTAGAGAGGAACCAGTCTCTGAGGGGTGACCAGTCCTCTTCTGGCTGTGCCGGGTGGAGATTATAACAGTACATGGCCAAGATGTTCAAGTGTTCATAATGACCAGCAGGATCAAATAATAATGATCAGTGGTTGTAGAGGGTGCAACAGGTCAGCACCTCAGGAGTAAATGTCAGTTGGCTTTTCATAGCCAATCATTCAGAGTTTGAGACAGCCGGTGCGGTAGAGCGAGAGAGTTGAAAATAGCAGGTCCGGGACAAGGTAGCACGTCCGGTGAACAGGTCAGGGTTCCATAGCCGCAGGCAGAACGGTTGAAACTGGAGCAGCAGCATGACCAGGTGGACTGGGGAGTCATCAGGCCAGGTAGTCCTGAGGCATGGTCCTAGAGCTCAGGTCCTCTGAGAGAAGAGAGAGAATCAGAGGGAGCATACTTAAATTCACACAGGACACCGGATAAGACAGGAGAAATACTTCAGATATAACAGACTGACCCTAGCCCCCCGACACACACTATTGCAGCATAATTACTGAAGGCTGAGACAGGAGGGGTCGGGAGACACTGTGGCCCGTCCGACCATACCCCCGGACAGGGCCAACCAGGCAGGATATATAACCCCACCCACTTTGGGTTGTCTTCAATCACCAACTTACTACCCTGAGACAAGGCCAAGTATAGCCCATGAAGATCTGACCCACACCATTAACCCGAGGGGTGCGCCTACCCGGACAGGAAGATCACTTCAGAGACTCAACCCACTCAAGTGACGCACCCCTCCAAGGGACGGCATAGAAGAGCACCAGTAAGCCAGTGACTCAGCCCCCGTAATAAGGTTAGAGGCAGAGAATCCCAGTGGAGAGAGGGGAACCGGCCAGGCAGAGACAGCAAGGGTGGTTCGTCGCTCCAGTGCCTTTCCGTTCACCTTCACATCCCCGGGCCAGACTACACTCAATCATAGGAACTACTGAAGAGATGAGTCTTCAATAAAGACTTAAAGGTTGAGACCGAGTCTGCGTCTCTCACATGGATAGGCAGACCATTCCATCAAAATGTAGCTCTATAGGAGAAAGCCGTGCCTCCAGCTGTTTGCTTAGAAATTCTAGGGACTGTAAGGAGGCCTGTGTCTTGTGACCGTAGCGTACGTGTAGGTATGTACGGCAGGACCAAATCGGAAAGATGGGTAGGAGCAAGCCAATGTAACGCTTTGTAGGTGGGCAGTAAAACGTATCTCTCCACTCTGGTAGGAGTTTGTGTGGGATTCGCGTGATACCGTTTGTTGTGTTGCTCCCAAGTCCCCACCCACTCCAATCCATTATCCTATTTCATACATAACTCTGACTATCTTTCCTTTCCACAGGCCCTCCAGGCCCCAGCCTGCCATGAGAACCTGGTGAAGGTCGGAGGGTACATTCTAGGGGAGTTTGGGAACTTGATAGCAGGAGATTCAAGGTCAAGGTTAGTAACCAATCAATGCCTTATATTTCAGTGATCCACTGTTATTCTCAGTTGGAGACAGTGGAGGCTGCTGAGGAGAGGACGGCTCCTAGTAATGGCTGGAAATGGAGTCAATGGAATGGTTTCAAACGTGGTTGATTCCATTACATTGACTCGATTCCAGCAATTACGAGCCGTCCTCCCCTCAGCAGCCTCCACTGGTTGGAGAAATGTACAGTCAATGATATCCTTTGGAGCTGAGAACAGACGTCACTCAGTGTGTGTCATCCATTGTCCTTGCTCCAATTCCTTAGTCCAATCATCCAGTTTGACCTACTCCACTCCAAGTTTCACCTGTGCTCGGTGCCCACCCGGGCTTTGCTGCTCTCAGCCTACATCAAGTTCATCAACCTGTTCCCTGAGGTGAAGGGCACCATCCAGGAGGTGTTACGCTCAGACAGCCAGCTCCGCAATGCAGACGTTGAGCTACAGCAGCGTGCTGTGGAGTACCTGCGCCTCAGCTGCATCGCCAGCACTGACATACTGGTCGGTGCCATTCCACCCTGCCGTTGTGCCATTATATGCCTGATTGATTGCATTTATTAGATCATTAAAAGTAGTAGTGTGCTGCAGCTGGATACATTACATTCTTTACAAATTAACTAGCATAAAAAACAAAGCCTGAATGCTTATTTCCATTGTGGTCCTCTATGGCAGTGTGCTAGCTGGTGGGCAAGATTGACACTTTTACATTTAATGCAATTAAAAACAACAGTTTTATTTTGCACTTAGCTGTTTGGTTTTTCGTTGTTCAGAATATAACCCACAGAAAATATTTGTTGGTAGAAAGACTAATTCAGAAAAGGACACTGTAGAGCCTCCAGTTCCTCCACCACAAGTCATGCTCTTCATTCCCCATTCATTCTGTGCTCCCTTAAGGCCACGGTGCTGGAGGAGATGCCTCCCTTCCCTGAGAGGGAGTCCTCTATACTGGCCAAACTCAAGAGGAAGAAGGGACCAGGAAACCTGCATCCCGATTTGGATGAGAACCGCAAAGAACGCAGTGTCAATGGGGGTACTGCAGACCATAGCAGCACTACCACAAATGCCAAGGTATTACTGTTGTCATGTGCTGTTTACTTATTAGAGCCTCCTATTTCTCTCCTCTCAGGTGTGTACATTTCCTGTCCTGGTGTTTTCTGCTGTCTTTTCAGTAACTCTCCTCAGCTCTCTCTTTCTGTCCTGCCTTCACTGTTTCCTCCTGTTAATTAGAGCTCTCCTTTATTTGTTGGGGATCTTCTGGCACCCCCCACCAACCGGCCACTTCCGGTCTCTTCTTCCTACCTCCTGCAGGCCCCCTCACCCCCATGCCCCCCCAGGCCTCTGCTGTCCCCGTGCTACTCTCTGCTGGGCCCCTCTTTCAGGTTCTGGTTGTTCTGGATGCTCATGCTGGGTTTTTCACTTGTCACGTCCCTAACCTTAATACACTGTCCTAACAACATCATGTAATCTGATCTGCTTACGGAATAAAGACAATTCCAGATGCTAAGATGACGCATTGCTTTTGTGTGAGCTTGATTACTTAGCAGTATATACTCTTAGGTTTTTCCAGATCATTTTTATTGTTGAGTCCTAAGTGTAGTCCTAATAATTATAGATCCTCCCACAGAGGTTTGTTTTGTTATGCATGGTGTGTGTGTTGCACTGCTCTGTACTTTCATCAGCGTAAGACCAATTGGAGCGGTTGATTGGTTCAGATCCTGAACTTCCGAAGTGAAGTAATTGTGACCGTTACCTCTCCTAAGGTGGCCACGTCCCCCACTCCCTCCACAGACCTGCTTGGCCTGGGCAGCACCATCGCCACTCAAAACTCTGCCCCTCCTGCCTCCAAGGGGGCAAGCCTGCTGGTGGATGTCTTCTCTGAAAACATATCAGCCTTTCCTGTAGAGACACCAGTGGCAGTGGGGCCTGTTGCAGATGAGAACTTCTCCAGGTAAGAAAGAGTGTCAGTGGGTAAAATATCAGAGGGAGGGAGGGGCTTTTTAACTGCCTTGATCCCTCATGGAGCTTACTAAAACCTGGTGTGAATGTGCTCCTCTCGCCCTTTACATTCTCGCTGTGCATCTCACTCATGGCTTCAGTTTCCTGCCGAATACTCCACAAGTAGCATATGCCAACGCCACTCTGCCCACTGCAGAGGAACCTGAAGACAAGTAAGAGACGTCATTAGTGGAGTCTGTTCAAAACACTGGCATGCTCACAGCAGATTGCACTGGTGAAAGGGACATTCTGTACACTGGGGGACTCTTGGCGTCTTGGTTGGAATCCAATCCTGGGAGTCAATACAGTACATTAAGCCCAAGAATACAGATATGAGATGCTTACCACTTGCGCCATTCCCTTCCAGGTTTGTTTGCAAGAACAATGGTGTCTTATACGAGAACCAGCTCCTCCAGATTGGCCTGAAGTCTGAATTCAGACAGAATCTGGGTGAGTAGGCCTCAGCAAAAATACATATGCACCGAAGTGTGATTATGATCAGGGTTTGACCCCTAGCTCTTAGGGTTTAATAAAGTCTCTTTTTTTTCCCGACATACAGGTCGGATGTATGTGTTCTTTGGCAACAAGACATCAACCCAGTTCATGAATTTCGCTGCCTCTGTGGTCTGCCAAGATACTCTGCAGGCTCATATCCTTTACTACAAGCTATTATGTAATTTATCAATTTCAGTATGCTGTTTTAATAAATCCCTCCCAGTTTATATTATGTATTGTCTAGGGGTGGCCATTTACTGCTCCCAATTGTGCCTTTATCTTAACTGTTTCCCTACAACTGAATGTCCATGCCAAGCCTGCAGACCCCACTGTGGACGGGGGTGCACAACTCCAGCAGATACTCAACATTGAGTGTGTGTCTGACTTTGTGGATGCACCAGTGCTCAACATTCAGTTTAGGTAAGAACTTATTTTCTTCCTTTTATGTGCTTTTATAATACGTTGCATATCGGAGTGTGTGTTTCAGGGTGCAACTATTTGCTAGATTGGTGATAAATGTTTACATGAACGTTGTTGGAAATGCTACTGTATCGGTTTCCCAGTTATTTAGTGTTGTTTTACTCCTGCTTCTACCCACAGGTATGGAGGAACTCTCCAGAACATTACTGTTAAACTGCCTATTACTTTAAACAAGTTCTTCCAGCCTACAGAGATGACATCGCAGGACTTCTTTCAGCGCTGGAAACAACTTGGAGCGTAAGGAAACATATCTCTGCTATATACTTGGTCATATATATTTTTATTTAACTAGACAAGTCAGTTAAGAACAAATTCTTATTTACAATGAAGACCGATTTTTACAATATTCCCTCTCACAATGTGCCAGTTTACTCTTCCTCGTATTCCGAGGACACAAAAGGGTTCATTCGTTCAGATTGGCCTGCATGTGTAAATATTGATATAAATAGTGTGTACTGTCTCCCACTGTATATTTAAATGTGAAGGAAATGCAAACAGAATAGGTACAGTGTCTTGTGAAATTATTCCATTAGAGCTTGAGCAACATTGCCAAGATCAATGTTTCCCTAGGAGTGTGTAAAGTCTGGCGACTAATGAATAATTCACCGGTATTCCAGAAAGCGCTTCTACCAAATATTGATTTATGTAGGTGGTATAGGTCAGTGAAATACATCTTAGTCTAATGCATTTTTAATTAAATGCAACTAAATGTGAAAATTGTGCAACGACGTCAACATGTTCACATGGAAATACATTTGTATCTATTTTCCATCATTCAGCATCACGGTAAAACTTTCTGTAGTTACACATCCTTAACAGCTGAGGGTAAAGCTGCTATTGACTGACTTTCTCTACCCACAGCCCTCAGCAAGAGGTACAAAATATCTTCAAAGCAAAGCATTCCATGGACACAGAGGTTACCAAAGCCAAGGTATGATTAGAATTGCTATGGAGATTTTGTCTTGACTTGTGCTGCTACTAGGCAACCATCAGCCTTTTCTTTATTCAAAATGTATACCTGATCAAAATGTTTGGGGTTTTAGGCTGGGTTTCTGTACAGCACTTTGTGCCATTGGCTGATGTAAAAAAGGCTTTATAAATACATTTGATTGAAAGACTGAAGTGAAGAAACTGCATAAAGGTCACTCTGACTTCACTAGCAATACTATGTAACACGCCGGCCACACCTCCTGCGTGGCATGGACTCTACAAGGTGTTGAGCGCTGCGAAAAAATGTGCACGCGTGCGTCAACGAGCATCTGCGTAGCTTTGCGCTAAAATTTAACTTGGTTCTATTTTTGATGCTCGATGTGCTCCAAGTCCCGCCTGTCCCATCTCATTGGTTTTCAGAAGCATATACACACGTGGGTGATTGAAAGCTGAACTGAGGTCCGCACTAGTCCAGTTGGTGGCAATGCACCTTAAAGTTGGTTGCCAACCACCATATAAAGTCCACAGAAGAATGAAGGAGGAGCGATTACTAGAAACTAACTAGGTTTCTCCTTTTATCTGTGGATGAATTGTCTGAGTAGAGAACACACAATTTTGTGTGACTCAAAATTCTACAAAGATCCAGGAAAAAAAGAACCTTGTGCATTTCATGTAAAATAACAACCCAATGTTTATATCCAAGGACAAATGAGCTAGCAACAGCAAGCCAGCTAGCTGAATGTTTAATGTGTTTCGCTCTGTCCCCAAATTAATATAGTTGGTTCAGAGTTCATTTTGATATTTCAACCTGCCTGTCCTGTTTGGTGTGAGTTGACAAAATCAATGTGCGTGCCCTGTCTAGTCAGCATGTTGGGCTGTGTTGTCGATAGTCTTAGCCTTGATCTGGTGTCTGTTTTTGTTTTCCAGATAATGGGGTTTGGTGCTGCTTTGCTGGATGGGGTAGATCCAAACCCTTCCAACTTTGTGGGCGCTGGTGTCATCCATACGAAGACCACCCAGGTTGGCTGCCTCTTGAGACTGGAGCCTAATACTCAAGCACAGGTATGTAGCCCTCACCACCCTCCAGTGAGAATTACTCTCCACCCCAGGACCCTGTCGACAACTCTTTCCTCTTTCTTAAATGGTTGAAAGGAGTTTTCAATATCCAGACAATGTATTTGACCCACCTACTTAACCCCTCTTTCCTTTTATTTTTCAGATGTACCGCTTAACACTAAGGACAAGCAGAGATACTGTGTCACAGCGCCTGTGTGATCTGCTCTCAGAACAATTCTGAACTGTTTCCAGATCAGGTCTTCTTAACTGATATACCACAGAGCTGTACAAGCTCCCCCTGCCACTTGTGAAGACACCACATGGTTCTAACAAACAGGTCACACTTATCCTTCCTGTCTGTCTCATTTAAATTGGAATTGATAGTGTACAGTGTAAATTATTTTTTATATTTTACTTATTATTAATGTACATCAAATTACTTTTTCACTCACTTTACTAATATTTCACTTCGTTAAATCTGCCTTAATGTCCATGTGCGCACAGAATATTTACGGCTGTGCTTTTGTTGTGGATAAGGCTTAGTCCTCTCCCTGTTCTTTAAAGACATATTGACTGGAATTGTTCAGGGGGGACTGGCAAAAAAATGCCGTAATTGTCTGACCCTCTTCTCCAACTGAGCAATGATTGTCCATAGATGTGCCTATTTTGTGTTTCAGATCCAGGGTTACTGTTACACAAGCATACATGAGAAGATGTCGTCTTATTTAGTTCTAAGGATGGCAGCAGTCTTCTCTGCTCTTGTCTTACCTGGAAACAAGCCCTGTCCCTGAACACGTCATGACCCTATTGCAAACCCTAGCCATTGTGTGTGATTTTTGTGTATGGAGGTGACGATTTAAATTGCAGCGGTCTCTATGTAGATATTTCCCGGCTGGTCTTAACAGTCAGGTAAAGGGACTGTTATGAGAAATCATCTTGTTAGTAGTGTGTGTGCGCGCGCGCTTATGTTAAAAAACAAACCACTAAGGAATGATGTGCTGTCTTTATATTCAAATATGCATACAATTGTGTGTCCAACCAAAGTTGTTCTCTGTCCCAAATCAGGGGGTTACTGGTATCTAATATGTCTCTAGGACATGTTTTATATCTAATGGAATAATGTTTTTTTTTTTCAAAAAACACTGGCTGGAATGCGGTTTTAACCAATCAGGATTAGACCCACCTGTTGTATAATCATATATTACACAACCACACCAGCATCCGTCACTACCATGGAACCCTTCTAGAACAAAGGCTGGAACTCTATGTATTATTTATTCCATAGGTTAATAGGCTATTTACACAGTTGGCTAAGGTTTTAGGTTGTTGATAGTGTACCATCAGAACATTCACCAGATTATTTTATGTTTTTGCAATTTAAATGGTAGAGTGCAATATATATATATAACACATGCAGCCATTAGGTATGCATAACCCAGTTATTTCTATATGCCAGAAAGAGCACTTTTATGCTCATAAAATAGGTGGTCGGTGTATCTGAATGTGTTAAACTTAAACACATTCAATTATAAACTCTGGACATGTTGATGGTTTCGGTGATTATCAGAATTAAGAATGTATTCTTGTTTTTGGTAAACGGGGTATAGGACCCTAAACTTATCCTTGATGGCAAAACAGAAATCTTTCCTGCAGCACAGAGGTTGAATGATAGTTCAGGAAAGGAGCTGAGTTTCAGGGTTAGCCCTTTCATTTTATGCATAGATATTTACCCTGAATCAATAATATAATTCTGATTAAATTACGGGGTAACTGGGCAAAATGTCTTCATTGAGTGTAACTATAAATTGTTACCCTACTATTACCATGTTATTAGCACTTAATCCTGTGTGGAATGTAAAACCCTACTGATATTTTGTTATATTATGTTTAGTATGTTTCACCATTATATTTCGCATGGGATCTATAGTACTGGTATTTGGTTATAGCAAATGCAAGGTAATATTGAGGGGAAAAAATAAAGCAAATATTAAGGAATTTTCTAGAATCACCAACACCGGAGAGGTATACTACAAAGCAGGCTCAATGAGTTGGCCAGCTAACTTTGATCAAACAACTGTAATGACTATTAAATAACTATTGAAAGCTAAGCTTAAATGTGTTTTTTAATCAATTAGACCATGCCCATGTCAAGCTTATCTTTCCAAAAAAGGTAGTTCAGACTATTTAGGCAAGTTAGCTGGCTAACTTATTTATCCTGCTTTGTAGTATACCCCTCAGGATAACTTGTCGAGATTCCGTTAAGCCCCAGCCGGGCCTAGGCTTTTAGCCACACCCATCTGTGGGTTGTGGTTCCTACCTGGTCCCCGTTTTACTCAATAGCACCACTCCTGTTTGTTAAACAGTGCTCACCCAAGCACAATGCCAAAAGTTGTACAGCAATCAGCTACTTCTGATAAACTTTATTAATCTGTCTTTTCTATCGCAGCTGTAGAATCAAATAGGAGGGGAAGGCCAAATGAACATGCACAGTGTCAAGACACATCCACTACATGTGTTTCTCAATAGCACATGATACGATCCCCAAGCACACATGTGGAAATACAGTATAGGCTTACTTGCACATTAAATACTTGTGGCTGTAGGCCTACTTGGGCACAATCTTATATTTTCTCCCATAAAAACATACATTAAAAGGTCCAGTGCAGTCAAAAACCTGATTTTTCTGTGTTTTAAATACATTGATTGTACAAAACATTGCACCCCCTTTTTCCCTCAGAACAGCCTCAATTCGTCAGGGCATGGACTCTACAAGGTGTCGAAGGCGATCCACAGGGATGCTGGCCCATGTTCACTCAAATACTTCCCACAATTGTCAATTTGGCTGTGAAAACCCAACAGTGTTGCAGTTCTTGACACAAACCGGTGTGCCTGGCACCTAATAACCATACCCCGTTTAAAGGCACTTCAATATTTTGTCTTGCCCATTCACCCTATGTATGGCACACATACACAGTCCATGTTTCAAGGTGTAAAAATCCTTCTACATTGATTTAAAGTGATTTAACTCAAGGTTTCAACGTTTTCTCCTGGATTCACCTGGTCAGTCTGTCATGGAAAGAGCAGGTGTCTAATATTTTGTACACTCACTGTATATTTCCACATTATGAGGTTGGAGTAATACTGAAATTGTGAAAATTATGATGCCCTTTTAGTTTAAGAGCAGTTTAAAAATAAATTTCAGCCTGTTTTGGTGGGATGGAGTTTTGGCCTTCAATGGTGACATCATCATGGGGTAAATTACACTGAACAAAAATATAAACGCACCGTAACAATTTCAAAGATTTTACTGAGATACAGTTTATATAAGGAAATCAGTCAATTGAAATGAACTCATTAGACCCCAATCTATGGATTTCACATGACTGGGAATAGAGAAATGCATCTGTTTTTGGTAACTGATACCTTAAAAAAAAAAGGAGGGCTTGGATCAGAAAACCAGTCCGTATCTGGCGTGAACACCATTTGCCTTATGCAGCGCGACACATCTCTTTCGCATAGAGTTGATCAGGCTGTTGGTTGTGGAATGTTGTCCCACTCTTCAATGGCTGTGCGATGTTGCAGGATATTGGCAGGAACTGGAACACGCAATCATACACGTCGATCCAGAGCCTTCCAAACGTATTCAATGGGCCGTGCATTATCATGCTGAAACATGAGGTGATAGCGGTGGATGAAATGCAGGACAATGGGCCTCAGGCTCTCGTCACGGTATCTCTGTGCATTGAAATTGCCATCGATAACATACAATTGCGTTTGTTGGCCGTAGCTTATGTCTGCCCAAACCATAACCAAAAGCGCCAGCATGGGGCAATGTTCACAACGTTGACATCAGCAAACCACTCCCCAACACAATCCCATACACGCTGTCTGCTATCTGCCTGGTACAGTTGAAACTGGGATTCATCCTTGAAGAGCACACTTCTTCAGTGTACCAGTGGCCATCGAAGGTGAGCATTTGCCCACTGACATCGGTTACGACACTGAACTGCATTCAGGTCAAGACCCTGGTGAGGATGATGAGCACACAGAAAGCTTACCTGTACAGTTTCTGACAGCTTGTGCAGAACTTCTTTGGTTGTGCAAACCGACAGTTTCATCAGCTGTCCGGGTGGCTGGTCTCAGATGATCCCGCAGGTGAAGGATGTGGAGTTCCTAGGCTTGCGTGGTCACATGGGTTCTGAGGTTGTGAGGCCGGTTGGACGTACTGCCAAACTCTAAAACGACGTTGGAGGTGGCTTATTGGTGAGAAGTGAACATTCAGTTCTCTGGCAACAGCTCTGGTGGACATCCCTGCAGTCAACATGCCAATTGCACACTCCCTCCAAATTTTAGACATCTGTGGCGTTTTTGTTCAGTATAGGTAATCCAATACTACAATTTTTCTTTGCCAGTGGGGGAGGCTGCCATGCAGATTATATTTGTTTTGCCCGCCTACAGACGTCTATATTCGTCTGCTAATACAGGACTAGTAATGGCCCATTGCACTACTTTGTGAAAAAATGTAAACTAAATGTATTTGCATATGAGTGGTTACCAGCATTTGGAGGCATGCAGAGGTCGAACTGAGCTTCTTACTGCATTGCTGTGCGCCACCCAAATGTTGTTATAATGCGGAGGGCTCCGTATAGACATGATTGTTTGATGGTAGGTGGAGGCGGGAGGTCCAGCATAAATACCAACTCACTTCCTTGACAACAGCTCTGACTTCTGCATAGGCCGTATCCCAGTAAATGCCGTATGGCCACTGCAGACATCGGATTGACCACCTTTTATCCAGAGCAATTTACAGTAGTGCATACTTTTTCGTACTGGTTCCCCGTGGGAGTCAACCCCAAACCCATAGCATTGAAAGCACCATGCTCTACCGACTGTGCCACATCATCACATCATATTATCACAAACCACTTGATGTGTCAGTGTACTCAATTACTGTATTGTGCATTGTTTTTCTTCATGGTGATGGAAAGTCTACAGGTACAAACCTAGATGACCAGCCTATGTACTATACAGTAATGTACATTTACATTAAGTGATTTGTAAGGATGGTAAATTAATACTGCACATAAAGTGGTTGTTTTCCATGTTGTTTGATCAATAAAAAATGATTCATTTGATGTGGATGTTTTGGTTCTTTGCTATAACTTTGCACCTTTTGATGTACATTTTTGAGGACAGGGTTTTGTTCTTTCTGGATTCCTTTAGAATGATGATCACAGAGAAAGGGTGAGACCAACAACGCTTACAAATCTGACTCTTGAATCCTGCAAGTTACTGTTCTTAATTGTACAACTACTTTTTTTTTGCCAAAGCAGAGATACTGATTTATAAAAAAAAAAATGTTATATGCTACAGATGTCTAAATCACTCCGCTAAGACACTAGTAAAGGCCCAGTGCACTACTTTTGTGATTTTTATTATTTTTTTAATTCAGATTTTTCAAGGTGTACTGCAGCACCCTCAGCACACCTACTTCCCGCGGCTATGTGTGCGCCACTAGAAATCTCTGCATTAGCATGTTTCTGTTAGCTGATACATCATGACAAAATACACACCATATTACTTTCCTGCTAATGTGCCTGGACCTTGTAGGCTAACTGATCCAATTGGTTGACCAATAAGGCAGGCAAGATGCAGTTATTTCTAAATGAATATGTATTCAAAACGCCAGGCTTTTAAGCGGTTATTAAAATGTTATTTACATTTTTTTATTTAACCCCTATTTTACCAGGTAAATTGACTGAGAACACATTCTCATTTACAGCAACAACCTGGGAAATGGTTACAGGGGAGACAGGGAAGATGAATGAGCCAAATGTAAACTGGGGATGATCAGGTGATCGTGATGATATGAGGGTTAGATTGGGAATTTAGCCAGGACATCGAGGTTAATACCCCCACTCTTACGATAAGTGCCATAGGATCTTTAGTGACCACAGAGACTCAGGACACCCGTTTAACGTCCCACCCGAAAGACGGCACCCTACACAGAGTAATGTCCCCAATCACTGCCCTGGGGCATGGGATGTTTTTTTAGACCAGAGGAAAGGGTGCCTCCTACTGGCCCTCCAACACCAAATGACATAGGCATATGTCCTGTTTTGTTTTTTGAAAATATTGGCTTCTCCTTCCAATTCCCCACCCGTTAATGCTGTAGCCTATTTTAAATTCAGCAAGAAACAGCAAATGAGTATCTTTCCTCCAATAGGCTATTAGTAGGCTGAGGAAAATAATTCAAAATAAGTGTCCTACAAGCTTTTGTAGTCTGGGTTTTCCTGGGATTCCACAAGATTTAAAATGAATATCTGTGGCAGCGGAGAGGCCAGGTGCCAACCGAACAATGGAGACAGGCTCGAGATGTAGCCTATAGCCTAATTTAGAAGCGTATGCATATTAGTCCATAATTCATAAACTCAATGTTAGACTTAAAACTGCAGGGGTTTTAGGCTGAGTTTCTGTAAGGCACTTTGTGACATCTGCTGATGTAATAAAGGCTTTATAAAGAAATGTGATATCCAGTCAATTTACACAGTGAATGAAAAAAAGTTTATAAAACAATGAAATCATAGATAGCCCACACTATGTGTGCTCCCGAGGCTGAGCTGATTGCGCTCCCTCCCAGTCCCTCGGTACACAGATGGAGAAGCTACCCTGTTGTTTAAGTTTTTTAGGGACAAGAAATGTATCCTACCTAGGCTACAATAGCACAATTTAATAAAGAATGTTATTGTTTTCAAGTGAGTACAAAACTCTAGTCTAGGCTGTAAACTGCAGTGAATGTGTGAGGGGCTATTCAAATGAGCCTACATCAGTTTACAATAATTGTGTATTTAATTGATAAAAATAATACGTTCCTCTTTGCACTTTGTTGTTGTAGCCAAGGCTTAATAATTTTATTTTCTAAAAAAGTAGGCCTAGGCCTAATTAACAGTGAAGCTTTGAGCGCAGCCTGGAGGAGCGCCTACAGATTGTAATTTCATAATCTGTTAACTGTTATTTTTGGACTTTGACAGGTAAATGTTTAGCCTATAGTCCTAATATGTATCTAAGGAATGGCCTAATATCTAGATCATATTTAGCTTCTTACTTTGGCTACACATCACTAGCCACTCTCTTCCAACTGTTCCCGTGCCCAAACAGGCTATAGGCTATGCAAGTCTTTCTGCAATAGGCATTCCTCTTCTCGTGAAATCCCAGGAAAACCTGCAAAAATTACAGGACATTTATCTTCATATTTTATTAATGCTATGCCTAATAGCCTATTTGGGGAAAGAAGCAGGCTTGCTCTTGCTAATTGCTGAATGTGGCCTACAGCATAGAAAATGCATGTTGGGGAAAGTTAAGGAGAGAAAGTGCATTGGTGTGATCACTTTTGTCCGGTTATG
The DNA here is from genome assembly GCA_030435695.1 of Brachymystax lenok tsinlingensis. Classification (NCBI taxonomy): domain Eukaryota; kingdom Metazoa; phylum Chordata; class Actinopteri; order Salmoniformes; family Salmonidae; genus Brachymystax; species Brachymystax lenok. The sequence continues at coordinate 35,208,847 of CM059819.1, read as the reverse complement.
ATAACGTTGTTGCACTGATGCACTGCAAATATTCTGAACAAAAATATGAACACAACATTTGAAAATGTGGTCCTGTTTAATGAGCTGAAATAAATTGACACGAAATAAACTGGCACATTGAAAAAGTGTGCTCTTCACTAATGAATCCCGGTTTCAACTGTACAGATGGCAGACAGTGTATGGCGTCGTGTGGGAGAGCGGTTTGCTGATGTCAATGTTGTAAACAGAGTGCCCCGTGGTGGGGTTATGGTATGGGCAAACATAAGCTACGGACAACAAACACAATTGCATGTTATCGATGGCAATTTGAATGCGCAGAGATATCGTGATGAGATCCTGAGGCCTAATGAATTTATTTCAATTGATTGATTTCCTTATATGAACTATAACTCAGTAACATTTTTGAAATTGTTACATGTTGCATTTAAAATTTTTGTTCAGTCTATAATTTCCCATGTCCAATATCACTTGGTTGAAGGAGTTTATCATTGTTTGGTAATGCAATGATGTTGTCCCAACTGAGCTTGAGAGAGAAAATCCCAGCAACATGCAAATTCCACATTTCCAAGCATCATATATGAGAAGTCAAGATAGTTCATTGTAGCAATGAGACATATTTGACTTTTTTTTCCAACATTAGACTGTTGGCCACATGCAATTGAGACAGAGGTTTCGACCCTCATTGCGTGAGGTCTCAGCCAAACGATCCTTGCCCTGACTCCCACAATGCTCCAGGGGTAGGGGTGAGATCTGTCTGTTGGTCGGACGGTCTACCCATCTGTCCATTTGTTACAACTTACGTACGTGTTATATTTTTTAAGCTAATGTTAGAGTGTAATTTTGGCAATGTGACTGTATGCTAATTTTAGTGTGAGAGATTATACGTTTTTCTTTGGGCTCACCAAGTGTAATTCATGTGTAACTTGGAGGGCACCAATGAGCTGCAAATATTTGCTGAAGAAAAGGTCTGACAAATATTGAAGTATGGACACCCAGGGGAGACTGTGTAATTGCATTCGCAAACAGACGTAAGGTCTTCTGTCCAGAACTGTTGCAACAAATCTGAGTCACTGCTTCCTTAAGCTCCCTGCGGGCAGCCGCTCCACCTGTGTATCTAGAGGTGGGTAGGGCTTTTGAACCAGTACCTTGTCATTGGTGATAGAACCCAAAGTACGAACTGATGACTGAACATTCCACAATTCATCAAACACTTTTTGGAGGTTTCTAAATTCTTTATAGCTACATGTATGTATAGGAAATACTCGTAAAAAAAACTAACATTTGAAGAATATTGTTACGTCTTGGGAGATTAACAAAGCCTTGCATAGTATTATTAATTCATTTGCTCAGAATAAATTTAGGTAACCGCATTAACATCTAAAGTGGGAATGAAAAGCTCCACTTGTAAAGTTAAGATATGCAAAAAACATTTTTTTTGCTTTTTTTCAGTTGTCAACATAACGTCACACAAAATTTACAGTATGTAGCTACTACACTTTGCTGAGTTATGGCTACATATTGTTTCGTCTGCTTGGTTACAAAAAATACTAACGCCCAGGTTTATCTGGCTCTCAGTGGCACGCAATGCACTCTGACAATCTCCTCCCAGAAAAAGATCCCCACTCCCCCCATGGAGTTCTAACCACAGACCTATGGGTTTTAACTGTAAAATGAAAAGCTCTGTGTGCAAAATATCGACACGGTGTGGAGAGAGGGAAACATTGCTGATCAGGGTAAATACAATGCTTTCATTTCTGTAAAACAGATACGTATGAAAATCCCCTTAAATAAAGTTGACATTCTGTACTGTTGCCTCATATGCAACATTTGATCTCAAATCCAAAATGCTGGACTATAGAGCCAAATAAATTTTTTTAGCTTCATTGTACAAATAAATACGAAGGTGAGTGTACATTATGTATATAGTTTTTGTTTTACAGCAGGATTGATTGAGTCTCTGTGAGACTGCCAAAGCGATTCTCCTTTGCACTGCTCTTGTTCTGATATTACTTATGGCTAAATATATGGCCTACTGACCATATATAATTCTATCACATCAATGACATCAAATGCAACTTTATTACTTATTAAATAGACATGTATTCATTAGTGCCGGGTTCCAGATCCTGTTCTTGGAAGCGTAATGCTGACATTTTGGCAGTGCAACCATTGCAATGACCAGCCTACATATTTACGCTGGTGAGTCTAAGGACTGGCAGTGAATGAAGTGGGAAGGACCATTTATTGGCAATTTTTTCAAGTGACTAATGAACTAAGGGATGATTAGATTGCTACACCATTCAATTAAGAGGTTAGGTCATCAGTGTGGAGTCCAATTTCTCTGGTCTTATATGGCTAGATGGGCTGACATTTCTTCCTGTTGGTTAAATAGATTTTTGTATATAATTTCAAGATGAATTGAAAGCTGCAGTACAGTACATGCAGCAAGACATAAAGCAAGACAGACTTTATTAAAGGGGAAATTAAGGATATTACAACTCGTTGTTAGATGTTTCCTCATCCTAATAGTAGTCTGTGGGCCAGGAGAAACTGTAATCCATTCTCTTAACAGCCACTATAAATGTCAGCTAACTTTAGCCACTGCTAGCAAATAATCTATGGAACTGATGGGGGCATGTGTGCAATTGTCAAAATGTCACAGTCAAATAAACGTCATATTTGGTTTGATGTCACTAAAAGGTGATTTGTCTCACATTGAGGCTCAAACCCAGGACATCTGCCTTGTGGCCCTCCCGATGACAGAGGGTAGTGCGTACGGCCCAGTACATCACTGGGGCTAAGCTGCCTGCAATCCAGGACCTCTACACCAGGCGGTGTCAAAGGAAGGCCATAAAAATTGTCAAAGACCTCAGCCACCCCAGTCATATACTGTTCTCTCTACTACCGCATGGCAAGCGGTACCGGAGTGCCAAGTCTAGGACAAAAAGGCTTCTCAACAGTTTTTACCCCCAAGCCATAAGACTCCTGAACAGGTAATCAAATGGCTACCCGGACTATTTGCATTGTGTGCCCCCCCCCAACCCATCTTTTACGCTGCTGCTACTCTCTGTTTATCATATATGCAAAGTCACTTTAACTATACATTAATGTACATACTACCTCAATTGGCCCGACCAACCAGTGCCCCCGCACATTGGCTAACCGCGCTATCTGCATTGTGTCCCGCCACCCACCACCCGCCAACCCCTCTATTACGCTACTGCTACCCTCTGTTTATCATATGTGCATAGTCAATTTAACCATATCTACATGTACATACTACCTTAATCAGCCTGACTAACCGGTGCCTGTATATAGCCTCGCTACTGTTATTTTTCACTGTCTTTTTACTGTTGTTTTTGTTTCTTTACTTACCTATTGTTCACCTAATACCTTTTTTGCACTGTTGGTTAGAGCCTGTAAGTAAGCATTTCACTGTAAGGTCTACACCTGTTGTATTCGGCGCACGTGACAAATAAACTTTGACCCAACTAACTTTGATGTATGGTATATGTACAGTCCTGGATATCTGTACCGGTGACCCATAATTATTATTAAGTTCATTATTAGCCATAGGGATGCATGGCATAGAGCTCTCTGGTTGTTGTGTCCAGGTGTGATTGGCCCTTCTAGTGTGTAGTCTCCATGGCACTGTGCGCTAATGACTAAAACCAATTATTTTGCGACATGTTATGGGGTCATTACGTGTTATTCTTCTTGTGACGTTAAACATGAATACTGGTATAATATACAAACAGATTTATTTGGTTACACTTTACTTTAAGTTAGGCTACACATACAGTATAAACCACTTGTTTTTAGTTTATAAGTGTGTATATAAGTAACTAAAAGGCCTTTAATGTGTCTTATTAGCCATACATTAGACCTTGTTTAAGTGTTTTCCTATTCACACATTATAAGTCATGTGTTAGCCATAATAAAGACATTACTATTTAATAAAGAGCAAGTTACACAAGAAACATACTTTTTGTAGGCCTTCTCCCATTCCTCTCTTCCCTCATCAACTCATTCTACCCCTCTGACTTCAAAATGGTCAGAGTTGCTCCCCTCCTCATGAAACCAACACTCAACTCATCTGACCTAAAAAAATATGGACCTGTATCCCTTCTTTCTTTTCTTTCCAAAACACATAAGTGTACTGTCTCTGATTAACCTTCTCGTTATCTCTCTCAGAACGATCTTCTTGACCTTAAAAAGTCAGTCACTCAACCGAGACTGCTCTTCTCTGTGTCATGAAGGCTCTCCACACTGCCAAAGCTGACTCTCTCTCCTCTGTTCTTATCCTTCTAGATCTATCCGCTGCCTTTAACACCGTGAACCATCAGATCCTCCTCTCCACCCTCTCAGGTTCTGTGGGTCTCAGGCTCTGCACACTCTAGGATTGCATCCTACCTGGCAGGCTGCTCCTACCAGGTGACGTGGAGAGGATCTGTGTCTGCACCCCGTACTCTCACTACTGGTGTCCCCCAGGGCTCGGTTCTAGGCCCTCTCCTCTTCTCTCTATACGCCAAGTGACTCGGCTCCGTCATATCCTCACATGGTCTCTCATTGCTATGCCACGACACTCAACTACTTTTCTCCTTCCCCCTTCTGACACCCAGGTGGCAGATATCTCAACTTGGATGTCAGCCCACCACCACAAGCTCAACCTCAACAAGACGGAACTGCTCTTCTTCCCGGGGAAGACCTGCCCACTCAACACCTCTCCATCACGGTTGACAACTCCACAGTGTTGCCCTCCCAGAGTGCAAAGAACCTTGGTGTGACCCTCGACAGCACCCTGTTGTTCTCTGCAAACATCAAAGCAGTGACTCGCTCCTGCAGGTTCATGCTCTACAACATCTGTAAAGTACGAACCTGCATCACACAGAAAGCGGCGCATGTCCTAATCCAGGCACTTGTCCTCTCCCGTCTGGACTACTGTAACTTGCTGTTGGCTGGGCTTCCCGCTTGTGCCATCAAAACCCTGCAACTAATCAAGAACACTGTAGCCCGCCTGGTTTTCAACCTTCCCAAGTTCTCTCATGTCACCCTGCTCCTCCGCACACTCCATTGGCTTCCAGTCAAAGCTTGCATCCACTTCAAGACCATGTTTCTTACTTACGGAACAGCAAGAGGAACTGCCCCTCCCTACCTTCAGGCTATGCTCAAACCCTACACTCCAACCTGAGCAATCAGTTCTGCCACCTCAGGTGTCTTGGCCCTGCACATGAGCTGCACATTTTTAGCAAAAAAGTTCAATAAATATATAAATATATATATTCAATTTTTTGGGGGGGGCTTGCCTGTTATGCATGTTATTTTGGCATAAATACATGTCACATATCAGTTTGCAAACAAATAAAAAAAACATATATATCATTCAGTTAATAAAGCTGCATACACATGGTCTCTCTTTGTTTTCTTGAGTAAGGCAGCTCCAAGTTTCAGCCTAGCTCAGTGCTTTCTGTGGTGGTGGGGCGAGCCAGTAGAAAATAGGAGCATTGCACCGTGATTGTCTCAGTGTTCTGTCACTCATGGGGACAGTACGTAATCGCCAAGTCCTTAGTAAGGGTAGACATCCAACATTTCAGCCCTTTGGGTCCTGCCATAGAGTTATATTACAAGTACCCTTCCAAGAAGGCTCAAGGTCATTGGCCACAGATAAAATGACGTCAAATCACATTAGCCACATCTTACTTTCAAGGTCTTAGCTAGCAGTCATCATCATGAATCAAGTCGACAATCTACTGGCAAATCCTTTTTAATCCTTGTCATATGAAGATAAATAATGAAGATAAATTATAGATAAAATGTTGCGGTGCTCATCAGCCATTGGACATAAAGATTTTACAACGAGTTGTAAATCGCAAATTCAACAATGAGTTGTTTGGAAGGAATCAGTGGCTAACTGCAAGCATTGCAAAGCAAACACTAACGTTAGCCTGCTATTCAATGGAGTGGCTGTGTTTTTTTTCAGAGTTCCCACCATAAATCCAGAGACTTTAATGACAAAGTTTGATGACAAAATTTGCCCACAAAGGACCACCGCGCCACCTTCACAAGGTGAGTCCAAGAATATCTTGTATACTACTGCATAAATGATGTAATATGGGAGATATGTATACTGTAGCTAAAAAGTAATACTTTTATGTTGTTGTAAAGTAAGCTGTTAGTAGCCCATGTGCCTCAGCCTAATAATTTGGTCTATTTTCACCCACGCGGTATTGTACACACATCATCTGTGGTCGGTGTGTACTTGTTTTGTACAGCTTTGACAGTGCTACTGATAGTACTGGTGGCGCTTGGCTTGCACGTGCAAATTCACACAGACAACATTCTATAATAGAATTGTGTTATTTGACGTGGCAAATTAAAAGCTTATTTAATGCGTCAAATAGTGTTATATGACGTGTATCTTTTTTGACTAGCAAAGACCCATATGGCGTTCAATGTGCCTCACCCTAATAATTTGGTCTATTTCACCTCTTAATTTCGCCTACTGTTCTAACTTGGTGGTGCACATGTAGTTTATAACCTGATTTAGTGAAATGTAATCATCGAATATTGTAAGAGCTTTCATTGTCTGTTTATATGCCCCGTTTATTTATCCTACGGTTCTGACTTGTTGTACAGGGAGTACACTGTAAGAATGGCCTATGTTCTGAATTCTGTCACTGTACGTTTCAAAAGTGCTGAACAAATAGTTATATTGACTACGTCCGTCGTCGCTCGCTCATTGATGTCTTAATCGAAATTACGGATTGCCTCTTACCCACTTGTCGTCCCCTCATGCCATAGTTTGTATATCTCGATTGTCAGTAGAAAGCACATTTGTTTAAGCAAGAGCCATATCAGCTATGTTTTTTTAAAGGCAGTAAACGAGGCTGAATGAACTGTTTTGCTGCCAGACAAGGCTCAGCTGAAAGCCAGGTGTAGCAGTGGTAAGGTGTTGGGACTGCTGTTGGGACTCTGCTGTTAGGACAGCTTTATGTAGGTCCAAGTAGTTTGTGGGCACTGTTTGTCACCTTTATAGTGCAATGAATGTATTGTTTAGTGTTGTGTTGTGTTGTGTTGTGTAATGGCTTTGCTGGCATGCAACCCACAACAAAAAAAAAATCCACCAAGATTTACATGCTGAAATCGCCACTGCGCTCCGCCCAGCCCAAGCTCTTCTCTGTCCTGGCACCCCAATGGTGGAACCAGCTTCCCCCTGAGAGAGCCTGCCCCCCACTGATAGCTACATAATTGAAGAAATATGTACTTTATATGCCTGTGATGTGGTTGTTCCACCAAGCTTAATCTTAAGATAAACGCATTAACTGTAAGTCACTCTGGATAAGACCTTCTGCTAAATGACTCAAATGTAATACAGTTGAAAATGTAGTAGCTGTCTCAATGTGGAACTAATAAAGACATAGTGTGCTACTTACAGAAATATTGTCCAAAATGGACTTCATTTGGCAGGTCAAATACATATGGAGAGCATTACTATCCAAATTCACATGGAGACCACTGCATACTAGCAGCAAATGTTAATACATAGTTGTCATTCTAATTTGAAGATACTATCAAAGTTTGGTTGCTAATTGTTATTAGCTACTTATGTACATGCTTATGGGTACCTAAAAATAACTTGTTACCATTTACTTTCAAGGATATGACTGTATGTTTAAATTACAAGATGGTATCAATATCCTTGTCAAAGGTCTATTTGGGGATACAGTTTGTGTAGAATCTTTCTAACACTTGTGTGAAATTCATGAATAGCTCAGTGACAATTGCATTTTCAAATCATGAATCAATTGATTCTTTGCAACAAGAACACAGCTTTCAACAATACATTCCATTCACTCACAGTTTTAATGGGTATATTTTGAATCCAAAAGAGGGTTTTCATGCCAAAACACTCTCATTTTGAACCTCAGTTCTGGGTTGTTCCATTTGATTTCATTCACTTTTTGTTCGCACCCATTTTGATTTGGACAAAACTTTCTATAAATATTTGCCAATGGTACACTCAACTACTTTTCTCCTTCCCCCTTCTGACACCCAGGTGGCAGATATCTCACCTTGGATGTCAGCCCACCACCACAAGCTGCAGCAACAACCTGGGGAATAGTTACAGGGGATGAATGAGCCAATTGTAAGCTGGGGATGATTAGGTGACCATGATGGTATAAAGGACAGCTTGGGAATTAACAGGGACACCAGGGTTAACACCCCTACTCTTACAATAAGTGCCATGGGATCTTTAATGACCTCATAGAGTCAGGACACCCATTTAACATCCCATCTGATAGACAGCACCCTACACAGGGCAATGTCCCCAATCACTGCACTGGGGAATTGGGTTATTTTTTGGGGGGGACCTGAGGAAAGAGTGCCTCCTACTGTCCCTCTAACACCACTTCCAGCAGCATCTGGTCTCCCATCCAGGGACTGACCAGGATCAACCCTACTTAGCTTCAGAAGCAAGGCAGCAGTGGGATGCTGCTGGCTAACAAACTATAGTTTGGCAAGTCGGTTAGGAGATCTACTTTGTTCCTGACACAAGTAATTTTTTCAACAATTATTTACAGACAGATTATTTTACTTATAATTCACTGTATCACAATTCCAGTGGGTCAGAAGTTTACATACACTAGTCGACTGTGCCTTTAAACAGCTTGGAAAATTCCAGAAAATGATACCGTCATGGCTTTAGGAGCTTCTGATAGGCTAATTGACATCATTTTAGTCATTTGGAGGTGTACCTGTGGATGTATTTCAATACCTACCTTCAAATTCAGTTATTCAAATGACATAGGCATATGTTCTGCTTTGTTTCATGCCGAAGTAACTGCATAGGCCAACAGCCTAGGCCTGATTTTTGCAACCATTTGGTTCAATTTGGGTGTATTCTCCACAGTTTAGACCCAGAAAGGTACATTAGCAGGCCACTCATATGGTGTAGACCTATTTTGTAAGGATGTAGCCCAGTGTTAAGATAGGCCTACTGTAGGAAAATATGGACTTCTCCTTCCAACTCCCTGCCCGTTAATGCTGTAGCCTATTTTACATTCAGCAAACAAGAGCAAGTGTGCATCTTTCCTCCAATAGGCTATTAGTAGGCTAAAGAAAATAATTACAAATAAGTGTCCAACAAGCTTTTGTAGTCTGGCTTTTCCTGGAAATCAAGATTTTAAAGGAATATCTGTGGCAGCAAAGATGCCAGGTGCACAATTGCGCAACAGAACAATGAAGACAGACAGGCTCGCGATGTAGCCTATAGCCTAAGTTAGAAACGTATGCATATTAGCCCATAATTCATAAGCTCAATGTTAGGCTTAATACTGCAGTGAATGTATCGAGTCAATTTACACAGTGAATGAAAAAAAAGTTGATCAAATAAGGAAATCATAGATAGCATACACTATGTGCACTCTGGAGGCAATGCTGATTGTGCTCCCTCACCCTCCCCTGGTACCAGCTGGAAAAGCTACCCTATTGTTTCAGTTTTTTATGGAGAAGAAATGTATCCTACCTAGGCTACAACAACACAGTGTAATAAATCATGTTATTATTGTTTTCATGTGAGTACAAAACTCTAGTCTAGGCTGTAAATTGCAGTGAATGTGTGGACGGTTATTCAAATTAGCCTACATCACTGCAGTTTACAATAATTGTGTATTCACTTGATAAATATAATACATTCCTCATTGCACTGTGTTGTGTCCTTTGCCAAGATAATCCATCCACTTGAAGGTGTGGGAGTATCAAGAAGCTGATTAAACAGCAAAATCATTACACAGGTGCACCTTGTGCTGGGGCCAATAAAAGACCACTCTAATATGTGCAGTTTTGTCACACAACACAATGCCACAGATGGCTCAAGTTTTGAGGGAGCCTGCAATTGGCATGCTGACTGCAGGAATGTCCACCAGAGCGGTTGCCATAAGCCACCTCCAACGTTGTTTTAGATAATTTGGCAGCACGTCCAACCGGCCTCACAACCGCAGATCACAAATAACCACACCAGCCCAGGACCTCCACTTCCAGCTTCTTCACCTGCAGGAACGTTTAAGACCAGCCACCCCAGTCAGCTGATGAAACTGTGGGTTTGCACAACTGAAGAATTTCTGCACAAACTGTTAGAAACTGTCTCAGGGAAGCTCATCAGTGTCCTCAGTGTCCTCACCAGGGTCTTGACCTGACTTCAGTTCGGCAATTTGAATGCACAGGGATACAGTGATGAGATCCTGAGGCCCATTCATCCGCTGCCATCATCTCATGTTTCAGCATGATAATGCACAGCCCCATGTCGCAAGGAATTCCTGGAAGCTGAAAATGTCTAAGTGTCCTGCATACTCACCAGACATGTCACCCATTGAGCAAGTTTGGAAAGCTCTGGGTCGACGTGTAGGACAGCCTGTTCCAGTTCAGGCCAATATCCAGCAACTTCGCACAGCCATTGAAGAGGAGTGGGACAACATTCCACAGGCCACAATCAACAGACTGATCAATTCTATGTCCTACCTTTTTTAAGGTATCTGTGACCAACAGATATCTCTATTCCCAGTCATGTGAAATCCATAGATTAGGACCTAATGAATTTGTTACATTTTTGTTCAGTCTATAATGCCCCATGTCCAATATCATTTGGTTGAAGGAGTTTATCATTGTTTGGTAATGCTGTAACCTGATGTTGTCCAGTTTTAGCTTGAGAGAGAAAATCCCAGCAACATGCAAATTTCACATTTCCAAGTATCATATATGGGAAGTCAAGATAGAAAATTATTAATTTTAGCAATGAGACATATTTGACGTTTTTTTTTTTATTCATTAGACTGTTGTTGTACCGTACGTACTGTATGTAAATGTAACCACATACAATTGAGGCAGAGAGGTATCGACCCTCATTGCATGAGGTCTCAGCCACATGACCCTTGCCCTGACTCCCACAATGCTCCAGGGGTGGGGGTGGGATCTGTCTGTTGGTCAGCCTACCCATCTGTCCATTTGTTACAACCTAAGTACATGTTATATTTTTTAAGCTAATGTTAGACTGTAATTTTGGCAATGTGGTTGTATGCTATTAGTGTGAGAGATTAGACTTTTTAGGGGTTCATCAAGTGTAATTCATATGTAAATTAGAGGGTACCAGTGAGCTACAAATATTTGCAGAAGGAAAGGGCTGACAAATGTTGAGTTATTGACACCCAGCAGGGAGTGTGTAATTGCATACGCAAACAGACGTATATGTTAAGTGTTTCACAATATAAGGTCTTCTGTCCAGAACTGATGCAACAAATCTGAGTCACTGCTTCCTTAAGCTCCCTGCGGGCAGCCGCTCCACCTGTGTATCTAGAGGTTGGTTAGGGCTTTTGAACCAGTACCTTGTCATTGGTGATAGAACCCAAAGTATGAACTGATGCTTGAACATTCCACAATTCATCAAACACTTTTTTGAGGTTTCTAAATTCTTTGTAGCTACACGTACAGTTGAAGTCGGAAGTTTACATACACCTTAGCCAACTACATTTAAACTTTCACAATTCCTGGCATTTAAGGTCCTGACATCTTAGGTCAGTTAGGATCATCACTTTATTTTAAGAATGTGAAATGTCAGAATAATAGTAGAGAGAATAATTTACTTCGTCTTTTATTTGTTTCAGCACATTCCCAGTGGGTCAGAAGTTTACATACAATCAATTAGTATTTGGTAACATTTCCTTTAAATTGTTTAACTTGGGTCAAACATTTCAGGTAGCTTTCCACAAGCTTCCCACAATAAGTTGGGTGAATTTTGGCCTATTCCTCCTGACAGAGCTGGTGTAACTGAGTCAGGTTTGTAGGCTTCCTTGCTCGCACATGCTTTTTCAGTTCTACCCACACATTTTATATAGGAATGAGGTCAGGGCTTTGTGATGGCCACTCCAATACCTTGACCTTGTCCTTAAGCCATTTTGCCACAACTTTGGAAGTATGCTTGGGGTCATTGTCCATTTGGAAGACCCATTTGCGACAAAGCTTTAACTTCCTGACTGATGTCTTGAGATGTTGCTTCAATATTTCGACATAATTGTCCAGCCTCATCATGCCATCTATTTTGTAAAATAAAGCAGCTTAATTGAATTTTAAACCCCAAATATATTTTGCATGAAGAAACAACCTGTCATTCATCACAAACTTTGAATATCTGGGTTTTCCCTCTTCACAATGCAGAAAGACTGCATTTAATCAGTGAACACCACTCGTTTTTATTACAACACACCTGTCATTTTTTTCATTACTAAAGTAGAGGTTTATTATTATTATTATTGCTAAAAGTAATGCATAGGTGTAAACATGTTTTTTTTTGCAAGAGATAGCAATTGTATAGCCTAAGAAAGTAGCAGAACTGTGCAGAATGTAGTTTTGAATGCATTTTATTGAAGGGAAACAATAACAGTCTTGAACCTTTTTGGCAACAGTGATACATTCTTATATACTGTAACTACAAAATGCTAGTCTTCTCCCATTTTTAACTATTTCCCCCACCCACAAGGTGTATAAACAACAACAATAAAAATAATAAAAAAATAAGATAATAGATACAGAACATAAATCAATCAACTCTAATTAGCACATGTGGGACAGTATGTAAGTGTGTGTGCATGGACTTTGCAGATGTATTTCTCACATGTGCAGCACATAGTATTTGTTTTACAGTCCTTCTTTGGGGGGCAGAATTGGCATCTCCTCCTCTTGCCTGCCCCAGATGTGGCCTCAAGTGGATCAGGGCCAGATTCACCCCCCTGAAAAGCTTTCACAAGTGCTGCAGAGGTTGCTGTGCATGGGAGGCGCTCCCTTCTTTGAATGTGTGGGGTTACAATTGCCTTTCCCAGCTGCTACAGGAACACCCTCCTCTTGTTCTGCTTATCAGGCATCCAGATAGGGTTGATCTTGTTCCATATCACAAAGGCATTGTATAAGGACACATCAATGATGTTATGGAAGATGACCAGGGCCAGCGGGTAGTCATCCTCCTGCAGCTGTAAGTTCCAATCACCTTGTCCAGGTTGTCCACGCCTCCTTTGTTGTGGTTGTAGTCCAGGATTATGGCTCGCTTCCTGTCCTCATGATCACTAATCTCAGCCGTTTTGTGCAGTGTGCTCAGGAGGACCACATTCTTGTTCCTCTTTGGGAGGTAAGAAACTAGAGTGGTGGTGGGTGTGAAGCCAAACTTTGATGAGAAGGCCTCTCTCCCCCTTGTTGTGAGGAGTGCAGGGGGGAGCTCAGGCTTGTTCTTTTTAACTGTGCCAATCATGGTGATCTTCCTCTTCAGGAGCAGCTGGCTGAGTTCTTAAGAGGTGAAGAAATTGTCACACGTGACACTGTGCCCCCTTAATCCATCTTTCACATCAAGCACAACCCGCATTTCCTGGTTCTTTTCCGAGCCTCCACTGGTCAGCTTCCCTGTGTAGACTTGCATCTTCCTAGCACAGCTGGATTGTACGTCACAGTCCACCCATATCTTGATGCCATACTTCGCTGGCTTGCTGGGCATATACTGCCGGAAAGGACAGTGACCTTTTGACAAAAGAGATTACTATCAGTAATTAGTATCAGTGTCACAGAAAACAATCATATACATCCCTTACATTACAGAAATGAAAATAAAAATGTACCTCTGAATGGAACTAGTTGCTCATCCACTGTTACTTCAGGCCCAAGCTTGTAGAGGTATGGCAGACGTTCCACCCACTTCTCCCAGACCTCTCTTATGGCCGCCAGTTTGTCTCGCACATGTCTTGCAGGTCTTGACTCACGGTTATCAAATCGTAGCATTCTTGAGAAACTGTGAAAGACTTTCAGTGGCATCGTGGCACGGTAAATCACCCTTCCACTCTCTGCATCCCAGAGACTACATGTAGCCTCGGCTCGGGACCTATACACACCCGCTAAAATTAGCAGCCCTATGTAGGCACGCAGGTCAATCTGTGTGATCCAAGATGGCATGTGTGTTTTGTCTTGTCCTGTCCCATGTAAATATTGTTTTCCTTGTTTTACAAGTTTTTTTTGTTGTATATATTTAGTATATATTTTAATCTCACTTTCCATCTACGGACTGAATATACTCTCCTGCAACCCGCCCCTCACCCAAAGTGGTACGGATCTTCTATTTCTGTACTTTTGAACCGGAACCCCCTTCAGAAGCTAGCCAGCTAACTAGCTACTAGCTAGTTGTCAGTTAGCCACTGCTTGCGGTCTTCACCGTCAACTCGGGCACCAGCCAGCCTCAGCTCGGTCAATAGCTGCCAGTCTGCACAGCGCGATATCAACCCAGAGCATATTGGACTGCTTTTTCTCTACCACATCTCCGGATTCCTATCGCAAGCTCTGAACCTTTACACCGGATCATCGCAGCTAGCTAGCTGCAATCCGAGTGGCTACTCCTGGCTAATGTCTCTGTCCCGAAGCAAGCACCAGTTAGCCTTGAGCTAGCCTTGAGCTAGGCCCATCTCCCAGCTAGCTGAAGAGGTCCACCAATTAATTCTTGGGCTACAATACCTCTTTTTCCAATTGGCCTAGACCCTTTACTGCCGACACGGAACCCCACCGATCCATCACAACTGGTCTGCCGACGTAATCGTCCGAGGTGGTTTCAAAAGGCTCTTCCGTTGCGACGTCACCGAAGGCCCATCTGTTGCAATCTATTGCAGAGATAGCCTGCAGAGTTCTGTCATACTATCCAGGTCTGTGCCCAAACAATTCGAGCTTCTACTTTTAAAAATCCACCTTTCCAGAAACCAGTCTCTCACCGTTGCCGCTTGTTATAGACCCCCCCTCAGCCCCCAGCTGTGCCCTGGACACCATATGTGAATTGATTGCCCCCCATCTAGCTTCAGAGTTTGTACTGTTAGGTGACCTAAACTGGGATATGTTTAACACCCTGGCCATCCTACAATCTAAGCTAGATGCCCTCAATCTCACACATGTTATCAAGGAACCTACCAAGTACAACCCTAAATCCGTAACCATGGGCACCCTCTTAGACATCATCCTGACCAACTTGCCCTCTAAATACACCTCTGCTGTCTTCAACCAGGATCTCAGCAATCACTACCTCATTGCCTGCGTCCGTAATGGGTCTGCGGTCATATGACCACCCCTCATTGCTGTCAAACGCACCCTAAAACACTTCAGAGAGCAGACCTTTGTAATTGACCTGGCCCGGGTATCCTGAAAGGATATTGACCTCATCCCGTCAGTAGAGGATTCCTGGTTGCTCTTTAAAAGTTATTTTCTCACCATCTTAAATAAGCATGCCGCGTTCAAAAAATGTTGAACTAAGAATAGATATAGCCCTTGGTTCACCCCAGACTTCCCTTGACCAGCACAAAAACATCCTGTGGCGTTCTGCATTAGCATCGAATAGTCTCCGCGATATGCAACTTTTCAGGGAAGTCAGGAACCAATATACACAGTCAGTTAGGAAAACTAAGGCTAGCTTTTTCAAACAGAAATGTGCATCCTGTAGCACTAATTCCAAAAAGTTTTGGGACACTGTAAAGTCCATGGAGAATAAGAGCACCTCTTCCCAGCTGCCCACTGCACTGAGGCTAGGAAACACTGTCACCACCGATAAATCTACGATAGTCGATAATTTCAATAAGCATTTTTCTACGGCTGGCCATGCTTTCCACCTGGCTACCCCTACCTCGGCCACCAGCTCTGCATCCCCCGCAGCAACTTGCTCCTACCAGGTGACGTGGAGAGGATCTGTGTCTGCACCACGTACTCTCACTACTGATGTCCCCCAGGGCTCGGTTCCAGGCCCTCTCCTCTTCTCTCTATACGCCAAGTCACTCGGCTCCGTCATATCCTCACATGGTCTCTCATTGCTATGCTACGATACTAAACTACTTTTCTCCTTCCCCCTTCTGACACCCAGGTGGCAGATATCTCAACTTGGATGTCAGCCCACCACCTCAAGCTCAACCTCAACAAGACGGAACTGCTCTTCCTCCAGGGGAAGGCCTGCTCGCTCAAACACCTCTCCATCACGGTTGACAACTCCAAAGTGTCGCCCTCTCAGAGTGCAAAGAACCTTGCCGTGAACCTCGACAACACCCTGTCGTTCTCTGAAAACATCAAAGCAGTGACCCGCTCCTGCATGCTCTACAACATTCATAGAGTACGACCCTACTTCACAAAGGAAGCGGCGCAGGTCCTAATCCAGGCACTTGTCCTCTCCCGTCTGAACTACTGCAACATGCTCCTGTCTGGGCTCCCCGCTTGTGCCATCTGTCACATTGGTATGAAGAGATTCCCTTTGTCCCTTTGCAGAAAAACAGCCCCAAAGCATGATGTTTCCACCCCCATGCTTCACAGTAGGTATGGTGTTCTTTGGATGCAACTCAGCATTCTTTGTCTTCCAAACACGACGAGTTGAGTTTTTACCAAAAAGTTCTATTTTGGTTTCATCTGACCATATGACATTCTCCCAATCCTCATCTGGATCATCCAAATGCTCTCTAGCAAACTTCAGACGGGCCTGAACATGTACTGGCTTAAGCAGGGGGACACGTCTGGCACTGCAGGATTTGAGTCCCTGGCGGCGTAGTGTGTTACTGATGGTAGGCTTTGTTACTTTGGTCCCAGCTCTCTGCAGGTCATTCACTAGGTCCCCGTGTGGTTCTGGGATTTTTGCTCACCGTTCTTGTGATCATTTTGACCCCACGGGGTGAGATCTTGCGTGGAGCCCCAGATCGAGGAAAATTATCAGTGGTCTTGTATGTCTTCCATTTCCTAATAATTGCTCTCACAGTTGATTTCTTCAAACCAAGCGGCTTACCTATTGCAGATTCAGTCTTCCCAACCTGGTGCAGGTCTACAATTTTGTTTCTGGTGTCCTTTGACAGCTCTTTGGTCTTGGCCATAGTGGAGTTTGGAGTGTGACTGTTTGAGGTTGTGGACAGGTGTCTTTTATACTGATAACAAGTTCAAACAGGTGCCATTAATACAGGTAACGAGTGGAGGACAGAGGAGCCTCTTAAAGAAGAAGTTACAGGTCTGTGAGAGCCAGAAATCTTGCTTGTTTGTATGTGACCAAATACTTATTTTCCACCATAATTTGCAAATAAATTCATTAAAAATCCTACAATGTGATTTTCTGGATTTTTTTCCCTCATTTTGTCTGTCATAGTTGAAGTGTACCTATGATGAAAATTACAGGCCTCTCATCTTTTTAAGTGAGAGAACTTGCACAATTGGTGGCTGACTAAATACTTTTTTTGCCCCACTGTATGTACATGCTTATGAGTATCTAAAATAACTTGTTACCATTTACTTTCAATGATATGACTGTATGTTTAAATTACAAGATGGTATCAATATCCTTGTCAAAGGTCTAGTTGGGGATACGTGTAGAATCTTTCTAACACTTGTGCGAAATTCATGAATAGCTCAGTGACAATTGCATTTTCAAATCATGAATCAATTGATGCTTTGCAACAGGAACACAACTTTCAACAATACATTCCGTTCATTCACAGTTTAATGGGAATATTTTGAATTCCAAATGGGGGTTTTCATGCCAAAACATTCTCATTTTGAACCTCAGTTCTGGGTCGTTCCATTTCATTTAATTCAGTTTTTGTTCGCACCCCTTTTGATTTGAACAAAACTTTCCATAGATATTTGCCTATGGTAGAACAGGTCAGAAAGTGGAGATAGATGTGCTCAAAGTTGACCGATTTTGAACATCTGAGATGTCTGGAATACACAGGATTCCACAATGATTTACAGTAAAACTTCATGTAACTTATTAACATACACTTTGATTTCAGAGAATACATCAAAGGCCACAGATAACATCATCCCCTCAATGTCAAGGATGCCTGAGATTGCAAGTAAGCTTCATAATACATGTGCTATACAGATGTGTGAGCCCTGAGGATGATGACAATGATTAACACTGCAGCCTTACATATCTGCAGACAATAGTGAAAGGACAATAACCATGATGGAGACAGTCATAGCAAGTAGTGCAACAGGTTTTGTGGATTAGCTGTTGTTTGAGAAGCATGAAGTAGGCTAGCTCATTCATTTATTGTTCAAGTTCATAAACATGATAGAGATTGGATGTACTTTGAAAAGTCTTTGTTATTAGTTGATTTAAATATTGAATTTGGTGTTAAATATTTAATTTGGTGGTCAATGATAAGAATAGGGATATTGGCTAGGCTGCTGTTAACAGTGGGGTGTGAAATGATTGGCTCCCGTAATAAAGATTAGCAAAAATGAATATACGCTAGAGTATATTTTGTTCTCCATTTATTTTTTTATTATATTATTTTATACTAATGCAATTGCTCTGAGAAAGAGATTTTGTTTAAAAGTCATATTTTTTTTCAAAATTATTGACACCCCTGTTTTCCATACTTTTCAATACCTCACCTTGTGAGAATAATGGGACTGAGCCTTTTTCTAAAATGCTTTATGAGTTGGAGAACACATTGTGAAAGATTTTAGACCATTCCTCCATACAGAATCCTTCCAAATCCTTGACATCCTTTGTATGTGCTTATGGACTAGTTAGTATATAATGGGATTTTGATGTGCGCATGGAGTTTATTGTCTTGCTGGAATATCCCCTTGCGGCCAAATTTCCAGGTTTTGGCAACCAGGTTTTGGCAAAAATGCCCTGGTACTGGGTAAAGTTCATGATAGTGTTTACCTTTACAAGAGCCCCAGGACCAGTGGAAGCAAAATAGCCCCATAACATCAAAGACCCACCTGCATATTTTACAGTAGCTATGGGGTTCTTTTCTACTTATGCATTCTCATTTCGATGCCAAATATTTTCATGCAATCTGGCTAAAGCACCAGTTCCAATCCATGTGACAATGCCATTTAGCAAACTTCAGACGTTAACATTTGTAGGATTGAATTAACATGGATCTCTTTGGCCGTTCACATCAGTGGTAGGTTTGGCGTCAAAATGAGAATGCATGAGCAGAAAATAATCCCATACTTACTGTAAAATATGGTGGGGGTTATTGGTGGGGGCTATATTGATGTTATGGGTCAGTTTTGCTTCCACTGGTCCTGGGTCCCTTGATAAGGTCAACGGCATAATTAACTTTTCCCAGTACCAGGACTTTTTAGTCAAAAACCTGGTTCCCTCTGCCAGGACGCTGAAACTTGGCCTTAAGTGGATCTTCCAGCAAGACAATAACCCCAAGCACACATCAAAATCCACAAAGAAATTGTTAATTGGCCACAAAATCAACATTTTGGAATGGCCATCCAAGACTCTGGATCGGAAACCCATTGAAAACCGTGGTTTGAATTAAAGAGGGCAGTCCATAAAAACAGACAAAGGATATCAAGGATCTGGAAGTATTCTGTATGGAGGAATTGTCTAAGATCTCTTCTAATCAGTGGAGGCTGCTGATGGCTCATAATAATGGCTGGAAAGGAGTAAATGGAATGGTATCAAACACATGGAAACCATGGAAACCATGTGTTTGATGTATTTGATACCATTGCACTAATTTCGCTCTAGCCATTACCATGAGCCTGTCCTCCCCAATTAAGGTGCCACCAACCTCCTGTGCCTCTAATGTGTTCTCCAACTCATAAAACATTTTAGAATAAGGCTTATTGCAGTTGACCTCGCAAGGTGAGGTATTCAGAGATATTGAATACAGTGATGTCAATAATTTTGACCCCTACCTTTTTGAGAATTAAAAAATTACTTGTTAAACAAAATTAGAGGAGAAATTGTATTAGTATAAAATAATATATTTCCCAAATTTGTTTTGCGTAGAATATAGCCCAGTACTTGAATAATTGATTTAATACAGTCATTTCTGCTCATCTTTATCAAGGGTGTCAATCATTTCAGACTGTATATGTCCTAATTATAACAGATATCTGTTTTTGTTTGATAGAAACCAGTCTGTGAGCAGTTGCTCTCCGGTCCTGCCTTCAGCAGCTGTAAGGACTTGTTGGCCATCGACTCATTTGTTGAGGCCTGTGTATCAGACCTGTGCCACTGTGATAACAGCACCAAGTCCTTCTGCCTGTGTAACACCATCTCAGAGTACTCCCGCCAGTGTGTTCATGCAGGGGGGAAGCCAAAACAATGGAGGACTGAACAGTTCTGCTGTAAGCATGCCCTTACTCCCCGTATCAACATTCAAATCGCACATTGGTTAGTTCCAACAGTATACTAATATTTTGAAATAACCTTATCATTGCAGATAAGACATGCCCCTTCAACATGGAGTACCAGGAGTGTGGAAACCCCTGTGTTGACACCTGCTCCAACCCTGAGAGAGGCCAGCTGTGTGAGGAACACTGCTCAGATGGCTGCTTTTGTCCTCCAGGTAGGCAGACATTTAAATGTTCTCTGCACATCCTCTTCTTCAAAGAGATAAAATGCATTGAAATGTAGCAGACTGTATACTAATAGAATGTAAAGCAATTGATTCCATATTGTGGACTGAACTATGCTGCGCTACAAAGGCAACTACAAATTTGGTCAAAAATCTTTTATCTGTTGCAATGGCCAGGTATATTATCAGATTCATGTTGTATTTAGTTTCCTGACACAAACAAGCCAGTTGATCAGAATATATCATAGGGTTTCAGAAATTATTGTCTGTCTAGACAGAAAAATACTTTGAATTCAGATTTTGGAGTAAAAGAAAGTACATAGTTGCTGCGTTTTGCCTTTGTAGGGAAGGCAGTATGGTGGGATGGAGACATAATAAACACATGTATGCTCTCACCCAAAGGCACTGTTTTTGATGACATCAACAATAATGGTTGTATCGCCTTGAGTCAATGCTCCTGCCGCCACAATGGAAAAACCTACGCACCTGGAGAGTCTTATTCAAGCACTTGTAAAGACTGGTAAGAAAACCAGGCTAAGAATTTTGACTTGAGTCTAAAAGTTATTCCAGGGGTGACAATTTGTAAATTCCATTGAATGATTGATATTTTGCCCTTAGCTCCTGTGGTGGTGGTCAGTGGAAGTGTGTGGACAAGGACTGTCGTGGCACCTGTGCTGTGGAGGGAGGATCCCACATCAACACCTATGATGGAAAAGCCTACACCTTCCATGGGGACTGCTCTTATGTTCTGACCAAGGTCAGTATGCAGTTTCCTCACCAAAGCTGTGTGCATCAATCTCATCCACATAAAATACATCTTAAAACTTGCCAACGTCTTTGTAGTTATTATGTCTGTATTACAGCTTTGTCTCCATATTCTTTACTTTTCTTCTGAAACATCCTGTTTTTATGAATTCAAATCAAACTATATAGAACAGGGCTCTCCAACCATGTTCCTAGAGTGCTGCCGTCCTGTAGGTTTTCACCCCAACCCTAATTTATCGCACCTCATTCTAATAATTTGCTGGTTGATGAGTTGAATCAGGTTAGTTACAACTGGCGATGGAGCAAAAACCTACAGGAGATTAGCTGTCCGGGAACAGAGTTGGAACAATACTATTCATCTTGCATTCATATGTTTATTTATGGAGAAATCTGGGTTGTTCATGTTTACTCTGTCTCTTGTTTTACACTGAGATATTCCTTTTTCAAAAAGATTCAGAAGGATATTTCCTTTTATTGAGGCAAATATTTGTAACAACTTATTAATGTTTTTTCAGGACTGTGATGGGATGCAATTCACTGTACTGTGTGATGTGGTGCATTGTGGGCTTTCTGACAGTGAGACTTGTCTAAAGGCTGTTACCCTGTAGTCATGACTAGGTATGCAGTACATGAAAATTGTGTCACACAGTTAAGCACACCATTGTATGGGAAATACGTAAGTATAATTGGGAATGTCGTGATGGTGATGTAGCTTTTTCATTCAACACTGACACATATATTTTTCTTAACGTCATAATGCTGCATCTCACTTCTTCCTCTTCCCACTTTGTTCCTTAGAGCTGGAGTAACTATTTTCAGAGCCTCCTCCTTTTTCATCATCGTCCAGACCACCTTTGGCCTCCAGTTGGATATCCAACTCTCACCAATCATGCAGGTCTATATTGCTGCAAGCACCGTTTGGCAGCAGAGAACTTGCGGTATGTCTCATCATCCGTTGACCAACCACCACAGTCCACTGAGGTGTTCATGTTCTGGGAATTATTTATTTTCTCTGTATATAAATACATGTTCACCCTACAGGTCTTTGTGGAAACTTCAACAACAACCAAGGAGATGATTTCAAGGTCCTGAGTGGAGTGACTGAGGGCACAGCCATTGGTTTTGCAAACACCTGGAAAACACGAGCCAGCTGCCCAGACATCCAGAGTAGCTTTGAAAATCCCTGCAGTTTAAGTCTTGACAATGGTAGCTGCATGGTTTATCACCTTTCCATGTCAGTTTTAAATGTTTTGGAGAATGGTGCAAGTGTTTCTTAAAGTTGTCCTAACTAATTCCTGTGGTTTATTTTTTTCACTATTTCAGAGAAATATGCCGAGCACTGGTGCTCTCAGCTGGCTGATCCTAAAGGGTTGTTTGCTCCATGCCACGCAGCGATAAGCCCAGACATGTACAAAGACGTGAGACCCCATCACCATACCATTAATTTCTGAATATTTCATTAGCATAGCTAATACACAAATGTATGTAACATGTGATGCCAGCTGTTATGGGAAGATTGAGAATGATGTTGCTTGCTGTTAAGTATTGTTTATCTGCACTGTATTCGTGCATAATATGCACGCACAATTAATTAAAACTATTGTACAGTATAATATGGACGCTGTTCTGACTTTGGTTTTCTATTCAGAACTGCATGTATGACAGCTTTTTTCACTATTTCAGAGAAATATGCCGAGCACTGGTGCTCTCAGCTGGCTGATCCTAAAGGGTTGTTTGCTCCATGCCACGCAGCGATAAGCCCAGACATGTACAAAGACGTGAGACCCCATCACCATACCATTAATTTCTGAATATTTCATTAGCATAGCTAATACACAAATGTATGTAACATGTGATGCCAGCTGTTATGGGAAGATTGAGAATGATGTTGCTTGCTGTTAAGTATTGTTTATCTGCACTGTATTCGTGCATAATATGCACGCACAATTAATTAAAACTATTGTACAGTATAATATGGACGCTGTTCTGACTTTGGTTTTCTATTCAGAACTGCATGTATGACAGCTGTAACTGTGAGAAAAGTGAGGACCGCATGTGTGCTTCCGTTTCCTCTTATGTCCACGCTTGTGCTGCCGAGGGTTCCCAACTCAGCGGCTGGAGAGACACTATCTGCAGTAAGTGACAATAACACCATAATATCTAAGAAGATGTGTAAATTTTGGGAGAATAAGATACACATATTTACATCTAACAGTAATTGTTGCCATCCCCAGCCAAATACTCCACCACGTGCCCTAGCACCATGGTCTACAACTACAGCATAAAAAGCAGTGATCGCTCCTGCCGCTGCTACAGCGACTCTGACTTTACCTGTTCAATCACATTCGAGCCTGTGGATGGGTGTGTCTGTTCTGAGGGAACCTACCTGGATGATGAGGGCAAGTGTGTTCCACCAGCCAGTTGCCCTTGTTATTACAAGGGCTCAGTGGTATCCCCTGGAGAGGTCATCAGCAAGGATGGAACCATGTGGTATGGACCGAGTTATTTACCTACCTATACTCAAACTGTATATCAATGTAATTCACTACACATTTTATTTTAAAGACATATTTTTTGGACTTTATGAACCAAGAGCATTGGGCCTTGCTTTCCTACAGTGAGCATAGGGACATTCAAGTACCATTAACATCATTTTATTTCAGCACCTGCAAGGAGGGCAAAGTCTGTTGTTTTGGAGATTCACCCGATCATCCATGCAAATTCATGTATATAAATTGACAAAACAACTCACAATTTTTAGCTATTGTACTGTGCCAGGTAACACTGAATTTGAAATAAGTCCATATTTTTTCTGGCAGTCTGTCAAATCCTGTATACAGGTATGGTAATAGTATGCTATTGGCAACAGAACCAGGCAATGGTCATGTTATCATCTATACATCCTAGTACACACTTTACAGAGCATATTAATTTTGTGAAAGACACAACCGAGTCATGATACATGAATTCTCTTTATTTTCACAGCATGTGTTGCACCAATGGTTTTCTTCAACTGCTCCAATGCAAGCATGGGGGATGGGGGAGGGTTAGAGGGAAGGTGTTGTGGGAGATGATTGTTTGGTAGATTAAGCCGATTAAGCCAATGCCTATGCCCTGGGAGTTTGTCCTGGTCTTTCTGCATTGGCTAATGGCTAACGAAGGCCAAGTTTGACCTTTTGGTCCACCAGACTCTTCACACATTTGGGGCGGAACTTTCTGTGAACCAGATAAACGTATAGTTAACAGAATCTTTACACAGCAGATTTTCAAATCAATAATTTTCACTTTACAGATCAGCACAGAGTGCATATCAGGCTGTATGTGTCCCTCTGGACTCCGATGGAAAAGGAGGCTGTATCAAGCCAGACCTTTGCCCTTGTTCTCACAATGGAGCTACTTACCAACCAGGAGACAGAATCAAGGTCGACTGCAATAGTTGGTAAACTCATCTTGCCTGAGTTGGTGTTTTAAACCAATTAAGACTTCAGTCTGATATCTGTTTTTGCCACTTTCAGCACTTGTAAAGACAGAAAATGGCAGTGCACAACTAACCTGTGCCATGGAACCTGTGCCATTTATGGAGATGGACATTACATTACTTTTGACGGGAAACGATTCACTTTCGAAGGAGACTGTGAATACACTCTTACAAAGGTATGCTTGCAGGGTAACGTGATAGTCTAAGTGATCAACACCAATATTATTTGTTTTATTGGTTAAGTATTAATACATGCTGAACAATAAGGGTTTGTGTTTATTTGTTTACTGTAGGTGTTTCTGGGGAGTCTGAAAAGCAATATTTGAAACTGTTTGAACATTATCTGCTGTTGCATTGTGGATGCTGCTGTAGCACTATTTCAATTATTGACTTACCGCATGTGTGGTTGGAGATAATGTAGCATCCACCAAAATACTGTGTTGGCTGTTGTTAAAGTTATGACTGAAATTGAGTCTACCTTAAACAGGACTACTGTGGTAACAATAATGCCAATGGCAGCTTCAGAGTCATCACTGAGAACATCCCTTGTGGAACAACAGGCACCACCTGCTTCAAGGACATCAAGCTCTTCCTGGGGGATACTAGATTTGTCACGTGAAAAGGACAGAGGATTCAGTAGCGAGTACAGTTCAATATTTATTGTAGCAATCCAGGAGGTAAGTAACAGGTACAGGTAAATAGGATGTGTCAGTAAGTGTCTGGGTCTGAACAGCGCCGAGGCTGCAGGGAAACCCAATCCTCTGTACGTCAGCGAGCGACGAGGGATTCCCAGACTGGCGATCCTGAACGTGCCCAACATAGAGTCCTCCACAGGAGAGAGAGCGAACGTAGAGTCCAGCGGAGAACAGAACCAAAGGAGAACACAGAACTCGGCCTGGAGAGAAACACACGCACAGGGAAACAAGACAACGAACCGACAAAAACACTAGACCAAGACCACGAGTATATAAAGGCACAGACAATGAGTAACAGCTGGCGCTGATAACGAGCAGGGAGCAATCAGCGGCCACACCCACACACACACACACAGAGTGAGCCGGTGAATTCATGAACCGTGACAAGATTCCTGCTTCCTGCCTGGCACGTACCTTTACTGAAGCCAAGACTACTACTATTCAGTCATACACATACATGCACACAATACAAAATACACACATCAAAGCTTCATGAGGCTAGGCAAAAAAACAAGCATTATAGCATACATTATAACAAAATAACTAATTAGATAAATTAATATTTTTTAAAATCTCTTTCAGAATATTGAATTAATGCTGACAGAAGGGAACTACCAAGTCATTGAGAGAAATACAGGGGAGGCAGTTCGTTACCAGATTTGCACAATGGGCATCTACCTTGTGATTGAAGCCAATAATGGTTTGATTCTCATGCGGGATAGGAAAACAAGCATGTTCATCAAACTGAACCCACAGTTCAAGGTACATTTCAACTTTGAATGGATGACAAATTAGATATTAAAATATGTTTCTAGTATTCCATCAACTGATATTCACAAGTTTGTTATGACCCCTTTTTATCACTCAACTGAATCTAATGCTATGTCCTCTTCAGGGACATGTCTGTGGTGTGTGTGGAAACTATGATGGCAACGCAAACAATGACTTCACTACCAGGAGCCAGGCAGTTGTCAATTCTCTAGAGCAAAAGGAGCCCCTGTACTGCCAACCCTTACAGGCAGTCTTGGTCACAGAAGCAGTGCAGCATCATACAGAGCAAAGTTTTCACAGACTGCCATTCTAAAGTAGGTTAAGACTTTAGTCGTTCTCTGAATGTTTTGGAATATGATACGATAATGTTGACTAAATTATGTTCTCCAATTAGGTGGACGCCTCTACAATGCTTGTGTGACAGACTCATGTGCTTGCGACAGTGGTGGAGACTGAGTGTTTCTGTACCGCTGTGGCAGCTTATGCAGAGGCCTGTAATGAGGCTGGAGCCTGCATAGCCTGGAGAAGCCCACAAATCTGCCGTGAGTTTCTAAATGTTCTATTCATTCAAGTGCTGCCATAAAAACAGGCTTAATCTAGTAAGTTTGGAGAATTTGAGTGGCACTACAAGGTATGTGGAGCGCAGTGTATGAAGACCTGCAGAAACCCTCCGGGAGCTGCTCCACTCAGATACCACCTCTTGAAGGTACAGTAGACATTCATTTAGGATCTATTTTGGGCAACAACAATTTTCTATAACAGGTACTTAGTATTTATTTGTTAAAGCTAGAGTCCTTAGTTGAAACAGTAACAAAGTCGCCACCCCGCCTCTGTTTCGGTAAAAAGCTGAGGGATGTCCCAGGAGAATTGTAACCACTCTGTCACAACCGTCGACAGTAGTGGACCAAGGCGCAGCATGCCGGGTTTAGTAAAACATATTTATTAGGTTTGACTCACCGAAACAAAAGGAAGACCACAACCGCAACTCAATGTGTAGCGCAACTACTACAAAGAATATAAACAATGACCCACACCGCAAGTGGGGGGGAGAAAAGAACAAACATATATATGGTCCCCAATTAGAGGTAACGACACTCAGCTGCCTCTAATTGGGAACCATCCACAAACCAAACCTAGAAAATAAAACATAGAACAAAAAACACCCCTGCTCACGTCCTGACCAAAACCACCATAGAGCAGCCAAAAGGGCTATCTATGGCCAGGACGTGACACACTCTCAAATTCATAGACAGAGCTATGGATGACCATTCATGATATATATTTTTTTTGTTTTGAACAGGTTTTGAGGCTATAGAGTGTTTTATTTCATTTATATTGTTTATAAACATTGGAGTAAAACAAGCGTATATTTTGGATTCTTATGGGGTATGACAGTTGAATTAAGCTCAGAAGGTTATATTCTTATATTCTTAAAGAATCATTGGGTATATATTATTCATTTATACTTCAAAAAATGCTGTAGCAACAAAGGATTCTAGCTTTAAATGACCTCTATCAATCAATTGCTTTTTGATTGTTAATATTTGAAAACATTTCTGGTTCTTCCAAAATGTCCTCCTGCTCAACCCTTCTTTGATGAAGATATAATGAAGTGTGTGGAGAAGGAGCAGTGTGGCTGCTATGGCAGAGATGGAAAACACTACAATAATGGAGAAAAAGTACCGACCACAGAAAACTGCCAGACTAGTAATACAGAGAATCTTAGTCTTGGCTAAAATTGCGAACACCGTAACTGTGTTTGAATGTCAAGAATGAAACTAAGTAGAATTGTAAATGTTTCCTTTTCCAAAGCTATTGTAATTCCGTGACAGTGGACTGCAAATACGATGTACAAGGTATGAATGCATCCCTCAACAAAAACAAAAACACATTAATAATGCTTTGAACATTCCAGTACCCTAAAACATGTCTTATCCTTTCAGCTTGCACTTGCACCTACAATGGGAACAAATACCCCTATGGGCATATCATATACGATACAACGGATGGACATAGCAGCTGTATGACAGCAGTTTGTGGGATGGACATAGCAGCTGTATGACAGCAGTTTGTGGGAAGAATGGAACCATTCACAGGGACATGTACCCATGTTCACCTCCAACTCCAACAACTTCTATTCCATCTCATCCAACTCCATCTACGAATGTTCCTACCTCTACATCATCCTCTACAGTGACAACAAATGTTTTCACTTTCTCAACACCAACACCAACTGGTGGGTACCTGAGACTGAGGCTTGAGTGACTAGTGACTAGAATGACTTGGTTATTTATCAGAGGAGGCTGATGAGGGGAGGACGGCTCATAATAATGAGTGGAACAGAGTGAATGGAATGGTCTCAAACACATGGAAATCAGGTGGTTGTGTTTGAGACCATTCCATTTATTCCATTCCAGCCATTACTATGAGTCCATTCACTCTGTTTAAAGTTCCACCAACCACCGTTGCTGAATATGAAGTGTAAAAAGTATCTCTTGTGATCAAAATGGCTGAGGACACTGCTAATTATGAAACTTTATTAGATTGGGTTACATTATCACAAATGTCAAATAATTTTTATATTTGTATTTTTTAGTTTAATTTAACTGACTATCTGTAATGTCCCTGATTCTATAGAGCCAGCCACAACTTCAACAGAGACAACAGCGTCTCCAACAACCTTTACTACTACATGTGGGTATCCATGTGTGTGGTCACAATGGTTTGATACCACATTCCCTACACTTGGAACTCCAGGAGGAGACTCTGAAACCTACAACAACATAAGAGCAGAGGGACACTATATATGTGAGAAGCCAAGCAAGATTCAATGCAAAGCTGAGAAGTACCCAAATGTTAGCATAAGCCAAGTGGGTCAAGTGGTGCAGTGTAATGTAGCAGAAGGGTTGACTTACAGAAATGAAGACCAGTCAGGCCCATTCCCACTGTGCTTTAACTACCAAGTTTGAGTCCTCTGCTGTGATGAAAATCTTTGCACATCTAAGCCTACAACCATTTCATCAACAACTTCAAGACCACCTGTTACTACGACAACTACAAAAGCAACCACCTCAACTATATCAACAACCACTTTGAATACAACCCCCCCTAACTGCACAGTTTGTGAGTGGTCACCTTGGTATAATGTGGACTATCCTCAATTTGGTCTTGGGGGTGGCGACAATGAATCAATTAAAAAGATTCTAGAATCTGGAAAATATATTTGTGAAAAACCAGTAGATGTCATATGCCAAGCAGTGCGATATCCAGGGGTCCCATGGTCTAAATTAAGACAGAAGGTAGAATGCAATATGAAGGTTGGACTAATATGCCAGAACAAAGATCAAGGCATTCCTCCAATATGCCTTGACTATGAAATTAAGGTGAAGTGTTGTAAGACTGTGAAATGTCAAACTACAACACCAGAACCTACAACTACACCTACTGTAACAACTACAACAATGTCAACATCCACATTACCTACAACAACAAGTAAACCAACGACAATCACTACCCCTCCAAACTCAACTCAACCTCTCACCACAACTACAGCTCCTATCACTACTCCAACACCCACTACAAAGACCTCAACATTGACAGGTCCATCTACAACAACAACAAGTCGGCATTCCGTATCTTCTACAACTCCAACCACTACTTCTACATACACCACAACAGGAGTACCAACTACCCAGTGCAGTGGTCAAGAAAGTTGTGTGTGGTCAGACTGGATCAACCTTGGTCAGCCAACCTCCGGCTCTGAAGGTGGAGACAATGAATCCATTAAGAACATCATTGCTAGTGGTTATCACATTTGCTGAGCTCCAGAGGCAGTTGAATGTAGAGCAAAACAATACCCTGGACTTCAGATCTCTCAGCTTGGCCAAGACGTGACTTGCAATCCATCCGTTGGACTGATTTGTAAAAACAATGAGCAAGGTCTTCAGCAAAAGTGCTTTGATTACGAGATCCGAGTGAAATGTTGTCAATGTGGACCCTCAACACACATCCCAACCACCACAGAATTGTCTCCCACGACAACAACAACAACAACTCAGCCACCCATCACTAGTATTAGTCCTACAACCTCATTTCCTGTAATAACTGGTGGAACAACAAAACCAATAATTCCATCCACTGAACACGCTCATTGTACTTGCCATTTTAATCATGGTGATTTCTCTGTTGGTAAGTTTTTATTTTCCACCTTTTCACATTTGAAAACTTTTGTATATGACCATTAGTTCAGTCGTTAGTAACGTTCAATTTATATTGAATTAAACATGTTAAATTGGACAAGATGTAGTACTCTTCAAAATACTTTCAGGCTCAATTGTTTACAATGTTTACCATGATGGATGGTGCTACTTTGGTCTCTGCAACAAGACTTGCCAAGTGGAACCCCATTCTTTCAGATGTGATATAACAACTACCCCAGTTGCTATTACTTCACCCACCACTACACTGCTCCCAACAACAACAATACCACATACAACAGAAAGACCAACCACCACCCCAAAATATCCAGCTGAGAAAATGTTATTGCCCCCCTGGTACCACTCTTATGAGTTCCAGCTCAAACTACTGTATCCCCAGCTGTGGTAAGAATGGTCAAATAACAGCATTATCTTAGAACCTCAAAGTGCTTCAGTAATACATGATTCCACACACTGAATGATTGAATTTTGTACTGGTAGTGTCCATACAAACCTTGATGTGCTTAAACTGTTCCTCATTACAGGCTAATGAGACCTGGGTGAGCAACTGCCAGGATTGTGTGTGTGACCCATACAGTCTGGAAATCCAGTGCCAGCCTGTGGCATGCCAACATCAGCCTTCTCTCACTTGTGATTAGGAGGGCCAAGTCAAGGTCGTAGAAACCGTTGACTGTTGTCAAAAGGACAAATGCGGTGGGTGACTTGTTTGGATAATGTGCTCTTTATAGGGCCTTTGGAACATCTCGGTAAAAACATTAACATTTTTGGTGACTACCTAATATATCCAACCAATGTGGCCAATTGCATAGTTTTTAAAACAATAGTTGTTTCTTTCCAAACATAGTGTGATGTCACACGATGCACTGCTTCCAAGATAACTTGTCCAGTCGGATTCGAGACAGAGGCAACTATGGGAGTCTGCTCCCCAACTTATCAATGCAGTGAGTTTGTGTCTGCATGTGGTTGAGTGTGTGTGTACGTGTGTGTGTGCATACTATAGAAATCCCAACATGTTAGTTGCCGTATTGAATGATTTTCCATGTTCTTTGCCCCACAGTGCCAAAGGATGTCTGTGTGTTTAACAACACTGAATATCAGGTGAGAATGCATTCTATGCGATACTCATTTTGGCCAGTCCCACCACTTCTACACTATCAACAATTTTGAACTTAATTTATGAAAAGAGGACAATATTATTTTACTTGCATACATAAAATAAGTCAAACTAAACAATATTAAAACCCTCCATTAAGCAATTATAGGCATCTATCTGTGTGCCAACAATATTATTTTGCAATCCTTTTATGAGATTAGACACATATTAGATTTTACACAAAAAATCTAATTTATACATTCTCCATTGAAGTATTGCATTTTCTCATTCCAGCCTGGCGCTGATGTTCCCGAGGACAAGTGTAAGAATTGTGTGTGGTGACAGTGTGGATGCCCAAACCCATCTACATATCATTGAGTGCCAACCTACTGAATGTGACACTCACTGCCAGCCGGTAAGTGATCTCCATTGACACATCTAAACCTTTTTGCTTCATATGCAATTCAACCAACTTAGTCTAATATTTGATTTGCTCTTAGCAATTTCAAAATATTAAAATAATATAGTATACCTACTGTGTGTTTATGTGAGGTTATTGACACCTGTTGCTTAATATAGTATACCTACTGTGTATTTATGTGAGGTTATTGACACCCGTTGCTTAATATAGTATACCTACGGTGTATTTATGTGAGGTTATTGACACCTGTTGCTTAATATTGTATACCTACAGTGTATTTATGTGAGGTTATTGACACCTGTTGCTTAATATAGTATACCTACTGTGTATTTATGTGAGGTTATTGACACCTGTTGCTTAAAGTGAACAATGCAAGAACACTGCACTGAAAAACATGTGGAGACAGTTTGGTATACGCCACGTCAGTGACTTAAAAATGTTCTTGTTTTTTCTTCCATTTTCTTGTTTTTAAGGGAACTGAAGTTATTGCTCCAGATGGTTGCTGCCATGTCTGTGTGTCACGTCCAGGCCTGAGAAGACAGGCTGGTGTGTTTAGTTTTGGTTTTGGTGTAGGGTTTTTATGTTCTAGGTATTATATTTCTATGTTGGGGTAATGGTTCCCAATTAGAGGCAGCTGTGTGTCGTTGTCTCTAATTGGGAACCATATATATGTTTGGGGTTTTCATATAGGTTTTGTGGGTTATTGTTTGAGCATAGTGTCATTGTGGTTCATGTTATGTTGCAACGTTACGATTGTCGTCGTTTGGGTTGTTGTTTTGCCCAGTTACGTTGTTTCAATAAAAGATGTATACTGGATGCCTCGCTGCGCCTTGGTCTGTCCCTTTTGGAGATCGTGACACTGTGTCTTTTTAACACCATCCTTTTTGATAGACATTTGTAAATCATTCTTGCCCTTTATTATGCATTGGAAAAAGTGTTTTAGCTATTGTAATGGTCCTCAGGATGATTAACGTTAATTCATTTGAAAATGTCACTATGGTGTGCAGGTATTCCAATAACTAAGCCATGCAACGTGACAAATGGCAAAGTGTACCTGTACAGCAAAGGCTGCAAGTCTGCAAACGAGGTGGAAGTGACAACATGCGGTGGATCCTGTGGCACCTACGCCTTGTGAGTATTTTGATAATTCCTGAAATATTTCAGGAACACTAACACATTAATCCTAAACATCAGAATTAGGCTGCCTGTGTAAATGCAGCCAATGTTATATAATTACAACCGCTACCATCACTACATCCACATAATAACGTTGCCTCTCCTTTCTGTTTTCAGGTATTCTCTCTTAAAGTATACAAAATGGAAACTATATTGTCCGGGCAATAATAGTCCTTTGGTTTCACCGAAAATAAAAACCAGATCATTTCATTTTAAGTGTACAAAATGCAAAGGGAAATACATGGGGTATGCGTGATTACATAAAACAAACACATTATTATGCACTTAAACAGTTTCTTTCAAATGTTTTTGATAGTGTTTGTTCCCACCTTAGTTGGATCATGTTATACTGACTTGTCTACAACTGGCACAAGTGTTGGTGTCCAAAGGGTCATTTTGCTGACAGCTTTTGGTTAGTTGAGGCTCTTTAAAATGGGAAATACTCTCTACAGTTTCCTGAAACCCCTTACCTGAAACATAATGGGCCCTTCAATGGACCACCCCAGTCAAAACATTTGACAAACATAACATCGATTTCAATCAAAGTCATGGACAGGACATGACAGATATTTAGAAGATTATGCCTTGAGGTGTCACGGTGGATTAGATATACATTTCATTTGTAATTAGATCAATAATTGTATTGACTCTGAATCAACATTGAAAGTCCCACCTAGAAGGTAAACAACATTCCTGTG
The DNA here is from genome assembly GCA_030435695.1 of Brachymystax lenok tsinlingensis. Lineage (NCBI taxonomy): Eukaryota > Metazoa > Chordata > Actinopteri > Salmoniformes > Salmonidae > Brachymystax > Brachymystax lenok. The sequence continues at coordinate 35,175,161 of CM059819.1, read as the reverse complement.
ATATTAAAAGTAAGCAGTAGAACAGGTAGGGTCAACTTAATAGGGACCCCATTGCCCAAAGGCCATAATACTAGGACTGTTTAGTCATTTTACCCAGCTCCAGGCACGGTATACTTTCTGCCAAGTCATCAAAAAAGGAACTCTGAGCTCTCAGAAAGTGGGTCATATGTGTGACATAGTTATATCAGGGACAGTAAAATACCTATTAACATAATATAATATAATTGTCAAATAATTAAGCAAATGTATATTTTTTATGTAAACATTTCTCAAACATAGTGTTGTTGGGGAACTTCTCTTTACTAGCCTATATAGCCAATTAAACAGTACACATATGTTGCTCCCCTGTGTGTTCCACACTGAATAGTTAATCCTGAGTCATTTCTCCCACTCTACTCAACACGTTTTAATATTACACTTACTTTTACCTAAAGGTTCCTGTATCAACCTACCTCAATCTAACCTTTAGTTACACTTAACATTAAGCTGTCACCCATAAATCATCAGTTTGTTTGAGTTATTCAGAGTGCTCATCAGCTTGCACTGTATAATATTACTTCTGTATGCTGAATTGAGTTTACTCTCAACCTCAATCTATTTACCCATAGCTTGTGTAATAATGGTTCTATACAAAAACCAAGTATAGCTATGACGATAGAGCAGCCAAATACGCAACCCAGAGCTGCTAAAATCATCAAACATTGTTGAAGCCTTTGGGTAAGGTGAAGCCGCACACAGCCTCTGGCAAGACCTAGGTGGGGATGGGTGGGGAAGGATGGATAGGCTGTTCAGTGAAGGCTTTGTTAGGAAAGAAACCACCTGGCGTGTAGACACAAGGGAATATGTCATAGCCTAGGCAATGTGAAAGACATTTAAAGGCTGGGCCAATTATCAGTCAGAAATCAGTAAATTGTAATAGGATTTGGGTAATGAGGTTTGAGGTCTGTCTGAATTCCAGATTGAACACTATGAATATTCCATTGTCCAATGTACAGATGGGTCAAATACGAAAAGGATTAACCTGCAAACATGCAACAGATTCAACACTATAGCAGATTAATGTAGACATGATCATATGCAGATATGATCATTTCACACATAGGTCGGCTCTGTCAGCAATGGATAATTAAATCCCTGTTAGGCAAGTTAGATGATTGACCTAATAAAAAAAGGCAATTGATCAACTGATAGTACAATATTTAATGTCAAGTGTTACATTTCATATTCTTATCGTCGGACTCAACAGCCTTGGTTTCTCAAATGACTGCCTCGACTGGTTCACCAACTACTTCTCAGATTGAGTTCAGTGTGTCAAATCAGATGGCCTGTTGTCTGGACCTCTGGCAGTCTCTATGGGGGTAGCACAGGGTTCAATTCTCAAGCCGACTCTTTTCTCTATATACATCGATGTCAAATAAAATAAAATTTTATTGGTCACATACACATGGTTAACAGATGTTAATGCGAGTGTAGCAAAATGCTTGTTCTTCTAGTTCCGACCGTGCAGTAAAATCTAACAAGTAATCTAACAATTTCACAACAACTACCTTATACACACAAGTGTAAAGGAATGATTAAGAATATGTACATATAAATAAATATATGGATGAGCGATGGCCAAACGGCATAGGCAAGATGCAGTAGATGGTATAGAGTACAGTATATAAATATGAGATGAGTAATGTAGGGTATGTAAACATTATATAAAGTGGCATTGTTTAAGTGACTAGTGATACATTTATTACATTCAATTATGAATTATTAAAGTGGCTAGAGATTGAGTCAGTATGTTGGCAGCAGCCACTCAATGTTAGTGATGGCTGTGATGCACCTGTACCAGCTTTGATGCACCTGTACTGACCTCGTCTTCTGGATGATAGCGGGGTGCACAGGCAGTGGCTCGGGTGGTTGTTGTCCTTGATGATCTTTTTGGCCGACCTGTGACATCGGGTGGTGTAGATGTCCTGGAGGGCAGGTAGGTTGCCCCCGGTGATGCGTTGTGCAGACCTCACTACCCTCTGGAGAGCCTTACGGTTGTGGGCAAAGCAGTTGCCGTACCAGGCGGTGATACAGCCCGACAGGATGCTCTCAATTGTGCATCTGTAAAAGTTTGAGTGTTTTTGGTGACAAGCCAAATTTCTTCAGCCTCCTGAAGTTTAAGAGGCGCTGTTGCGCCTTCTTCACCACGCTGTCTGTGTGGGTGGACCATTTCAGTTTGTCCATGATGCGTGCGCTGAGGAACCCAAAACCTTCCACCTTCTCCACTACTGTCCCGTCGATGTGCATAGGGGGGTGCTCCCTCTGCTGTTTCCTGAAGTCCATGATCACCTCCTTTGTTTTGTTGACGTTGAGTGTGAGGTTATTTTCCTGACACCACACTCCGAGGGCCCTCACCTCCTCCCTGTAGGCCGTCTCGTCGTTGTTGGTAATCAAGCCTACCACTGTAGTATCGTCTACAATCTTGATGATTGAGTTGGATGCGTGCATGGCCATGCAGTCATGGGTGAACAGGGAGTACAGGAGAGGGCTGAGAACGCACCCTTGTGGGGCCCCAGTGTTGAGGATCAGCGGGGTGGAGATGTTGTTTCCTACCTTCACCACCTGGGGTCGGACCTTCAGAAAGTCCAGGACCCAGTTTCACAGGGCGGGTTCGAGACCCAGGTTCTCGAGCTTAATGACGAGTTTGGAGGGTACTATGGTATTAAATGCTGAGTTGTAATCGATGAACAGCATTCTTAAATAGGTATTCCTCTTGTCCAGATGGGTTAGGGAAGTGTGCAGTGTGATTGCGATTGCGTCGTCTGTGGACTGTCGTGGAAAAAATGATCTTCAAAATATGACACTCATACAAGAAACTTATGAATTCAATAAGCCTTTTAATTCAGAGTAATCAAAAGCCGAGCTGACCCGGGAAAACAGCTAGCTCTGTATATCAGAGCACAGCCTTTATAGTGTTTCATCCTTACATTAAATACATAGACCAGTCCCAAAGCTTACAGCCTCCCTTATGTCCTTTTTCTATAGGTTCATTGTTACATTGTCTTCTGCCATCCTGTTTTTCCTCATCCTGTTTTTCTGGCATCCTGTTTTTCCATGTCAATTGTTCAAATATTTAGCCTTGGCCATTTTCCTGTGCTCATCAGATAAGTCTGTTTTTCTGTCTTACTACTTCAAAGTGATCAATCAGAATACTGGAAATGTAATAATTGTAGTGAGTTAATCTCCCACAGGACCTATTGGGGCGGTAAGCAAATTGGAGTGGGTCTAGGGTGTCAGGTAGGGTGGAGGTGATATGATCCTTGACTAGTCTCTCAAAGCACTTCATGATGACGAAACTGAGTGCTCTGGGGTGATAGTCATTTAGCTCAGTTACCTTAGCTTTCTTGGGAACACGAACAATGGTGGCCCTCTTGAAGCATGTGGGAACAGCAGACTGGGATAGGGATTGATTGAATACGTCCGTAAACACACCAGCCAGGTGGTCTGCGCATGCTCTGAGTATGCGGCTAGGGATGTCGATCTTGCTGTGGGTGATTCCTTGATCCTCCTCTACGCAGATGACATGTATACATCTGGCCCTTCTTTGGACACTGTGTTAACAAACCTCCAATCGAGCTTCAATGCCATACAACACTCCTTTCGTGGCCTCCAACTGCTCTTAAACGCTAGTTAAACTAAATGCTTGCTCTTCAACCGATCGCTGCCCGCACCCGCCCGACTAGCATCATTACTCTAGACGGTTCTGACTTAGAATATGTGGACAACTACAAATACCTAGGTGTCTGGCTTGATTGTAAACTCTCCTTCCAGACTCCTATTAAACATCTCCAATCCAAAATTAATTCTAGAATCGACCTATTTCACAACAAAGCCTCCTCCTCGGCGATGTCATTTACAAAATAGCCTCCAACACTCTACTCATCAAACTGGATGCAGTCTATCACAGTGCCATCAGTTTTGTCACCAAAGCCCCATATACCACCCACCATTGCGACCTGTATGCTCTCGTCGGCTGGCCCTCGCTACATATTAGCCGCCAGACCCACTGGCTCCAGGTCATCTATAAGTCTCTGCTATGTAAAGCTCCACCTTATCTCAGCTCACTGGTCACCATAACAACACCCACCCGTAGCACGCGCTAGAGCAGGTATATCTCACTGGTCATCCCCAAAGCCAACACCCACTTTGGCTTTCAATATACTTTGTGTCCATCATTTACTCAAGAGTTTTCCTTATATTTTGGCAGTTACCTGTACAATGTTGTTAAAATAAATTAGTGTCAATGTAAAATGAAATATAGAAAGACATTGTCACGCCTTCTCCCGCTCCGGTGCTCAACGTCGCCAGTTTACTAACCACTGGTCCTGGCAACCCATCATTACGCACACCTGGCAACCATCATTATGCACACCTGGACTTCATCACTACCTTCTTTACTTCCCATTTATCTATCACTCTGTAGCCTCACTCATCAGACAGTGTTGGTTTTGTTTTCTTGTCCAGACGCTGCTCTTGGTTTATATCTCTCCATGTTCGTTATTATTAAACTCACCAACTGCACCTGCTTCCTGACTATCTCAGCAAATGGAAGCAGCAGGTAATCAAAACATCTCCCAGATGGTCGGTGAACAGGGACACCTATTGCGCCAACACCACGACCAGATGACGCCACTGGGGACGGCTATGGTTGAGGTCCTCCGCGTTCATCAACGCCTTGGCATTACCCGAGGGGCATCACCTCCAACTAGCATAGGATTCTCTACCACAAGTCGACCCAGCGAGCCAGTACCCCAGCCCAGATGAGCGATGCCTGATTGTCCCTCCCTGACAAATATGATGGGACTCCATCTAAATCTTGTGGCTTTCTATTCCAGTGCTCCCTCTATATCGTCCATCAGATGGGAGCCCCCACCGCCGAGAGGTCCAAGGTTGCCACAGTTATTTCCCTGCTGACCGAACGGGAGTTGGAGTGGGCTACGGTCGTCTGGGAGAGGAGGAGCTGGGTTCCTACGAGAGGTTCATGGCTCTGTTCAGGGGCTTCTCCGATCATCCACCGGAGGGTAGAGAGGGGGGTGTGCTCCTACTCCAACTACGGCAGGATGGCCAGATCGCTGCGGATTACACCCTCACTTTCCAGATAGTGGAAGCATCCAGAGGATGGAATGAGCCGGCGCTCCACACCCTATTCAGAAGAGAACTGCTCGAAGAGGTCCAGACGAAGTTGGCATGCCAAGACGACACCCTCTCCTTGGATGCACTCATCGCTATGGCCATCCGTCTGGATAACCTCCTTTGGTAGCGTCAGTACATTCATCGCCTCTTTCCTCCGTTGACAATTCTGAGTCAGAACCAATCGAGGTAGGGGGCCACACACCTCCCCGCGGCTGAGTGACTGCGTCGGAGACAGCTTTGGCTCTGTCCCTATTGCGGTCAGGAGGGGCACCAGCTTCAATGGTGTCCGATATGTTCCAAGCCGGGGTTCACGAGAGCAGACAGCCAAACCCTTTCTAGTATTGATTTCACTGGCTGCCTGTCCCTCGTGTGTTGTTTCTATAGCTCTAGTGGACTCTGGTGCCGCAGGGAATTTTATGGACCAGGCCCTTGCCTTTTCCCTGAACATCACCTTTCCTCTCCTTTTCCAGTTCAAGTGGTGGATAGTGGACCACTTTGATCCGGGACTATCACACACATCACAGCACCACTCACCCTCACCGTGGAGTCCATACATCAAGAAAACCTTTCCTTTCTCATCATCAGTGCACCCGTACACAAGGTCATCCTGAGCCTCCCATGGCTCCAACGTCATGACCCCACCATATCATGGTCGAGGATGACAATCAAGGACTGGGCAGCCGAATGCCGGATGACCTGCTTTCCCTTCCCCTGTGGTTCCACGTCGGTCGAGAGTCCTGTGGTTGCCCTTCAGCTCAACATCCCGGAGGTATATCAAGACCTGCGGGAGGTTTTCTCCAAGACCCGTGCCATCTGTCTCCCTTCTCATTGCCACTGGGACTGTGCCATCGATCTGCATGCAGGCTCTGCACCTCTGCACCACTGGAGTGACACAGTGCAGGGCTTAAAGACACACAGAGCCTACAATGGCATCACCATAGTCTCTAGGCCCGGTTTGGTTTGACCGCAGTGACCGTGCAAAAAAGTAGGCCCAAATGAAGCCTGACCTAATTTTGAGGTGCTTTTGGATGACAGTGGCAGAACCGTTAAGGTTAGAAACACAATTCAACCACAGGAATGTTCCTAAGGTCCTCCCGATCTGTGCAAGCCTAACCTTGACCAGGTGGAATTAACCCTTAACAGTGAAAACAGGGTGTTTTCATCTAACAGTTTACAATGACATCTCTCCCCATAGGAATACATACCCTGCTCCCCTAACTTCAACCTGAAGCATATGTGGGTTATGATTGCCATATCAAACTGTCTTCGATGACAATCCGTCAGGCGACTATGAGGATTACCTGTGTTGATTCTAAGCTTCCTGAGCAACCCGGAAGTGGTTAAATTCACCCTAAAATTGGTTTTGATTTCACAATCTGCATTTGGGGAGGACACTCTGCATTCAACCCTCTATAAACCAGTCAGTTCTTAACGTAAAGACTTAACTCAGGATTCTGTAAAATCCTACCCCAATGAGGATATGTGTTTACTTTCAGCTTCCTGTGACAACCGTAAGTGCCTTAAATTGGCGCTGTTTCCAAGGGTTAATAAGGTCACATCTTTCCAAAATGTCATATGTGTGATGAGGCAACCATCATGAACTGTAAATCAGTTATTTCTCCCATCAGATGTCCAAGAAAAAACACACACATAGCCAGGATGGAGTAATACAGTGTGGGGCTTAAAGACACACAGAGCCTGCAACAGATACCAGCGTTCGCACCATCAAAGATCCATCAGACCAAGAGCTCTGAAACTTTAGAAACCTGTTCTAGAGCTTAAGTCTGTAGAGCACGGTGAGTTATGTGGCTCTAGAAGGTTCTCAAGCCGAGAAACCGCCTCATCCATTTGCAATAACTTCAATTCATTTTGAACGTTGCGAAAATGACAACATTTAGAAAAGACTAGGTGCATTGAAACCGCCTCGGCCCACAGTATGACACTTGGCATTTAAAATCAAATCAACGTTTATTTGTCACGTGCGCCAAATACAACAGGTGTAGACCTTACAGTGAAATGCTTACTTACAGGCTGTAACCAATAGTGCATAAAATATATTAGGTGAACAAGTAAATAAATAAAATCACCAGTAAAGTGAAAAATAACAGTAGCAAGGCTATATACAGTAGCGAGGCTATAAAAGTCGCGAGGCTACATACAGACACCGGTTAGTCAGGCTGATTGAGGTAGTATGTAGATATGGTTGAAGTGACTATGCATATATGATGAACAGAGAGTAGCAGTAGCGTAAATGAGGGGTTGGCGGGAGGGGGAGGGGCACACAATGCAAATAGTCCTGGTAGCCATTTGATTACCTGTTCAGGAGTCTTATGGCTTGTGGGTAAAAACTGTTGAGAAGCCTTTTTGTCCTAGACTTGGCACTCCAGTACCACCTGCCATGCGGTAGTAGAGAACAGTCTATGACTGGGGTGGCTGGGGTGTTTGACAATTTTTAGGGCCTTCCTCTGACACCGCCTGGTCCTGGATGGCAGGCAGCTTTGCCCCAGTGATGTACTGGGCCGTACGCACTACCCTCTGTAGTGCCTTGCGGTCAGAGGTCGAGCAATTGCCATACCAGGTAGTGGTGCAACCAGTCAGGATGCTCTCGATGTTGCAGCTGTAGAACCTTTTGAGGATCTCAGGAACAATGCCGAATCTTTTTAGTTTCCTGAGGGGGAATAAGCTTTGTCTTGACCTCTTCACGACTGTCTTGGTGTATTTGGACCATTCTAGTTTGTTGGTGGACACCAAGGAATTTGAAGCTCTCATCCTTCTCCACTACAGCCCCGTCGATGAGAATGGGGGCGTGCTTGGTCCTCCGTTTCTTGTAGTCCACAATCATCTCCTTAGTCTTGGTTACGTTGAGGGATAGGTTGTTATTCTGGCACCACCCGGCCAGGTCTCTGACCTCCTCTCTATAGGCTGTCTCGTCGTTGTCGGTGATCAGGCCTACCACTGTTGTGTCGTCTGCAAACTTAATGATGGTGTTGGAGTCGTGCGTGGCCATGCAGTCGTGGGTGAACAGGGAGTACAGGTGGGGACTGAGCACGCACCCTTGGGGGGCTCCAGTGTTGAGGATCAGCGTGGCAGATGTGTTGCTACCTACCCTCACCACCTGGGGGTGGCCCATCAGGAAGTCCAGGATCCAGTTGCAGAGGGAGGTGTTTAGTCCCAGGATCCTTAGCTTAGTGATGAGCTTTGAGGGTTCTATGGTGTTGAACGCTGAGCTGTAGTCAATGAAAAGCATTCTCACATAAGTGTTCCTTTTGTCCAGGTGGGAAAGGGTAGTGTGGAGTGCAATAGAGATTGCATCATCTGTGGATCTGTTTGGGTGGTATGCAAATTGGAGTGGGTCTAGGGTTTCTGGGATAATGGTGTTGATGTGACCCATAACCAGCCTTTCAACAACCAGAAACCATGGATTGATGGCAGCATTCACGCAAAACTGAAAGCTCGAACCACTGCTTTTAATCAGTGCAAGTCGACCGGAAACATGACCGAATACAAACAGTGTAGCTATTCCCTCCGCCAGGCAATCAAACTAGCTAAGCATCAGTATAGAGACAAAGTAGAGTCGCAATTCAATGGCTCAGACACCTTAGACCCAATTTGCTTAACGGCCCAACAGGTCCACAGACGACGCAATCGCAATCACACTGCACACTTCCCTAACCCATCTGGACAAGAGGAATACCTATGTAAGAATGCTGCTCATCGACTACAGCTCTAACACAATAGTACCCTCCGAACTTGTCATTAAGCTCGATACCCTGGGTCTCGACCCCGCCCTGTTCAACTGGGTCCTGGACTTACTGACAGGCCGCCCCCAGGTGGTGAGCGTAGGAAACAACATCTCCACCCCGCTGATCTTCAACACTGGGGCCCCACAAGGGTGCGTTCTCAGCCTTCCCATGCCTCAATGTACCTGGTCTCATCTGTCTATTGATTTTTGTCACTGATCTCCCCTCTGATTGTTTCACCACCATTTTGGTGGTTGTGGACAGATTCTCTAAATCCTGCTGTTTTATCCCTCTCTCTGGTCTCCCTGCCACTCTCCAGGTTGCTGAGGCACTGTTCCAGCAGTTCGTCTCCGACCGTGTTCCCCAATTATCATCAGCCTCCCATGTTCGCGTCTGGCTCTCCACCAGGAAACTCCCACTCCGCCTGCACTGTATGAAGCTGAGCCCCCAGTTTGTGGGGCCGTTCAAGGTTCTCCAGAGAGTCAACAAGGTAACATGTAGATATGCTAATAAACATGTGTGTTACTAAAGCTAAGTTAATTTTGCAACAACATAGGGAGTATGTGCTACATACCAACTAGTCAGTCCTGTTGAATTTAGACATTTTTAAACCAAAAAGAATAGGTTGATACTATTGATAGACTTAGTGGCCATATAAGAAATCTGAAGTGATTAACATTATAATAGTTGTGAAGAAATGCACATCAGTATGTTAAAATTATTTTGAAAACAATGGATCATTGTTCATTATCAGGATGCAGTTCCTGGATCAGCTTGGTGAGTCACACTAGCCTATGAATACTAACTATGAATACAATTAGTAGGATTACTCCATTGAGCAACAGCAGAGAGACAAATGTTTGCGTTTGGACAATGTGTGCACAAGATACTAAGCCAATAAAGTGGATTAATGTATTATTAATCTGTTATACATTGCCAGAGTTTGGGATGGCCATGGAGATGCACCTTTTTGTTATATCAAACCTCACTACTTATAATGAATGTATTTGTAATTATACATTAAAATCTACATTCCATAAAGAAAAAGCATGTATTGAATTGTGGACCCCAGGAGGAGTATCTGCTGCTTTCTGGATAATGGGGATCCTAATACAATACCAAATGCTTAAACCACTGGAGTGGTGATAGATACTGAATGAGGAAGAAAGACACCTCTCCTTGTAAAAAAGGAAATCACATAAGACTATTAAGTAACTTATCTTGTGCAATATAGATGTATATGTCTATAATAAAGGACATTATGAACCCCCTGAGTTTATAACAATAGGGGTACACAACTAATCCCAATAATAGAATACCTAATGAAAATATCTAAATCTGTACGTAAAGGCTCATGCTTAATGTACTGTTAATGTACTGAAAAACCTCATAAGACAGAACATTGAAGTCTTAAAGTCGTCATTGAGCCATGTTTAACCTGTGGCCCCACCTTTGTGTTAACCTTTAAGGTCCCTCCTCAAATACAGGTGGTTATAAAAACCAGACACATCCTAAGCACCTCTCTCATATCACCTGTGTAGGACCTGTTCACTACCCACAGGATCACCATGGGGACAACCAAGGATACACCGATTTGGATGCTGATATGCCTGGCACTACTGATCAGATCAACACAAACAGGTTGGTAGAATATTCATTAACTAGCCTAAATCAGAAACTGTTCTGATGTATTATTATATAATTATTCTACATTTTTAAAAGTCTGACATCTGTAAAATCTACATATTATTTCATAAATCAGACTGAACGTTAATTACAAATAGTAAATATTCAGGACAACACCAAATGATTGTGATTATTAATACTTGGAATGTATGTATGGAAGAATGTCATCAACGTACAAATCTATGTTAATTCAGCAGGTCTATAGGTTTTAAATCTGTAACCACAAGTTGAGTTTACAAATATACTCTATCAACATATGATTAGGTGACTTTCAGATTTGATAATATATCTATACATATATTTAATGTAAAATCTCATTATCAAATGTTTTATGTGTTAGCTATTCAGAAATGTACTAACCCACAGAAAAGTGATGACATTAATTATACAAGCATTTTGAAAAATTCAACAGTAGGCATACAGTAGCAGTTTTTACGCAATCAGTAATAACGGTTTTCATTTTTTCTGCTTTAAGGCAGCATACACATTTCCTAGGATCATAAGTTGACATTATTCATTTACGTTTTCATCCTAGTTCTGTTCCTTATACACATTTGTTTATGAGATTGTTTCCGTATAAATTAGAAAATGTTACACATTTGTGGTGAAAAATCTGTAACCTTTTAGAAATCGTTATCATTAGTGATTGTTATCATAAGTGGTTGTATCATAGTTTATAATGTTATTAATACATAAAGCACTCCCCTCACTGGGTGTGTGGTAGTACTTTAGAATATTGTTTTGATCAGGAACGAAAGCAGGAACAGAATACAGACAAAAACTCAAGTGTATATCTTTAAAATAACAGTTGTGGTAAGTATGTCAAATGTCTCAGGAAACTTCTGATGCCTAAATATGTAAAATAGTAACTGAACAGTCATCGGAATTCAATGTGTTTATTTTACAAAGCAGATGACACTTGATTAAGGAATCTTCAGGTTCATATTATTTGTCGGATGACCTGTCAGCCAGGGCTGAGCTGTCCAAAAGCTTTGACCACACCTACGCAATTCATAGAGCATCAAAGTACTGTGGTTCAGGCACAGAAGACTCCGCGAACGCAGGAACATTCCCTTTAAAATTAAATTGCACGATAGCGCTGGACTTAAGGCGGTACGGATTGAATGGAGCCTTAGGTTCGCTGTAAATATTGAATGGGACACATCATGCCTCAAATGTCCCTTCGTCTGGACATACTGCTGTGCAAATCAAAAACACTTCTAAAAGCGCAGTGCAACAATTTAAATCTGCAGTGATTGAATTCCATCCGGAATGTTCATATAATATTGTAAAATACTAATGAATTGCTTTTTTTTCAGTGAGCCCCACCACAAGTGTAACAATCATCCCGACAATGATCACAACGATACCCACACTTTCAGGTAAATGACTGACAGAATGCACACCGAATAAATGGCTGGGTATCCATCAATACGCTAAGATGGAACTGACATTTGTATTCCTTGTCTCTCAGGAGTGAACGCCTCACACAACGACCAGGTCTGCAGCACATGGGGTAACTACCATTTCAAGACCTTCGACGGGGACTTTTTTCAGCTCCCCTCCACCTGCAACCATATTGTGACCTCACTGTGTAAGAGCAGCTATGAGGCTTTCAACATCCAGATGAGGCGGCAGGTGGTGGACAACCAGCCCACCATTGGCAAGATCACCATGAAGTTGGATGGTGTAGTGGTGGAGCTATCCAAGGGTGTTGTTGTGGTCAATGGGAAGACGTGAGTTTCCCTGTCATTTGACTGATGTATAGGCTATACAAACACAGGCCAGTGTTCCAACGTTTATTTGATGAAGTGTTTGCAAATATTCTGCAAGCACCTCTCTTGGAGATTTTATGTGCTACATTCTGGAATGTAATAAAAATGACAATCATAATGTATAGGATGACCTTTAAGAATCTTCCTCCTCCTGAAGGGTGACCCTGCCGTTCAGCTTGTCTGGTGTCAGCATCGTGAAGACTACATCCAATGTGAAGGTTGTAGCCAAACTGGGGCTTGTTGCTGTTTGGAACAAGGATGACTCCCTAATGGTAAAATACCTGCTTTTCTTATTTTCCTATTTAATGGTTGATTAGATAATAATGTTACATTTTTCTTTAGATTAAAAGCATAAAATCTTTGCCATCATTGGCAATGATCAGCAGTTGATCGTGAGTGAGAGACACCTATTTTTGTCTGCTCCTTGTCTCATGTTGGTTGAAGCACTGTCTACTCCCCTCCTAAAATATTAACATTGAAAGGCAGAATTACCTGAAGAACGAGGATGAATTAAACAGGATCTGTAAAGATGTATTGGCTATACACACACAGGCCAGTGTTCCAATGTTTATTTCATGAAGTGTTTGCAAATATTTGTAGATTTGAATTTGATTTTCTGTCACTCCCTAAAATAAGACTAACAAAAAGAACGGTTATAAACATGGAGGATAGCCAAGACTGAACATGTGAATGGTGCTGAACAGGATTAGATTTTTTTTACTCAACACCTTGCGTCTGGTCATTCTACAGATTGAAATGAACGAGAAGTACAGAAACCAGACCTGCGGACTGTGTGGTGACTTCAATGAAGTCCAAACATACAACGAGTTCATCATCAATGGTAAAACAAATCTGACCAAACTATTGAAATTTAACTACATTGCATACTGTATGTGGAAAAGCTAATTGTCAATGTCTGTGTTGTTGCAGGAGGGAAACTCTCTAGCTCTGACTATGGAAACCTCTGGAAACTGGATGGCCCTCTGGAAGTCTGTGAGGAGCCTACGCTAACTTCTGCGGAGAGTTGTGGAGATGAGGTATTCCAATTCAAACCACAGAAGAAGAATACACAACAATGTTAATAGAAGTTAGAAATGGCAATTAATGTGACCCAACAAATATTTTCTATATGGTAACCTTTTATGGTTTGTCTCTATTTGTAGGAATTTTGTCAGCAGCTGTTCTCCAGTGCAGCTTTCAGTAGCTGCACTAATTATTTGGACATGGACTCCTTCGTCAAGACCTGCCTTGCAGACCTGTGCCACTGTGATAACAGCACCAACTCCTTCTGCCTGTGCAACACCATCTCAGAGTACTCCCGTCAGTGTGTTCATGCAGGGGGGAAGCCCCAGCAGTGGAGGACTAAACAGTTCTGCTGTAAGCATGCAGATACTCTTCAACATGCCCACCAAACACTTAATGATCATGTTCACAATCTATTTTAAGGAAACAGTTAATCACTATGTTTATTTTCTCAGATAAGACATGCCCCTACAACATGGAGTACCAGGAGTGTGGAAGCCCCTGTGTTGACACCTGCTCCAACCCAGAAGCCAGCCAGTTGTGTGAAGACCACTGTACAGACGGCTGCTTCTGTCCTCTAGGTACAACATAGGTTCAACTCTGTTGTACAAGTTAACCTAAAGCACATCATGAAAACACCACACCTTTTGTCATTATGCCTTTGATGTCAATGTGTGCAAAGTATCTGAATAAGGTGACAAAGGAAGGAGTAAATAATGGATGTTTTTCTCAGTTACTTCCTGGAGTCAGTACAGTTCTCTGTGTAAAGTAAACATTAGAATAACACTCCTTACTGAATGCAATTTTAGCAATCTCTTAAAGGAATAATTTTCTGGAAGGAACTAAAATCTTTCTGAATGTTGTCTTAAAATTCTGCCTGATCTCTCACCAAATAGGTACTGTTTTCGATGATGTCAGCAACAGTGGCTGTATTCCATTGAGTGAATGCCTTTGTGTCCACAATGGACAAGTATACAAATCTGGAGAATCTTACACCAGCAACTGTAAAGAATGGTAGGCCAAGTACATAATCTGATTTAAACATGACATATTCCATGCCTCATCACGAATCATGCCAAATTCTATCAAAACTATATGCATGTAAATATATAAAATACTGTTTGAATGCAGTTGTGAGATGAGCCTGCATAAATATTCCCTTTAGCACCTGTGCTGGTGGTCAGTGGGCCTGTACGGACAAGGACTGTCCTGGGACCTGCTCTGTGGAGGGAGGATCCCACATCAACACCTATGATGGGAAAGCCTACACCTTCCATGGGGACTGCTCTTACATTCTGACCAAGGTCAGTTCAGAGTAGAAAATATTTAGTAGAACTTTTCAGTGCAAAGGTGAGATAAAATAGCTTTTCCTTAAGCCATATGTTGACGTAGACGTGTCCAAAGGGGTCATTCTTTAAGTGAGTCACTTTCATTTCATGTTTTTGCCTTCAAACTCATGCTGGTTTTCTTTCAGCAATGCAATGGAACTGAATTCACCGTGCTGGGAGACATTGTGAAGTGTGGGTTGACTGACACGGAGACGTGTATGAGGGCTGTTACCCTTGCCCTCTCCAGCAGATCTACTGTAAGGCATCTCTCCAAATACATTTCAGAGCAAATAATACAAGGACCTGTCAACTCATTTCCTAACAAAACCACTTCTTTAAGATAATTAAACTGGTTTGCAAATAAATGTCCCTCAAACTTTTTCTCTGAACACACGATAACCTTATTTAAAATGGCCCTGATTTGGCAAATACTGCTGGGCTATTTTCAATCTAATAAAATGCTTATGTATGGAAACAAATGAGAATTTAATAAAATATATTATCTTATCTAATTCACAGGTGATCCAAGTCCAGTCAAGTGGAAGTGTTATTGTAAATCAGATTCTTTCTCAGCTCCCACTCTATACAGGTGAGATAATCCATTGTAATGCCAAATTAAATTGTAGTGTGGATCAGTGTATGAACTCCCTATAATTTATATTCACTAGATGAAGCCTTAATGGTGTCCCTTTATTTATTTCATGTATTGCAGCTGAAGTGACCGTCTTCAAGCCCTCCTCATTCTACATTGTTATCCAGACAACTCTTGGAGTTCAACTTCAGATCCAACTTTCACCAGTTATGCAGATCTACATAACTGCCATCTCATCCTACAAAGGAACAACCTGTGGTATGCTTCAGATTCATCCGCCAGTTTCATACCTTTGTCCTCAGTATCTCTATTCATAAAAATCTAATAACATCATATGGCTTCAATAATTTTTTTTCACAGGCCTTTGTGGAAACTACAATGACGTTCAGGCAGATGAGTTCAGAGTCATCAGTGGATTGGTGGAGGGCACAGCTGTAGCTTTTGCCAACACATGGAAGACCATGGCCATCTGCCCTGATGTCAAGACTAGCTTTGAAAACCCCTGCAGTTTGAGTATCGAAAATGGTACATATTTATTAAGCCTACAGATGAATCACTTGTTGAATGATTATAACATAGTTATATAAGATAGTATGTGCTTCTGTTGAAATTATGATTGTCTTTTTCACAGAGAAATATGCCCAGCACTGGTGTTCCATGATATCAGATCCTAAAGGAGTGTTCTCCCCTTGCCATTCTGAAATAAGACCTGACACCTACAAAACCGTAAGTTAGTTAAGAAGGATACAATCACAAAGTAAAATCATTAAACTCTTATGTGATGAGGTTATAGTCCTGACACACTTTGTCTCTTTTTCCAACAGAACTGCATGTATGACAGCTGTAACTGTGAGAAGAGTGAGGACTGCATGTGTGCTGCCGTCTCCTCGTATGTCCACGCTTGTGCTGCCGAGGGTATCCAGCTCAGCGGCTGGAGAGACACTATCTGCAGTGAGTAGACAGCATGGCACCTTGGAGACCTCTTGCAATGTGTCATTATAATGAGTGCTGAATAGAATGATATAATTATTTTACTGAAACAACAACTGTAGGGTTGAGTTAATAAATACAAATAACCTGAAGAAATACCTGCACAAATACAAAGATATAAGGAATCCAAAAATGGTCTTGCTAATACTACTCATATCTAATGACTTTTCTCAGATAAATTCGCCACTTGTCCCAGTCAAACAGTTTATACCTACAACATGACCAGTTGTGGACGCACCTGCCGCTCCCTGAGCATGACAGACCAATCTTGCCAGGTGGAGTTTGTTCCGGTGGACGGCTGTGGCTGTGCAGAGGGCACCTACATGGACGAGGCTGGCCAGTGTGTTGCCCCCACCAACTGTCCTTGCTATGACAAGGGCTCGGTGGTCCCTGCAGGAGAGACTATCAGCAGAGATGGTGCCACCTGGTAAGCACCTCCTTCATACATATACAGCTAGGAGACCAAAATAAATACAAGTACTAATGAAACTTCATGGATATATTCAAACTGTGTATTAAATTATGTCATAATGATATTTGCTGTTAATTTGATTATCTTACTAACTATAACTATTAATACTGTAACTATTTTCCAGTACTTGCAGACAAGGGACACTGAGTTGCACTGGGGGAGCAAGACTATTTAGTAAGTTTTGTGATCTTTGCTTCCAATTTATTAATTTAATTTATTTGTAAAATATTTGGCTCAATATGATTTAACCCTTTACATGCATCCTTCACAAAACAGGTACATTTGAAATGAACCAAGAGGATTCAAGCAATTCATGTAAGACAATGTGATTAATGATGATGATGATGAATGTGGATATTTCTGGATATATGACAATTATATTCTGCTTGTTTGAGAACTGAAAATAGTTTTTTTTTACTTGTATTCTTATTTCATATATCTCCAGTATGCACACTGCCAATGATTTTCTTCAACTGCTCAACTGCACCTCCAGGAGCTTCAGGTTCAGAGTGTCAGAAGAGCTGCAAAACTCTGGATATGACCTGTGTGAGTCCCTCATTCACTCTAAATGGGATTGTCACATACTGTCACTATAATACTGAGTTTTGTGTTGACTGAACAAAAACACTGTCCATATCTCTTTCATTTGCCATGAATTATGTGTGTACTTTTTAAAATCCCTTTAGATCAGCACAGAGTGCACATCAGGTTGTATGTGCCCCACCGGACTGGTGTCTGATGGGAACGGAGACTGCATCAAGGAGGAACTTTGTCCTTGTTCTCACAATGGAGCTACTTACCAAGCTGGAGAGACTCTTAAGGTTGACTGCAATACATGGTATGCCTGTTTTGTGTCTTACGTCTCAGGGGGGAGAAAACATAAAGAACTCAGACTTATAATGAAAAAAATGTCAGGCAATTTTTGTGACATTATGTGTGTTGTTCACAGTACTTGCAAGGACAGACAATGGCAGTGTACCACACATCTTTGTGATGGAGTTTGTGCAATCTACGGAGAGGGTCACTATATCACCTTTGATGAGAACAGGTTCAACTTTAATGGAAACTGTGAATACACTCTCATTCAGGTTTGTGTGTCTTTATTTGGTAGAATTGTATCAGCATTGAAAAGTGTGAATTTTAACCATATTAAGAATATTTTCCTTTCGCACAGGACTACTGTGGCAATACTAATGGCAGTGGCAGCTTCAGAGTCCTCACTGAGAACGTTCCTTGTGGAACTAAAGGCACCACCTGCTCCAAGACCATCAAGCTTTTTCTGGGGGTAATGAGCAACTTGACTTCACACAATACTGTACATTCCATCCCTCGTGTAAAGAACAATCAACAAATCATCAAGTTGAGATCTGATTTCAGACCAAGTTATGTATGAAAACCTATTTTCCTTCTTCAGACCAATGAGCTCATTCTGGCAGATGGGAACGCTCAAGTTGTCAGGAGTACTCCAGATGAGCAGTTTCCTAAACAGATCAGCCTTCTTGGGAATTATCTGGTCATTGAAGTCAAAAGTGGTCTAATCCTCATGTGGGACAAGAAGACCAGTCTCTTTATCAAGCTTAGCCCACAATACCAGGTACATTAAGATACTCTGATGAAGAACTGAATTCAGTATTCAGTCAAAACTGATATTACCAAGACTTTTGCAGAACCCTGTCAAATCAATCATTTTAATTCATGATCTCTTTTCTTCAGGGGCAAGTGTGTGGTCTGTGTGGAAACTATGATGGCAACGCAAACAATGACTTCACCACTAGAGCCCAGGCGACCGTTGTTGATCCGGTGGAATTTGGAAACAGCTGGAAAGTTTCATCAAGCTGCCCAAGTGTATCCGCTGTAGTGCACCCATGTGCCTCCAACCCGTACAGAGCGTCTTGGGCACAGAAACAGTGCAGCATCATTAACAGTGATGTCTTCGCAGCCTGCCAGAACCAGGTATGGATATACTACTAGTAAGATATGTGGATTGTCTTTTGTGGACAAAGAAATGTACTTCACCATGTACCATGCAACTTCTGTATATCTTACAACACATTGCTGTGCTTTTAAGGTGGACCCTTCTCCTTACTACGATGCTTGTGTGAGAGACTCATGTGCTTGTGACAGTGGTGGAGACTGTGAGTGCTTCTGTACCGCAGTGGCAGCTTATGCAAAGGCCTGCAATGAAGCTGGAGCATGCGTAGCCTGGAGAACCCCTAGAATTTGCCGTAAGTTTCTTCACAATCAACAGTGAAGTCTGAGCTGAGTAAAATCAAGGTTGAATTGAAAAATGGTTCTGGTTCTGGTCTGGAATGTGATTTTCAACTACGTTAGGCGCTTGCCAAATCATTACTGGACCAGGTTGACACATTATCATATAGGACAGTTGATCATGGCAAGGGATCATTATTCTTGTTCAAATAATGAAAACGTTTTTGTCCACCACATACAGCACTGTTCTGTGATTACTACAACCCCACTGGAGAATGTGAGTGGCACTACAAGGCATGTGGAGCACAGTGCATGAAGACCTGCAGAAACCCTCTTGGAGACTGTTCTAGTTTAATTCCAGCATTGGAAGGTAGGGATATGACCGTCTAAACTCATATTTTGTCTCATTTTGTATATTATTTCTGAATAACAATTGTAATGGTTACAAATCTACATGCTGTATGTCTGAGAGGCCTCAGGCTACATTTACACTGACTAGTGTTATCCTTAACAAGATTTGACCTTTTGTAACCTCTTGGCTATTGTGCTTATTACAGGCTGCTATCCTAACTGTCCTGCGGCACAACCTTACTTCAATGAGCAGACAATGAAGTGTGTGGAGAGGGAACAATGTGGCTGCTTTGACTATGAAGGAAACCAGTACACCAATGGACAGAATCTTCCGGCACAAAATTGTGAAACATGGTATGTTTAAATAATTCAGTTCACAGTACCTGTGCTATTTCAGAGCATATTTTGAATGTTCTAACTGTGAAAGTACCAGGTATTCTGTGTTAACTTAATTCTGGGGAAGAGGTTAGGGGTTTGGCAAAGATTGGAAGGGTCATGCTAGTTTTTCCATAGTGATGCCAATTATGGTTGTATGACAATCGTGCCCTGAAAACGTGCCCTGCTCCCCATGGATTTCACAACTTACTTTATTACCAAGTCCTTACCTCTTTACTAG
The DNA here is from genome assembly GCA_030435695.1 of Brachymystax lenok tsinlingensis. Taxonomy (NCBI): domain Eukaryota; kingdom Metazoa; phylum Chordata; class Actinopteri; order Salmoniformes; family Salmonidae; genus Brachymystax; species Brachymystax lenok. The sequence goes on along the minus strand of CM059819.1, from coordinate 35,155,208 downwards.
AATTTTGAACAAAACATTTATTTCTATTTAATTTATACCTGTGAATAATTTAAATGTTTAACTAATGTTTATTCTTTTAAAGCACCTGCTCAGTGACTGGAGTGAGCTGCAGTTATGATGTAAATGGTAAGGATGACATCATCAAATTAAAGTAACATATTTAGCAATGACCAAAGCAACATTGATTGAATCTAATTGTAAAATACTTTCCCCCCTGTAGATTGTACATGTTTGCATAATGGTAAACAACACCAATATGGAGAAACCCTCTACAATACAACAGATGGGATTGGTAACTGCATTGTTGCTGTTTGTGCCTCGAACGGAACCATTACCAGGAACATTTCCCCTTGTCAAGTGACCACAACTCCAGTACCAACTACAACATCCCCTCTGACCACAACAACTGTCCATGCAACTACAACACAGGCCTCTACGACAACACTAAAACCCACAACTGTCTTCCACTTCTCAACACCTGGTAAGCAGAGAAACTCTTGAATGATTAAAGTGCAGCCACATGTTTTCTAAATACCCTAGTGATAAATGGCAATCTTGATGGCAATTAATAGCAATTGGTATGTAAGGTGTTAGTAAATGTATTCTCGAGTCCAAAAAGTTGGACCCGGACCTGAATGGACCTGAGGACAATCAAACTCGGACACGAACGGACCCAAGAACATTTATAACCAAACCCGACGACAACCAGACCTGGGTCTCGGTCAAACTCGATTGGACCCGAGTGTCAGAAAAATTATGTTTATCAGCCTAGTTTCTACAATGGTTAACAAAAAGGACTTTATATTTTGCCTTCTATAAGTATGAAAATTAACATTTATTAGCGTAAATAAAATATGCTATAGGCTATGCAGAGCTATGATTGGGTCATTTCGGGTCCACTCAGGTTTATCAGCTGTACTTCCAAAGACCAGAGACCTTATGACAATCAAACAGGAATCAACCAAAACCAGGGTAAAAGAGACGCTAGCCGCTCGGGTCACGGGTGGGGTCTCGATGTTAATGAATAGTTTAAATCATATTCATTATATGTTAAACTTAATAATTGTAAATGCGAGCTATTTGGTAAATTAAAATGTAATTTTTCTGGCCTAGTAAACTAAAGATATATATTTTTCAAAAACAGAACCAATATCTACTTCAAGTTGGTCTTCAACAACAATGGAGATGACACCTAAAATCACTATTGGCACCACAAGTTCATTTAATCCTTCAACAATAACATCAGGAGCAAGTACAGTCACAATTCCAAAACCGACAACTGTAACTACAACAACTATGGTACCCTCAACAAGTGGAGAAGTAGCTACATCGACCACAGCTGAGACTTCAACAAAGGAAGAAACAACAACTGAGACCATGACATCTACAAAGCCCCCTAAAGTAGCCACAACTGGCCCAACAACAACTTCCAACACTGTAAGTATTGAAACCTCTACCTCATCATCACAGCCCAAAACAACAAGTGAAGAAACAACAGGGCCAGTTGTCATGACTTCAAAACCCACCACTTTAACCACATCTACAAAGGAACCCACTACAACTGGTGAGGTAACTACACCTACCACAGGTGGAACTACAAGAAATGAAGAAACCACAACTGAGACAATTCCATATACATCTACAAAGCCACCTAAAGAAGTCACCACTGGCCCAATGACCACTTCCACCACTGAAATTGTTGAAACCCCTACCTCAACATCACAGCCCACAGCAACAGGTGAAGAAACAACAGGGCCAGTTGTCATGACTTCTAAACCCACCACTTTAACCACATCTACAAAGGAACCCACAATAACTGCAGAGTTAACTACAACTACCACAGGTGTAACTACAACAGTTGAGAAAACAACAACTGAGACAATTTCATCTACATCCACAAAGCCACCTAAAGAAGTCACCACCGGCCCAACAACCACTTCCACCAATGTAATTGTTGAAACTTCTACCTCAACATCACAACCCAAAACAACAGGTGAAGAAACAACAGGTCCAGAAGTGATAACATCCAATCCCACTACTTTAACAACTACAACTGTACCCTCAAGAACAATACCTACCACAGGTGGAACTACAAGAATTGAAGAAACAGCAACTGAGACTATTCCATCTACATCTACAAAGCCACCTAAAGAAGTCACCACTGGACCAACAACCACTTCCACCACTGTAATTGTTGAAACTTCTACCTCAAAATCACAACCCAAAACAACAGGTGAAGAAACAACAGGGCCAGTTGTCATGACTTCCAATCCCAGTACTTTAACAACAACTACAATTGTACCCACAACAACTACACCTACCACAGGTGGAACTACAACAGTTGAGAAAACCACAACTGAGACAAGTCCATCTACATCCACAAAGCCACCTAAAGAAGTCACCACCGGCCCAACAACCTCTTCCACCACTGTAATTGTTGAAACCTCTACCTCAACATCACAGCCCACAACAACAGGTGAAGAACCAACAGGTCCAGTAGTGATAACATCCAATCCCACTACTTTAACAACAACTACAACTGTACCCACAACAACTACACCTACCACAGGTGGAACTACAATAGTTGAAGAAACCACAACTGAGACAAGTCCATCTACATACACAAAGCCATCTAAAGAAGCAACCACTGGCCCAACAACCACTTCCACCACTGTAATTGTTGAAACCTCTACCTCAACATCACAGCCCACGGCAACAGGTGAAGAAACAACAGGGCCAGCTGTCATTACTTCCAATCCCACAACTTCAACCACAACAACGGCAACCACTACCAATGCAGAGATAATTAAACCTACCACAGGTGGAACTACAACAGTTGAGAAAACCACAACTGAAACAAGTCCATCTACATCCACAAAGCCACCTAAAGAAGTCACCACCGGCCCAACAACCACTTCTACCACTGTAATTGTTGAAACCTCTACCTCAACATCACAGCCCACAACAACAGGTGAAGAAACAACAGGTCCAGTAGTGATAACATCCAATCCCTCTACTTTAACAACAACTACAACTGTACCCACAACAACTACACCTACCACAGGTGGAACTACAAGAATTGAAGAAACAACAACTGCGAGTATTCCATCTACATCCACAAAGCCACCTAAAGAAGTCACCACTGGACCAACAACCACTTCCACCACTGAAATTGTTGAAACCCCTACCTCAACATCACAGCCCACAGCAACAGGTGAAGAAACAACAGGGCCAGTTGTCATGACTTCTAAACCCACCACTTTAACCACATCTACAAAGGAACCCACTACAACTGCAGAGTTAACTACAACTACCACAGGTGTAACTACAACAGTTGAGAAAACAACAACTGAGACAATTTCATCTACATCCACAAAGCCACCTAAAGAAGTCACCACCGGCCCAACAACCACTTCCACCACTGTAATTGTTGAAACTTCTACCTCAACCTCACAACCCAAAACAACAGGTGAAGAAACAACAGGGTCAGAAGTCATAACTTCCAATCCCTCTACTTTAACAACAACTACACTTGCACCAACAACAACTACACCTACCACAGGTGGAACAACAACAGTTGAAGAAACCACAACTGAGACAAGTCCATCTACATCCACAAAGCCACCTAAAGAAGTCACCACCGGCCCAACAACCTCTTCCACCACTGTAATTGTTGAAACCTCTACCTCAACATCACAACCCAAAACAACAGGTGAAGAAACAACAGGGCCAGTTGTCATGACTTCCAATCCCAGTACTTTAACAACTACAACTGTACCCACAACAACTACACCTACCACAGGTGGAACTACAAGAATTGAAGAAACCACAACTGAGACAAGTCCATCTACATCCACAAAGCCACCTAAAGAAGTCACCACCGGCCCAACAACCACTTCAACCACTGTTATTGTTGAAACCTCTACCTCAACATCACAGCCCACGGCAACAAGTGAAGAAACAACAGGGCCAGCTGTCATTACTTCCAATCCCACAACTTCAACCACAACAACGGCACCCACTACCACTGCAGAGATAATTACACCTACCACAGGTGGAACTACAACAGTTGAGAAAACCACAACTGAGACAAGTCCATCTACATCCACAAAGCCACCTAAAGAAGTCACCACCGGCCCAACAACCTCTTCCACCACTGTAATTGTTGAAACCTCTACCTCAACATCACAGCCCACAACAACAGGTGAAGAAACAACAGGTCCAGTAGTGATAACATCCAATCCCACTACTTTAACAACTACAACTGTACCCACAACAACTACACCTACCACAGGTGGAACTACAAGAATTGAAGAAACAACAACTGCGAGTATTCCATCTACATCCACGAAGCCACCTAAAGAAGTTACCACCGGCCCAACAACCACTTCCACCACTGTAATTGTTGAAACTTCTACCTTAACATCACAACCCAAAACAACAGGTGAAGAAACAACAGGGCCAGTTGTCATGACTTCCAATCCCAGTACTTTAACAACAACTACAATTGTACCCACAACAACTACACCTACCACAGGTGGAACTACAACAGTTGAGAAAACCACAACTGAGACAAGTCCATCTACATCCACAAAGCCACCTAAAGAAGTCACCACCGGCCCAACAACCACTTCTACCACTGTAATTGTTGAAACCTCTACCTCAACATCACAGCCCACAACAACAGGTGAAGAAACAACAGGTCCAGTAGTGATAACATCCAATCCTCTACTTTAACAACAACTACAACTGTACCCACAACAACTACACCTACCACAGGTGGAACTACAAGAATTGAAGAAACAACAACTGCAGTATTCCATCTACATCCACAAAGCCACCTAAAGAAGTCACCACTGGACCAACAACCACTTCCACCACTGTAATTGTTGAAACGTCTACGTCAACATCACAACCCAAAACAACAGGTGAAGAAACAACAAGGTCAGAAGTCATAACTTCCAATCCCTTTACTTTAACAACAACTACACTTGCACCAACAACAACTACACCTACCACAGGTGGAACAACAACAGTTGAAGAAACCACAACTGAGACAAGTCCATCTACATCCACAAAGCCACCTAAAGAAGTCACCACCGGCCCAACAACCTCTTCCACCACTGTAATTGTTGAAACCTCTACCTCAACATCACAGCCCACAACAACAGGTGAAGAAACAACAGGTCCAGTAGTGATAACATCCAATCCCTCTACTTTAACAACAACTACAACTGTACCCACAACAACTACACCTACCACAGGTGGAACTACAAGAATTGAAGAAACAACAACTGCAGTATTCCATCTACATCCACAAAGCCACCTAAAGAAGTCACCACTGGACCAACAACCACTTCCACCACTGAAATTGTTGAAACCCCTACCTCAACATCACAGCCCACAGCAACAGGTGAAGAAACAACAGGGCCAGTTGTCATGACTTCTAAACCCACCACTTTAACCACATCTACAAAGGAACCCACTACAACTGCAGAGTTAACTACAACTACCACAGGTGTAACTACAACAGTTGAGAAAACAACAACTGAGACAATTTCATCTACATCCACAAAGCCACCTAAAGAAGTCACCACCGGCCCAACAACCACTTCCACCACTGTAATTGTTGAAACTTCTACCTCAACATCACAACCCAAAACAACAGGTGAAGAAACAACAGGGCCAGTTGTCATGACTTCCAATCCCAGTACTTTAACAACAACTACAATTGTACCCACAACAACTACACCTACCACAGGTGGAACTACAACAGTTGAGAAAACCACAACTGAGACAAGTCCATCTACATCCACAAAGCCACCTAAAGAAGTCACCACCGGCCCAACAACCACTTCTACCACTGTAATTGTTGAAACCTCTACCTCAACATCACAGCCCACAACAACAGGTGAAGAAACAACAGGTCCAGTAGTGATAACATCCAATCCCTCTACTTTAACAACAACTACAACTGTACCCACAACAACTACACCTACCACAGGTGGAACTACAAGAATTGAAGAAACAACAACTGCGAGTATTCCATCTACATCCACGAAGCCACCTAAAGAAGTTACCACCGGCCCAACAACCACTTCCACCACTGTAATTGTTGAAACTTCTACCTCAACATCACAACCCAAAACAACAGGTGAAGAAACAACAGGTCCAGTAGTGATAACATCCAATCCCTCTACTTTAACAACAACTACAACTGTACCCACAACAACTACACCTACCACAGGTGGAACTACAAGAATTGAAGAAACAACAACTGCAGTATTCCATCTACATCCACGAAGCCACCTAAAGAAGTCAACACCGGCCCAACAACCACTTCCACCACTGTAATTGTTGAAACTTCTACCTCAACATCACAACCCAAAACAACAGGTGAAGAAACAACAGGGCCAGTTGTCATGACTTCCAATCCCAGTACTTTAACAACAACTACAATTGTACCCACAACAACTACACCTACCACAGGTGGAACTACAACAGTTGAGATAACCACAACTGAGACAAGTCCATCTACATCCACAAAGCCACCTAAAGAAGTCACCACCGGCCCAACAACCACTTCTACCACTGTAATTGTTGAAACCTCTACCTCAACATCACAGCCCACAACAACAGGTGAAGAAACAACAGGTCCAGTAGTGATAACATCCAATCCCTCTACTTTAACAACAACTACAACTGTACCCACAACAACTACACCTACCACAGGTGGAACTACAAGAATTGAAGAAACAACAACTGCGAGTATTCCATCTACATCCACAAAGCCACCTAAAGAATTCACCACTGGACCAACAACCACTTCCACCACTGTAATTGTTGAAACGTCTACCTCAACATCACAACCCAAAACAACAGGTGAAGAAACAACAGGGCCAGTTGTCATGACTTCCAATCCCAGTACTTTTACAACAACTACAATTGTACCCACAACAACTACACCTACCACAGGTGGAATTACAAAAGTTGAAGAAACCACAACTGAGACAAGTCCATCTACATCCATACAGCCACCTAAAGAAGTCACCACCGGCCCAACAACCTCTTCCACCACTGTAATTGTTGAAACCTCTACCTCAACATCACAGCCCACAACAACAGGTGAAGAAACAACAGGTCCAGTAGTGATAACATCCAATCCCTCTACTTTAACAACAACTTCAACTGTACCCACAACAACTACACCTACCACAGGTGGAACTACAAGAATTGAAGAAACAACAACTGCGAGTATTCCATCTACATCCACAAAGCCACCTAAAGAAGTCACCACTGGACCAACAACCACTTCCACCACTGAAATTGTTGAAACCCCTACCTCAACATCACAGCCCACAGCAACAGGTGAAGAAACAACAGGGCCAGTTGTCATGACTTCTAAACCCACCACTTTAACCACATCTACAAAGGAACCCACTACAACTGCAGAGTTAACTACAACTACCACAGGTGTAACTACAACAGTTGAGAAAACAACAACTGAGACAATTTCATCTACATCCACAAAGCCACCTAAAGAAGTCACCACCGGCCCAACAACCACTTCCACCACTGTAATTGTTGAAACTTCTACCTCAACATCACAACCCAAAACAACAGGTGAAGAAACAACAGGTCCAGAAGTGATAACATCCAATCCCACTACTTTAACAACTACAACTGTACCTACAACAACTACACCTACCACAGGTGGAACTACAAGAATTGAAGAAACAACAACTGCGAGTATTCCATCTACATCCACAAAGCCACCTAAAGAAGTCACCACTGGACCAACAACCACTTCCACCACTGTAATTGTTGAAACGTCTACGTCAACATCACAACCCAAAACAACAGGTGAAGAAACAACAGGGTCAGAAGTCATAACTTCCAATCCCTTTACTTTAACAACAACTACACTTGCACCAACAACAACTACACCTACCACAGGTGGAACAACAACAGTTGAAGAAACCACAACTGAGACAAGTCCATCTACATCCACAAAGCCACCTAAAGAAGTCACCACCGGCCCAACAACCTCTTCCACCACTGTAATTGTTGAAACCTCTACCTCAACATCACAACCCAAAACAACAGGTGAAGAAACAACAGGGCCAGTAGTGATAACATCCAATCCCACTACTTTAACAACTACAACTGTACCCACAACAACTACACCTACCACAGGTGGAACTACAAGAATTGAAGAAACAGCAACTCAGACTATTCCATCTACATCCACGCCACCTAAAGAAGTTACCACCGGCCCAACAACCACTTCCACCACTGTAATTGTTGAAACTTCTACCTCAACATCACAACCCAAAACAACAGGTGAAGAAACAACAGGGCCAGTTGTCATGACTTCCAATCCCAGTACTTTAACAACAACTACAATTGTACCCACAACAACTACACCTACCACAGGTGGAACTACAACAGTTGAGAAAACCACAACTGAGACAAGTCCATCTACATCCACAAAGCCACCTAAAGAAGTCACCACCGGCCCAACAACCACTTCTACCACTGTAATTGTTGAAACCTCTACCTCAACATCACAGCCCACAACAACAGGTGAAGAAACAACAGGTCCAGTAGTGATAACATCCAATCCCTCTACTTTAACAACAACTACAACTGTACCCACAACAACTACACCTACCACAGGTGGAACTACAAGAATTGAAGAAACAACAACTGCGAGTATTCCATCTACATCCACAAAGCCACCTAAAGAAGTCACCACTGGACCAACAACCACTTCCACCACTGTAATTGTTGAAACGTCTACGTCAACATCACAACCCAAAACAACAGGTGAAGAAACAACAAGGTCAGAAGTCATAACTTCCAATCCCTTTACTTTAACAACAACTACACTTGCACCAACAACAACTACACCTACCACAGGTGGAACAACAACAGTTGAAGAAACCACAACTGAGACAAGTCCATCTACATCCACAAAGCCACCTAAAGAAGTCACCACCGGCCCAACAACCTCTTCCACCACTGTAATTGTTGAAACCTCTACCTCAACATCACAGCCCACAACAACAGGTGAAGAAACAACAGGTCCAGTAGTGATAACATCCAATCCCTCTACTTTAACAACAACTACAACTGTACCCACAACAACTACACCTACCACAGGTGGAACTACAAGAATTGAAGAAACAACAACTGCGAGTATTCCATCTACATCCACAAAGCCACCTAAAGAAGTCACCACTGGACCAACAACCACTTCCACCACTGAAATTGTTGAAACCCCTACCTCAACATCACAGCCCACAGCAACAGGTGAAGAAACAACAGGGCCAGTTGTCATGACTTCTAAACCCACCACTTTAACCACATCTACAAAGGAACCCACTACAACTGCAGAGTTAACTACAACTACCACAGGTGTAACTACAACAGTTGAGAAAACAACAACTGAGACAATTTCATCTACATCCACAAAGCCACCTAAAGAAGTCACCACCGGCCCAACAACCACTTCCACCACTGTAATTGTTGAAACTTCTACCTCAACATCACAACCCAAAACAACAGGTGAAGAAACAACAGGGCCAGTTGTCATGACTTCCAATCCCAGTACTTTAACAACAACTACAATTGTACCCACAACAACTACACCTACCACAGGTGGAACTACAAAAGTTGAAGAAACCACAACTGAGACAAGTCCATCTACATCCACAAAGCCACCTAAAGAAGTCACCACCGGCCCAACAACCACTTCTACCACTGTAATTGTTGAAACCTCTACCTCAACATCACAGCCCACAACAACAGGTGAAGAAACAACAGGTCCAGTAGTGATAACATCCAATCCCTCTACTTTAACAACAACTACAACTGTACCCACAACAACTACACCTACCACAGGTGGAACTACAAGAATTGAAGAAACAACATCTGCGAGTATTCCATCTACATCCACGAAGCCACCTAAAGAAGTTACCACCGGCCCAACAACCACTTCCACCACTGTAATTGTTGAAACTTCTACCTCAACATCACAACCCAAAACAACAGGTGAAGAAACAACAGGGCCAGTTGTCATGACTTCCAATCCCAGTACTTTAACAACAACTACAATTGTACCCACAACAACTACACCTACCACAGGTGGAACTACAACAGTTGAGATAACCACAACTGAGACAAGTCCATCTACATCCACAAAGCCACCTAAAGAAGTCACCACCGGCCCAACAACCACTTCTACCACTGTAATTGTTGAAACCTCTACCTCAACATCACAGCCCACAACAACAGGTGAAGAAACAACAGGTCCAGTAGTGATAACATCCAATCCCTCTACTTTAACAACAACTACAACTGTACCCACAACAACTACACCTACCACAGGTGGAACTACAAGAATTGAAGAAACAACAACTGCGAGTATTCCATCTACATCCACAAAGCCACCTAAAGAATTCACCACTGGACCAACAACCACTTCCACCACTGTAATTGTTGGAAACGTCTACCTCAACATCACAACCCAAAACAACAGGTGAAGAAACAACAGGGCCAGTTGTCATGACTTCCAATCCCAGTACTTTTACAACAACTACAATTGTACCCACAACAACTACACCTACCACAGGTGGAATTACAAAAGTTGAAGAAACCACAACTGAGACAAGTCCATCTACATCCATACAGCCACCTAAAGAAGTCACCACCGGCCCAACAACCTCTTCCACCACTGTAATTGTTGAAACCTCTACCTCAACATCACAGCCCACAACAACAGGTGAAGAAACAACAGGTCCAGTAGTGATAACATCCAATCCCTCTACTTTAACAACAACTTCAACTGTACCCACAACAACTACACCTACCACAGGTGGAACTACAAGAATTGAAGAAACAACAACTGCAGTATTCCATCTACATCCACAAAGCCACCTAAAGAAGTCACCACTGGACCAACAACCACTTCCACCACTGAAATTGTTGAAACCCCTACCTCAACATCACAGCCCACAGCAACAGGTGAAGAAACAACAGGGCCAGTTGTCATGACTTCTAAACCCACCACTTTAACCACATCTACAAAGGAACCCACTACAACTGCAGAGTTAACTACAACTACCACAGGTGTAACTACAACAGTTGAGAAAACAACAACTGAGACAATTTCATCTACATCCACAAAGCCACCTAAAGAAGTCACCACCGGCCCAACAACCACTTCCACCACTGTAATTGTTGAAACTTCTACCTCAACATCACAACCCAAAACAACAGGTGAAGAAACAACAGGTCCAGAAGTGATAACATCCAATCCCACTACTTTAACAACTACAACTGTACCTACAACAACTACACCTACCACAGGTGGAACTACAAGAATTGAAGAAACAACAACTGCGAGTATTCCATCTACATCCACAAAGCCACCTAAAGAAGTCACCACTGGACCAACAACCACTTCCACCACTGTAATTGTTGAAACGTCTACGTCAACATCACAACCCAAAACAACAGGTGAAGAAACAACAGGGTCAGAAGTCATAACTTCCAATCCCTTTACTTTAACAACAACTACACTTGCACCAACAACAACTACACCTACCACAGGTGGAACAACAACAGTTGAAGAAACCACAACTGAGACAAGTCCATCTACATCCACAAAGCCACCTAAAGAAGTCACCACCGGCCCAACAACCTCTTCCACCACTGTAATTGTTGAAACCTCTACCTCAACATCACAACCCAAAACAACAGGTGAAGAAACAACAGGGCCAGTAGTGATAACATCCAATCCCACTACTTTAACAACTACAACTGTACCCACAACAACTACACCTACCACAGGTGGAACTACAAGAATTGAAGAAACAGCAACTCAGACTATTCCATCTACATCCACGAAGCCACCTAAAGAAGTTACCACCGGCCCAACAACCACTTCCACCACTGTAATTGTTGAAACTTCTACCTCAACATCACAACCCAAAACAACAGGTGAAGAAACAACAGGGCCAGTTGTCATGACTTCCAATCCCAGTACTTTAACAACAACTACAATTGTACCCACAACAACTACACCTACCACAGGTGGAACTACAAGAATTGAAGAAACAACAACTGCGAGTATTCCATCTACATCCACAAAGCCACCTAAAGAAGTCACCACTGGACCAACAACCACTTCCACCACTGAAATTGTTGAAACCCCTACCTCAACATCACAGCCCACAGCAACAGGTGAAGAAACAACAGGGCCAGTTGTCATGACTTCTAAACCCACCACTTTAACCACATCTACAAAGGAACCCACTACAACTGCAGAGTTAACTACAACTACCACAGGTGTAACTACAACAGTTGAGAAAACAACAACTGAGACAATTTCATCTACATCCACAAAGCCACCTAAAGAAGTCACCACAGGCCCAACAACCACTTCCACCACTGTAATTGTTGAAACTTCTACCTCAACCTCACAACCCAAAACAACAGGTGAAGAAACAACAGGGTCAGAAGTCATAACTTCCAATCCCTCTACTTTAACAACAACTACACTTGCACCAACAACAACTACACCTACCACAGGTGGAACAACAACAGTTGAAGAAACCACAACTGAGACAAGTCCATCTACATCCACAAAGCCACCTAAAGAAGTCACCACCGGCCCAACAACCACTTCCACCACTGTAATTGTTGAAACTTCTACCTCAACCTCACAACCCAAAACAACAGGTGAAGAAACAACAGGGCCAGCTGTCATGACTTCCAATCCCACAACATCAACCACAACAACAACGGCACCTACTACCACTACAGAGGTAATTACACCTACCACAGGTGGAACTACAACAGTTGAAGAAACCACAACAGAGACAAGTCCATCTACATCCACAAAGCCATCTAAAGAAGCAACCACTGGCCCAACAACCACTTCCACCACTGTAATTGTTGAAACCTCTACCTCAACATCACAGCCCACGGCAACAGGTGAAGAAACAACAGGGCCAGCTGTCATAACATCCAATCCCACAACTTCAACCACAACAACGGCACCCACTACAACTGCAGAGATAATTACACCTACCACAGGTGGAACTACAACAGTTGAGAAGAAACCACAACTGAGACAAGTCCATCTACATCCACAAAGCCACCTAAAGAAGTCACCACCGGCCCAACAACCACTTCCACCACTGTAATTGTTGAAACCTCTACCTCAACATCACAGCCCACAACAACAGGTGAAGAAACAACAGGTCCAGTAGTGATAACATCCAATCCCATTACTTTAACAACAACTACAACTGTACCCACAACAACTACACCTACCACAAGTGGAACTACAAGAATTGAAGAAACAGCAACTCAGACTATTCCATCTACATCCACAAAGCCACCTAAAGAAGTCACCACCGGCCCAACAACCACTTCCACCACTGTTATTGTTGAAACCTCTACCTCAACATCACAGCCCACAGCAACAGGTGAAGAAACAACAGGGCCAGCTGTCATTACTTCCAATCCCACAACTTCAACCACAACAACGGCACCCACTACCACTGCAGAGATATTTACACCTACCACAGGTGGAACTACAACAGTTGAGAAAACCACAACTGAAACAAGTCCATCTACATCCACAAAGCCACCTAAAGAAGTCACCACCGGCCCAACAACCACTTCTACCACTGTAATTGTTGAAACCTCTACCTCAACATTACAGCCCACAACAACAGGTGAAGAAACAACAGGTCCAGTAGTGATAACATCCAATCCCTCTACTTTAACAACTACAACTGTACCCACAACAACTACACCTACCACAGGTGGAACTACAAGAATTGAAGAAACAGCAACTCAGACTATTCCATCTACATCCACGAAGCCACCTAAAGAAGCAACCACTGGCCCAACAACCACTTCCACCACTGTAATTGTTGAAACCTCTACCTCAACATCACAGCCCACAACAACAGGTGAAGAAACAACAGGTCCAGTAGTGATAACATCCAATCCCACTACTTTAACAACAACTACAACTGTACCCACAACAACTACGCGTACCACAGGTGGAACAACAGTTGAAGAAACCACAACTGAGACATTTTCATCTACATCCACAAAGCCACCTAAAGAAGTCACCTTTGGCCCAATTACATCTTCTACAACTGTTATTGTTATAACTTCAACATCACAGCCTTCAACAAAAAGTACAGAAACAACAGAGCCAGTTGTCATCACAGGCACATTAGCAACAACAAGAACCCCTTCAGCATCGCCACAAGTGATTACTACACCTACATCACAAGCAGTCACCACCAGCCAGTGCATTTGCAATGTTAATGGGACACAGTATCTACCAGGTAACATGTTATAAATGTCATTCAGACAATCAAAATAAATGACATTTCACAAATTTTTTAGGACCTTTGCAAAATGAAATGTTCATACACTTGCCTTTCTCAACATTCAGGGAACCTAGTCTATAATGTGACTGATGGTTCAGGCTGGTGCTTCACCGCTTACTGCAAAGCAACGTGTCAAGTTGAAGTGGAATCAAATCCATGTCCTTCCTCTACACCACCGACTGTATCACCCACAACGCCAGAAGAGACCACAACCACACCAACAACTCAATCCTCCCCAGACTGCACTAGCACTCAGCCACCACGAAAGGTCCTTTTTACCCTAAAAATTTGTTTTTTGGGGGGTTATAATAAAATGTGTGAATAGGTCTCTTTGTGGTTTAATGCTTGAGAAATGGATTGTGTATGTGTGCCATTCAGATGTTGAATGGGCAAGACAAAAGATTGAAATGCCTTTGCACGGAGTATGGTAGTAGGTGCCAGGAGCACAGGTTTGTGTCAGGAACTGCAACACTGCTGGGTTGTTCACGCTAACCCGTTTCCTTTATGTACCAAGAATAGTCCACCACCCAAAGGACATCCAGCCAACTTGCCACAACTGTGGGATGCACTGGAGTCAACATGGGCCAGCATCCCTGTGGAAAGCTTTTGACAACTTGTAGAGTCCATTGCCCAATGTACACTTAGAGTATGTTTAACCCTCCTTGTGCATGTTTGAGTAATTGCTTTCCCTTATCAAATCAATGGCAGAATGGAGAATCTTGGCAGCTGAATAGCTGTACCACAGCAATTTGCCAGGATGGCATTGTTGTCCAGATACCAGTAAAATGCAAGCCAGTGGAGCCACTACAGTGTGAGAATGGCCGTCCACCTGTAAAGGTCTACGATTCAACTGGATGCTGCTTTACATATGAATGTGAATGTAAGTGACAACATACAATCTAACAATCCAACAATCTGAATTAAAATAAGACATTATTTCTCATTAGTTTTCAATGTCCTCTGTCAATAGCTTAGATTATTATCAACTCATATTTTAACATGTTGCAGGTGTATGCAGTGGATGGGGTGGATCTCACTACATGACATTTGATGGAGTATATTACAATTTCCAGGAGAATTGCTCATACACCTTAGTGAAAGAAATCAACTTCAAATACAACCTTACCATTATTGTTGATAACCACTACTGTGGAAACGCTGACAGTGGATTCTGTCCTCAGTCCCTTATCATTCATTACAAATCCTATGAAGTGATTCTAACCCAGCAGAGATCTGGTGAAACAACAGAAAATGTGGTAACTATTTTTTTAAATATCATTCTCATTGCTTGTTTTTTTTTATATCTATAATTGTTTTATGTATGCTGCTGCATTATCAAGCTTTATTGAAATCCCATAACTTTAAATGAAAACCAATTATGGGGTTAACTTTGTCATGTTACTACTTTCAAGATAACACATGACTCAACCATCTAAATGTGTATTCATTTCTACACAAATGCAGGTATATGTCAACAATAAACGAATCTACCCAGCTTACAGAATGGGTGACATTGCTCTAACAAGTACTGGTGTGGAGGTCGTGCTGGAGATCCCTGATCTTAAGGTTCAGGTGTCTTACAAGGGGTCATCATTTAGCATCAACCTTCCTTACTCCCTCTTCCAAAGCAGCACAGAGGGCCAGTGTGGTGAGTATTATTAAAGAGGGTCGATATACATTTCACAGTTTCAAACTTTCAGTAGATGCTCCTATCTAGACCACCCTATATAAATTGCATACGACAAGACAACTATGACTTGTCCTTGCTAACTAGGTTTTATCCTACTTAATATCCGTATTTTTCAAGGTACCTGTGATAATTCCCAGAAGAATGACTGCCAGTCACCTAATGGTCAGATACAGAGCTGCTCAGTCGCAGCTAGCCAGTGGCTGATTCCAAACCAGGACTGTCCAACTCCTCCAACAGCACCATCCACTACCACCACGGCAACCCCAAGCACATCCCCTACCCCCTGCAAGACAGTCATTTGTGAAATCATGAACAGCAAGTAAGGAACATATCAAACTAAGTTTGAATAAGAGAAGAACACAACAAGAATTCACTTCCTAATCGTAATGTACAATTTCTGTCATGTTCATTTTCTTGTATTTGCACCTGTTTTATCATAATACAGGTACCGTTCTATTGGCATTTCTAGTTAAAGGTTGCACTCCATGCATCTCTTTAAATCACTCTCTGTTATTTTCTGTCAAAGGGTCTTTGAGGAATGCCATAAAGCGGTTTCTCCTGATGCCTTCATTCAGGCCTGTAGATCAGATGTCTGCAACAATGCTAATTCTAGCTGCTCTAGTCTGGAGGCATACGCATCTGAATGTGCAAATAAAGGGGTCTGCATTGACTGGAGGAAGTCCACCGATGGAGAATGTGGTGAGCTATGAATCCAAGTATAGTTGTCATGCCACAAATTCATAGGAATATACTTTTGTCATAGGCAGCTACTTAAAAAATGTTTTTTTTGCTGGTGTTTAGCATAGCTCTGACCTATTTTTGTCCTGCAGAGCATACATGCCCAGCCTCTAAGGTGTACATGCCATGTGGTCCAGCAGTTGAACCAACATGTAATACCAGGTAAGCTTTAGTCTGATTGGATGTCATATGAATTTCCTTCATATGAGCCTTCTTTTAAATAAACGATCTCCTGCATAATCCCAAACCTCTTTTGTATGCAGATATAATGAGAAGTATTTGAACAACCAAACCCAAATGACCAGTAAGACGAAGGAGGGTTGCTTCTGTCCATCTAAAACCGTCTTGTTCAGCACCTACTCTGATACTTGTGTGGTCTCCTGTGGTAAGAATGGGTTATGGGTCATTTTGCAGGTAGCTATCAATATGAAAACTAGACCTTTCTGTACTTTGAGACCTTAAATTAATCATGAATCATGGTTTACAGGCTTTATTTGTAATGGAACGGTTAACAAAATGTGTTGATGTTGAGGTGTGAAGAATTTGACGCCAAACATGAGACAAAATGTTTAAACACACCCTCTATTTATTTTTCAGGCTGCACCGGACCTGATGGCAACCCCAAAATGGTAAAAATGTCCTCCATCTAAATATTCTCCAGATATTCAATCTCACAAAGACATATCATGAGACGCCTTTCACGTGAGTCAGGGAAACTCATAAACTTAAGATGGATACTTTTCATTGACATAGTACAGGTCTCTTTAATCCTTCCAATGAACAGACCAGAAGAAAACCTTTAATCTCAGAATAACTACCTCCAACCCACTTCTTCTCACCTAATGATGGTTCATATTAACTTCCATGGATAAATCCAGTTCATTGCAGAACAGTTGAGTTCATCTTTTCTGTTTCTGTATTGACCTGATATTACCCTGTTTTTTTCTTAAGCCTGGTGATACATGGGAGAGTGGTTGCCAGCAGTGCACCTGTGACATGGACTCCATGATTGTCCAGTGCCAGCCTATCACTTGCCCCACACCAGCCATACCCATCTGCAATGAGACTGGATACAGACTGGTGAACAAGACAGAAGGCTGCTGCCAGAAATATACATGTGGTGAGTGATGGAACAGACCCTTCAGTAAATCATTAGAAAGCCAACTCTTATTCATACAGTACTAGACCAAGATTATCTGAAGTGTTCTGTAGGATCATAGGGGTTATTTGACCCTCTGTCGGCTTGTCTTTTAATCACTTCTCATTGGTTACCTCTGTAACAGAGTGCGATGCACTGCTTTGCCCCAAAGTCATGATGAACTGCCAGCCAGGGTGGGAGGCAATTATAAGCACGTCCATCTCAAGCTGCTGTCCAGAGTATACCTGTGGTAAGTCCCTTTGATTTACGTCATCAGTGGTTTAGTAAGTTCATTGACTTTGTAATTCCCAGCTATCACTAGATTGAATTACATTTGTGTTAACTCTGACATGAGTCACTGGTATCACTGACTGATTCCTTCTCAATGTGTGTCTGTTCAGTTCCTAAGGGTGTATGTGTCTACAATAACATTGAGTACCAGGTAAGAATAAATAATTTAAAATAAATTAAATTCAACAAGCTACTGAAAGATACCCCCAGAACTAGCTTGAGATGAGCTGTATTGTGTTTGCTGCCCTCATAATTGGTCACATTCTACTATAGAACTGCTCCCTTTTCACTCTGACCCTCCTCTATTCAAACAGTCTGTTATAGTGGATGATAACTTGTCTCTCTCTTTCACTCCAGCCTGGTGCTGATGTTCCTAAAGGAACATGTGAGAATTGTATCTGCAGCTCGACCATGGATCCTAGCACCAAGCTCAACAACATTGTGTGCACAAATATCTCCTGCGACACTACATGTTCACAGGTAGTCATGTCTCTCTTAACAAAGATGATACATTCATTTGCATATTTATAAGAAACTTGCAGTAGCCTACTCTGGAGGCTTATAAAATAAGTGAACAATGATTCAATGATGGCTCTCCATCCTCGTCTTAGGGCTTCCAGTATCAGGCCATACCTGGTCAGTGTTGTGGGAAGTGTGTACAGACAAGCTGTGTGGTTAATACGCCAGATAAGACCAAACACACTATTCAGGTGAGCACAACAAGAGTGTATGAGGATGCGTAATCTGTCTGCATGATCTGAAACATCATCTTCTCCTTGTGCGACAGGTGAACGAAACGTGGTCACCACCTGGTGACAAATGTGTGAAGTACACATGTGAGAAAACTGGTGGCCAATATATACCAGTGGAGGTGAAGACTGTGTGCCCTGCATTCACCCCAGAGAACTGTGTCCCAGTGAGTGTCTGTCCTATCTTACCTCCATCGTGGGGACAATCAACACTGCAGTTACACTGTTTTCCATTGTCAGAATGTGTCACGAGAATTTTGTTCTATATCAAATCAGACTATAACTCTATCTGTTTCCTGGAGTTTGTAAAGCTCCAGTTATAAGAAACAAACAGAGTCCCGAACTGCAATGGTCAGGTTTTATTCAGAGAACGTTCTGAATTCACAATGGCAACACAGTCTTCTATATGTACATACAATTTAACTCCACCCCGCTTTAGGCGGGCTGTGTTTAACATATTTTCCAGCTTATCACTTCTAAACAGTTTTCAAACCGTTTCTAACCGTTTCTCCCCCTCCCTGGGTGGAGAACCTTTTCCTGTTATTGGTTTCACAGTTATAAATCGTCTGTCAACAGTTCTCCTTTTTCTCTGTTATCTCAACTCCATCCTGCTTAGGTTGCAAAATAGTAACACGATGTCTTAGTCTTTTAAAAAGTTATAGTCCTACACATTATAGATTTGTCTTATTCCTCTAACACCTATTACATACATTTTCATTGTGAAATATTCTTAGTCATTACTTAAACATACAAATTCCCATATCAGAATGTTACTATCATTCCTAGCACTCTTGGGTCATAACGATAGATGTTTCAGTAACATTTAGAATGGAAGGGAGCTCACATAATTTATAAAATATGCCACTTATAAATCATCTCTCCTATTTTTCACCCCAGGGCACAGAAAAGACAGATGCAAATGGATGCTGCAAGACCTGTAAGTAACACGTCCAGCAAAGCGTTTCTAATAACCACCTATCTACTGGTTAATAATAGCACGCTATGTCACCTAAATAAGACCAACAGGAAACATTATGTGACTACATACTGGCCAAAAATGTATATGTTGGCTGTTCCTGCTTCATCTGTTGCATACCAAACAATAGCCTAACTCTTGATGCATCTTCCCTGACCAGGCACAGAACGCAGCAATGTCTGTGAGATGAAGTTCACCACCACTAGCATTGTCATCAGTGGCTGTGCGACCGCTGAGCCTGTGGAGATAAATTCCTGCTCAGGAAACTGTGGAACCTCTTCCATGTAAGTACTACAGATGCTGAATGCAGCACTAGTCAATGTCATGCAGGCCCCAGTCAGTGATCACCTATTCACTGCCCTTTATGAACTAGGGGCCTATTTGACTTATGTATTGTTCCTGTGCTCATCTTGTCAAGACAACCCAAGGGATTCAAGCCCTCTTTTCAACTTCTCTTGTGTTTATGTGAATGTGCAGGTACTCAGCAGAGGCGAACACCATGATGCACTACTGCTCCTGCTGCCAAGAGGCGACCACTAGCCAGAAAGAGGTGGAGCTGATCTGCCCTGATGGGTCAAAGGTCAAGCACTCCTATATCCACGTTGAGTCATGCGGATGTCATGTCACAGACTGTGATGCAGGCCCGACCGCCACCCCAGGGACGACGAGACAGCGCAGGAGGCGCTAAACGTCTAGG
The DNA here is from genome assembly GCA_030435695.1 of Brachymystax lenok tsinlingensis. Classification (NCBI taxonomy): domain Eukaryota; kingdom Metazoa; phylum Chordata; class Actinopteri; order Salmoniformes; family Salmonidae; genus Brachymystax; species Brachymystax lenok. The sequence goes on along the minus strand of CM059819.1, from coordinate 35,134,506 downwards.
GAGACAACATCCACACTGATATAGGAATTATCCTCATGACAAGGAATGTTTTAGTCCAAATTTGTTTTCTTGTTACGTTTTATTTACGTCTGTCATGCCAGTGTGTTTCTACAATCGGCAGCACTTAGTGTTATGTTCTTATACCTTCATTGTGGAATTAATGTATTTTCTCAGATAAATGTAGTGGAGAATCTCTTTTCTCATTTGTAGTGCTTAATAAACAACAGCAACTTCAACATGTGCTTCTGCATGTTCCTTTTGCTCTTTGAGCAATTCTCAAATGGGTCTGGAGAAATGTAACCACTTTCAAATTCACAAACAGAGCTATGGATGTAAGGACCAACCATATATGAGATCAAAATCACTTTTTTGCCCACTATATGCACATTTTAAAGGCAATGCTCCAGCAATCGCAGAGACCACATTAACGGTAAATGCAGCATATGTCGGCTTAATCGAAAATTACCTTGATATATCAATTGCTCAGTAACACAGATCTTCCACAGTATGGCTTGAATCTAGGCCTTAATCATGTTGAGTCTATACAGTGTTTATTTACAATCACATAATTTACAAACAAAGAAGTAAAACAAGCTTACAGTTAAAGTCGGAAGTTTACATACACCTTAGCCAACTACATTTAAACTCAGTTTTTCACAATTCCTGACATTTAATCCTAGTAAAAATTCCCTGTCTTAGGTCAGTTAGGATCACCACTTTATTTTAAGAATGTGAAATGTCAGAATAATAGTAGAGAGGATGATTTATTTAAGCTTTTATTTCTTTCATCACATTCCCAGTGGGTCAGAAGTTTACATACACTCAATAGTATTTGGTAGCATTGCCTTTAAATTGTTTAACTTGGGTCAAACGTTTCGGGTAGCCTTCCACAAGATTTCCACAATAAGTTGGGTGAATTTTGGCCCATTCCTCCTGACAGAGCTGGTAACTGAGTCAGGTTTGTAGGCCTCCTTGCTCACACACGCTTTTTCAGTTCTGCCCACACATTTTTTACGGGATTGAGGTCAGGGCTTTGTGATCACCACTCCAATACCTTGACTTTGTTGTCTATAAAAGCCATTTTTCCACAACTTTGGAAGTATGCTTGGGGTCATTGTCCATTTAGAAGACCCATTTGCAACCAAGTTTTAACTTCCTGACTGATGTCTTGAGATGTTGCTTCAATACATCCACATAATGTTCCTGCCTCATGATGCCATCTATTTTGTGAAGTGCACCAGTCCCTCCTGCAGCAAAGCACCCCCACAACATGATTCTGGGATGGTGTTCTTCGGCTTGCAAGCCTCCCCCTTTTTCCCCCTAACATAACGATGGTCATTATGGCCAAACAGCTCTATTTTTGTTTCATCAGCCTAGAGGACATTTCTCCAAAAAGTATGATCTTTGTCCCCATGTGCAGTTGCAAACCGTAGTCTGACTTTATAATGGCGGTTTTGGAGCAGTGGCTTCTTCCTTGCTGAGCGGCCTTTCAGGTTATGTCGATATGAGACTCGTTTTACTGTGGATATAGATACTTTTGTACCTGTTTCCTCCAGCATCTTCACAAGGTAATTTGCTGTTGTTCTGAGATTGATTTGCCCTTTTTGCACCAAAGTACGTTCATCTCTAGGAGACCGAACGTGTCTCCTTCCTGAGCGGTATGACGGCTGCGTGGTCCAATGGTGTTTATACTTGCGTACTATTGTTTGTGCAGATGAACGTGGTACCTTCAGGCTTTTGGAAATTTCTCCCAAGGATGAACCAGACTTGTGGAGGTCTAACATTTTCCTCTGAGGTCTTGGCTGATTTCTTTTGATTTTCCCATGATGTTAAGCAAAGAGGCACTGAGTTTGAAGGTAGGCCTTGAAATACATCCACAGGTACACCTCCAAATGACTCGAATTATGTCAATTAGCCTATCAGAAGCTTCTAACACCATGACATAATTTTCTGTAATTTTCCAAGCTGTTTAAAGGCACAGTCAATTTAGTGTATGTAAACTTCTGACCCAATGGAATTGTGATACAGTGAATTATAAGTGAAGTAATCTGTCTGAAAACAATAGTTGGAAAAATTACTTGTGTCATGCACAAAGTAGATGTCCTAACCGACTTGCCAAAACTATTGTTTGTTTACAATAAATTTGTGGAGTGGTTGAAAAACGAGTTTTAATGACTCCAACTTAAGTGTATGTAAACTTCCGACTTCAACAGTATGTACAGTCCTTTTCAGTGGGGTACCAAATTAGTTGAACAGGAGAAGAGGATGTGGTTGTTTGTGGAGGGAGAGCAGTGTGAGTGGTGGGAACAGCTGAAGTGATGCTGATTGGTTCCTCTGGCTCATCACTTCTTGACTAAAATAAAGATAGATTTAGAAATGTATTGCCATTGCCGTAGTTCAACAGCTGAAAAGCCTTCATTAACATATTCCCAGAGATAGCAAGACATTCAGTATTCACTGAACGAAGTAGCCTACCCATCCCCATTTACAATTTCTTCCATCAATGAAATAAATGATACTAGCACATACATACATACATGCATAGCACACATTATTGTAGAACAGGCTACTCCTGTATCCACACTATATTAGGATACCGTTATGATTTCATGGTCTTGTCAGGCATGATTTTAGGTATTCGATCGAAGTTGTATGTTATACCTCGTTTCCCTTCTTCAGTGAAAAGTAGTTATGCATCCCCCATTCAATTCAGTTCGAGTGTGAATGTGTAGGCCTAGTGACAGTGGAAAAATATACCCATAGCTCCAGCACACAATGGCATGTAGGGGTAGTGTATTACAATGTAAAATATGTATGTATCCTATAGAAAAATGGCATGTAGGGATAGTGTATTACAATGTAAAATGTGTATGTATCCTATAGCACCACGTGTATATTTTCATTTACAATTGAATTCATCCATTAAATAAATAATACTAGCACATCAAATTACATTATTATTGTACACTAGCCTACTCCCCTATCGACACAGTAAATAATATTGCCTATGTGCTTTTGACAATATGTTATCAACTCGTTTTCAACAAAAAGTAATTATTTTCAAATAAATCAAATTTGTCTTGTCAACACAGTAGGCCTAAATATTTCCTAATAATGTCACAACTTAAATGTAGGCTACTTACTCTTCAATTGGATCAAGGACATATTGGTAATTCTTTTCATGGTCTCTAAGGAAACTATCTGGGGTAGACACACTCGAAAATCATGACTGCCGCTTGTAAAAAAACAAACAAATAAACGTCTGTGTCGCTGCCGAGCTCTCAAATACCGTGCCCGTCTCTCACTCTATGAACGGTCACTGCTATCCAGATTCCTTGGGACGTCCCTACCATAAACCCTAAGCTATAACCCTTACCTAACACTAAACTCAACCCTTACCTTAACCATTTTACACTTCTACTTGATTGAGGAAGGGACATCCCAAGAATCCCAAATAGCATGGACCCTCTGGAAAAGCCTATTAACTCCTCTATTCAACTGAAAACCATGGACACAACTCTTATTGGTTGTCTGAAGTAGGCTAGTTACTGGGAACTGTTAACAACACAGTCTGTGATTGGCTAACAACATTTAGATCTGTATACAGCGAGACAAGTTAACATACCATCCCATGAGGTGTTGAGGGAAAGACAGATTACCTATAGATTGGACGCAATCTTTTCTAGGCCATTAGCGATAACCGGAAATACACAAGCCGTGGGCTACACTATAGCTCAAGGTGGCTACATCGGAATGTTGGCTTGCACAGGAAAAACGGTACGTTTCTAACATTTACGGTTGAGATTTAATTAATATAAATATAAACTATGCACTTTATGACTTTCAATAACACACAGGTGTCACGCAGACATTAGTAAGGCGTTGGTATGATGACATGTTAGTTACACATTCAATGGTAGGCGACAGCCACACGGTTATAATGTTGCCTAGGTTTGTTAACATGCAGGCATCATGCAGACGTTAGTAAGGCGTTGGTATCGTCATGTCAGTCAGATGTTCAATGGTAGGTGATGGGGTACTGTTGCCTAGGCTGAATTTTGGCCTTTATCACCCCTCACAGGTACTCGCTAAGCAAGCAGCTGACTGCCCTCCTGAAGCATCTTACCAGTCGGTACCACGCAAAAACGATCTATTCTCTGGTGCGAGTCGGGACACTTTAGGCTGAGGAGTAAGTTTCACAAAGTTGATATCATCATTTTATTCCTCCTCGTATAATGTTGTGGGTAACAGTACAACGCATCAGATTAGGGGAGACCGGGCTGGTCTAAATTGCTAGTTGGGGTGGGGGTAATCCAATGAGTTGGTTCTGAGCCTTTTGGATCCGACTCTGATGGTTGTTGGTTGTATTTAAATTGAGCATTCCCGTCACCTCATAGTCATAACACAGCACATAATACTCTGTGTGTATACTCTCCATCTACGTTATAGTCTCTCTGTGGATACATCATCACTCTCTATCAACAGTTAAGAGCAACCTGGAGATCATCTAGACTAGCCCTATTATCACTCACATGGAGAGAAAGAGAGAGAGGGTAAGAGAGAGGATGAATGAGAAAGTGGTGCCTGTGCCATAAGACCGCCTCCTTCACTTAATATTCTTTATTCCGTTAATGGACCCTGCTTCAGTAATTGATGGCCAGTTTGTGGGTGGATGTTGACTTTGTCGTAACCCGGCACAGGGGAAGGATGGATATATAAATATACAGAGTTTCTTATGCTGGTGTAATCACACTTAATCATATTAAAAGCTCCAATCTACATGAACATTTGATTTCTCGCTGTGGGTACACATTAGCTTTTATTGGTATTCAGCTGAAGGTGTGCTCTGAGCTACATGTGGAACTACACTTCCACTTATAACCAGTAGGTGGAGCTATACGTCAATAGAAATCCAGAGGTTTGCACTGTTTTTATCTGTTCAAGTGAAGTTCCTTTTCCACTGGGAGTTGAGTAGAACCAGTGAAGCAAAAGTGTGTGTGTGTGTGTGTGTGTGTGTTTGAGTGTGTACTCTGCTTTAGAACAAGTGTGTGCATGCAGTGCAGCAGGGATTCTCTTCAAGTGTACAGAACAGGTAAACAAATCAATCCTGGACAGGAAGCGTGTGTGATTGTCCCCTACTGTACCTCCTCCAATCTCTCTGTAGTCTCTGTAATCTGCACAGTTCCACAGTAAGGTCCCTCCATCAGTGTTATGCACATATTTAGGCTTATACAGCTCTCTGATTAACTCTGTGAGATTATGGTATATCTGTTATATTGAAGTGAAACAAGGCCATGTGCTTATGCCTTTATACTGTGAGGGAATGATTATGTTGACATCTGCAGAGCTACCCCTCACCTTTCACCGACATGCCCAACAACATACACACACACACACACACACACTCGTGTTCAACCAGGGGGTAATTGACTGTCTGTGCTCAGCTGAAGAGATCTGCTGGCCCCTCCAAGGTGTCTCTCATCAGTCTGGGTAAATACAGGGGGAGGAGATTGAGAGAGGGAAGAGAGAGCACTGGGGGGTAAAAGGCAAGGGATGGATGGATGGATGGAAAGATGTGAGTGTAGTCAAAGAACCATAAGGAGGAGGTCAATGAAGGAAAGCCCACTCACTGCATCCCAATCTCTCCCTCACTTTCTCTCTCTCTACCCATCTGAAAGTCATTGAATAACAGAATTACTAGACCTAGAAATCATTCCTTTGCTCACAAGCCATTGTCGTCATAATAACATCTACCAGGGTAAACTATAAGAGACTGAATGTATTCAGCACTTGAAGAAGGGTGGAAAAGGTCACAGCAGAAGAAACGGAGGAAGAGAAACACAGAGAAGAGTGGGATAGGGAGAGGGACGCACACACACACACTGCTCACACACACAGAGAGCCAAGTGTTGCCCTGCCCTCGCTATTCTTACTCCAGTTCATCTAGAATCAGACTGGGGAAAATCATAGCGAGAGAGAAAGAAAGAATAAGTTTGCCTTTTTACTGTATTTTAAAGATCAGAAAAGAGGATATTACCTTCTGAATCAAATCTTTTGGGCTGGAGATTGTGAGTGTTTTCTAAAGGCAGAGTGGAGTGAAGCGAGAGATGAGTGATTTAGACCAGCAAGCCCATAAATGAGTGAAATATGGTCTCAAGAAGGAAGCCACAAATTCTAACCCAACAAAAAAAGTTGAATGATCGTGAAAACACAGGGACGGTTGTGATTCACTGCTGTGCGTCCGCTCGCTCAGGCGAGCGGACGCACACACATACGCACACACACACACAAACACAGTCCCTCCCCCTAAATGTCAGTCCAAATAAACGTATCTTAAAATCCAAAGTGTTTTCTGAGTAATGAGGTGTGTCAACCAACCTGATACTATACAACCGCCCCAAAAACAGACTAAACAATGAGCCATACTGTCTGTGGGCTGACAGCCTCCTTTCTCTGCCATGGCATAGTGTCCAACATGACTGTCAATGTTCTTAGTGTAGCAGGTATTCAAAGTCAGGCACAGGACAACAGAGATGAGTAGACACGTAACTTTACTCCAAAATAGCAACAAATAAATCACGCACACAAACAAGGGGAAATAGACGGTTAAATAATGAACAAGTAATTGGGGGATTGAAACCAGGTGTGAAAAAAACAAAGACAAAACAAATGGAAAATGAAAAATTGGATCGGCAATGGCTAGTAGACCGGTGACGTCGACCGCCGAACGCCGCCCGAACAAGGAGAGGGAGCTACTTCGGCGGAAGTCGTGACAATGACAGCTCCCATGTTGGAGGTTTAAGACACAGTACCAGTCAAAAGTTTGCACACAGCTACTCATTCAAGGGTTTTTCTTTATTTGTACTATTTTCTACATTGTAGAATAATAGTGACGACATCAAAACTATTCAATAACACATACGGAATCATGTAGTAACCACAGTAGTGTTAAAAATAAATCTAAATATATTTTCTTTTTGAGATTTTTCAAAGTAGCCACCCTTTGCCTTGATGACAGCTTTGCACACTCTTGGCATTCTCTCAACCAGCTTCATAAGGTAGTCACCTGGAATGCATTTCAATTAACAGGTGTGCCTTGTTAAAAGTGAATTTGTTTAATTTCTTTCCTTCTTAATGCATTTGAGACAATCAGTTGTGTTATGACAAGGTAAGGGTGGTATACAGAAGATTGCCCTATTTGGAAAAGACCAGGTCCATATAGTGGCAAGAACAGCTCAAATAAGCACAGAGAAACGACAGTCCATCATTACTTTAAGACATGAAGTTCAGTCAATCAGGAACATTTCAAGAACTGCAGTCACAAACACCATCAAGCACTATGATGAAACTGGCTCTCATGATGACCACCACAGGAAAGGAAGACCCAGAGTTACCTCTGCTGCAGATGATAAGTTCATTAAAGTCACCACCCTCAGAAATTGCATCCCAAATAAATGCTTCACAGAGTTCAAGTAACAGACAGATCTCAACATCAACTGTTCAGATGAGACAGTGTGAATCAGGCCTTTATGGTTGACTTGCTGCAAAGAAACCACTACTGAAGGACACCAATAAGAAGAAAATACTTTCTTGGGCCAAGAAACATGAGCAATTGACATTTATAATGGTGGAAATCTGTCCTTTGGTCTGATAAATCCAAATTTGAGATTTTTGGTTCCAACCGCCGTGAGATGCAGAGTAGGTGAACTGATGATCTCTGCATGTGTGGTTCCCATGGTGAATCATGGAGGAGGAGGTGTGATGGTGTGGGGGTGCTTTGCTGGTGACACTGTCAGTGATGTATTTAGAATTCAAGGCACACTTAACCAGCATTAGTACCACAGCATTCTGCAGCAATACGCCATCCCATCTAGTTTGCTCTTAGTGGGACTATAATTCGTTTTTTAACAGGACAATGACCCAAAACACACCTCCAAGCTGTGTAAGGGCTATTGACCAAGAAGGAGACTGATGGAGGGCTGCATCAGGTAACCTGGCCTCCACAATCACCCGACCTCAACCCAATTGATATGGTATGGGATGAGTTGGACCGCAGAGTGAAGGAAAAGCAGCCAACAAGTGCTCAGCATATGTGGGAACTCCTTCAAGACTGTTAGAAAAACATTCCAGGTGAAGCTGGTTGAGAGAATGCCAAGAGTGTGTGACGCTGTCAACAAGGCAAAGGGTGACTACTTTGAAGAATCTTAAATCGATTTTTTTTTTTAAACATATTTTGATTTTTTTTGTTTCCATATGTGTTATTTCATAGTTTTGATGTCTTCATTACTATTCTACAATGTAGAAAATAGTAGAAATAAAGAAAAACCCTTGATGTAGGTGTGTCCAAACTTTTGACTGGTACTGTATCAAAGAACACCCAGTACTACAACTTATTGTAATGTAACACTTTTCTATGCCAAACCTCTGATCTGTGTGCTGTGTCTGTCTATTGCCCTCTTTCATAGAAGATCAGCCATCTGTGGGGATAGTGAAGTCAGAGCACAGCAGCAATCAATCCCTCTCATCCTGGCTCCTGCCTCTGGTGTTCTCCTCTTTTTCTCTCTCTATCGTTCCTCCCCTCTGACCTTCCTCTGCTCTCTCTGGCTCTTATTGAGTCTGTCTTGCCTCTTCTGCTCTGCTGGATCTGTAGAGCATCAAACCCTGGCTAGAGTAGTGGAGAGAGAAAGAGAGAGCGAGCGAAACAGAGCGTGAGATAATGCAGGGAAAGAGATATAGAGATAGAGCAGATAGAGGATAATAGTAGTGAGGGAAGCTGGCAAATCTAATCAGCCCCCCTATCAGGATTAATTTCCTCCACATCTGGCTTTTGGGAATTAATGGGTGTTAAGTTCTCCGCTCTGTATTCCCTCTCCCACGCTGACTGATGCTCTTCCTTTTTTTCTCCTTCATTCTCCATCCCTCTCTTTCCCTCTCTTTCTCTTCCTCTCTCTCCCCACTTTCATTCCCTCTCTCCCTCTCATTCACTATCTCTCTGGATTTATTGATCCTGAGTGGTGCAGCAGATCATTATCGCAGTGCTAGAGGCATCACTACAGACCCGTGTTCGATCCCGGGCTGTATCACAACTGGCCCATAGGGGGGCGCAGAATTGGCCCAGTGTTAGGGGAGGGTTTGGCCAGGGTAGGCCGTTATTGTAAAAAACAATTTGTTCTTAACCGACTTGCCTAGTTAAACGAAGGTTACATAAAAATAAAATAAAAGTTGCCCTGGGGGCTGAGAATGCACCCTTGTGGGGCCCCAGTGTTGAGGATCAGCGGGGTGGAGATGTTGTTTCCTACCCTTACCACCTGGGGGCGGCCCGTCAGAAAGTCCGGAACCCAGTTGCACAGGGCAGGGTCGAGACCCAGGATCTCGAGCTTACTGATGAGTTTGGAGGGTACTATGGTGTTAAATACTGAGCTGTAATCTATGAACAGTATTCTTACACAGGTATTCCTCTTGTCCAAATGGGTTAGGGCAGTGTGCAGTGTGATTGCGATTGCGTTGTCTGTGGATCTATTGGGGCGGTAAGCAAATTGGAGTGGGTCTAGGGTGTCAGGTAGGGTGGAGGTTATATGATCCTTGACTAGTCTCTCAAAGCACTTCATGATGACGGAAGTGAGTGCTACGGGCGATAGTCGTTTAGCTCAGTTACCTTAGCTTTCTTTGGAATACGAACAATGGTGGCCCTCTTGAAGCATGTGGAAACAGTAGACTGGGATAGGGATTGATTGAATATGTCCGTGAACACACCAGCCAGCTGGCCTGCGCATGCTCTGAGGACGTGGCTAGGGATGCCGTCTGGCCCGGCAGCCTTGCGAGGGTTAACACTTTTAAACGTTTTACTCACGTTGGCTGCGGTGAAGGAGAGCCCGCAGGATTTGGTAGCGGGCCGTGTCAGTGGCAGTGTATTGTCCTCAAAGCGAGCAAAGAGGTTGTTTAGTTTGTCTGGGAGCAAGACGTTTTGCACGAATGCTGCCATCAATCCACGGTTTCTGGTTGGGGAATGTTTTAATAGTCACAGTGGGTACAACATCACCGATGCACTTGCTAATAAACTCGCTCACAGAATCAGCGTATACATCAATGTTGTTGTCTGAGGCTATCCGGAACATATCCAAGTCCACGTGATCGAAGCAATCTTAAAGCGTGGAATCAGATTGGTCGGACCAGTGTTGAACAGACCTGAGCACGGGTTGAATTATTAAACATTCATCAATATACAAGTGTTTCATAGTCATCAAAAGCTCTGCTTCTTGGCAATATCACATTAGCATAAATTCATAAACCATCGCGGTTCACATAAAACACATTTCACAGCGAAAACAAATCCCTTACCTTTTGAAGAACTTCTGCTGAGGGCTTCCCAAGTGTTCAACGAAGACATCCAATGGTTCTTTTGTTAGAAAAAGTCATTTATTATATCCATAAATCTCCATTTGGTTGGTGCGTTATGTTCAAAAAATCCAACGTTGAATCGCCAAATGAAACGTGAAGAGAACGCGTTCAAATATACCTATAAACGTTTCCTAAACAAATCAAATACCAGTTAAAATGCATCCTTAGCTATCCTTTTATGAATATTAGCGATAATATTTCACTCAGATGGTCACCTATACCTTATATAAGAAAAATAAAGTGGGGCGCTCCAGTCAGACTCGCGCCCGAGAAAATGTGTTGACATTTCAGGTCCCCATGCCATTTCCTGTACCTATTCGTTGTGTTTACTCCAATCTCTCTGAGTCTTTGTATATAGACTGCTGACATCTAGTGGAAGCCATAGGTACTGCAGTCTCAGTCCTGGTAACAAATGGATTCAATAGGGAATGTGTCTAACAGAGCCAAAGGTCACCAGAAACTGATTTCCGGATGTTTTTTTCTCTGGCTTTTGCCTGCTAAATGAGTTATGTTATACTCACAGACATTAACACTTTTAGAAACTTCAGAGTGCTTCCTATCCAATAGTACTAATTATTTGCATATCCTATTTTCTGAGCCTGAGTGGCAGGCATTTTGCTTTGGGCACGCCAGACTCTCCAAAACCGTCACCTCACCTGCCGCTCCCTAAGAAGTTAATCTAACTGCAGTGTCCAATTTACAGTATCTATTAGAGAAAAATAATACCATGCTATGGTTTGAGGATAGTGCACATCAACAAAACACTTTTATCGAGGCAACTTGTTTGATACATTCACCTCTGAAGGTAGATAATGTACTTACATTCAGTAATCTTGCTCTGATTTGTCATCCTGAGGGTCCCAGTGATAAAATGTAGTGTAGTTTAGTTTGAAAAAATACATTTTTATATTCATATCTAGGAACTGGGTTCTACAGTTTGGCCACACTGCTGTCTCTGGCTCCAGACTCACCCCGCCCGGCCATTTAGATATCTGAAGGTTAGTGTATTTTCTGTAGGGAAGCTAATGATCCATCATGTATGACATTCCTGGGAGTGTGTAAACCTACATTTCTTACTATCATAGAATTTTCATATGTAATTCGGCATATTTGGGCAAACTCCTGGCCGACTTGATACAAAATATTGTGTAGTTGAATTATTCAATGGATTGGTCTGAAACTTTGCACACACACCTAAATTGCACCTAGGATCATATCTCAATGTATGGCCCTTCTTGCATTTCAACGATGATAAGAAAAATAAATATAAAACCCATGTTTTTTTGTTTGTATTATCTTTTACCAGATCTAATGTGTTATATTCTCCTACATTAATTTCACATTTCCACAAACTTCAAAGTGTTTCCTTCCAAATAGTATCAAGAAAATGCATATCCTTGCTTCAGTTTGTGAGCAACAGGCAGTTAGATTTGATGGGGTTGAGGTCAGGGCTCTGTGCAGGCCAGTCAAGTTCTTCCACATCGATCACAACAAACTATTTCTGTATGGACCTTGCTTTGTGCACTGGGGTATTGTTATGCTGAAACAAACTGTTGCCACAAAGTTGGAAGCACAGAATCATCTAGAATGTCATTGTATGTGGTAGCATTAAGATTTCCCTTCATTGGAGCTAAGGGACCTAGCCCAAACCATGAAAAACATGCCCCAGACCCTTATTTCTCCTCCACCAAACTTTACCGTGGGCACTATGCATTTGGGCAGGTAGCATTCTCCTGGCATCCGCCAAACCCATATTCGTCCGTCAGACTGCCAGATGGTGAAGTGTGTTTCATCACTACAGAGAACGCATTTCCACTGCTCCAGAGCCCAATGGCGGTGAGCTCTACACCACTCCAGCCAACGCTTGGCATAGTGTATGGTGATCTTAGGCTTGTGTGCTGCTGCTTGGCCATGGAAACACATTTCATGAAGCTCCCGATGAACAGTTATTGTGCTGACGTTGCTTCTGGATGCAGTTTGGGACTAGGTAGTGAGTTTTGCAACCGAGGAAAGACTTCAGCACTCGGCAGTCCCGTTCTCTGAGCTTGTGTGGCCTACCACTTTGCGGCTGAGCCGCTGATGCTCCTAGACGTTTCCACTTCACAATAACAGCACTTACAGTTGACCGGGGCAGCTCTAGCAGTGCAGACATTTAATGAACTGACTTTTGGAAAGGTGGCATCCTATGACAATGCCGTGTTGAAAGTCACCGAGCTCTTCAGTACGGGCCATTCTACTGCCAATGTTTGTCTGTGGAGATTGCATGGTATTTTGCTCAATTTCATACACCTATCAGCAATGGGTGTGGCTGAAATAGCCTAATCCACTAATTTGAAGGGGTGTCCACATAATTTTGGTGATGTAGTGTATACTGTATATGTAGATAGTTTAGTGCCTAAAATAAGGGGATAAATACATGTAAAAAAAATGTTTAAATAGTTTATTTCTTATGTATCTCAGGTATAGGACAGACATTTTAGAACAAACTTCCTTTGGATTTTTTGGCGATCTGTTGTTTCATGTTTCATCCCATAATTTATGTATAGATTTTTTTTCGTACCTTAAGGTGGTCTTAAAATTCAAAGTCAAATAGCTAAACGATTCTTAAAACAATTCCATATGACAGGGCTTGGACTCTAGAGGGTTAATTAGTTCACAATCAATAAGCTAATTATAAGCCTGAGTTACTTATGGATTTGTTTAGATCAAATGTAAATAATATGAATGTAAATACATTTTGTCGGAAACTATACCAATGTAATCTAATACCTAACAGTGCCTCAGCAGGTTCCAGACAGAGAAACATTGGGACGAATCCTTAGAAATGATAGAAACGTGAGTAGGTCACTGGAAACTGGCAGTGTCTAAAGGTATTATTTACTGCAAATAACACAAAAGCATTGCTACATTGGTTCTTTAATGAATAGTTTTGAGTCTATACAGCAGTGCATTCAGGTAGATTGTGGTATAGTACAATAAATTATGTCACCTCAAAGGGAACACTGATTATGCTTTTGGGTTCGGTGTAAAGCATTGTAACCCAGGCACTAATGGTTTTCTCTCCTCACTGAAGGAATGACGGGAATTTATGAATGTGTGATAGAAACCACATAGAAACTGACAATTGTGCACTTGACTTCACGATTGAATTTGAATTAACGGAATGATGAGGATGAAAAAGAGGGTGATTGAATTTAGAACAATAGCGGAAGAATTGATCTTCCTCTGTCCCGTGTGCACACCTGGAAAAAGACACCACTTTTTTTCTTCTACTTTGTCAGAAGAAGCTGTATCTGAACTGTGGTCTCTTACTTGCTCTTGTTACACTGTAATGTTTTAATTCTGTAACGTCCAGGCCTGAGTGTTCAGGCTGGAGTGTTTAGCTTTGTTTTGGTGTAGGGTTTCTTTTGTTCTATTGTGTGTATTTCTATGTTGGAGTAATGGTTCTCAATTAGAGGCAGCTGAGTCTCGTTACCTCTAATTGGGAACCATATATATGTTTGGGGTTTTGCACTTAGGTTGGTGGGTTATTGATTGTATGGATGATCGTAGTTATTGTATTCATGCCATTGTGTTTAGGTTCATGCCATTGTGTTTAGGTTCATGCCATTGTGTTTAGGTTCATGCCATTGTGTTTAGGTTCATGCCATTGTGTTTAGGTTCATGTCCCAGTGTCTAGTTTAGGATTTAGCGTTTGTTTCGGTCATGCCATAGGGTTTGGGTTTAGGTTTATGCCACAGTTTTCGTTCATAGCTTAGTTAGTTTCTTTAGTTCGTTTCCACGTCATGTTCATTGTTTTGTTCACTCAAGTCACGTTCGCTAAATAAATATGTATTCTGGATACTTCGCTGCGCATTGGTCTGTCCCAAGAGATAATCGTGACAAATTCTAAGAGAAATTAAGATGTTCTCTTATATTCCATTATATTCTTAAAATATATGGGTTGACTGAATATACGCAAGTGATGTCTGCTAAATTAACAAGTAGCCTCGGCTACTGAGCACAGATAAATAGAAAAGGTTTCACATATTTACAAGACCTGAGCTATTTAATTGTGTCACGCCCTGGACATAGAGATCACTCTGGGTTCTCTAAGGTGTGTTAGGTCAGGGCGCGACTAGTGGTTTCTAATGTTTTGTGTGGTTCCCAATTAGAGGCAGCTCTAGTTCGTTGCCTCTAATTGGGAATCCTATTTAGTTTGTTCTCTCCCCACCTGTGTTTGTGGGTTATTGTTTCTGTTAGCGCATGTGTTTTACTGATGTTATGGTCTGTTTATGCTTTACTGTTTTGTAGTTGGTTCCATTTTGTATTAAAACATGTGGAACGCTATGCCCACTGCGCCTTGGTCCAGTTCATTTGAAGGAGATCGGGACAAATTGATTTGATTTATTTCTTACATTTACATGTGGAATGTCACCAATTATACAACGGGTGGGTTGAAATCACATTCCAGCCGGTGTCTATTCCACAAGTTACCACCGGCTAAATCTATGATATTAAAATGCCTATTTACTCTGTTCCATCTGACTGCACAATCCACTGTTTCATCAGCCCAGCCAGGGAAGTTATGAACTTGATCGCCACTATAAAAAGTTTAGACATTGTCTAACATTTCTTTTAGACAAACATTTTGTTTTCAACAGATGAGATTTGTATAAACATTGCTGTACGTCTCGCCAACATTTGCAACATTGTTTCAATATTCAAATTCGATCTCCAGCTGTCCCATAGTAATGAACGTGTAGGGGTCGGGAGTCGGGACGAGACAGGCAGCGTTTCTTAGCCAGTCGAAATCATGAATCAGCTGGCATCATTGTTATGTATATAGCAACCCTAGATTTGTGTCGGCACTATATCTTGTGGAAGGATGAAATAGTATGAATAAATGCATCAAAATAACGTTTTTAATTAAATATGTCAATCATTATTTGAATATGTTGGTAACCCGTTGTATACAAGTTATAATGCCCTTGAAGATGGTGTTTAGAGGATATATTGGCATGGTTGCCCAACACCCGTGCCAATATATCCTCCAAACACTAGGATCAAGGGTATTATCACTTAAATAGGTAACAACAATAGAAAGAAGCATCTGGTGGCATGGACGGAGAGGCAGGTGGAGAACGGAGTGAATGTGAACTGTAAGTACGCTAAAAAGCTGTGGGATAGGTGTAAATGGTTTGGCAGCCTTTCCAATAAATTGGAATACAAAAGAATCCACCCACCCTTGATTGGCTAGTAGTAGGACAATAGACTCTTGCCGAGTTCAGGGACTTGAAATGCATTAATGGATGTTTTAGGTAGGCTATACTGTATATAGGCTACTGTGAAATGCATGCTCTTAGGCCTACAGATCAATGGTGGTTATACAAGGCTACTTGCCTACTAATGATGTACAGTGCCTTCAAATCAAATCAAAGTTTATTTGTCACGTGCGTCGAATACAACAGGTGTAGATAGTGAAATGCATACTTACAGGCTCTAACCAATAGTGCAAAAACAAGGTATTAGGTGAACAATAGGTAAGTAAAGAAAGAAAAACAACAGTAAAAAAAGACAGGCTATATACAGTAGCGAGGCTATAAAAGTAGTGAGGCTATAAAAGTAGCGAGGCTACATACAGTCACCGGTTAGTCAGGATGATTGAGGTAGTATATATACATGTAGTTATGGTTAAAGTGACTATGCATATATGATGAACAGAGAGTAGCAGTAGCGTAAAAAAGGGGTTGGTGGGTGGTGGGTGGCGGGACACAATGCAGATAGATAGCCCGGTTAGCCAATGTGCGGGAGCACTGGTTGGTTGGTCCAATTGAGGTAGTATGTACATGAATGTATAGTTAAAGTGACTATGCATATCTGATAAACAGAAAGTAGCAGCAGCGGGGGAGGTCCAGGAAGCCATTTGATTACCTGTTCAGGAGTCTTATGGCTTGGGGATAAAAACTGTTGAGAAGCCTTTTTGTCCTAGACTTGGCACTCCGGTACCACTTGCCATGCGGTAGTAGAGAGAACAGTCTTTGACTGGGGTGGCTGGGGTCTTTGACAACTTTTAGGGTCTTCCACTGACACCGCCTGGTGTAGAGGTCCTGGATACCAGGCAGTGATGCAACCAGTCAGGATGCTCTCGATGTTGCAGCTGTAGAACCTTTTGAGGACCTCAGGACCCATGCCAAATCGTTTTAGTCTCCTGAGGTGGAATAGGCTTTGTCGTGCCCTCTTCATGACTGTCTTGGTGTGTTTGGACCATTCTAGCTTGTTGTTGATGTGGACACCAAAGAACTTGAAGCTCTCAACCTGCTCTACTACAGTCCCGTCGATGAGAATGGGGGCGTGCTCGGTCCTCCTTTTCCTGTAGTCCACAATAATCTCCTTAGTCTTGGTTACGTTGAGGGAGAGGTTGTTGTCCTGGCACCACACGGCCAGGTCTCTGACCACCTCCCTATAGGCTGTCTCGTCGTTGTCGGTGATCAGGCCTACCACTGTTGTGTCATCTGCAAACTTAATGATGGTGTTGGAGTCGTGCGTGGCCATGCAGTCGTGGATGAACAGGGAGTACAGGAGGGGACTGAGCACGCACCCCTGGGGAGCTCCAGTGTTGAGGATCAGCGTGGCAGATGTATTGCTACCTACCCTCACCACCTGGGGGCGGCCCGTCAGGAAGTCCAGGATCCAGTTGCAGAGGGAGGTGTTTAGTCCCAGGATCCTTAGCTTAGTGATAAGCTTTGAGGGTACTATGGTGTTGAACGCTGAGCTGCAGTCAATGAATATAATTCTCACATAAGTGTTCCTTTTGTCCAGGTGGGAAAGGGCAGTGTTTGGGCGGTATGCAAATTGGAGGGGGTCTATGGTTTCTGGGATAATGTTGTTGATGTGAGCCATTACCAACCTTTAAAAGCACTTCATGGCTACGGACGTGAGTGCTACGGGTCTGTAGTCGTTTAGGCAGGTTGCCTTTGTGTTCTTGGGCACAGGGACTATGGTGGTCTGCTTGAAGCATGTTGGTATTACAGACTCAATCAGGGACAAGGTGAAAATGTCAGTGAAGACACCTGCCAGTTGGTCAGCACATGCCCGGAGCACACGTCCTGGTAATCCGTCTGGCCCTGCAGCCTTGTGTATGTTGACTTGTTTAAAGGTTCTTACTCACGTCGGCTACGGAGAGCGTGATCACACAGTCATCTGGAACAGCTGATGCTCTCATACATTCCTCAGTGTTGCTTGCCTCGAAGCGAAAACTTCCGGTGCCGACAGAGTTGGCAGCCTCGCTTCACATTCTCAGGAAACTATGCAGTATTTTGTTTTTTTATGTATTACTTCTTACATTGTTACCCCGGGAAATATTACGTTTTATTACATACAACCGGGAGGAACTATTGTATATAAGAGCCACGTCAACTTACCAACATTACAACCAGGAATACGACTTTCCCAAAGCGGATTCTCTGTTTGGTACCCCAACTAGAACAATAGACTGGATCCCAGCCGGCGACTCAAAACAACGGCGGCTCCGGAAAAATGGGGTAAACGCGGCGGTCTTCTGGTCAACGCTACGTAGATGGGCGCATCGTGCACCTCTCCCGAGTATTTTAATCGCCAATGTCCAGTCTCTGGACAACAAGGTGGATGAAAAACGAGCAAGAGTTGCCTTCCAGAGAGACATCGGCGACTGCAACGTTCTTTGCTTCACGGAAACATGGCTCACTCAGGACACGTTATCAGAGTCGGTACAGCCACCTGGTTTCTCCACGCATCGCACCGACAGAAACAAACATCTATCTGGTAAGAAGAAGGGCGGGGATGTGTGTCTTATGATTAACGAGACGTGGTAATCATAACAACATACAGGAACTCAAGTCCTTTTGTTCACCTGACATAGAATTCCTTACAATCAAATGCCGACGGCATTATCTACCAAGAGAATTCTCCTCGATTATAATCACAGCCATGTGTATCCCCCCTCAAGCTGACACATCGACGGCACTGAATGAAATCCATTGGACTCTATGTAAATTGGAAACCACATATCCTGAGGCTGCATTTAGTGTGGCTGGGGATTTTAATAAGGCTAATTTGAAAACGAGGCTCCCGAAATGTTATCAGCATATCGAATGTGCCACCCGGGCTGGTAAAATCCTGGATCATTGTTATTCTAACTTCCGTGATGCATACAAGGCTATTCTCCGCCCTCCTTTCAGCAAGTCTGACCATGACTCCATTTTGTTGCTCCCAGCCTACAGACAGAAACTAAAACAGGAAACGCCCGTTCTCAGGTCTGTTCAACGCTGGTCCGACCAATCATATTCCACGCTGCAAGATTGCTTCGAGCACGTTGAGTGGGATATGTTCCCGGATAGCATCAGACAACAACATTGATGTATACGCTGATTCGGTGAGCGAGTTTATTAGCAAGTGCATTGGTGATGTTGTACCCATACCAACTATTAAAACCTTCCCCAACCAGAAACCGTGGATTTATGGCAGCATTCACGCAAAACTGCAAGTGCAAACCACTGCTTTTAACCAGGGTAAGGAGACCGGAAACATGACGGAATACAAACAGTGTAGCTATTCCCTTCGCAAGGCAATCAAACAAGCTAAGCTTCAATATAGAGACAAAGTAGAGTCACAATTCAAAGGCTCAGACACGAGAGGAATGTGGCAGAGTCTACAGTCAATCACGGACTACAAAAAGAAAACCAGCCCCGTCGCGGACCACGACGTCCTGCTCCCAGACAAACTAAACAACTTCTTTGCTCGCTTTGAGGACAATACAGTGCCACCGACACGGCCTGCTACCAAAACCTGCGGGCTCTCCTTCACCGCAGCCAACGTGAGTAAAACATTTAAATGTGTTAACCCTCGCAAGGCTGCTGGCCCAGATGGCATCCCTGGCCACGTCCTCAGAGCATGCGCAGACCAGCTGGCTGGTGTGTTTACGGACATATTCAATCAGTGTCTATCCCAGTCTGCTGTTCCCACATGCTTCAAGAGGGCCACCATTGTTCGTGTTCCCAAGAAAGCTAAGGTAACTGAGCTAAACGACTATCGCCCCGTAGCACTCACTTCTGTCATCATGAAGTGCTTTGAGAGACTAGTCAAGGATCATATCACCTCCATCCTGCCAGACACCCTGGACCCACTCCAATTTGCTTACCGTCCCAATAGGTCCACAGACGACGCAATCGCAATCACACTGCCTACTGCCCTAAACCATCTGGACAAGAGGAATACCTATGTAAGAATGCTGTTCATCGACTACAGCTCAGCATTTAACACCATAGCTCGTCATTAAGCTCGAGACCCTAGGTCTCGACCCAGCCCTGTGCAACTGGGTCCTGGACTTCCTGACGGGCCGGCCCCAGGTGGTGAGGGTAGGAAACAACATCTCCACCCCGCTGATCCTCAACACTGGGGCCCCACAAGGGTGCGTTCTCAGCCCTATCCTGTACTCCCTGTTTACCCATGACTGCGTGGCCAAGCACGCATCCAACTCAACCATCAAGTTTGCTGACGACACTACAGTGGTAGGCTTGATTACCAACAACGACGAGACGGCCTACAGGGAAGAGGTGAGGGCCCTCGGAGTGTGGTGTCAGGAAAATAACCTCTCACTCAACGTCAACAAAACAAAGGAGATGATCGTGGACGCTGTATCACATCCGGCCATGATTGGGAGTCCCATAGGGTGGTGCACAATTGGCCCAGCATTGTCTGGGTTTGGCAGGGGTTGGCCATCATTGTGGGGGAAAAAAAACGGGCGGCAGATACCTAGTGGTTAGAGCATTGGACTAGTAACCGAAAGGTTGAGAGATCGAATCCCAGAGCTGACAAAGTATAACATCTGTCATTCTGCCCCTGAACAAGGCAGTTAACCCACTGTTCCTAGGCCATCATTGAAAATAAGAATTTGTTCTTTACTGACTTGCCTAGTTAAATAAAGGTAACAAAATATTATAATAATAAAAAAATATACAGAGAAAAAACTCTCAGGGATTTCACGATGAGGCCAATGGTGACTTTAAAAGAGTTGCAAAGTTTAATAGATGTGATAGGAAAAAACAGGATTGATCAACAACCTTGTAGTCATGACATAATACTAACCTAATTGACAGAGAGAAAAGAGGGTAGCCTGTACAGAATAAAAATATTCCAAAACATGCATCCTGTTTGCAACAAGGCACTAAAGTAATACCGCAGTAATGTTTGCGGTAATGTAATGCTTACCCAGAAAGACTCATAGCTGTAATCGCTGCCAAAGGTGATTCTAACATGTATTGACTCAGGGGGTTGAATACTGTATCTATTCAAGATATATTAGTGCTTTTTTGTAATATTTTCAAAATTCCAAGCATTTCAAACCACAATAAGTTGTTTTCTGTGTTCAACAAAAACTATAATGTCCCATGTTCAATATGACTTGGTTGAAGGAGTCTATCATTTTTTGGTAATGCTGTAACCTGATGTTGTCCCATTTGAGCTTGAGAGAGAAAATCCCAGCATGATGCAAATTCCACATATCAAGGTAGAAAAAGGCTAATTGTAGCATTGAGGCATATCTGATGTTCTATTTACAACATTAGACTGTTGTTCTACCGTACATACGTAAATGCAGCCACATACACTTGAGGCAGAGAGGTTTTGATTCTCATTATCTGAGGTCTCAGCCACATGACCCTTGCCCTGACTTCCAGATTGCTCCAGGGTTGGGGGTGGGATCTGTCTGTCAGTCGGTCTATCTGTCTGTGCATTTGTTACAACCTAGGTACATGTTATACTTTTTAAGCTAATGCTAGACTGTAATTTTAGCAAAGTGGTTGTATTCTAATATTAGCGTGAGAAAGACTAGTAGGTTTTTGGGCTGTTTACCAATGTGTAACTGAGATGGCACCAATGAGTTGCAAATATTTGCAGAAGGGCTGACAACTATTGAGGTATGGACACCCAGCAGGGACTGTGTAACAGATGTATATTTTAAGTGCCTGTGTTTCACCACATAAGGTCTTTCCGTCCAAATTTTCTTTCCCAAAACTGAGTCACTGCTTCCTTAAGCTCCCTGCGGGCAGCCGCTCCACCTGTGTATCTAGAGGTGGGTAGGACTTTTGAACCAGTACCTTGTCATTGGTGATAGAACCCAAAGTATGAACTGATGCTTGAACATTCCACAATTAATCAAACACTTTTTTGAGGTTTCTAAATTCTTTATAGCTACATGTATGTATAGAAAAACTCTTTGAACATTTGAAGGATATTGTTAGAGAGATTAACCAAGCCTTGAAAGGTATTTTTGATTAATTTGCTCAAAACTAATATAGGTAACAGAATTTACATATCAAGTGGGAATGAAAAGCTTCCACTTGTAAAGTTAAGATATGCAAACAGACATTTGCTTGACATATAAACAAAATAACTAAAAACATATTTTTTGTTGTTGTCTGTATCATAACCTCACACCAAATGTAGAGTATACAGTATGTAGTTACCACACTTTGTTTAGCTATGTTTACATATTGTTTTGTCTGCTTGGTTACAATAAAGACGTAGACTAACGCCCAGGTTTGTTTGGCTCTCATTGACACACCATGTACAATGACAATCTCCTCCCAGAAAGAGATCCCCACCCCCTCACATGGAGTTCTAACCACAGACCTATAGGTTCTAACTGTAAAATGAAAAGCTCTGTGTGCAAAATATCAACACGGTGTGGAGAGAGGGACACATTACTGATCAGGGTTTTCACTTAGCAAATGTTGTACTAGGCTGAATTTATACTCCCCTAGACATACTCAGTAGAGGCTTTATGACATCTCCGTGCATTACACAGAAGGCTAAGTACAGAGATTTTGTTGCATGCCGTAAGTTAAAGCTTTAAGTACTGGTGTCTTGCTACGGTGAACGTTTGGTGGAGTATAAACCCAGCCTTAGCTAGACTTCATCCTCACTGGCATGGGCTGTGCATTTTCCCTTTGGACTAAATAGCCCTGTCACAGATATGGATTAAGACATTTCCAAATCAGGAAGGAGGAAGTGATAGTTATTTTTGGTAGGTATTGTTTGACGCATGTATATTTCCTACTTCTAAATGGAGTGGATAAATCATTCACAAACCTTCAGTTCATGGTTTAAAGAAATAAATACATTTCTCTGATGTTGCACCTTTAATTCTTCTGGGATTTTGCATCTTTGGGACCTTGACTAAGTTACCAATGTTGTTTTTGACGAATAAGTCTAAAACAACATATACACAGAGACTTAAGAAACATTGAATCCCATGCAGTTATGTATGTAGTCTCCCCTACATACTTATTTGGACAGTGAAGCTAAAGCGTTTAGCTCTATACTCCAGCATTTTGGATGTGAGATCAAATGTATTATTTGAGGCAACAGTACAGAATGTCCCCATTTATCACCACCATAAGTGCATTTGCCAAAAATCTTATGACACTTCAAATGGGGGGGGACTAGATACCTAAAGTGCTTTCATTTCTAAATGGTTAAACAGATACAGTATGTATGAAAATACCCTCAAATAAAAGGTGACATTCTACTGTCACCTCATATAAAACCTTTGATCTCACATCCAAAGTGCTGGAGTATAGAGCCAAATGAAATATTTTAGCTTCACTGTCCAAATAAATACGAAGGGGAATGTATGTATAGCAGGATTGATTGCAGGATTGATTGAATAGCTAAGTCCCTGTGAGACTGCCAGAGTGATACTCCTTTGCGCTACACTTGAGAAATTGTTTGTCTGATATCACTCATGGCTAATTGTAAGGCCTGCTGACCTCTCAGGGAGGTACCCCATCAAATGATTAGTTTCAAATGATAAATCTATGATCATTCTATCACATCAAGGACATCAAATACAGCTTTATTACTTTTTAAATGGGTGCATATTCATGAGTGCCGGGATCCAGATCCTGTTCTTGAATGTGTAATGCTGACTAATTTTGGCAGTGCAACCATTTTGTGAGTCTATGGAGTGGCAGTGAATTAATTGGGAATGGCACATTTTTCAGGTGATTAATGAACTATGGGATGATTCAATTGCCACACCTTTAACCCTTAGCCTACAATTTCTGCGCCCCCACAGTAATCAAATTAAGATAATAAAGAAATACCCATCAAAATGCGTCTGTTTTTAGTGAAGAGGTTAGGGCGTCAGTGCGGAGTCCAATTTCTCTGGTCTTATATGGCTAGATGGGCTGACATTTCTTCCTATTGGTTAAATAGACTTTTGTATAAAATTTCAAGAGGAATTGAAAGCTGCAGTACAGTACATACAGCAAGACATAAAGCAAGACAGGCTTTATTAAAGGGGAAATTCAGGATATTACAACTTGTTGTTAGATGGTTCCTCATCCTTAAAGTAGTCTGTGGGCCAGGAGAAACTGTTATTCATTCTCTAAACAGCCACTACAAATGTCAGCTAACTTTAGCCACTGCTAGTTATAACTCTATGGAAGTGCATCTTTGGGACCTTGTCTAAGTTACCAATGGTGTTTTTGACGAATAAGTCTAAAACAACATATATACAGAGACTTAAGAAACATTGAATCCCATGCAGTTATGTATGTAGTCTCGCCTACATACTTATTTGGACAGTGAAGCTAAAGCGTTTAGCTCTATACTCCAGCATTTTGGATGTGAGATCAAATGTATTATTTGAGGCAACAGTACAGAATGTCCCCATTTATCACCACCATAAGTGCATTTGTCAAAATACTTATGACACTTCAAATGGGGGGGGGGACTGTTGTTTTTGACGAATAAGTCTCAATGTGGAAGTAATAAAAACAGTGTGTTATTTGCAGAAATAGCAGCAAGTGCTAATACATAGTTGCCTTTCATATTTATAGATACTTGCAGAGATATTGTCCAGAAATGACCTCATTGGGCACATGACATTCATATGGAGCGCATCCCTGTCCAAATTCACATGGAGACCACTGTACAGTATACTAGCAGCAAGTGATAATACATAGTGGTCATTCTAATTTAAAGATACTATAGAAAGAAGTTCAGTTGCTAATAGTTATTAGATACGTATGTACTGTACATGCTGATGAACTACACATTAGTGGCTAATATGTGTACCAAAATATACAATTTTACCATTTATTTACTTTCAAAGATATGACTATATGTTTAAATCACAAGATGATATCAATATCCTTAATAGTCTTGTCAAAGACTATTAATCTTTCTAACCCTTGTTTGAAATTAATGAAAAGCTCTGTGACAGTTGCATTTTCTAATCTCAAGTCAAGTGATGCTTTGCAACAGGAACACAGCTTCAACAATACATTCTATTAATTCACAGTTTTAATGGGTGTATTTTGAAGTCACAAAGGGGTAGTTCTGGGTCGTTCCATTTGATTTCAATTCATTTTTGACCGCACCCCTTTTGATTTGAAAAAAACTTTCTATACTTATTTGCTGTGGTAGAAGCTGTCAGAAACATTTAGGAGATAGAAGTTTTCAAAGTTGACCCATTTTGCATACCCCACCCTACCATGAGACATCCATGTTGTCATCACTGGAAAAGATAAAGAGTTGAGTTTGATATCATTTAAACTTTACAAATAGGAATGTAAAACAATTTTATAATATCTTGAAAATATATTTTTAAATAAAACTAGATTTTTTTTTATCCACAAAGAAGGCTTCCGGTTCACACACTGTCGAACATCAACTTAAATAGGATTGGCTATTATATTATATATATTTCTATGATTTCAATAGGTTTTGTGAGGAAGATTGACAGCATAATTTAAAACAACTGATATTCCCATTCATTTCAACATTCTCTGATGTGTGGACCTCCAACCAACTTCGTGCTATCCTTTAAAAGTTCAAAAGTTGATTTTATCAGCCAAAACATGACACACAACCTGTATTCAAGAGCATGCTGTGTCTAAACCAATGTCTAGCACAACACATAAACCTCAGATGATGTAAAATAGGGTCTAAGCTACAACATATGCAAAAAATATAAAATGTTATCAGGTCATGCATTTTGGGATAATTGATGTTAAAGTAAAAAAATGTCAATTTTTATAAAAACTAAAAAATTATTTAAGAAATTATGAAACAATTTTGACTCCCCTGTTTGCAAGCTTTTAAATTATATCAAACTCAACAGTTTGTCTTTTCCAGTGACAAAGACATGGATATCTCATGGTAGGGTGTGGTATGCAAAATTGTTCAACTGTGAGCACTTATATCTCCTAAATGTTTTGCCATTCAGGTCTAAAAAGTTTGTTTCTATTTTATTCAACCTTTATTTAACTAGGCAAGTCAGTTAAGAACAAATTATTATTTTCAGTGACAGCCGACCGGGTAACAGTGGGTTGACTGCCTTGTTCAGGGGCAGAACAACAGATTTTTACCTTGTCAGCTCGGGGATTCAATCCAGCATGCTTTCAGGTTACTGGCCCAACGCTCTAACCACTAGGCTACCTGCCGACTACTTGTATGATGGGCAAAAATGTATAGAAAGTTTTGTTCAAGGTGAAAGATGTGCAGTCAAAAAGTTATTGAAATCAAATGGAACGACCCTTCTACAAGAATATTGATATAGGGACATGAGATGGTGGAGTCACATTCCACAGCACCACATAATCACAATGTGCATTATAACAATACTAATGGCATTTTGCAAATGTTTCGTGTTTATAAAACAATTAATTAGTAAAGTAAACAAGGGTTTTCCTTCATATCAAGTCATGAGCAATATTTCCATTGTGTGTAAAAACTCTTTGTGACAGGAGAAACAATAAGACATTTCAGCCTCAGTGAAAGGACAATAGATTGAATCAGTAATCACTCTTATCATAGGAACACACCTGCACTGTGTTATGTTGGTCTATTAAATGAGTCATAAGAGATAAACAAATGAACACAAACACTTTATGACCTGTTCTGCTTTTTATTTAGTCCATATATATATATATATATATATATGAATTAATAAATACAATTAATCTAATAGATAACTAATGCAATAATAATGGTTATGAACATTGTCTATGGACACTGTGTCTCCTGAATGATGGGTCAGGGCCATATCCTCCTGGGTTGTGGCTCAACTCAAGACTAGGTTGACATATACGTTTGGTTTATTTGGGTGGTCACAATAAATATTGGAACTTGGTCACAGGATAAACAAATCTAGGAATCACTTGTTTGTTACATGTTTTTCTGTGCAATGAGAAAATGGGGTTTAAACCTCTCATAAACCCTCTGAGATGGCCATGAAATCCTTGGAACGGAGCCAGCCCTTCTGCCACACCTTCACGTCCAGAAGAACCAAGGACCTTCCCTCCACTGGTATAAAGCCAAGATCCAAGGAAGTACTTTTCTCATACCACCTGTGTTCACTACCCAGAGGATGACCATGGGGACAACACAGACACCCACATGGGTGTTAATATGGATGGCTCTGGCGATTGGTTTAACTGCCTCTCAAAGTGGTAGGTAGAATTCATGATTTTGTTTTACATGAAACCTCGTACTTTAGTGTTGACAGGGCTAAATTGTATGTTACTGTATGTGATAGCACTCTCACAATAGCTCCAATGTTTATCTAATTGGACAGCCTAACAATGAGGGAATATTTGACAATGCTAAGTCCTGCTTTTATGTGCTTTTAAGCACGAGATATGATTGATGAATAGGTAAATGTAGGATTGGCAAGAGAACTACATAACAAAGCCTGAAATACACAGGATTCCACAATGATTTACAGTAAAACTTCATGTAACTTACTATCATACACTTTGATTTCAGAGGATATGTCAAAGGCCACAGTTAACATCATCCCCTCAATGTCAAGGATGCCTGAGATTGCAGGTAAGCTTCATAATACATGTGCTATACAGATGTGTGAGCCCTGAGGATGATGACAATGATTAACACTGCAGCCTTACATATCTGCAGACAATAGTGAAAGGACAATAACCATGATGGAGACAGTCATAGCAAGTAGTGCAACAGGTTTTGTGGATTAGCTGTTGTTGAGAAGCACAAGTTCATAAACATGATAGAGATTATGTACTTTGCAAAGTCTTTGTTATTTAGTTGATTAAATATTGAATTTGGCGTTTACTACTATAGCCCATAGAAACGCATTCAATAACACATTCATAAATGCCAAAAAAGTGTCTGGAGATATGAGAAAGCTCAGGAAATATTTGTGTTTTTTTACACATATTTAACCCCTTTTTTTGTTGGCACAAATCTACCGCCATACTTACATTCAGTGACACTTGCGGGGGTCGTAGACCAAACGGTTTGGACGCTACAGACAGAGGTTGGCACATCGGTGGTACTGACATCAGACAAGTCCCGTGACACTATAGAGTGGTGATATTAGTTAGTAGGACAAATCGCTCGGACGCTAAAGACGTTTTTGTGAGAATACCAATTTTCAGGATGTCCCCTGATGTGACAAACAGCTCTGTAGCTCTGCCACGTTCAACCGCAGGTGCGGAAGGTCGACATACTGTAGGTGGATGCGGTGGATTGAGATGCAGCCCATGCAAAAAAACAGATATCTTTAGCTGAAACTGACAGATTTTGATGAGGATTTTTTTATTATGTTAATTATATTGACACACGGGTGTGTCAGGAGACTTATGGTGAGTGAGGCCAATCTAGCAGTCAACCAATGGAATCCTAGTTAAAAGCAAGGTCTTACAAGGGGCAAAAATTTGAAATAATTCTGCTCCCCGTTGTCTACTCATTTCTTTCTAAATATCTAATGTTAAAACCTGCTGAATTGTATGCTATCATAGCTGAATTGACTGTCCGTTTCCCCAGGAGTGAGTCCTATACATAATGGCCAGGTCTGCAGCACATGGGGTAACTACCATTTCAAGACCTTCGACGGAGACATCTTTCAGCTCCCCTCCACCTGCAACTATGTTGTGACCTCACTGTGCCATAGCAGTTATGAGGATTTCAACATCCAGATGAGGCGGCAGGTGGTGGACAACCAGCCCACCATTAGCAAGATCACCATGAAGCTGGATGGCACCGTGGTGGAGCTATCCAAGGATTCTGTTGTTGTTAATGGGAATGAGTAAGTTCCTCAAGAATTTCTCATGTAGCTGTATTTCTCAATCAGTGCTCAAGTAGTTCGATGTCATATTGTTGTCCCAGTCGATTTGACTTAAAAGATTAGACGCAACCTTATACTGAGTATTTATGCTCAAAAACATATTTACAGTGATAGAGATGAGAATGCTGTTTTTAAAGTACCAATCTAAATGTCTCAAAATTAAGAAAATTGGTTGGTCTGACTAAGTTCTAGTTGAATCGAGTGCTTTGTCTTCCTCTTCCTCCAGTGCCACCTTACCATTCAGCCAGTCTGGTATTCTCATTGAAGAGACTCCCTCCTACATCAAGATCAAAGCAAAACTGGGATTGGTAGCCATATGGAACCAGGAGGATTCTTTCTTGGTAGTACAACAATTATGCATTTATGAATATTTCTGTTGTGGAGTTTGTTTTTTGCAGTGTGGCCA
This sequence comes from Brachymystax lenok tsinlingensis, assembly GCA_030435695.1. Classification (NCBI taxonomy): domain Eukaryota; kingdom Metazoa; phylum Chordata; class Actinopteri; order Salmoniformes; family Salmonidae; genus Brachymystax; species Brachymystax lenok. The sequence continues at coordinate 35,105,575 of CM059819.1, read as the reverse complement.
ATGTCTACATTTGAAGGCCTGTGCTGTGGTGGGCACTTGGAATGAATTTAGGCACTTGGAATGACTTTGTTAACAACAGTTAAGGTGGTCCTAATCTACAGTTATTTTAAGGAATAGGTTGTCACTGCTGTTAAAGGTTTGTTTTGTTACAGTCATTTCCTGTTTTTGTCGAGTGTTATGCGGTTATGGAAGTAAACTGTTGCCCTAAAATGTCTAATGATCTTGTATTTCAGGTGGAGATGGACATCAAATTCAGAAACAAGACCTGTGGTCTATGTGGAGATTTTAATGGAATTCAGCAATTTGATGAGTTCTATAGCCATGGTACATTTTCACTGACACTATCAACACGTCAACCATTGCCTATTATTTGGAATACAGTTGACATTCAATAATAATTGTATTTATTTTTATGCCAAAGGTATGAAATTGTCCCCTGACGACTTCGGAAACTTCTGGAAATTGGATGGTCCAACTGAAAGCTGTACTGAAAATACACTGCCTTCGAATCATAAATGCCCCAATCTGGTAGGTTAAACTTTATCGCTTATGATAAGAATAGGGATATTGGCTAGGCTGCTGTGTACTTAACAACATGTACAGTGGAGTCCGAAATGACTAACTCCCTTGATAAAGATGAGCAAAAATGACTGTACTGTATACTGCTACAGTATATATGCTCCATTTCTTTGAAAATTATATTATTTTATACTAACACAATTGCTCTGAGAAAGAGATTTTGTTTAAAAGTCATATTTTCTTTCTCTCCAGTCAGGATAAAAATTATTGACACCCCTGTTTTCAAAACCTTTCAATACCTCACCTTGAGAGAATAATGGGACTGGGCCTTTTTCTAAAATGCTTTATGAGTTGGAGAACACATTGTGAGGGATTTTAGGCCATTCCTCCATACAGAATCTTTCCAAATCCTTGACATCCTTTGTCTGTGCTTTCTTCAATTCAAACCACAGATTTTCAATGGGTGTCAAGTTCAGAGACTGCAAAATAGCCCCGTTTTGCAATGGCCATCTCAGTCTCTCTTTGAAACCCACTGAAAATCTGTGGTTTGAATTAAAGAGGGCAGTCCATAAGAACAGACAAAGATTATCAAAGATCCTAATCAGTAGAGGCTGCTGAGGTAAAGACGACTTGTAATAATGGCTGGAACGGAATAATTGGAATGGCATCAAACACATGGAAAACATGTTTGATGAATTTTATACCATTCCACTAATTTCGCTCTAGCCGTTACCACGAGCCCGTCCTCTCCAATTAAGTTCCCACCAACCTCCTGTGCTCCTAATGTGTTCTCCAACTCATGAAACATTTTAGAAAAAGGCATAAACGCAGTTATCCTCGCAAGGTGATGTATTGAAAGATAGTGAAAACAGCGATGTCAATAATTTTGACCCCTACCTTTTTGAGTTTTTTTTTATGTATTACTTTTTAAACAAAATCTCTTTCTATAAGCAATTGTATTAATATAAAATAAAATATTTTCCCATATTTGTTTTGTATACAATATAGCTACATTTTTGAATTATTTATTTTATACAGTCCTTTCGACTCATCTTTATCAAGGCTGTATATGTCCTAATTATAACAGATCTCTGTTTTTGTTTGATAGAAACCAGTCTGTGAGCAGTTGCTCTCCGGTCCTGCCTTCAGCAGCTGTAAGGACTTGTTGGCCATCGACTCATTTGTTGAGGCCTGTGTATCAGACCTGTGCCACTGTGATAACAGCACCAAGTCCTTCTGCCTGTGTAACACCATCTCAGAGTACTCCCGCCAGTGTGTTCATGCAGGCGGGAAGCCAAAACAATGGAGGACCGAACAGTTCTGCTGTAAGCATGCCCTTACTCCCCGTATCAACATTCAAATCGCACATTGGTTAGTTCCAACAGTATACTTATATTTTGAAATAACCTTATGTTTGCAGATAAGACATGCCCCTTCAACATGGAGTACCAGGAGTGTGGAAACCCCTGTGTTGACACCTGCTCCAACCCTGAGAGAGGCCAGCTGTGTGAGGAACACTGCTCAGATGGCTGCTTTTGTCCTCCAGGTAGGCAGACATATTTAAATGTTCTCTGCACACCCTCTTCTTCAAAGAGATAACATGCATTGGAATGTAGCAGACTGTATACTGATAGAATGTAAAGCAATTGATTCCATATTGTGGACTGGACTATGCTGCGCTACAAAGGCAACTACAAATTTGGTCAGAAATCTTTGATCTGTTGCAATGGCCAGGTATATTATCTGACTCATGTGGTATTTAGTTTCCTGACCCAAACAAGCCAGTTGATCAGAATATATCATGGAGTGTCAGAAATTATTGTCTGTCTAGACAGAAAAATACTTTGAATTCAGATTTTGGAGTAAAAGAAAGTACATAGTTGCTGCGTTTTGCCTTTGTAGGGAAGGCAGTATGGTGGGATGGAGACATAATAAACACATGTATGCTCTCACCCAAAGGCACCGTTTTTGATGACGTCAACAAGAATGGCTGTATCGCCTTGAGTCAATGCTCCTGCCGCCACAATGGAAAAACCTACGCACCTGGAGAGTCTTATTCAAGCACTTGTAAAGACTGGTAAGAAAACCAGCCGAAGAATTCTGACTTGAGTCTAAAAGTTATTCCAGCAGTGACAATTTGTAAGTTTCATTGAATAATTGATATTTTGGCCTTAGCTCTTGTGCTGGTGGTCAGTGGGCCTGTACGGACAAGGACTGTCCTGGGACCTGTGCAGTGGAGGGAGGATCTCACATAAACACCTATGATGGAAAAGCCTACACCTTCCATGGGGACTGCTCTTATGTTCTGACCAAGGTCAGTATGCAGTTTCCTCACCAAAGATCTGTGTACATGAATCTCATTCACATAAAAGACATCTTAAAACTTGTCAACTTCTTTGTAGTTACTATGTCTGTATTACAGCTTTGTCTCCAGCTTCTTTACTTTTCTTCTGATACATCCTGTTTTTATGAAGAACATTCAAATCAAACTAGATAGAACAGGGCTCTCCAACCACGTTCCTATAGTGCCCTAATTTACCCTAATTTATCGCACCTCATTCTAATAATTAGCTGGTTGATGAGCTGAATCAGGTTAGTTACAACTGGCGATGGAGCAAAAACCTACAGGAGAGTAGCTGTCCAGGAACAGAGTTGGAACAATACTATTCATCTTGCATTCATATGTTTATTTATGGAGAAATCTGGGTTGTTCATGTTTACTCTGTCTCTTGTTTTACACTGAGATATTCCTTTTTCAAAAAATTCAGAAGGATATATTTGTAACAACTTATTCATGTTTTTTCAGGACTGTGATGGGATGCAATTCACTGTACTGGGTGATGTGGTGCAGTGTGGGCTTTCTGACAGTGAGACTTGTCTAAAGGCTGTTACCCTGTCCCTCTCAGAAGGAGCCACTGTAAGTATTCTTTGACTGACATGCTCTCAGCCTTTGACTGCAGTAGATGTTTCCCCTAATGTTAGGTTTTAGACTTTAATGTATAATTTGAATATCATGAATCAGCATATGGATGCACAATGCCCCTCTATGCAGGTGATCAACATACAGCCCAATGGAAAAGCCTTTGTAAATGGAATCTATTCTCAGCTGCCATTTTCTGTTGGTAAGTTAAAGTTGCACAATAAACATACAGTACAATCAATGTAGTCATGACTAGGCATACATGAAACTTGTGTCCTACAGTTGAAGCATATCATTGTATGGGGAATACATAATGATAATTGGGAATGTCGTGATGGTGATGTATCTTAATCATTCAACACTGACACATATATTTTAATGCTGCATCTTACTCCTTCCTCTTCCCACTTTGTTCCTTATAGCTGGAGTAACTATTTTCAGAGCCTCCTCCTTTTTCATCATCGTCCAGACCACCTTTGGCCTCCAGTTGGATATCCAACTCTCACCAATCATGCAGGTCTATATTGCTGCAAGCACCGTTTGGCAGCAGAGAACTTGCGGTATGTCTCATCATCCGTTGACCAACCACCACAGTCCACTGAGGTGTTCATGTTCTGGGAATGATTTATTTTCTCTGTATATAAATACATGTTCACCCTACAGGTCTTTGTGGAAACTTCAACAACAACCAAGGAGATGATTTCAAGGTCCTGAGTGGAGTGACTGAGGGCACAGCCATTGGTTTTGCAAACACCTGGAAAACACGAGCCAGCTGCCCAGACATCCAGAGTAGCTTTGAAAATCCCTGCAGTTTAAGTCTTGACAATGGTAGCTGCATGGTTTATCACCTTTCCATGTCAGTTTTAAATGTTTTGGAGAATGGTGCAAGTGTTTCTTAAAGTTGTCCTAACTAATTCCTGTGGTTTATTTTTTTTCACTATTTCAGAGAAATATGCCCAGCACTGGTGCTCTCAGCTGGCTGATCCTAAAGGGTTGTTTGCTCCATGCCACGCAGCGATAAGCCCAGACATGTACAAAGACGTGAGACCCCATCACCATACCATTAATTTAGGAATATTTCATTAGCATAGCTAATACACAAATGTATGTAACGTGATTACAGCTGTTATGGGGCAATTGAGAATCATTTTGCCTGCTGTTAAATATATCTGCACAGTATTCGTGCATATTATGCACACACAATTAATTAAAACTATTGTACAGTATAATATGGACGCTGTTCTGACTTTGGTTTTCTATTCAGAACTGCATGTATGACAGCTGTAACTGTGAGAAGAGTGAGGACTGCATGTGTGCTGCCGTCTCCTCTTATGTCCACGCTTGTGCTGCCGAGGGTATCCAGCTCAGCGGCTGGAGAGACACTATCTGCAGTAAGTGATAATAACACCATAATACCTAAGAAGATGTGTCAATTGTGGGAGAATAAGATACAGATATGATAAATATTTACATCTAACAGTAATTGTTGCCATCCCCAGCCAAATACTCCACCACGTGCCCTAGCACCATGGTCTACAGCTACAGCATAAAAAGCAGTGATCGCTCCTGCCGCTGCTACAGCGACTCTGACTTTACCTGTTCAATCACATTCAAGCCTGTGGATGGGTGTGTCTGTTCTGAGGGAACCTACCTGGATGATGAGGGCAAGTGTGTTCCACCAGCCAGTTGCCCTTGTTATTACAAGGGCTCAGTGGTATCCCCTGGAGAGGTCATCAGCAAGGATGGAACCATGTGGTATGGACCGAGTTATTTACCTACCTATACTCAAACTGTATATCAATGTAATTCACTACACATTTTATTTTAAAGACATATTTTTGGGACTTTATGAACCAAGAGCCTTGGGCCTTTCTTTCCTGCAGTGAGCATAGGGACATTCAAGTACCATTAACACCATTTTATTTCAGCACCTGCAAGGAGGGCAAACTCCGTTGTATTGGAGATTCACTCGATCATCCACGTAAGTTAATGTATATAAATTGTCAAAACATCTCACAGTTTTGAGCTTTTGTACTGTGCTAAGCAACACTGAATTTGAAATAAGTCTATTCTTTTAATGTCAAATCCTATATAGACATGTGGTGTGTGGTAGTCGTATGCTACTGGCAACAGAACCAGGCTATGTGCATGTTGAAATATTATCTCTCCATCCAAGTACACACTTTACAGAGCATATTGATTTTGTGAAAGACACAACCGAGTCATGAACATGAATTCTCTTTATTTTCACAGCATGTGTTGCACCAATGGTTTTCTTCAACTGCTCCAATGCAAGCCCAGGAGTGAGAGGGTTAGAGTGTCAGAAGAGCTGCAATATTCTGGATATGGCCTGTGTAAGTCCTCTACTCACCTTGTCTCCAGGCCATTCCACACAGTGGACATATGCCTGTGTACAAAACATTAAGAACACTTTCCTAGTATTGATATTAATACACAATCCGTCTCAATTGTCTCATGGCTTGAAATCCTTATTTAACCTGTCTCCTCCTGTTCCTCGACACTTATTGAAGTGGATTTAACAAGTGACATCAATAATGGATCAATGCTTTCAGCTGGATTCCCCCTGGTCAGTCTATGTTATGGAAAGAGCAGGCGTTCTTAATGTTTCTACACTCAGTGTATAGTCATCTAATGCCCATAGGATTGTGAATTAAAATCGAGTGTAAAATATAAACGTTCCGTTTTTTGTTAACATAGTTAACCTCATTAACTATATGTTATTGTGCACAGCGTATATAAGCCTGGTACATCAACGATTACACGTTGTCGTTAGTGGGAGTGACCATATAATTCTATGTGAGTTTCCTTATTGAGTAAAGTATTTGTCATCATTTAATTTGAGCGAATCACACGACTGCGAGGCGTGGCTTTGTGCTTGTGGTGTGCTAGTGTATGGGGAGGGTTAGAGGGGAAGGTGTTGTGGGAGATGATTGTTTGGTAGATTAAGCCGATTAAGCCAATGCCTATGCCCTGGGAGTTTGTCCTGGTCTTTCTGCATTGGCTAATGGCTAACGAAGGCCAAGTTTGACCTTTTGGTCCACCAGACTCTTCATGCATTTGGGGCGGAACTTTCTGTGAACCAGATAAACGTATAGTTAACAGAATCTTTACACAGCAGATTTTCAAATCAATAATTTTCACTTTACAGATCAGCACAGAGTGCATATCAGGCTGTATGTGTCCCTCTGGACTCGTATCCGATGGAAAAGGAGGCTGTATCAAGCCAGACCTTTGTCCTTGTTCTCACAATGGAGCTACTTACCAACCAGGAGATAGAATCAAGGTTGACTGCAATACCTGGTAAGCTCATCTTGCCTCATTTGGGGTTTTAAACCAATTAAGACTTCAGTCTGATATCTGTTTTTGCCACTTTCAGCACTTGTAAAGACAGAAAATGGCAGTGCACAACTAACCTGTGCCATGGAACCTGTGCCATTTATGGAGATGGACATTACATTACTTTTGACGGGAAACGATTCACTTTCGAAGGAGACTGTGAATACACTCTTACAAAGGTATGCTTGCAGGGTAACGTGATAGTCTAAGTGATCAACACCAATATTATTTGTTTTATTGGTTAAGTATTAATACATGCTGAACAATAAGGGTTTGTGTTTATTTGTTTACTGTAGGTGTTTCTGGGGAGTCTGAAAAGCAATATTTGAAACTGTTTGAACATTATCTGCTGTTGCTTTGTGGATGCTGCTGTAGCACTATTTCAATTATTGACTTACCGCATGTGTGGTTGGAGATAATGTACCATCCACCAAAATACTGTGTTGGCTGTTGTTCAAGTTATGACTGAAATTGAGTCTACCTTAAACAGGACTACTGTGGTAACAACAATGCCAATGGCAGCTTCAGAGTCATCACTGAGAACATCCCTTGTGGAACAACAGGCACCACCTGCTCCAAGGCCATCAAGCTCTTCCTGGGGGTAACTAGATTCCTGCTTCCTGCCTGGCACATACCATTACTGAAGCCAAGACTACTACTATTCAGTCATACATACATACATACATACATACATACATACATACATACATACATAATATAAAGCATACAATACAAAATACACAAATCAAAGCTTTGTGAGGCTAGGCAACAACAAAAAAACATTATAGCATACATTATAACAGAATGAGTAATTGGATCAATTAATATATTTCTTTATCTCTTTCAGAACAATGAATTAATCCTGACAGAAGGGAACTACCAAGTCATTGAGAGAAATACAGGGGAGGCAGTTCCTTACCAGATTCGCACAATGGGCATCTACCTTGTGATTGAAGCCAATAATGGTTTGATTCTCATGTGGGATAGGAAAACAAGCATGTTCATCAAACTGAACCCACAGTTCAAGGTACATTTCAACTTTGAATGGATGACAAATTAGATATTAAAATATGTTTCTAGTATTCCATCAACTGATATTCACAAGTTTGTTATGACCCCTTTTTATCACTCAACTGAATCTAATGCTATGTCCTCTTCAGGGACATGTCTGTGGTCTGTGTGGAAACTATGATGGCAACGCAAACAATGACTTCACTACCAGGAACCAGGCAGTTGTTGTCAATTCTCTAGACTTTGGAAACAGCTGGAAAGTCTCTGCAAGCTGCCCCGATGCAAAGAGCAAAAGGAGCCCCTGTACTGCCAACCCTTACAGGCAGTCTTGGTCACAGAAGCAGTGCAGCATCATACAGAGCAAAGTTTTCACAGACTGCCATTCTAAAGTAGGTTAAGACTTTAGTCGTTCTCTGAATGTTTTGGAATATGATACGATCATGTTGACTAAATTATGTTCTCCAATTAGGTGGACCCCTCTCCTTTCTACGATGCATGTGTGACAGACTCATGTGCTTGCGACAGTGGTGGAGACTGTGAGTGTTTCTGTACCACTGTGGCAGCTTATGCAGAGGCCTGTAATGAGGCTGGAGCCTGCGTAGCCTGGAGAAGCCCACAAATCTGCCGTGAGTTTCTAAATGTGCCAATTCATTCAAGTGCTGACATAAAAACAGGCTTAATCTAGTAAGTTTTATACCGAATTGAAGATAATACTTACAGAGAGCTTTTGTCCACCACATACAGCACTGTTCTGTGATTACTACAACCCCCCTGGAGAATGTGAGTGGCACTACAAGGCATGTGGAGCTCAGTGTATGAAGACTTGCAGGAATCCCTCCGGGAGCTGCTCCACTCAGATACCACCTCTTGAAGGTACAGTAGACATTCATTTAGGATCTATTTTGGGCAACAACAATTTTCTATAACAGGTACTTAGTATTTACTTAATGTTAAAGCTACAGTCCTTAGTTGAAACAGTAACAAAGTCGCCACCCCGCCTCTGTTTCGGTAAAAAGCTGAGGGATGGCCCAGGAGAATTGTAACCACTCTCAAATTCATAGACAGAGCTATGGATGCAAGGGCTGACCATTCATTATATAAAAATATTGTTTTAACCATGTTTTGAGGTTATACAGTGTTTGACTTAATTTGTATTGTTTACAAACATTGTGGTAAAACAAATGTATATATTGGGTTCTTTTTTTGGGGTACGACAGTTGAACTAAGCTCAGGAGGCATTTATAAGTTATATTCTTCAATAATTAATGGGTTAATATTATTAATTTGTACGCCAAAAAATTGCTGTAGCAACAAAAGTTTCTAGCTTTAAATTACCTCTATCAATCAATTGCTTTTTGATCATTAATATTTGAATATTTATCTTCTTCTTTAGGTTGTTATCCAAAATGTCCTCCTGCTCAACCCTTCTTTGATGAAGATATAATGAAGTGTGTGGAGAAGGAGCAGTGTGGCTGCTATGGCAGAGATGGAGAACACTACAATAATGGAGAAAAAGTACCGGCCACAGAAAACTGCCAGACATGGTATGCCTTTAGTAATACAGAGAATCTTGGTCTTGGCTAAAATTGTGAACACCGTAACTTTGTTTGAATGTCAAGAATGAAACTAAGTAGAATTGTAAATGTTTATTTTTCCAAAGCTATTGTAATTCCGTGACAGTGGACTGCAAATACGATGTACAAGGTATGAATGCATCCCTCAACAAAAACAAAAACACATTAATAATGCTTTGAACATTCCAGTACCCTAAAATATATCTTATCCTTTCAGCTTGCACTTGCACCTACAATGGGAACAAATACCCCTATGGGCATATCATATACGATACAACGGATGGACATAGCATCTGTATGACAGCAGTTTGTGGGAAGAATGGAACCATTCACAGAGACATGTACCCATGTTCAACTACAACTCCAACAACTTCTATTCCATCTCATCCAACTCCATCTACGAATGTTCCTACCTCTACATCATCCTCTACAGTGACAACAAATGTTTTCACTTTCTCAACACCAACACCAACTGGTGGGTACCTGAGACTGAGGCTTGAGTGACTAGTGACTAGAATGACTTGGTTATTTATCAGAGGAGGCTGATGAGGGGAGGACGGCTCATAATAATGAGTGGAAAAGTGTGAATGGATTGGTATCAAACACAAGTAAACCAGGTGTTTGTGTTTGAGACCATTCCATTTATTTCATTCCAATTATTACTATGAGCCCATCCTCTCTGTTTAAAGTGCCACCAGCCAACATTGTTGCATATGAAGTGTAAACACTACAGGAAGTATCTCTTAGGATCAAAATGGCTGAAGACATTGCTAATTAGGCACCTTCCTTAGATTGTGTTACATTACCACCAATTTAAAGGAAGAAAAGGTATTTTAGATTTTTTGTATTTAACTGACTAACTGTAATGTAATCCCTGATTCTATAGAGCCAGCCACAACTTCAACAGAGACAACAGCGTCTCCAACAACCTTTACTACTACATGTGGGTATCCATGTGTGTGGTCACAATGGTTTGATACCACATTCCCTACACTTGGAACTCCAGGAGGAGACTCTGAAACCTACAACAAGATAAGAGCAGAGGGACACGATATATGTGAGAAGCCAAGCAAGATCCAATGCAGAGCCGAGAAGTACCCAAATGTTAGCATAAGCCAAGTGGGTCAAGTGGTGCAGTGTAATGTAGCAGAAGGGTTGACTTGCAAAAATGAAGACCAGTCAGGCCCATTCCCACTGTGCTTTAACTACCAAGTTCGAGTCCTCTGCTGTGATGAAAATCTTTGCACATCTAAGCCTACAACCATTTCATCAAGAACTACAAGACCACCTGTTACTACGACAACAACAACTACAACAGCAACCACCTCCACTGTATCAACAAACACGTTGAATACACAAACCCCTAACTGCACAGTGTGTGAGTGGTCACCTTGGTATAATGTGGACTATCCTCAATTTGGTCTTGGGGGTGGCGACAATGAATCAATTAAAAAGATCCTAGAATCTGGAAAAGATATTTGTGAAAAACCAGTAGATGTCATATGCCAAGCAGTGCGATATCCAGGGGTCCCATTGTCTAAATTAGGACAGAAGGTAGAATGCAATACGAAGGTTGGACTAATATGCCAGAACAAAGATCAAGGCATTCCTCCAATATGCCTTGACTATGAAATTAAGGTGAAGTGTTGTAAGACTGTGAAATGTCAAACTACAACACCAGAAACTACAACAATACCTACTATCATAACTACAACAATGTCAACATCAACATTAACTACAATAACTAGTAAACCAACGACAATCACTACTTCTCCAACCTCAACTCAAACTCTCACCACAACTACAACTCCCACCAATACTCCAACACCCACTACTACAACCTTAACATCGACTGCTACAGCTACCACATCCACAACAGTTCCTTCGAGCACTACTCCAGCACCCACTACTACAATCTTAACATCGACAGCTCCATCTACAACAAAAACAACAACTCTTCCTTCCACCACTACTCCAAGTCCAACCTCTACTCCTACATCATCTTCAACAGGAGTGCCAACTACCCAGTGCAGTGGTGCAGAAAGTTGTGTGTGGTCAGACTGGATCAACCTTGGTCAGCCAACCTCTGGCTCTGAAGGTGGAGACAATGAATCCATTAAGAACATCATTGCTAGTGGTTATCACATTTGCTCAGCTCCAGAGGCAGTTGAATGTAGAGCAAAACAATTCCCTGGACTTCAGATCTCTCAGCTTGGCCAAGACGTGACTTGCAATCCATCCGTTGGACTGATTTGTAAAAACAATGAGCAAGGTCTTCAGCAAACGTGCTTTGATTACGAGATCCGAGTGAAATGTTGTCAATGTGGACCCACAACACACATCCCTACAACAACAACAACAACAACAACAACAGTTCCTTCGACCACTACTCCTACTCCCACTACTACAATCTTAACATCGACAGCTCCATCTACAACAAAAACAACAACTCTTCCTTCCACCACTACTCCAAGTCCAACCTCTACTCCTACATCATCTTCAACAGGAGTGCCAACTACCCAGTGCAGTGGTGCAGAAAGTTGTGTGTGGTCAGACTGGATCAACCTTGGTCAGCCAACCTCTGGCTCTGAAGGTGGAGACAATGAATCCATTAAGAACATCATTGCTAGTGGTTATCACATTTGCTCAGCTCCAGAGGCAGTTGAATGTAGAGCAAAACAATTCCCTGGACTTCAGATCTCTCAGCTTGGCCAAGACGTGACTTGCAATCCATCCGTTGGACTGATTTGTAAAAACAATGAGCAAGGTCTTCAGCAAAAGTGCTTTGATTACGAGATCCGAGTGAAATGTTGTCAATGTGGACCCACAACACACATCCCTACAACAACAACAACAATAACAACAGTTCCTTCAAGCACTAGTCCTACACCCACTACTACAATCTTAACATCGACAGCTCCATCTACAACAAAAACAACAACTCTTCCTTCCACCACTACTCCAAGTCCAACCTCTACTCCTACATCATCTTCAACAGGAGTGCCAACTACCCAGTGCAGTGGTGCAGAAAGTTGTGTGTGGTCAGACTGGATCAACCTTGGTCAGCCAACCTCTGGCTCTGAAGGTGGAGACAATGAATCCATTAAGAACATCATTGCTAGTGGTTATCACATTTGCTCAGCTCCAGAGGCAGTTGAATGTAGAGCAAAACAATTCCCTGGACTTCAGATCTCTCAGCTTGGCCAAGACGTGACTTGCAATCCATCCGTTGGACTGATTTGTAAAAACAATGAGCAAGGTCTTCAGCAAAAGTGCTTTGATTACGAGATCCGAGTGAAATGTTGTCAATGTGGATCCACAACACACATCCCTACAACAACAACAACAATAACAACAGTTCCTTCAAGCACTAGTCCAACACCCACTACTACAATCTTAACATCGACAGCTCCATCTACAACAAAAACAACAACTCTTCCTTCCACCACTACTCCAAGTCCAACCTCTACTCCTACATCATCTTCAACAGGAGTGCCAACTACCCAGTGCAGTGGTGCAGAAAGTTGTGTGTGGTCAGACTGGATCAACCTTGGTCAGCCAACCTCTGGCTCTGAAGGTGGAGACAATGAATCCATTAAGAACATCATTGCTAGTGGTTATCACATTTGCTCAGCTCCAGAGGCAGTTGAATGTAGAGCAAAACAATTCCCTGGACTTCAGATCTCTCAGCTTGGCCAAGACGTGACTTGCAATCCATCCGTTGGACTGATTTGTAAAAACAATGAGCAAGGTCTTCAGCAAACGTGCTTTGATTACGAGATCCGAGTGAAATGTTGTCAATGTGGACCCACAACACACATCCCTACAACAACAACAGTTCCTTCGACCACTACTCCTACTCCCACTACTACAATCTTAACATCGACAGCTCCATCTACAACAAAAACAACAACTCTTCCTTCCACCACTACTCCAAGTCCAACCTCTACTCCTACATCATCTTCAACAGGAGTGCCAACTACCCAGTGCAGTGGTGCAGAAAGTTGTGTGTGGTCAGACTGGATCAACCTTGGTCAGCCAACCTCTGGCTCTGAAGGTGGAGACAATGAATCCATTAAGAACATCATTGCTAGTGGTTATCACATTTGCTCAGCTCCAGAGGCAGTTGAATGTAGAGCAAAACAATTCCCTGGACTTCAGATCTCTCAGCTTGGCCAAGACGTGACTTGCAATCCATCCGTTGGACTGATTTGTAAAAACAATGAGCAAGGTCTTCAGCAAACGTGCTTTGATTACGAGATCCGAGTGAAATGTTGTCAATGTGGACCCACAACACACATCCCTACAACAACAACAACAATAACAACAGTTCCTTCAAGCACTAGTCCTACACCCACTACTACAATCTTAACATCGACAGCTCCATCTACAACAAAAACAACAACTCTTCCTTCCACCACTACTCCAAGTCCAACCTCTACTCCTACATCATCTTCAACAGGAGTGCCAACTACCCAGTGCAGTGGTGCAGAAAGTTGTGTGTGGTCAGACTGGATCAACCTTGGTCAGCCAACCTCTGGCTCTGAAGGTGGAGACAATGAATCCATTAAGAACATCATTGCTAGTGGTTATCACATTTGCTCAGCTCCAGAGGCAGTTGAATGTAGAGCAAAACAATTCCCTGGACTTCAGATCTCTCAGCTTGGCCAAGACGTGACTTGCAATCCATCCGTTGGACTGATTTGTAAAAACAATGAGCAAGGTCTTCAGCAAAAGTGCTTTGATTACGAGATCCGAGTGAAATGTTGTCAATGTGGACCCACAACACACATCCCTACAACAACAACAACAATAACAACAGTTCCTTCAAGCACTAGTCCTACACCCACTACTACAATCTTAACATCGACAGCTCCATCTACAACAAAAACAACAACTCTTCCTTCCACCACTACTCCAAGTCCAACCTCTACTCCTACATCATCTTCAACAGGAGTGCCAACTACCCAGTGCAGTGGTGCAGAAAGTTGTGTGTGGTCAGACTGGATCAACCTTGGTCAGCCAACCTCTGGCTCTGAAGGTGGAGACAATGAATCCATTAAGAACATCATTGCTAGTGGTTATCACATTTGCTCAGCTCCAGAGGCAGTTGAATGTAGAGCAAAACAATTCCCTGGACTTCAGATCTCTCAGCTTGGCCAAGACGTGACTTGCAATCCATCCGTTGGACTGATTTGTAAAAACAATGAGCAAGGTCTTCAGCAAACGTGCTTTGATTACGAGATCCGAGTGAAATGTTGTCAATGTGGACCCACAACACACATCCCTACAACAACAACAACAACAACAACAGTTCCTTCGAGCACTACTCCTACACCCACTACTACAATCTTAACATCGACAGCTCCATCTACAACAAAAACAACAACTCTTCCTTCCACCACTACTCCAAGTCCAACCTCTACTCCTACATCATCTTCAACAGGAGTGCCAACTACCCAGTGCAGTGGTGCAGAAAGTTGTGTGTGGTCAGACTGGATCAACCTTGGTCAGCCAACCTCTGGCTCTGAAGGTGGAGACAATGAATCCATTAAGAACATCATTGCTAGTGGTTATCACATTTGCTCAGCTCCAGAGGCAGTTGAATGTAGAGCAAAACAATTCCCTGGACTTCAGATCTCTCAGCTTGGCCAAGACGTGACTTGCAATCCATCCGTTGGACTGATTTGTAAAAACAATGAGCAAGGTCTTCAGCAAAAGTGCTTTGATTACGAGATCCGAGTGAAATGTTGTCAATGTGGACCCACAACACACAAACCTACAACAACAACAACAACAATAACAACAGTTCCTTCAAGCACTACTCCTACACCCACTACTACAATCTTAACATCGACAGCTCCATCTACAACAAAAACAACAACTCTTCCTTCCACCACTACTCCAAGTCCAACCTCTACTCCTACATCATCTTCAACAGGAGTGCCAACTACCCAGTGCAGTGGTGCAGAAAGTTGTGTGTGGTCAGACTGGATCAACCTTGGTCAGCCAACCTCTGGCTCTGAAGGTGGAGACAATGAATCCATTAAGAACATCATTGCTAGTGGTTATCACATTTGCTCAGCTCCAGAGGCAGTTGAATGTAGAGCAAAACAATTCCCTGGACTTCAGATCTCTCAGCTTGGCCAAGACGTGACTTGCAATCCATCCGTTGGACTGATTTGTAAAAACAATGAGCAAGGTCTTCAGCAAACGTGCTTTGATTACGAGATCCGAGTGAAATGTTGTCAATGTGGACCCACAACACACATCCCTACAACAACAACAACAACAACAACAACAGTTCCTTCGAGCACTGCTCCTACACCCACTACTACAATCTTAACATCGACAGCTCCATCTACAACAAAAACAACAACTCTTCCTTCCACCACTACTCCAAGTCCAACCTCTACTCCTACATCATCTTCAACAGGAGTGCCAACTACCCAGTGCAGTGGTGCAGAAAGTTGTGTGTGGTCAGACTGGATCAACCTTGGTCAGCCAACCTCTGGCTCTGAAGGTGGAGACAATGAATCCATTAAGAACATCATTGCTAGTGGTTATCACATTTGCTCAGCTCCAGAGGCAGTTGAATGTAGAGCAAAACAATTCCCTGGACTTCAGATCTCTCAGCTTGGCCAAGACGTGACTTGCAATCCATCCGTTGGACTGATTTGTAAAAACAATGAGCAAGGTCTTCAGCAAAAGTGCTTTGATTACGAGATCCGAGTGAAATGTTGTCAATGTGGACCCACAACACACATCCCTACAACAACAACAACAATAACAACTGTTCCTTCAAGCACTACTCCTACACCCACTACTACAATCTTAACATCGACAGCTCCATCTACAACAAAAACAACAACTCTTCCTTCCACCACTACTCCAAGTCCAACCTCTACTCCTACATCAACTTCAACAGGAGTGCCAACTACCCAGTGCAGTGGTGCAGAAAGTTGTGTGTGGTCAGACTGGATCAACCTTGGTCAGCCAACCTCTGGCTCTGATGGTGGAGACAATGAATCCATTAAGAACATCATTGCTAGTGGTTATCACATTTGCTCAGCTCCAGAGGCAGTTGAATGTAGAGCAAAACAATTCCCTGGACTTCAGATCTCTCAGCTTGGCCAAGACGTGACTTGCAATCCATCCGTTGGACTGATTTGTAAAAACAATGAGCAAGGTCTTCAGCAAAAGTGCTTTGATTACGAGATCCGAGTGAAATGTTGTCAATGTGGATCCACAACACACATCCCTACAACAACAACAACAATAACAACAGTTCCTTCAAGCACTACTCCTACACCCACTACTACAATCTTAACATCGACAGCTCCATCTACAACAAAAACAACAACTCTTCCTTCCACCACTACTCCAAGTCCAACCTCTACTCCTACATCAACTTCAACAGGAGTGCCAACTACCCAGTGCAGTGGTGCAGAAAGTTGTGTGTGGTCAGACTGGATCAACCTTGGTCAGCCAACCTCTGGCTCTGATGGTGGAGACAATGAATCCATTAAGAACATCATTGCTAGTGGTTATCACATTTGCTCAGCTCCAGAGGCAGTTGAATGTAGAGCAAAACAATTCCCTGGACTTCAGATCTCTCAGCTTGGCCAAGACGTGACTTGCAATCCATCCGTTGGACTGATTTGTAAAAACAATGAGCAAGGTCTTCAGCAAACGTGCTTTGATTACGAGATCCGAGTGAAATGTTGTCAATGTGGACCCACAACACACATCCCTACAACAACAACAACAACAACAACAACAGTTCCTTCGAGCACTGCTCCTACACCCACTACTACAATCTTAACATCGACAGCTCCATCTACAACAAAAACAACAACTCTTCCTTCCACCACTACTCCAAGTCCAACCTCTACTCCTACATCATCTTCAACAGGAGTGCCAACTACCCAGTGCAGTGGTGCAGAAAGTTGTGTGTGGTCAGACTGGATCAACCTTGGTCAGCCAACCTCTGGCTCTGAAGGTGGAGACAATGAATCCATTAAGAACATCATTGCTAGTGGTTATCACATTTGCTCAGCTCCAGAGGCAGTTGAATGTAGAGCAAAACAATTCCCTGGACTTCAGATCTCTCAGCTTGGCCAAGACGTGACTTGCAATCCATCCGTTGGACTGATTTGTAAAAACAATGAGCAAGGTCTTCAGCAAAAGTGCTTTGATTACGAGATCCGAGTGAAATGTTGTCAATGTGGACCCACAACACACATCCCTACAACAACAACAACAACAACAACAACAGTTACTTCGACCACTACTCCTACTCCCACTACTACAATCTTAACATCAACAGCTCCATCTACAACAAAAACAACAACTCTTCCTTCCACCACTACTACAACTCCAACCTCTACTCCTACATCAACTTCAACAGGAGTGCCAACTACCCAGTGCAGTGGTGCAGAAAGTTGTGTGTGGTCAGACTGGATCAACCTTGGTCAGCCAACCTCTGGCTCTGAAGGTGGAGACAATGAATCTATTAAGAACATCATTGCTAGTGGTTATCACATTTGCTCAGCTCCAGAGGCAGTTGAATGTAGAGCAAAACAATTCCCTGGACTTCAGATCTCTCAGCTTGGCCAAGACGTGACTTGCAATCCATCCGTTGGACTGATTTGTAAAAACAATGAGCAAGGTCTTCAGCAAAAGTGCTTTGATTACGAGATCCGAGTGAAATGTTGTCAATGTGGACCCACAACACACATCCCTACAACAACAACAACAACAACAACAACAACAGTTACTTCGACCACTACTCCTACTCCCACTACTACAATCTTAACATCAACAGCTCCATCTACAACAAAAACAACAACTCTTCCTTCCACCACTACTACAACTCCAACCTCTACTCCTACATCAACTTCAACAGGAGTGCCAACTACCCAGTGCAGTGGTGCAGAAAGTTGTGTGTGGTCAGACTGGATCAACCTTGGTCAGCCAACCTCTGGCTCTGAAGGTGGAGACAATGAATCTATTAAGAACATCATTGCTAGTGGTTATCACATTTGCTCAGCTCCAGAGGCAGTTGAATGTAGAGCAAAACAATTCCCTGGACTTCAGATCTCTCAGCTTGGCCAAGACGTGACTTGCAATCCATCCGTTGGACTGATTTGTAAAAACAATGAGCAAGGTCTTCAGCAAAAGTGCTTTGATTACGAGATCCGAGTGAAATGTTGTCAATGTGGACCCACAACACACATCCCTACAACAACAACAACAATAACAACAGTTCCTTCAAGCACTACTCCTACACCCACTACTACAATCTTAACATCGACAGCTCCATCTACAACAAAAACAACAACTCTTCCTTCCACCACTACTCCAAGTCCAACCTCTACTCCTACATCAACTTCAACAGGAGTGCCAACTACCCAGTGCAGTGGTGCAGAAAGTTGTGTGTGGTCAGACTGGATCAACCTTGGTCAGCCAACCTCTGGCTCTGAAGGTGGAGACAATGAATCCATTAAGAACATCATTGCTAGTGGTTATCACATTTGCTCAGCTCCAGAGGCAGTTGAATGTAGAGCAAAACAATTCCCTGGACTTCAGATCTCTCAGCTTGGCCAAGACGTGACTTGCAATCCATCCGTTGGACTGATTTGTAAAAACAATGAGCAAGGTCTTCAGCAAACGTGCTTTGATTACGAGATCCGAGTGAAATGTTGTCAATGTGGACCCACAACACACATCCCTACAACAACAACAACAACAACAACAACAACAGTTCCTTCGAGCACTGCTCCTACACCCACTACTACAATCTTAACATCGACAGCTCCATCTACAACAAAAACAACAACTCTTCCTTCCACCACTACTCCAAGTCCAACCTCTACTCCTACATCATCTTCAACAGGAGTGCCAACTACCCAGTGCAGTGGTGCAGAAAGTTGTGTGTGGTCAGACTGGATCAACCTTGGTCAGCCAACCTCTGGCTCTGAAGGTGGAGACAATGAATCCATTAAGAACATCATTGCTAGTGGTTATCACATTTGCTCAGCTCCAGAGGCAGTTGAATGTAGAGCAAAACAATTCCCTGGACTTCAGATCTCTCAGCTTGGCCAAGACGTGACTTGCAATCCATCCGTTGGACTGATTTGTAAAAACAATGAGCAAGGTCTTCAGCAAACGTGCTTTGATTACGAGATCCGAGTGAAATGTTGTCAATGTGGACCCACAACACACATCCCTACAACAACAACAACAACAACAACAACAGTTCCTTCGAGCACTGCTCCTACACCCACTACTACAATCTTAACATCGACAGCTCCATCTACAACAAAAACAACAACTCTTCCTTCCACCACTACTCCAAGTCCAACCTCTACTCCTACATCATCTTCAACAGGAGTGCCAACTACCCAGTGCAGTGGTGCAGAAAGTTGTGTGTGGTCAGACTGGATCAACCTTGGTCAGCCAACCTCTGGCTCTGAAGGTGGAGACAATGAATCCATTAAGAACATCATTGCTAGTGGTTATCACATTTGCTCAGCTCCAGAGGCAGTTGAATGTAGAGCAAAACAATTCCCTGGACTTCAGATCTCTCAGCTTGGCCAAGACGTGACTTGCAATCCATCCGTTGGACTGATTTGTAAAAACAATGAGCAAGGTCTTCAGCAAACGTGCTTTGATTACGAGATCCGAGTGAAATGTTGTCAATGTGGACCCACAACACACATCCCTACAACAACAACAACAACAACAACAACAGTTCCTTCGACCACTACTCCTACTCCCACTACTACAATCTTAACATCAACAGCTCCATCTACAACAAAAACAACAACTCTTCCTTCCACCACTACTCCAAGTCCAACCTCTACTCCTACATCATCTTCAACAGGAGTGCCAACTACCCAGTGCAGTGGTGCAGAAAGTTGTGTGTGGTCAGACTGGATCAACCTTGGTCAGCCAACCTCTGGCTCTGAAGGTGAGACAATGAATCCATTAAGAACATCATTGCTAGTGGTTATCACATTTGCTCAGCTCCAGAGGCAGTTGAATGTAGAGCAAAACAATTCCCTGGACTTCAGATCTCTCAGCTTGGCCAAGACGTGACTTGCAATCCATCCGTTGGACTGATTTGTAAAAACAATGAGCAAGGTCTTCAGCAAACGTGCTTTGATTACGAGATCCGAGTGAAATGTTGTCAATGTGGACCCACAACACACATCCCTACAACAACAACAACAACAACAACAACAGTTCCTTCGACCACTACTCCTACTCCCACTACTACAATCTTAACATCAACAGCTCCATCTACAACAAAAACAACAACTCTTCCTTCCACCACTACTCCAAGTCCAACCTCTACTCCTACATCATCTTCAACAGGAGTGCCAACTACCCAGTGCAGTGGTGCAGAAAGTTGTGTGTGGTCAGACTGGATCAACCTTGGTCAGCCAACCTCTGGCTCTGAAGGTGGAGACAATGAATCCATTAAGAACATCATTGCTAGTGGTTATCACATTTGCTCAGCTCCAGAGGCAGTTGAATGTAGAGCAAAACAATTCCCTGGACTTCAGATCTCTCAGCTTGGCCAAGACGTGACTTGCAATCCATCCGTTGGACTGATTTGTAAAAACAATGAGCAAGGTCTTCAGCAAACGTGCTTTGATTACGAGATCCGAGTGAAATGTTGTCAATGTGGACCCACAACACACATCCCTACAACAACAACAACAACAACAACAACAACAGTTCCTTCGACCACTAGTCCTACACCCACTACTACAATCTTAACATCGACAGCTCCATCTACAACAAAAACAACAACTCTTCCTTCCACCACTTCTCCAAGTCCAACCTCTACTCCTACATCATCTTCAACAGGAGTGCCAACTACCCAGTGCAGTGGTGCAGAAAGTTGTGTGTGGTCAGACTGGATCAACCTTGGTCAGCCAACCTCTGGCTCTGAAGGTGGAGACAATGAATCCATTAAGAACATCATTGCTAGTGGTTATCACATTTGCTCAGCTCCAGAGGCAGTTGAATGTAGAGCAAAACAATTCCCTGGACTTCAGATCTCTCAGCTTGGCCAAGACGTGACTTGCAATCCATCCGTTGGACTGATTTGTAAAAACAATGAGCAAGGTCTTCAGCAAACGTGCTTTGATTACGAGATCCGAGTGAAATGTTGTCAATGTGGACCCACAACACACATCCCTACAACAACAACAACAACAACAACAACAGTTCCTTCGACCACTACTCCTACACCCACTACTACAATCTTAACATCAACAGCTCCATCTACAACAAAAACAACAACTCTTCCTTCCACCACTACTCCAAGTCCAACCTCTACTCCTACATCAACTTCAACAGGAGTGCCAACTACCCAGTGCAGTGGTGCAGAAAGTTGTGTGTGGTCAGACTGGATCAACCTTGGTCAGCCAACCTCTGGCTCTGATGGTGGAGACAATGAATCCATTAAGAACATCATTGCTAGTGGTTATCACATTTGCTCAGCTCCAGAGGCAGTTGAATGTAGAGCAAAACAATTCCCTGGACTTCAGATCTCTCAGCTTGGCCAAGACGTGACTTGCAATCCATCCGTTGGACTGATTTGTAAAAACAATGAGCAAGGTCTTCAGCAAACGTGCTTTGATTACGAGATCCGAGTGAAATGTTGTCAATGTGGACCCACAACACACATCCCTACAACAACAACAACAACAACAACAACAACAGTTCCTTCGAGCACTGCTCCTACACCCACTACTACAATCTTAACATCGACAGCTCCATCTACAACAAAAACAACAACTCTTCCTTCCACCACTACTCCAAGTCCAACCTCTACTCCTACATCATCTTCAACAGGAGTGCCAACTACCCAGTGCAGTGGTGCAGAAAGTTGTGTGTGGTCAGACTGGATCAACCTTGGTCAGCCAACCTCTGGCTCTGAAGGTGGAGACAATGAATCCATTAAGAACATCATTGCTAGTGGTTATCACATTTGCTCAGCTCCAGAGGCAGTTGAATGTAGAGCAAAACAATTCCCTGGACTTCAGATCTCTCAGCTTGGCCAAGACGTGACTTGCAATCCATCCGTTGGACTGATTTGTAAAAACAATGAGCAAGGTCTTCAGCAAACGTGCTTTGATTACGAGATCCGAGTGAAATGTTGTCAATGTGGACCCACAACACACATCCCTACAACAACAACAACAACAACAACAACAACAACAACAACAACAGTTCCTTCGACCACTACTCCTACTCCCACTACTACAATCTTAACATCAACAGCTCCATCTACAACAAAAACAACAACTCTTCCTTCCACCACTACTCCAAGTCCAACCTCTACTCCTACATCAACTTCAACAGGAGTGCCAACTACCCAGTGCAGTGGTGCAGAAAGTTGTGTGTGGTCAGACTGGATCAACCTTGGTCAGCCAACCTCTGGCTCTGATGGTGGAGACAATGAATCCATTAAGAACATCATTGCTAGTGGTTATCACATTTGCTCAGCTCCAGAGGCAGTTGAATGTAGAGCAAAACAATTCCCTGGACTTCAGATCTCTCAGCTTGGCCAAGACGTGACTTGCAATCCATCCGTTGGACTGATTTGTAAAAACAATGAGCAAGGTCTTCAGCAAACGTGCTTTGATTACGAGATCCGAGTGAAATGTTGTCAATGTGGACCCACAACACACATCCCTACAACAACAACAACAACAACAACAACAACAACAGTTCCTTCGAGCACTACTCCTACACCCACTACTACAATCTTAACATCGACAGCTCCATCTACAACAAAAACAACAACTCTTCCTTCCACCACTACTCCAAGTCCAACCTCTACTCCTACATCATCTTCAACAGGAGTGCCAACTACCCAGTGCAGTGGTGCAGAAAGTTGTGTGTGGTCAGACTGGATCAACCTTGGTCAGCCAACCTCTGGCTCTGATGGTGGAGACAATGAATCCATTAAGAACATCATTGCTAGTGGTTATCACATTTGCTCAGCTCCAGAGGCAGTTGAATGTAGAGCAAAACAATTCCCTGGACTTCAGATCTCTCAGCTTGGCCAAGACGTGACTTGCAATCCATCCGTTGGACTGATTTGTAAAAACAATGAGCAAGGTCTTCAGCAAACGTGCTTTGATTACGAGATCCGAGTGAAATGTTGTCAATGTGGACCCACAACACACATCCCTACAACAACAACAACAACAACAACAACAACAACAGTTCCTTCGAGCACTACTCCTACACCCACTACTACAATCTTAACATCGACAGCTCCATCTACAACAAAAACAACAACTCTTCCTTCCACCACTACTCCAAGTCCAACCTCTACTCCTACATCATCTTCAACAGGAGTGCCAACTACCCAGTGCAGTGGTGCAGAAAGTTGTGTGTGGTCAGACTGGATCAACCTTGGTCAGCCAACCTCTGGCTCTGATGGTGGAGACAATGAATCCATTAAGAACATCATTGCTAGTGGTTATCACATTTGCTCAGCTCCAGAGGCAGTTGAATGTAGAGCAAAACAATTCCCTGGACTTCAGATCTCTCAGCTTGGCCAAGACGTGACTTGCAATCCATCCGTTGGACTGATTTGTAAAAACAATGAGCAAGGTCTTCAGCAAACGTGCTTTGATTACGAGATCCGAGTGAAATGTTGTCAATGTGGACCCACAACACACATCCCTACAACAACAACAACAACAACAACAACAGTTCCTTCGAGCACTGCTCCTACACCCACTACTACAATCTTAACATCGACAGCTCCATCTACAACAAAAACAACAACTCTTCCTTCCACCACTACTCCAAGTCCAACCTCTACTCCTACATCATCTTCAACAGGAGTGCCAACTACCCAGTGCAGTGGTGCAGAAAGTTGTGTGTGGTCAGACTGGATCAACCTTGGTCAGCCAACCTCTGGCTCTGAAGGTGGAGACAATGAATCCATTAAGAACATCATTGCTAGTGGTTATCACATTTGCTCAGCTCCAGAGGCAGTTGAATGTAGAGCAAAACAATTCCCTGGACTTCAGATCTCTCAGCTTGGCCAAGACGTGACTTGCAATCCATCCGTTGGACTGATTTGTAAAAACAATGAGCAAGGTCTTCAGCAAAAGTGCTTTGATTACGAGATCCGAGTGAAATGTTGTCAATGTGGACCCACAACACACATCCCTACAACAACAACAACAACAACAACAACAACAACAGTTCCTTCGAGCACTGCTCCTACACCCACTACTACAATCTTAACATCGACAGCTCCATCTACAACAAAAACAACAACTCTTCCTTCCACCACTACTCCAAGTCCAACCTCTACTCCTACATCATCTTCAACAGGAGTGCCAACTACCCAGTGCAGTGGTGCAGAAAGTTGTGTGTGGTCAGACTGGATCAACCTTGGTCAGCCAACCTCTGGCTCTGATGGTGGAGACAATGAATCCATTAAGAACATCATTGCTAGTGGTTATCACATTTGCTCAGCTCCAGAGGCAGTTGAATGTAGAGCAAAACAATTCCCTGGACTTCAGATCTCTCAGCTTGGCCAAGACGTGACTTGCAATCCATCCGTTGGACTGATTTGTAAAAACAATGAGCAAGGTCTTCAGCAAAGTGCTTTGATTACGAGATCCGAGTGAAATGTTGTCAATGTGGACCCACAACACACATCCCTACAACAACAACAACAATAACAACAACAGTTCCTTCAAGCACTAGTCCTACACCCACTACTACAATCTTAACATCGACAGCTCCATCTACAACAAAAACAACAACTCTTCCTTCCACCACTACTCCAAGTCCAACCTCTACTCCTACATCATCTTCAACAGGAGTGCCAACTACCCAGTGCAGTGGTGCAGAAAGTTGTGTGTGGTCAGACTGGATCAACCTTGGTCAGCCAACCTCTGGCTCTGAAGGTGGAGACAATGAATCCATTAAGAACATCATTGCTAGTGGTTATCACATTTGCTCAGCTCCAGAGGCAGTTGAATGTAGAGCAAAACAATTCCCTGGACTTCAGATCTCTCAGCTTGGCCAAGACGTGACTTGCAATCCATCCGTTGGACTGATTTGTAAAAACAATGAGCAAGGTCTTCAGCAAACGTGCTTTGATTACGAGATCCGAGTGAAATGTTGTCAATGTGGACCCACAACACACAAACCTACAACAACAACAACAACAATAACAACAGTTCCTTCAAGCACTACTCCTACACCCACTACTACAATCTTAACATCGACAGCTCCATCTACAACAAAAACAACAACTCTTCCTTCCACCACTACTCCAAGTCCAACCTCTACTCCTACATCATCTTCAACAGGAGTGCCAACTACCCAGTGCAGTGGTGCAGAAAGTTGTGTGTGGTCAGACTGGATCAACCTTGGACAGCCAACCTCTGGCTCTGATGGTGGAGACAATGAATCCATTAAGAACATCATTGCTAGTGGTTATCACATTTGCTCAGCTCCAGAGGCAGTTGAATGTAGAGCAAAACAATTCCCTGGACTTCAGATCTCTCAGCTTGGCCAAGACGTGACTTGCAATCCATCCGTTGGACTGATTTGTAAAAACAATGAGCAAGGTCTTCAGCAAACGTGCTTTGATTACGAGATCCGAGTGAAATGTTGTCAATGTGGACCCACAACACACATCCCTACAACAACAACAACAACAACAACAACAGTTCCTTCGAGCACTGCTCCTACACCCACTACTACAATCTTAACATCGACAGCTCCATCTACAACAAAAACAACAACTCTTCCTTCCACCACTACTCCAAGTCCAACCTCTACTCCTACATCAACTTCAACAGGAGTGCCAACTACCCAGTGCAGTGGTGCAGAAAGTTGTGTGTGGTCAGACTGGATCAACCTTGGTCAGCCAACCTCTGGCTCTGATGGTGGAGACAATGAATCCATTAAGAACATCATTGCTAGTGGTTATCACATTTGCTCAGCTCCAGAGGCAGTTGAATGTAGAGCAAAACAATTCCCTGGACTTCAGATCTCTCAGCTTGGCCAAGACGTGACTTGCAATCCATCCGTTGGACTGATTTGTAAAAACAATGAGCAAGGTCTTCAGCAAAAGTGCTTTGATTACGAGATCCGAGTGAAATGTTGTCAATGTGGACCCACAACACACATCCCTACAACAACAACAACAATAACAACAGTTCCTTCAAGCACTGCTCCTACACCCACTACTACAATCTTAACATCGACAGCTCCATCTACAACAAAAACAACAACTCTTCCTTCCACCACTACTCCAAGTCCAACCTCTACTCCTACATCATCTTCAACAGGAGTGCCAACTACCCAGTGCAGTGGTGCAGAAAGTTGTGTGTGGTCAGACTGGATCAACCTTGGTCAGCCAACCTCTGGCTCTGAAGGTGGAGACAATGAATCCATTAAGAACATCATTGCTAGTGGTTATCACATTTGCTCAGCTCCAGAGGCAGTTGAATGTAGAGCAAAACAATTCCCTGGACTTCAGATCTCTCAGCTTGGCCAAGACGTGACTTGCAATCCATCCGTTGGACTGATTTGTAAAAACAATGAGCAAGGTCTTCAGCAAACGTGCTTTGATTACGAGATCCGAGTGAAATGTTGTCAATGTGGACCCACAACACACATCCCTACAACAACAACAACAACAACAACAACAACAACAGTTCCTTCGAGCACTGCTCCTACACCCACTACTACAATCTTAACATCGACAGCTCCATCTACAACAAAAACAACAACTCTTCCTTCCACCACTACTACAACTCCAACCTCTACTCCTACATCAACTTCAACAGGAGTGCCAACTACCCAGTGCAGTGGTGCAGAAAGTTGTGTGTGGTCAGACTGGATCAACCTTGGTCAGCCAACCTCTGGCTCTGATGGTGGAGACAATGAATCCATTAAGAACATCATTGCTAGTGGTTATCACATTTGCTCAGCTCCAGAGGCAGTTGAATGTAGAGCAAAACAATTCCCTGGACTTCAGATCTCTCAGCTTGGCCAAGACGTGACTTGCAATCCATCCGTTGGACTGATTTGTAAAAACAATGAGCAAGGTCTTCAGCAAAAGTGCTTTGATTACGAGATCCGAGTGAAATGTTGTCAATGTGGACCCACAACACACATCCCTACAACAACAACAACAACAACAGTTCCTTCAACCACTACTCCTACTCCCACTACTACAATCTTAACATCAACAGCTCCATCTACAACAAAAAAAACAACTCTTCCTTCCACCACTACTCCAAGTCCAACCTCTACTCCTACATCAACTTCAACAGGAGTGCCAACTACCCAGTGCAGTGGTGCAGAAAGTTGTGTGTGGTCAGACTGGATCAACCTTGGTCAGCCAACCTCTGGCTCTGATGGTGGAGACAATGAATCCATTAAGAACATCATTGCTAGTGGTTATCACATTTGCTCAGCTCCAGAGGCAGTTGAATGTAGAGCAAAACAATTCCCTGGACTTCAGATCTCTCAGCTTGGCCAAGACGTGACTTGCAATCCATCCGTTGGACTGATTTGTAAAAACAATGAGCAAGGTCTTCAGCAAAAGTGCTTTGATTACGAGATCCGAGTGAAATGTTGTCAATGTGGACCCACAACACACATCCCTACAACAACAACAACAACAACAACAACAACAACAACAACAACAACAGTTCCTTCGAGCACTGCTCCTACACCCACTACTACAATCTTAACATCGACAGCTCCATCTACAACAAAAACAACAACTCTTCCTTCCACCACTACTCCAAGTCCAACCTCTACTCCTACATCATCTTCAACAGGAGTGCCAACTACCCAGTGCAGTGGTGCAGAAAGTTGTGTGTGGTCAGACTGGATCAACCTTGGTCAGCCAACCTCTGGCTCTGATGGTGGAGACAATGAATCCATTAAGAACATCATTGCTAGTGGTTATCACATTTGCTCAGCTCCAGAGGCAGTTGAATGTAGAGCAAAACAATTCCCTGGACTTCAGATCTCTCAGCTTGGCCAAGACGTGACTTGCAATCCATCCGTTGGACTGATTTGTAAAAACAATGAGCAAGGTCTTCAGCAAAAGTGCTTTGATTACGAGATCCGAGTGAAATGTTGTCAATGTGGACCCACAACACACATCCCTACAACAACAACAACAACAGTTCCTTCGACCACTACTCCTACACCCACTACTACAATCTTAACATCGACAGCTCCATCTACAACAAAAACAACAACTCTTCCTTCCACCACTACTCCAAGTCCAACCTCTACTCCTACATCAATCTCAACAGGAGTGCCAACTACCCAGTGCAGTGGTGCAGAAAGTTGTGTGTGGTCAGACTGGATCAACCTTGGTCAGCCAACCTCTGGCTCTGAAGGTGGAGACAATGAATCCATTAAGAACATCATTGCTAGTGGTTATCACATTTGCTCAGCTCCAGAGGCCGTTGAATGTAGAGCAAAACAATTCCCTGGACTTCAGATCTCTCAGCTTGGCCAAGATGTGACTTGCAATCCATCCGTTGGACTGATTTGTAAAAACAATGAGCAAGGTCTTCAGCAAACGTGCTTTGATTATGAGATCCGAGTGAAATGTTGTCAATGTGGACCCTCAACACACATCCCAACCACCACAGAATTGTCTCCCACGACAACAACAACAACAACTCAGCCACCCATCACTAGTATTAGTCCTACAACCTCAGTTGTTCCTGTAATAACTGGTGGAACAACAAAACCAATAATTCCATCCACGGGACACTCTATTTGTACTTGCCATTTTAATCATGGTGATTTCTCTGTTGGTAAGTTTTTATTTTCCACCTTTTCACATTTGAAACCTTTTGTATATGACCATTAGTTCAGTCATTAGTAATGTTCAATCTATATTGAATTAAACATGTTAAATTGGACAAGATGTAATACTCTTCAAAATACTTTCAGGCTCAATTGTTTACAATGTCTCTGACCATGATGGATGGTGCTACATTGGTCTCTGCAACAAGACTTGCCATGTGGAACCCCATTCTTTCAGATGTGATATAACAACTACCCCAGTTGCTATTACTTCACCCACCACTACACTGCTCCCAACAACAACAATACCACATACAACAGCTAAACCAACCACCACCCCAAAATATACAATTGAGATACCCTGTGACCATCCTCCAAAACAGGTATTTGCTCTTCTATAGATAATAACTTTTTTTGGATACATTCCATAGGAATGATTATTTACAAAAGGGTGATTACTTTCCAAAATATATATGATTTTGTAGACTTATCATGTAAGCCTAATAATTTTCTGCGTTTGTAGAATGGTGACAGCTGGATACATAACCAGTGCACCAACGGAACATGCGTCAACGGGAAAGTTATTCTTGAGCATGTACATTGTGAGACTCCGAAGCCTATAGCATGTGAAAATAACTATCCTCCGATCAAAGTGTATGATGAATCTGGATGCTGTTTCCACTATGAGTGTCAATGTAAGTTCATAAAATAAAAAAATTGAAAACTTTATTCTTTGTTTCACAAAATACACTGTAGCGATTGATTTTAGTTCGAAATCTGAAAAATAATCCTTACTCTTGACTGGTTTAGAGTTATCTAATACTGTAGTTACCAGCAGTAAATGTATATGAATGTCTAACATTCGAAACATTTCAGCACCACACTATTCATTTAGCATAAAACATTCCATATCCGTGCCCTTCTAAATGCTAATTGTTCTCTTCTTACAAAGGTATCTGCTATGGTTGGGGAGACCCTCACTATGTTACCTTTGATGGAACATACTACGGCTTCCAAGGAAATTGTTCTTACGTCTTGGTCAAAGAAATCCTGCCAAAGTACAACTTCAGTGTTGTAATCGACAATTACTATTGTGATGCTCCAGATGGACTTTCCTGTCCTCAGTCTCTGACAATTTATTACCAATCTTACAAGATATTCATGACCAAGAAGGATGTTGATGGAGTTTTCACAAGTCTGGTAATTAAAATATCTCAAATACTGTATGTTCAAGACATTTTCATTTGTTTTTCATATGATAGAGATTAGATTTTTGATTAGCTTTCATTTAAGATGGATATACTTCCTCTATGTATTAGATATAGGAGATATTGCGTATACAAATTATTGTAACCATTTTGTCGATCTCTTAATATTTTTGTTTTAGATTTATGTAAACCAGCAACGCATCATCCCAGCATATGAGACCAAGGACTTCCGCATCACAGACAACGGAATTGAGACCCTTTTAGTCATACCAGCAATTAATGCCAAGGTGTCTTTCACTGGTCTTATGTTTAGCATATACCTGCCCTGGGACAAGTTCAGTGGCAACACTGAGGGACAGTGTGGTGAGTATAGGAGTATTATGGTCACTCTGTTACCATGATTACCCCATGATGTCTCATTGTCTAATGATGGTTTTAAATCTTATTCAGGTACATGTGACAACAACCGGACAGATGACTGCCGCTTGCCAAATGGGACTATCGATTCATCTTGTCCAGACATGGCACACCAATGGCATGTTGCTGACCACAATAACAGTCAGTGCACACCACCAACAGAGCCGACACCAACACAACCACCAGGCTGCGATCCACCCATTTGTCATCTCATTCAAAGCGAGTAAGTAGCAGTTAGTGTTCACAATAAATCTCCTCTGTAGTATCGATAACCTCTCAATCAAAATAATCTCAGTGCAAACAATAAGTTGACATACTAAAACACGGCAATCATTTGACAAAGCCTGATGACAAAACAAAGTGAATTAACATATTTAAGTATCTACTCTAACTGAAGCGTGACCTCTTTTCAAGGGTCTTTGAGAGTTGCCATAAGATAATCCCCTACGAGCCATTCATTGTGGCATGTATCTTTGATGCGTGTTATATGGATGATGTTGCCATTGGCTGCACCAGCTTGCAGACCTATGCTGATGCATGTGCACAAGCAGGAGTCTGTATTGAGTGGAGAAATTATACAAATGGACAATGTGGTAAGTAGATCACTCCTCAAGACCATAAAGCTCAGACAGCCTCTCTATGATGTAGCTTATTGGTTATTAACCTTTTTATCTCACCTGCTACAGACTTCACATGCGAGAAACCCAAAGTTTATAAGGCCTGCGGTCCACAAGTTGAACAAACCTGTAATGCCTGGTATGTATAATGTTGTTGTTCAGTGGATGGGTATAATGATGGGGGAAAGTCTCTCAGCTATTGAAACTTTTTTTGAATATCTCTGCAGGTACAATTTCAAATTCATCCAGACTCAAAATGAGTTCAGCGTCATGGGAGACATACAATTGGAGGGATGTTATTGCCCCCCTGGTACCACTTTAATGAGTTCCAGCTCAAACTACTGTATCCCCAGCTGTGGTAAGAATGGTCAAATAACAGCATTGTATAATGAGGGTGTGGTGACTTACAGTATGGTGCTGTGATAGTAGCTACATCCTGCTGACCTTCACTTTGGGAAGCACAAAGTGTTAATTGTTCATTGCTACTGTAGTTTTCTTTTGAAAGCTGGTTTAACATTTTTCACAGATACTTCAATGGTGTGGGTTTTGGTTTATATTGATTAATATTGATTTTATCAAGTGCTTCCGGTACATACAGTACACTATCAAAACGAAGTAGTGGAATGTACTTCAATTACTTCGTTTTTTTAATGTATTCTTTTCTCTTTGGTTCATCAGATATTTGCCTGTTGCCAAATGGGGAATGGAAAGAGGTACAATTGTGTTTGAATTTCACTCACAGGTTTTAGCAGGGAAGAGAAACTATTAATTTCTGATATAGACATTAACATCATGTGGGTAGTTCACATTTGACAATCATGTATAATAATGTATGCAATAACAATAATTATAATAATAATAGTGTATTACATTTCTATAGCGCTTTTCTTAGATCCTCAAACGCTTCAGTAATTTATGATTCCACACACTGAATGATTGAATTTTGTACTGGTAGTGTCCATACAAACCTTGATGTGCTTAAACTGTTCCTCATTACAGGCTAATGAGACCTGGGTGAGCAACTGCCAGGATTGTGTGTGTGACCCGTACAGTCTGGAAATCCAGTGCCAGCCTGTGGCATGCCAACATCAGCCTTCTCTCACTTGTGATCAGGAGGGCCAAGTTAAGGTCGTAGAAACCGTTGACTGTTGTCAAAAGGACAAATGCGGTGAGTGACTTGTTTGGATAATGTGCTCTTTATGGGGGCTTTGGAACATCTCAGTAAAAACATTAACATTTTTGGTGATTACCTAATATATCCAACCAATGTGGCCAATTGCATATTTTTTAAACAGTCGTTTTTTCTTTCCAAACAGAGTGTGATGTCACACGATGCTCTACTTCCAAGATAACTTGTCCAGTCGGATTAGAAACAGAGGCAACTATGGGAGTCTGCTGCCCAACTTATCAATGCGGTGAGTATGCGTCTCCATGTGCTTGAATGCGCATGTACAGTATTTGTGCATATTATAGAAATCCCAACATGTTAGCTGCAGCATTGAATGACTTTTCATGTTCTTTGCCCCACAGTGCCAAAGGATGTCTGTGTGTTTAACAACTCTGAATATCAGGTGAGAATGCATTCTATGCTATGTTCATTTTGGCCAGTCCCACCACATCTAAATTATCAATACTTTTGAATGTAACTTAATAAAAAAAAGGACAACGTTATTTTACTTGCATACGTTAATAAAAAAATAAGTTAAACTAAACAAATACCTTCATTAAGCAATTAGAGGCCTCTATCATGGTGCCAACAATATTTGTAGTCAATCCATGTATGAGATTAGATAGGGCAAAAAAAAAGTGTCTCAATTCATAGATTTTCCATTGAACAAAATATATTTTCTCATTCCAGCCTGGTGCCAATGTTCCCGAGGACAAGTGTAAGAATTGTGTGTGTGGTGACAGGGTGGATGCCCAAACCCATCTACATATCATTGAGTGTCAACCTACTGAATGTGACACTCACTGCCAGCAGGTAAGTGATCTCCATTGACACATCGACACCCTTTGGCCTCATTATGTAATTCAACAAACTTAGTGTAATGTGAGTTCTTATCCATGTCAAAATATTATAATAACACTGATTCCTCTGTGTCCACTATTGGGCTACTCCTGGATAAGTGTAATTACTAGTGAGTTACCAGGATCACACATTGGTATAAGAGAGATCATGTGCACATCATAAAGGTTTTCTCCTCTCTGGTCTGTCTTCTTCCTTTCAGGGCTATGATCATCAAGCCGTTCCTGGGCAGTGTTGTGGGAAGTGTGTACAGACAAGCTGTGTGGTTATGCTGCCAGATAATACCACACACACTATTCAGGTAAAATAGCATCAGGCAGCATTATTTATCTCTCACGCAGATTTGCAAATTGTAAATTGAAAAATCTCCTGTTGATATCTTTCACATTCTCACCTCTACAGCCTGGTTCTGTCTGGGTACCATCTGGAGACAAGTGTCTCAAGTTTAAGTGCAAAAAGCATATGGACAACCTCATCTCAAGCGAGATTAAGACTGTGTGCCCTGACTTCCACCCAGAAGACTGCATACCTGTAAGTTACAATAACCATCTGGCAGATTATCTGGGTCCGGGAAACTGGCCCATTTAAAAACAACTGGACAATGTGCAAAACCATACTTTTGAAATACAGTTTAAATATGCCCAGTCGCTCAGACCAAGGCGTGTTGCTTAATATAGCATACCTACTGTGTATTTATGTGAGGTTATTGACACCTGTTGCTTAATATAGTATACCTACTGTGTATTTATGTGAAGTTATTGACACCTGCTGCTTAATATAGTATACCTACTGTGTATTTATGTGAGGTTATGGACACCTGTTGCTTAATATAGTACACCTACTGTGTATTTATGTGAGGTTATTGACACCTGCTGCTTAATATAGTATACCTACTGTGTATTTATGTAAGGTTATTGACACCTGTTGCTTAATATAGTATACCTACTGTGTATTTATGTGAGGTTATTGACACCTGTTGCTTAATATAGTATACCTACTGTGTATTTATGTGAGGTTATTGACACCTGTTGCTTAATATAGTATACCTACTGTGTATTTATGTGAGGTTATTGACACCTGTTGCTTTATATAGTATACCTACTGTGTATTTATGTGAGGTTATTGACACCTGTTGCTTAATATAGTATACCTACTGTGTATTTATGTGAGGTTATTGACACCTGTTGCTTAATATAGTATACCTACTGTGTATTTATGTGAGGTTATTGACACCTGTTGCTTAAAGTGAACAATGCAAGAACACTGCACTGAAAAACATGTGGAAACAGTTTGGTAAACGCCACGTCAGTGACTTAAAAATGTTCTTGTTTTTTCTTCCATTTTCTTGTTTTTAAGGGAACTGAAATTATTGCTCCAGATGGTTGCTGCCCTGTCTGTGAGTGTCTTTTTAACACCATCCTTTTTGATAGACATTTGTAAATCATTCTTGCCCTTTATCATGCATTGGAAAAAGTGTTTTAGCTATTGTAATGGTCCTCAGGATGATTAACGTTAATTCATTTGAAAATGTCACTTTGGTGTGCAGGTATTCCAATAACTAAGACTTGCAACGTGACAAATGGCAAAGTGTACCTGTACAGCAATGGCTGCAAGTCTGCAAACGAGGTGGAAGTGACAACATGCGGTGGATCCTGTAGCACCTACGCCATGTGAGTATTTTGATCATTCCTGAAATATTTCAGGAACACTAACACATTAATCCTCCCAATAAACCAGAATTGGGCTGCCTGTCTAAATGCAAACTACAAATTATATTTTCAGTAATATGTTATGATACAATGGCTGTGTTTACAAAACAGCCCGATGATGATATTCTGCCCAATTATTGTCAAAAGAGCTCATCTGACTGGTCAAAACATCAGAATTAGGCAGCCTGTGTAAACGCAGCCAATGTTATATAATTACAACCGCTACCATCACTACATCCACGTAATAACATTGCCTCTCCTTTCTGTTTTCAGGTATTCTCTTGAGGCCAACATGATGGAGCGCTCTTGTACCTGCTGTCGGGAAGAATCCACCACCAAGAAGGATGTGGAGATGATCTGCCCAGACGGGTCAAAGTTCAACCACTCCTACATCCATATCAATAGATGTGGCTGCCAGAAGACAGAGTGCGTGACCCCGGAGGGGACCCAGGTCACAAGGTCACAACGCAGGAGAAGATGAATGACTCTCCACTACCATCCATTTACTGCTTAGATTAGTTCTCTATTTATGCTCAACTTGTTCACTTTCCTGCAAAGTAATCTGCTAAATGTAGGAGAAAATGTTTCAGCTTTTTTGTCAAATTCTGTTTTGTTTTAGCCATTCAAAACACATAAATAAAGTTGCCAATCGGCTATGCATATATACCACGTTCTTGTTTTCATTCCTTTTGAAATTCTGTTGAGAAATATTTGATTTCAGACACCCAGTTCAACAATGACTTATCCTCTTCCAGACAAACAACCACAATTCAAAGTGTCAAAACACTTATTTCAGTTTGAGATGGGGTTAGGTTAGAGAAACGGATCAGTAATCTAAAGGTTGCTCGTTTCAGATCCCTGGTGCCACTTCCTACTGTTGTCCTTGAGCAACACACTTAGCTAACTTCTAGATATATCCAGGGGCAGCACTGTGGCTGACCCTGTGCTCCTCCCTATACAGTACTAAAGACACATTTTCATCTTTAATGGACTAATAAAGTATTATGCACTTAAACAATTTCTTTCAAATGTTTTTGATAGTGTTGGTCAAACTGCGTGAACATAAATGGGAAGGTTCCCACCTTAGTTGGAGGGAATTATAGAACTCTTTTGCTATTATAGCCAGTTCTCTGTTACAGATGACTTATCTTACCAATGTTGTAGCCTCACAACAATCAGACAAAACATGAAAGAATAGACTTATTCAAATCAAAACTAACATTGCAGATAAGAGCACCCTTCCTGCTTTATAACATGATCATGTTATACTGACTTGTCTACAACTGGCACAACAAGTGTTGGTGTCCAAAAGGACATTATGCTGACAGCTTTTAGTTAGATGAGGCTTAAGAGGCTGTTTAAAAGGAAAAATACTTTCTAAATTTTACCCTTACCTGGAAGAGAATGATTTTCAAAAAACATACAATTTATTTAAATAAAAGTCAATGCAGTGCCAAGTGCTATGGGCAGGACATGACAGATCTTTAGAAGATTATGCCTTGAGGTGGAGTGGATTAGATATACATTTCAATGCTAATTGTATTGACTCTGAATCAACATTGAAGTCCCACCTATGTAGGCAAACAACATTCCTGTGATATTAAAAGCAAGCAGTCGAACAGGTAGGGTCAATTTAAAAGTGACCCCATTGCCCAAATGCCATAACACTAGGACTGTTTATTCATTTTACCCAGCTCCAGGCACTGTATACTTGCTGCCAAAACATCAAAAAAGGAACTCTGAGCTCACAGAAAGTGGGTCATATGTGTGACATAGTTAGACCAGGGACAGTAAAATACCTATTAACGTAATATAATATAATTGTCAAATAATTAAGCAATTGTATATTTTTTATGTAAACATTTCTCAAACATAGTGTTGTTGGGGAACTTCTCTTTACTAGCCTATATAGCCAATTAAACAGTACACATATGTTGCTCCCCTGTGTGTTCCACACTGAATAGTTAATCCTGAGTCATTTCTCCCACTCTATTCAACATGTTTTAATATTACACTTACTTTTACATAAAGGTTCCTGTATCAACCTACCTCAATCTAACCTTTAGTTACACTTAACATTAAGCTGTCACCCATAAATCATCACAGTTTGTTTGAGTTATTCAGAGTGCTCATCAGTTTGCGTTGTATAATATTACTTCTGTATGCTGAATTGAGTTTACTCTCAACCTCAATCTATTTACCCAGAGCTTGTGTAATAATGGTTCTATACAAAAACCAAGTATAGCTATGACGATAGAGCAGCCAAATACGCAACCCAGAGCTGCTAAAATCATCAAACATTGTTGAAGCCTTTGGGTAAGGTGGAGCCGCACACAGCCTCTGGCAAGACCTAGGTGGGGATGGGTGGGGAAGGATGGATAGGCTGTTCAGTGAAGGCTTTGTTAGGAAAGAAACAACCTGGCATGTAGACACAAGAGCATATGCCTTAGCCTAGGCAGTGTGAAAGACATTTAAAGGCTGGGCCAATTATCAGTCATAAATCAATCAATAGCATTTTGGAAGAGCGCCCTAGGTACGGTAGTGAGGTTTTAGCTCGTATGAATTCCAGATTGACCACTGTGAATATTCCAATGTCCAATGTAAAGATGGGTCAGATACAAAAAGTACTAACCTACAAACCTGCAACAGATTCTTCCCTTTAGCAGATGAATGTAGACATGATCACATGCAGATATGATCATTTCACACATAGGTCGGCTCTGTCAGCAATGGATGATAAAAAAAAAGTTTGATGATTGACCTAATAAAAGAAGGCAATTCTTCAACAAATGTTGATCAACTGACGGTACAATATTTAATGTCATGTGTTACATTCATGGCAGGAAAACCACTAAAACCAAGCAGGATTTGGCTTGACAGAACTGCCAAAATGAAGGAAACACCAACATAAAGTGTCTCTGTATGTAGCCTCGCTACTTTTGTAGCCTCACTACTTTTATAGCCTCGCTACTGTATATAGCCTGTCTTTTTTTACTGTTGTTTTTATTTCTTTACTTACCTATTGTTCACCTAATACCTTGTTTTTGCACTATTGGTTAGAGCCTGTAAGTAAGCATTTCACTGTAAGGTCTACACCTGCTGTATTCGGCGCACGTGACAAATAAACTTCGATTTGATTTGATTTAATAGGGCGTTGGGCCACCATGAGGCGCTATATAAGCTTCAATGCGCCTCAGAATAATTTCAACACCATTCTTCCATGACAAATTCCATAATTTGTTGTTTTGTTGATGGTGGTGGAAAACACGGTCTCAGGCTCCGCTCTAGAATATCCCATAAGTGTTCAATTGGGTTGAGATCTGGTGACTGAAACACACACACACAGACACATACACACGGCCCTAAACATGATGGAATGTTAATTGCTTAATTAACTCAGGAACCTCATCTGTGTGGAAGCACCTGCTTTTCAATTTGTATCCCTCATTTACTCAAGTGATTCCTTTATTTTGGCAGTTACATGTACATCGGTAGTATAATAAGTTAGTATCAATGTAAAATGAAATATAGAAAGTCATGCAGGTATAGCAAACTTGTTTAATGGGTTTTTGTCAAATGTGTACTTTCTGGTTGTTTAGTGTGATATTTTACATGTTGTAAAAGAAAATGGCACATATTTATGTTGAGACATGTAACATACTGACGTTTTTAAAATGTATGCTTATAGTGGGGGTTTGAAGGTGTGTCTAACCTTAACAATAACCATAAGCCTTGAAATGACAACCATCAACTGAACAATTTGACAAAAAGGTTAATATGTTACATTTTCAAACATGAATTTGGAAAACATAGATATGCTATGAAACATAAAAAATGCTAATATGATACTAAAGCTAAGTTAATTTTGCAACAGCATTGGCTTAATGTGCTATATATGAACTAGTTCCTGTTGAGTTGATAGACTTAGTGGCCATATGAGAAAGCTGAAGTGTTTAACATTCTAATAGTTGTGAAATAATACTTATAATAGTTGTGCAAAAACGCACATTAGTGTGTTAAAATGATTTTAAAATGATATATATTTATCAGGATGCAGTTCCTGGATCAGCTCGGTGAGTCACACTAGCCTATGAATACTAACTATGAATACAATTAGTAGGATTACTCCATTGAGCAACAGCAGAGAGACAAATGTTTGCATTTGGACAATGTGTGCACAAGATACTAAGCCAATAAAGTGGATTGATGTATTATTAATCCGTTATACATTGGCTGAGTTTTTGATGGCTGTGGAGATACACCATTTTGTTCTATCAAACCTCACTATTTATTTATTATGAATGTATCTTTAATTATACATGAACATTTACATTACATAAAGAAAAACATATATTGTGTTGTGGACACCAGGAGGAGTATCTGCTGCTTTTGGGATAATGGGGATCCTAATACAATACCAAATACCAATAGCTCAAGCCACTAGAGTGGAGATGCTGCCTAAGATAGATACTGAATAAGGAAGGAAGACACCTCTCCTTGTAAAAAAGGAAATCACATAAGACTATTAAGTAACTTATCTTGTGCAGTATAGATGTATATGTCTATAATAAAGGACATTATGAACCTCCTGAGTTTATAACAAACTAATCCCAATAATAGAATACCTAATGAAAATATCTAAGTCTGTATGTAAAGCCTCATGCTTAATGTACTGTTAATGTACTGAAAAACCTCATAAGACAGAACATTGAAGTCTTAAAGTCATCATTGAGCCATGTTTAACCTGTGGCTCCACCTTTGTGTTAACCTTTAAGGTCCCTCCTCAAATACAGGTGGTTATAAAAACCAGACACATCCTAAGCACCTCTCTCATATCACCTGTGTAGGACCTGTTCACTACCCACAGGATCACCATGGGGACAACCAAGGATACACCGATTTGGAGGCTGATATGCCTGGCACTACTGATCAGATCAACAGAAACAGGTTGGTAGAATATTCAATAATTTGCCTAAATCAGAAACTGTTCTGATTATTACTATAATATAATTATTCTACATTTTTAAAAGTCTGACAAATCTGTAAAATCTAAATATTATTTCATAAATCAGATGTTGTTAATTACAAATAGTAAATATTCAGGACAACACCAAATTATTATGATTATTGACACTCAGCAGGTCGATAGGTTTTAAAAGCTGTAACCACAAGTTTAGTATGATTAGGTCACTTTCAGATTTGATAACATACACTATATATTTAATGTAAAATCTCATTATGTAAAAAAATTATGTATTAGCTATTCAGAAATGTACTAACACACAGAACATTGATTACATGTATTATACAAGCATTTTGAAGAATTCGACAGTAGGCATACAGTAGCAGTTTTTACGCAATCACTAGTAACGGTTTTCCTGTTTTCTGCTTTAAGGCAGCAAACACATTTACTACGATCATATGATTAAATTATTCATTTAAATGTTCATCCTATTTCTGTTCCTTATACACATTTGTTTATGAGATTGTTTCCGTCTAAATTTGAAAATGTTACAGATTTGTGGTGAAAAATCTGTAACTTTTTAGAAATCGTTATCATTAGTGATTGTTATCATGAGTGGTTGTATCATAGTTTATAATGTTATTAATACATAAAGCACTCCCCTCACTGGGTGTGTGGTAGTACTTTTCAACCAAAATGTTGATTGGGAATGAAAACAAGAACAGAATACAGACAAAAACTCAAATGTATATTGTTAAAATAATAGTTGTGCTAAGTTTGTCTGATATTACTCAAATAATACTGACAGAAAAAATGTGATGCCTAAATATGTAAAATAGGAACTGAACAGTCATCGGAATTCAATGTGTTTGGTTTAGACAGCAGATGACACATGATTAAGGAATCTTCAGGCCCGCATGTGTCGGATTAACCATGCAGCTTTTGGTAAACTAGGGTCTCGATTTAATCCCTATCGTCGTACTTGAAATGTGAAGGTAATTTCCGATTGAGCCGACATATGCAGCGTTTAGCATGAACACAAACTCTGCGAACACAGGAACATTCCCTTTAAAATTAAATTGCACGATAGCGCTTAACTTTGGCGATACGGATTAAATATTAATTATTGAATGGGTCACATCATGCTTCAAATGTCCCTTCGTCTGGACATACTGCTGTGCAAATCAAATACACTTCTAAAAGCGCAATGCGACAATCTATATCTGCAATGATTGAACTCCATCCGAAATGTTCATATAATATTGTAAAATACTCATGAATTGCTATTATTTCAGTGAGCCCCACCACAAGTGTAACAATCATCCCGACAATGATCACAACGATACCCACACTTTCAGGTAAATGACTGACAGAATGCACACCGAATAAATGGCTGGGTATCCATCAATAAGCTAAGAAGGAACTGACATTTGTATTCCTTGTCCCTCAGGAGTGAATGCCTCACACAACGACCAGGTCTGCAGCACATGGGGTAACTACCATTTCAAGACCTTCGACGGGGACTTTTTTCAGCTCCCCTCCACCTGCAACCATATTGTGACCTCACTGTGTAAGAGCAGCTATGAGGCTTTCAACATCCAGATGAGGCGGCAGGTGGTGGACAACCAGCCCACCATTGGCAAGATCACCATGAAGCTGGATGGTGTAGTGGTGGAGCTATCCAAGGGTGTTGTTGTGGTCAATGGGCAGACGTGAGTTTCCCTGTCATCTGACTGATACGCCATACTACAAGCACCTCTCTTGGGGATTTTATGTGCTACATTCTGGAATTTAAGAAAAAATACAATCATAATGCATAGGATGACCTTTAAACATCTTCTTCCTCCTGAAGGGTGACCCTGCCGTTCAGCTTGTCTGGAGTCAGCATCGTGAAGACTACATCCAATGTGAAGGTCGTAGCCAAACTGGGGCTTGTTGCTGTTTGGAACAAGGATGACTCCCTAATGGTAAAATACCTGCTTTACTAATTTTCCTCTTCAATGGTTGATTAGTTAATAATGTTACATTTTTCTTTAGATTAAAGCATAACAACTTTGCCTTCAATGGCAATGATCAGCAGTAGATCGTAAGTGAGAGACACCTATTTGTGGCTGCTCCTTGTCTCATGTTGGTTGAAGCACTGTCTACTCCCCTCCTAAAATGTTAACGTTGAAAGGCAGAATTACCTGAAGAATGAGGATGAATTAAACAGGATCTGTGAAGATGTATAGGCTATACACACACAGGCTAATGTTACAATGTTTATTTGA
The DNA here is from genome assembly GCA_030435695.1 of Brachymystax lenok tsinlingensis. NCBI lineage: Eukaryota > Metazoa > Chordata > Actinopteri > Salmoniformes > Salmonidae > Brachymystax > Brachymystax lenok. Next base: position 35,063,133 of record CM059819.1, on the reverse strand, counting down.
TGAAGTGTTTGCAAATATTTGTAGATTTGAATTACATTTTCTGTCACTCCCTAATACAAAGACTAATAAAAATAAAGTGTAATAACATGGAGGATAACCAAGACTGAACATGTGAATGGTGCTGAAAAGGATGAGATTTTGTGGACTAAACACATTGTATCTGGTCATTCTACAGATTGAAATGAACGAGAAGTACAGAAATCAGACCTGCGGACTCTGTGGTGACTTCAATGAAGTCCAAACATATAACGAGTTCATCATCAATGGTAAAATAATTACTGAAACTGCCAAAACTATTGAAATGTAACTACATTACATACTGTAGGTGGAAAAGCTAATTGTCAATGTTTGTGTTGTTGCAGGAGGGGAACTCTCTAGCTCTGACTATGGAAACCTCTGGAAACTGGATGGCCCTCTGGAAGTCTGTGAGGAGCCTACGCTAACTTCTGCGGAGAGTTGTGGAGATGAGGTACTAAATTCAAACCATAGAAGAAGAATACACAACAATGTTAATAGAAGTTAGAAATGGCAATTAATCCATGTGACCCAACAAATATTTTCTATATGGTAACCTTTTATGGTTTGTCTCTATTTGTAGGAATTTTGTCAGCAGCTGTTCTCCAGTGCAGCTTTCAGTAGCTGCACTAATTATTTGGACATGGACTCCTTCGTCAAGACCTGCCTTGCAGACCTGTGCCACTGTGATAACAGCACCAACTCCTTCTGCCTGTGCAACACCATCTCAGAGTACTCCCGTCAGTGTGTTCATGCAGGGGGGAAGCCCCAGCAGTGGAGGACTAAACAGTTCTGCTGTAAGCATGCAGATACTCTTCAACATGCCCACCAAACACTTAATGATCATGTTCACAATCTATTTTAAGGAAACAGTTAATCACTATGTTTATTTTCTCAGATAAGACATGCCCCTACAACATGGAGTACCAGGAGTGTGGAAGCCCCTGTGTTGACACCTGCTCCAACCCAGAGGCCAGCCAGTTGTGTGAAGACCACTGTACAGACGGCTGCTTCTGTCCTCTAGGTACAACATAGGTTCAACTCTGTTGTACAAGTTAACCTAAAGCACATCATGAAAACACCACACCTTTTGTCATTATGCCTTTGATGTCAATGTGTGCAAAGTATCTGAATAAGGTGACAAAGGAAGGAGTAAATAATGGATGTTTTTCTCAGTTACTTCCTGGAGTCAGTACAGTTCTCTGTGTAAAGTAAACATTAGAATAACACTCCTTACTGAATGCAATTTTAGTAATCTCTTAAAGGAATCATTTTCTGGAAGGAACTAAAATCTTTCTGAATGTTGTCTTAAAATTCTGCCTGATCTCTCACCAAATAGGTACTGTTTTCGATGATGTCAGCAACAGTGGCTGTATTCCATTGAGTGAATGCCTCTGTGTCCACAATGGACAAGTATACAAATCTGGAGAATCTTACACCAGCAACTGTAAAGAATGGTAGGCCATGTACATAATCTGATTTAAACATGACATATCCCATGCCTCATTTTCATGAATCATGCCGAACTCTTCAGTGTGATTATTAAAACTATATGCATGTAAATATTTTAAAATAGTGTATGAATGCAGTTGTGAGCCGCCTGTATAAATATTCCTTTAGCAATTGTGCTGGTGGTCAATGGGCATGTACCGACAAGGACTGTCCTGGGACCTGCTCTGTGGAGGGAGGATCCCACATCAACACCTATGATGGGAAAGCCTACACCTTCCATGGGGACTGCTCTTACATTCTGACCAAGGTCAGTTCATGTGGTGCAGTACAGCAAAGCAATAGAAACGAGTAGAAAATATTCAGTAGAACTTTTCAGTGCAAAGGCGAGATAAAATAGCTTTTCCTTAAGCCATATGTTGACGTAGACGTGTCCAAAAGGGTCATTCTTTAAGTGAGTCACTCTCATTTCATGTTTTTGCCTTCAAACTCATGCTGGTTTTCTTTCAGCAATGCAATGGAACTGAATTCACCGTGCTGGGAGACATTGTGAAGTGTGGGTTGACTGACACGGAGACGTGTATGAGGGCTGTTACCCTTGCCCTCTCCAGCAGATCTACTGTAAGGCATCTCTCCAAATACATTTCAGAGCAAATAATACAAGGACCTGTCAACTCATTTCCAAACAAAACCACTTCTTTCAGACAATTATACTGGTTTGCAAATAAATGTCCATCAAACTTTTTGTCTAAACACACAATAACCTTATTTATATTTGCCCTGATTTGGCAAACCAGTCTTATAAAATGCTTATGTATGAAAACAAATGAGAATTTAATAAAATACATTATCTTATCTAATTCGCAGGTGATCCGAGTCCAGTCAAGTGGAAGTGTTTTTGTAAATCAGATTCTTTCTCAGCTCCCACTCTATACAGGTGAGATAATCCATTGTAATGCCACATTAAATTGTAGTGTGGATCAGTGTATGAACTCCCTATAATTTATATTCACTAGATGAAGCCTTAATGGTGTCCCTCCAATTATTTCATGTATTGCAGCTGAAGTGACCGTCTTCAAGCCCTCCTCATTCTACATTGTTATCCAGACAACTCTTGGAGTTCAACTTCAGATCCAGCTTTCACCAGTTATGCAGATCTACATAACTGCCATCTCATCCTACAAAGGAACAACCTGTGGTATGCTTCAGATTCATCAGCCAGTTTTATACCTTTGTCCTCGGTATCTCTATTCATAAAAATCTAATAACATCATATGGCTTCAATTATTTTTCCACAGGCCTTTGTGGAAACTACAATGATGTTCAGGCAGATGAGTTCAGAGTCATCAGTGGATTGGTGGAGGGCACAGCTGTAGCTTTTGCCAACACATGGAAGACCATGGTCAGCTGCCCTGATGTTAAGACTAGCTTTGAAACCCCCTGCAGTTTGAGTATCGAAAATGGTACATATTTATTAAGCCTACAGATGAATCACTTGTTGAATGATTATAACATAGTTATATAAGATAGTATGTGCTTCTGTTGAAATTATGATTGTCTTTTTCACAGAGAAATATGCCCAGCACTGGTGTTCCATGATATCAGATCCTAAAGGAGTGTTCTCCCCTTGCCATTCTGAAATAAGACCTGACACCTACAAAACCGTAAGTTAGTTAAGAAGGATACAATCACAAAGTAAAATCATTAAACTCTTATGTGATGAGGTTATAGTCCTGACACACTTTGTCTCTTTTTCCAACAGAACTGCATGTATGACAGCTGTAACTGTGAGAAGAGTGAGGACTGCATGTGTGCTGCCGTCTCCTCGTATGTCCACGCTTGTGCTGCCGAGGGTATCCAGCTCAGCGGCTGGAGAGACACTATCTGCAGTGAGTTGACAGCATGGCACCTTGGAGACCTCTTGCAATGTGTCATTATAATGAGTGCTGAATAGAATGATAGAATTATTTTACTGAAACAACAACTGTAGGGTTGAGTTAATAAATACAAATAACCTGAAGAAATACCTGCACAAATACAAAGATATAAGGAATCCAAAAATGGTCTTGCTAATACTACTCATATCTAATGACTTTTCTCAGATAAATTCGCCACTTGTCCCAGTCAAACAGTTTATACCTACAACATGACCAGTTGTGGACGCACCTGCCGCTCCCTGAGCATGACAGACCAATCTTGCCAGGTGGAGTTTGTTCCGGTGGACGGCTGTGGCTGTGCAGAGGGCACCTACATGGACGAGGCTGGCCAGTGTGTTGCCCCCACCAACTGTCCTTGCTATGACAAGGGCTTGGTGGTCCCTGCAGGAGAGACTATCAGCAGAGACGGTGCCACCTGGTAAGCACCTCCTTCATACATATACAGCTAGGAGACCAAAATAAATACAAGTACTAATGAAACTTCATGGATATATTCAAAACTGTGTATTAAATTATGTCATAATGATATTTGCTGTTAATTTGATTATCTTACTAACTATAACTATTAATACTGTAACTATTTTCCAGTACTTGCAGACAAGGGACACTGAGTTGCACTGGGGGAGCAAGACTATTTAGTACGTTTTGTGATCTTTGCTTCCAATTTATTAATTTAATTTATTTATAAAATGTATGGCTCGAAATGATTTAACCCTTTTTCTGTATATATTATATTACAATTATATTCTTGTTTGAGAAACTTGTCTTTTTATTACATATAAATCCCCAGTATGCACACTGCCTATGGTTTTCTTCAACTGCTCAACTGCACCTCCAGGAGCTTCAGGTTCAGAGTGTCAGAAGAGCTGCAAAACTCTGGATATGACCTGTGTGAGTCCCTCATTCACTCTAGATTGTCACAAACTGTCACTATTATACAGTACAGAAAAACACTGTCCATTTCTCTTTAATTTGCCATGACTTATGTGTGTACTTTGTTAAATCCCTTTAGATCAGTACAGAGTGCACATCAGGTTGTATGTGCCCCACCGGACTGGTGTCTGATGGGAACGGAGACTGCATCAAGGAGGAACTTTGTCCTTGTTCTCACAATGGAGCTACTTACCAAGCTGGAGAGACTCTTAAGGTTGACTGCAATACATGGTATGCCTGTTTTGTGTCTTACATCTCAAGGGGGAGAAAACATAAAGAACTCAGACTTATAATGAAAAAAATGTCAGGCAATTTTTGTGACATTATGTGTGTGTTGTTCACAGTACTTGCAAGGACAGACAATGGCAGTGTACCACAATTCTTTGTGATGGAGTTTGTGCAATCTACGGAGAGGGTCACTATATCACCTTTGATGAGAAAAGGTTCAACTTTAATGGAAACTGCGAATACACTCTCATTCAGGTTTGTGTGTCTTTATTTGGTAGAATTGTATCAGCATTGAAAAGTGTGAATTTTAACCATATTAAGAATATTTTCCTTTCGCACAGGACTACTGTGGCAATACTAATGGCAGTGGCAGCTTCAGAGTCCTCACTGAGAACGTTCCTTGTGGAACTAAAGGCACCACCTGCTCCAAGACCATCAAGCTTTTTCTGGGGGTAATGAGCAACTTGACTTCACACAATACTGTACATTCCATCCCTCGTGTAAAGAAACACCATAGTTAGTAAGATAATCAAATTAACAGCAAATATCATTATGACATAATTTAATACACAGTTTTGAATATATCCATGAAGTTTCATTAGTACTTGTACAAGTTATGTATGAAAACATATTTCTCTTCTTCAGACCAGTGAGCTCATTCTGGCAGATGGGAACGCTCAAGTTGTCAGGAGTACTCCAGAGGAGCAGTTTCCTAAACAGATCAGCCTTCTGGGGAATTATCTGGTCATTGAAGTCAAAAGTGGTCTAATCCTCATGTGGGACAAGAAGACCAGTCTCTTTATCAAGCTTAGCCCACAATACCAGGTACATTGAGATACTCTGATGAAGAACTGAATTCAGTATTCAGTCAAAACTGATATTACCAAGACTTTTGCAGAACCCTGCCAAATCAATCATTTTAATTCATGATCTCTTTTCTTCAGGGGCAAGTTTGTGGTCTGTGTGGAAACTATGATGGCAACGCAAACAATGACTTCACCACTAGAGCCCAGGCGACCGTTGTTGATCCGGTGGAATTTGGAAACAGCTGGAAAGTTTCATCAAGCTGCCCAAGTGTATCCGCTGTAGTGCACCCATGTGCCTCCAACCCGTACAGAGCGTCTTGGGCACAGAAACAGTGCAGCATCATTAACAGTGATGTCTTCGCAGCCTGCCAGAACCAGGTAATGGATATATTCAATTAGGATATAATACTAGTAAGATACGTGGATTGTCTTTTGTGGACAAAGATGTACTTCACCATGTACCATGCAACTTCTGTATATCTTACAACACATTGCTGTGCTTTTAAGGTGGACCCCTCTCCTTACTACGATGCTTGTGTGAGAGACTCATGTGCTTGTGACAGTGGTGGAGACTGTGAGTGCTTCTGTACTGCAGTGGCAGCTTATGCAAAGGCTTGCAATGAAGCTGGAGCATGCGTTGCCTGGAGAACCCCTAGAATTTGCCGTAAGTTTCTTCACAATCAACAGTGCATGTGATTTTCAACTATATTAAGGCGCTTGTCAATTCATTACTGGACCAGGTTGACACATTATCATATAGGACTGTTGATCATGGAAAGGCATAATTATTCTAGTTCAATTAAAGAAATATTTTTTGTCCACTATATTTTGTCCACCACAAACAGCACTGTTCTGTGATTACTACAACCCCACTGGAGAATGTGAGTGGCACTACAAGGCATGTGGAGCTCAGTGTATGAAGACCTGCAGAAACCCTCTTGGAGACTGTTCTAGTTTAATTCCAGCATTGGAAGGTAGGGATATGACTGTCTAACTCATATTCTGTCTCATTTTGTATATTATTTCTGAATAACAATTGTAATTGGAACTGACTACATTTACACTGACTAGTGTTATCCTTAACAAGATTTGACCTTTTGTAACCTCTTGGCTATTGTGCTTATTACAGGCTGCTATCCTAACTGTCCTGTGGCACAACCTTACTTCAATGAGGAGACAATGAAGTGTGTGGAGAGGGAACAATGTGGTTGTTATGACTATGAAGGAAACCAGTACACCAATGGACAGAATATTCTGTCACAAAACTGTGAAACATGGTATGTTTAAATCATTCAATTCACACTACCTGTGCTATTTCAGAGCATATTCTGAACATTCTAACTGTGAAAGTATTAGGTTTTCTGTATTGCATTAATTTTAGGGAAGAGGGTGGTAAGGGGTTTACCTAAGATGGGAAGGTCATGCTAGTTTTTCCATAGTGATGCCAATTATGGCTATATGGCAATCTGAAAACTTGCTCTGCTCCCCATGCATTTCACAACTTACAGTACTTTATTACCAAGCCCTGACTAGTTTTACCTCAATAATAGTATTTTGAACAAAACATTTGTTCATTTGAAAGTGGGAATAATTAAACATTTAAATGATTGTTCTTCTTTTAAAGCACCTGCACAATGACTGGAGTGAGTTGTAGTTATAATGTAAATGGTAAGGATGACATCATCAAATAAAAGTAACATATTTAGCAATGACCAAAGCAACATTGATTGAATCTCATTTAAAACACTTTTTTTTATTGCAGATTGTACATGCTTGTATAATGGTAAACAACACCCCTATGGGGCAACACTCTACAATACAACAGATGGGATTGGTAACTGCATTGTTGCTGTTTGCGCCGCGAACGGAACCATTACCAGGAACATTTCCCTTTGTCAAGTGACCACAACTCCAGTACCAACTACAACATCCCCTCTGACCACAACTGTCCATGCAACTACAACACAGGCCTCTACGACAACACTAAAACCCACAACTGTCTTCCACTTCTCAACACCTGGTAAGCAGAGAAACTGCAGCCCAATTTTTGCTAAATACCATACTGCTGAATGGAAATCTTGAACTTAATTAATAGCAATTTGTATGTAAGATGGTAGTACAGGTCTTCCCGAATGGACCCGAGGACAATCAGATCCGAACCTGAACGGACACGATCATTTAAAATAAAGGGGGACCTGGACCCGAACAGACCCGAGAACAATCAGACAAAACACAAATGGACCTGACGACAACCAGACCTAGACCCGACCCATACCCTAACAGGTCCAGGTCTAGACCAGACCTGATTGGACCCGAGTGACAAACTAATTATATTTATCAGCCAAGATGCTCCTCTGTTTAATTAATAGGTCTTTATATTTTGCCTAGGCCTTCTGTCAATAAATTCACCATATTAGTGTAAAATAAATATGGTACAGGCTATGCAGAGCTGTAGTTGGGTCCAATCAGGTCCACTCAGGTCAATCAGCTGTAATTAAATAGACCCAAGACCCGATGACAATCAAACATGACTCGAACCGGACCCGCAGGAAAAGTTTGAATTTTGGACCCGTACCAGCTCGGGCCCCTGGTGGGGTCTCGGGTATTCGGGTTTGGGTGGACCCTACTATAGGTGGAATATGAATATGAATGATAAGTACTGTAAATATGAGCTATTTGGTAAATTAAAATGTTATTAGTCTGGCCAAGTTAACTAAAGATATATATTTTTGAAAACAGAACCAACATCTACTTCAACTTGGTCATCCACAACAATGAAGATGACACCTAAAATAACTATTGGCACCACAACTTCATCATTAAATCCTTCAACTACAACATCAGGATCAAGTACAGTCACAATTCCCAAACCCGACAACTGTAACTACAACAACTATGGTACCCTCAACAAGTAGAGAAGTAGCTACATCGACCACAGCTGAGACTTCAACAAAGGAAGAAACCACAACTGAGACCATCACATCTACAAAGCCACCAAAAGTAGTCACCACTGGTATTGTAACAACGACATCACATGTCACCACCAAACCTTCAGTGACTTCGATTGCGTCAATTACAAAAACACTACCTCACCTTACAGGTACATTGTGGCCTTTAACATCAACAACAACAGAATCAGTCATCACAGGTAGAATATTGACAACAGAGCCACCCTCCCAAATTACCAATAAAACTACATCCGGGACATTCACACAAACCACAGCATCATCACCTACAACTGAAAATGTTGAAGCCTCTACCTCAACATCAAAGGTCTCAACTTCAACCACAACTACAAAGGCACCCACAACAATTGCAGAGGTAAAAACATATACTACTACTGAAAGTTCAACAGAGCCGCTTAAAATTGTCACCGCTGGCCCAACAACCACTTCCACCACCGTATTTGCTGAAACCTCCACCTCAACATCACAGCCCAAAACAACAGGTGAAGAAACAACAGGGCCAGCTGTCATTACTTCCAATCCCTCGACAACAACCACAACAACAAAGGCACCCACTACAACTGCAGAGGTAATTATACCTACCACAGGTGGAACTACGACAGATGAAGAAACCACAACGGAGACTATTAAATCTATATCCACAATGCCACCTAAAGTAGTCACCACTTCCCCAACAACCACTTCCACCACTGTAATTGTTGAAACCTCTACCTCAACACCACAGCCCAAACCAACAAGTGAAGAAACAACAGGGCCAGTTGTCATTACTTCCAATCCCACAACTTCAACCACAACAACTGCAGAGGTAATTACACCTACCACAGGTGGAACTACGACAGTTGAAGAAACCACAACGGAGACTATTACATCTACATCCACAAAGCCACCTAAAGTAGTTACCACTGTCCCAACAACCACTTCCACCACTGTAATTGTTGAAACCTCTACCTCAACATCACAGCCCACAACAACAGGTAAAGAAACCACAGGGCCAGTTGGCATTACTTCCAGTCCCACGACTTCAACCACAACTACAAAGGCACCCACAACAACTAAAAAGGTAATAATAACTACCACAGGTGGAGCTACAACAGCTGAGGAAACCACAACAGAGACTATTCCATCTATATCCACAAAGCCACCTAAAGAAGTCACCACTGGCCCAATAACCACTTCCACCACTGTAATTGTTGAAACCTCGACCTTAACATCACAGCCCACAACAACAGGTAAAGAAACCACAAGGCCAGTTGGCATTACAACTAGTCCAACGACTTCAACCACAACTACAAAGGCACCCACTACAACTGCAGAGGAAATTATACCTACCACAGTTGGAACTACAACAGTTGAAGAAACCACAACAGTTACTAATCCATCTATATCCACAACGCAACCTAAAGTACTCACCACTGGCCCAACAACCACTTCCACCACTGTAATTGTTGAAACCTCTACCTCAACACCACAGCCCACACCAACAGGTGAAGAAACAACAGGGCCAGCTGTCATTACTTCCAATCCCACAACTTCAACCACAACAACTGCAGAGGTAATAACACCTACCACAGGTGGAACTACGACAGTTGAAGAAACCACAACGGAGACTATTACATCTACATCCACAACGCCACCTAAAGTACTCACCACTGGCCCAACAACCACTTCCACCACTGTAATTGTTGAAACCTCTACCTCAACACCACAGCCCACACCAACAGGTGAAGAAACAACAGGGACAGTTGTTATTACTTCTAATCCCACAACTTCAACCACAACAACTGCAGAGGTAAATACACCTACCACAGGTGGAACTACGACAGTTGAAGTAACCAGAACTGAGACAAGTCCATCTACATCCACAAAGCCACCTAAAGTAGTTACCACTGGCACAACAACCACTTCCACCACTGTAATTGTTGAAACCTCTACATCAACAGCACAGCCCACAACAACAGGTAAAGAAACAACAGGGCCAGTTGGCATTACTTCCAATCCCACGACTTCAACCACAACTACAAAGGAACCCACTACAACTGCAGAGGAAATTATACCTACCACAGGTGGAACTACGACAGTTGAAGAAACCACAACGGAGACAAGTCCATCTACCTCCACAATGCCACCTAAAGTAGTCACCACTGGCCCAACAACCACTTCCACCACTGTAATTGTTGAAACCTCTACCTCAACACCACAGCCCACACCAACAGGTGAAGAAACAACAGGTCCAGTTGGCATTACTTCCAATCCCACGACTTCAACCACAACTACAAAGGCACCCACTACAACTGCAGAGGAAATTATACCTACCACAATTGAAGAAACCACAACAGTTACTAATCCATCTACATCCACAACTCCACCTAAAGTACTCACCACAGGCCCAACAACCACTTCCACCACTGTAATTGTTGAAACCTCTACCTCAACACCACAGCCCACACCAACAGGTGAAGAAACAACAGGGACAGTTGTTATTACTTCTAATCCCACAACTTCAACCACAACAACTGCAGAGGTAAATACACCTACCACAGGTGGAACTACGACAGTTGAAGTAACCAGAACTGAGACAAGTCCATCTACATCCACAAAGCCACCTAAAGTACTCACCACTGGCCCAACAACCACTTCCACCACTGTAATTGTTGAAACCTCTACCTCAATAGCACAGCCCACAACAACAGGTAAAGAAACCACAGGGCCAGTTGGCATTACTTCCAGTCCCACGACTTCAACCACAACTACAAAGTCACCCACTACACCAGCAGAGGTAATTATACCTACCACAGGTGGAGCTACAACAGCTGAAGAAACCACAACAGAGACTATTCCATCTACATCCACAACGCCACCTAAAGTAGTCACCACTGGCCCAACAACCACTTCCACCACTGTAATTGTTGAAACCTCTACCTCAACAGCACAGCCCACAACAACAGGTAAAGAAACAACAGGGCCAGTTGGCATTACTTCCAATCCCACGACTTCAACCACAACTACAAAGGCACCCACTACAACTGCAGAGGAAATTATACCTACCACAGTTGGAACTACAACAGTTGAAGAAACCACAACAGTTACTAATCCATCTAAATCCACAACTCCACCTAAAGTACTCACCACTGGCCCAACAACCACTTCCACCACTGTAATTGTTGAAACCTCTACCTCAACACCACAGCCCACACCAACAAGTGAAGAAACAACAGGGCCAGTTGTCATTACTTCCAATCCCACAACTTCAACCACAACAACTGCAGAGGTAATTACACCTACCACAGGTGGAACTACGACAGTTGAAGAAACTACAACGGAGACTATTACATCTACATCCACAACGCCACCTAAAGTACTCACCACTGGCCCAACAACCACTTCCACCACTGTAATTGTTGAAACCTCTACCTCAACAGCACAGCCCACAACAACAGGTAAAGAAACAACAGGGCCAGTTGGCATTACTTCCAATCCCACGACTTCAACCACAACTACAAAGGCACCCACTACAACTGCAGAGGAAATTATACCTACCACAGTTGGAACTACAACAGTTGAAGAAACCACAACAGTTACTAATCCATCTAAATCCACAACTCCACCTAAAGTACTCACCACTGGCCCAACAACCACTTCCACCACTGTAATTGTTGAAACCTCTACCTCAACACCACAGCCCACACCAACAAGTGAAGAAACAACAGGGCCAGTTGTCATTACTTCCAATCCCACAACTTCAACCACAACAACTGCAGAGGTAATTACACCTACCACAGGTGGAACTACGACAGTTGAAGAAACTAGAACGGAGACTATTACATCTACATCCACAACGCCACCTAAAGTACTCACCACTGGCCCAACAACCACTTCCACCACTGTAATTGTTGAAACCTCTACCTCAACATCACAGACCACAACAACAGGTAAAGAAACAACAGGGCCAGTTGGCATTACTTCCAATCCCACGACTTCAACCACAACTACAAAGGCACCCACTACAACTGCAGAGGAAATTATACCTACCACAGGTGGAACTACAACAGTTGAAGAAACCACAACGGAGACTATTCCATCTATATCCACAAAGCCACCTAAAGTAGTTACCACTGGCCCAACAACCACTTCCACCACTGTAATTGTTGAAACCTCTACCTCAACACCACAGCCCACACCAACAGGTGAAGAAACAACAGGGACAGTTGTTATTACTTCTAATCCCACAACTTCAACCACAACAACTGCAGAGGTAAATACACCTACCACAGGTGGAACTACGACAGTTGAAGTAACCAGAACTGAGACAAGTCCATCTACATCCACAAAGCCACCTAAAGTAGTTACCACTGGCACAACAACCACTTCCACCACTGTAATTGTTGAAACCTCTACATCAACAGCACAGCCCACAACAACAGGTAAAGAAACAACAGGGCCAGTTGGCATTACTTCCAATCCCACGACTTCAACCACAACTACAAAGGCACCCACTACAACTGCAGAGGAAATTATACCTACCACAGGTGGAACTACGACAGTTGAAGAAACCACAACGAAGACAAGTCCATCTACCTCCACAAAGCCACCTAAAGAAGTCACCACTGGCCCAATAACCACTTCCACCACTGTAATTGTTGAAACCTCGACCTTAACATCACAGCCCACAACAACAGGTAAAGAAACCACAAGGCCAGTTGGCATTACAACTAGTCCAACGACTTCAACCACAACTAAAAAGGCACCCACTACAACTACAGAGGTAATTATACCTACCACAGGTGGAGCTACAACAGCTGAAGAAACCACAACAGAGACTATTCCATCTACATCCACAACGCCACCTAAAGTAGTCACCACTGGTCCAACAACCACTTCCACCACTGTAATTGTTGAAACCTCTACCTCAACAGCACAGCCCACAACAACAGGTAAAGAAACAACAGGGCCAGTTGGCATTACTTCCAATCCCACGACTTCAACCACAACTACAAAGGCACCCACTACAACTGCAGAGGAAATTATACCTACCACAGTTGGAACTACAACAGTTGAAGAAACCACAACAGTTACTAATCCATCTATATCCACAACGCAACCTAAAGTACTCACCACTGGCCCAACAACCACTTCCACCACTGTAATTGTTGAAACCTCTACCTCAACACCACAGCCCACACCAACAGGTGAAGAAACAACAGGGCCAGCTGTCATTACTTCCAATCCCACAACTTCAACCACAACAACTGCAGAGGTAATAACACCTACCACAGGTGGAACTACGACAGTTGAAGAAACCACAACGGAGACTATTACATCTACATCCACAACGCCACCTAAAGTACTCACCACTGGCCCAACAACCACTTCCACCACTGTAATTGTTGAAACCTCTACCTCAACACCACAGCCCACACCAACAGGTGAAGAAACAACAGGGACAGTTGTTATTACTTCTAATCCCACAACTTCAACCACAACAACTGCAGAGGTAAATACACCTACCACAGGTGGAACTACGACAGTTGAAGTAACCAGAACTGAGACAAGTCCATCTACATCCACAAAGCCACCTAAAGTAGTTACCACTGGCACAACAACCACTTCCACCACTGTAATTGTTGAAACCTCTACATCAACAGCACAGCCCACAACAACAGGTAAAGAAACAACAGGGCCAGTTGGCATTACTTCCAATCCCACGACTTCAACCACAACTACAAAGGCACCCACTACAACTGCAGAGGAAATTATACCTACCACAGGTGGAACTACGACAGTTGAAGAAACCACAACGAAGACAAGTCCATCTACCTCCACAAAGCCACCTAAAGAAGTCACCACTGGCCCAATAACCACTTCCACCACTGTAATTGTTGAAACCTCGACCTTAACATCACAGCCCACAACAACAGGTAAAGAAACCACAAGGCCAGTTGGCATTACAACTAGTCCAACGACTTCAACCACAACTACAAAGGCACCCACTACAACTACAGAGGTAATTATACCTACCACAGGTGGAGCTACAACAGCTGAAGAAACCACAACAGAGACTATTCCATCTACATCCACAACGCCACCTAAAGTAGTCACCACTGGTCCAACAACCACTTCCACCACTGTAATTGTTGAAACCTCTACCTCAACAGCACAGCCCACAACAACAGGTAAAGAAACAACAGGGCCAGTTGGCATTACTTCCAATCCCACGACTTCAACCACAACTACAAAGGCACCCACTACAACTGCAGAGGAAATTATACCTACCACAGTTGGAACTACAACAGTTGAAGAAACCACAACAGTTACTAATCCATCTATATCCACAACGCAACCTAAAGTACTCACCACTGGCCCAACAACCACTTCCACCACTGTAATTGTTGAAACCTCTACCTCAACACCACAGCCCACACAAACAGGGGAAGAAACAACAGGCCCAGTTGTCATTACTTCCAATCCCACAACTTCAACCACAACAACTGCAGAGGTAATAACACCTACCACAGGTGGAACTACGACAGTTGAAGAAACCACAACGGAGACTATTACATCTACATCCACAAAGCCACCTAAAGTAGTTACCACTGTCCCAACAACCACTTCCACCACTGTAATTGTTGAAACCTCTACCTCAACATCACAGCCCACAACAACAGGTAAAGAAACCACAAGGCCAGTTGGCATTACAACTAGTCCAACGACTTCAACCACAACTACAAAGGCACCCACTACAACTACAGAGGTAATTATACCTACCACAGGTGGAGCTACAACAGCTGAAGAAACCACAACAGAGACTATTCCATCTACATCCACAACGCCACCTAAAGTAGTCACCACTGGTCCAACAACCACTTCCACCACTGTAATTGTTGAAACCTCTACCTCAACAGCACAGCCCACAACAACAGGTAAAGAAACAACAGGGCCAGTTGGCATTACTTCCAATCCCACGACTTCAACCACAACTACAAAGGCACCCACTACAACTGCAGAGGAAATTATACCTACCACAGTTGGAACTACAACAGTTGAAGAAACCACAACAGTTACTAATCCATCTATATCCACAACGCAACCTAAAGTACTCACCACTGGCCCAACAACCACTTCCACCACTGTAATTGTTGAAACCTCTACCTCAACACCACAGCCCACACCAACAGGTGAAGAAACAACAGGGCCAGCTGTCATTACTTCCAATCCCACAACTTCAACCACAACAACTGCAGAGGTAATAACACCTACCACAGGTGGAACTACGACAGTTGAAGAAACCACAACGGAGACTATTACATCTACATCCACAACGCCACCTAAAGTACTCACCACTGGCCCAACAACCACTTCCACCACTGTAATTGTTGAAACCTCTACCTCAACACCACAGCCCACACCAACAGGTGAAGAAACAACAGGGACAGTTGTTATTACTTCTAATCCCACAACTTCAACCACAACAACTGCAGAGGTAAATACACCTACCACAGGTGGAACTACGACAGTTGAAGTAACCAGAACTGAGACAAGTCCATCTACATCCACAAAGCCACCTAAAGTAGTTACCACTGGCACAACAACCACTTCCACCACTGTAATTGTTGAAACCTCTACATCAACAGCACAGCCCACAACAACAGGTAAAGAAACAACAGGGCCAGTTGGCATTACTTCCAATCCCACGACTTCAACCACAACTACAAAGGAACCCACTACAACTGCAGAGGAAATTATACCTACCACAGGTGGAACTACGACAGTTGAAGAAACCACAACGGAGACAAGTCCATCTACCTCCACAATGCCACCTAAAGTAGTCACCACTGGCCCAACAACCACTTCCACCACTGTAATTGTTGAAACCTCTACCTCAACACCACAGCCCACACCAACAGGTGAAGAAACAACAGGTCCAGTTGGCATTACTTCCAATCCCACGACTTCAACCACAACTACAAAGGCACCCACTACAACTGCAGAGGAAATTATACCTACCACAATTGAAGAAACCACAACAGTTACTAATCCATCTACATCCACAACTCCACCTAAAGTACTCACCACAGGCCCAACAACCACTTCCACCACTGTAATTGTTGAAACCTCTACCTCAACACCACAGCCCACACCAACAGGGGAAGAAACAACAGGCCCAGTTGGCATTACTTCCAATCCCACGACTTCAACCACAACAACTGCAGAGGTAATTACACCTACCACAGGTGGAACTACGACAGTTGTAGAAACTACAACGGAGACTATTACATCTACATCCACAACGCCACCTAAAGTACTCACCACTGGCCCAACAACCACTTCCACCACTGTAATTGTTGAAACCTCTACCTCAACATCACAGACCACAACAACAGGTAAAGAAACAACAGGGCCAGTTGGCATTACTTCCAGTCCCACGACTTCAACCACAACTACAAAGTCACCCACTACAACTGCAGAGGTAATTATACCTACCACAGGTGGAGCTACGACAGCTGAAGAAACCACAACAGAGACTATTCCATCTATATCCACAACGCCACCTAAAGTAGTTACCACTGGCCCAACAACCACTTCCACCACTGTAATTGTTGAAACCTCTACCTCAACACCACAGCCCACACCAACAGGTGAAGAAACAACAGGGACAGTTGTTATTACTTCTAATCCCACAACTTCAACCACAACAACTGCAGAGGTAAATACACCTACCACAGGTGGAACTACGACAGTTGAAGTAACCAGAACTGAGACAAGTCCATCTACATCCACAAAGCCACCTAAAGTAGTTACCACTGGCACAACAACCACTTCCACCACTGTAATTGTTGAAACCTCTACATCAACAGCACAGCCCTCAACAACAGGTAAAGAAACAACAGGGCCAGTTGGCATTACTTCCAATCCCACGACTTCAACCACAACTACAAAGGCACCCACTACAACTGCAGAGGAAATTATACCTACCACAGGTGGAACTACGACAGTTGAAGAAACCACAACGGAGACAAGTCCATCTACCTCCACAATGCCACCTAAAGTAGTCACCACTGGCCCAACAACCACTTCCACCACTGTAATTGTTGAAACCTCTACCTCAACACCACAGCCCACACCAACAGGTGAAGAAACAACAGGTCCAGTTGGCATTACTTCCAATCCCACGACTTCAACCACAACTTCAAAGGCACCCACTACAACTGCAGAGGAAATTATACCTACCACAGTTGGAACTACAACAGTTGAAGAAACCACAACAGTTACTAATCCATCTACATCCACAACGCCACCTAAAGTACTCACCACTGGGCCAACAACCACTTCCACCACTGTAATTGTTGAAACCTCTACCTCAACACCACAGCCCACACCAACAAGTGAAGAAACAACAGGGCCAGTTGTCATTACTTCCAATCCCACAACTTCAACCACAACAACTGCAGAGGTAAATACACCTACCACAGGTGGAACTACGACAGTTGAAGTAACCAGAACTGAGACAAGTCCATCTACATCCACAAGGCCACCTAAAGTAGTTACCACTGGCCCAACAACCACTTCCACCACTGTAATTGTTGAAACCTCTACCTCAATAGCACAGCCCACAACAACAGGTAAAGAAACAACAGGGCCAGTTGGCATTACTTCGAGTCCTACGACTTCAACCACAACTACAAAGGCACCCACAACAACTAAAAAGGTAATAATAACTACCACAGGTGGAGCTACAACAGCTGAGGAAACCACAACAGAGACTATTCCATCTATATCCACAAAGCCACCTAAAGAAGTCACCACTGGCCCAATAACCACTTCCACCAATGTAATTGTTGAAACCTCGACCTTAACATCACAGCCCACAACAACAGGTAAAGAAACCACAAGGCCAGTTGGCATTACAACTAGTCCAACGACTTCAACCACAACTACAAAGGCACCCACTACAACTACAGAGGTAATTATACCTACCACAGGTGGAGCTACAACAGCTGAAGAAACCACAACAGAGACTATTCCATCTACATCCACAACGCCACCTAAAGTAGTCACCACTGGCCCAACAACCACTTCCACCACTGTAATTGTTGAAACCTCTACCTCAACAGCACAGCCCACAACAACAGGTAAAGAAACAACAGGGCCAGTTGGCATTACTTCCAATCCCACGACTTCAACCACAACTACAAAGGCACCCACTACAACTGCAGAGGAAATTATACCTACCACAGTTGGAACTACAACAGTTGAAGAAACCACAACAGTTACTAATCCATCTATATCCACAACGCAACCTAAAGTACTCACCACTGGCCCAACAACCACTTCCACCACTGTAATTGTTGAAACCTCTACCTCAACACCACAGCCCACACCAACAGGTGAAGAAACAACAGGGCCAGCTGTCATTACTTCCAATCCCACAACTTCAACCACAACAACTGCAGAGGTAATAACACCTACCACAGGTGGAACTACGACAGTTGAAGAAACCACAACGGAGACTATTACATCTACATCCACAACGCCACCTAAAGTACTCACCACTGGCCCAACAACCACTTCCACCACTGTAATTGTTGAAACCTCTACCTCAACACCACAGCCCACACCAACAGGTGAAGAAACAACAGGGCCAGTTGTTATTACTTCTAATCCCACAACTTCAACCACAACGACTGCAGAGGTAAATACACCTACCACAGGTGGAACTACGACAGTTGAAGTAACCAGAACTGAGACAAGTCCATCTACATCCACAAAGCCACCTAAAGTAGTTACCACTGGCACAACAACCACTTCCACCACTGTAATTGTTGAAACCTCTACATCAACAGCACAGCCCACAACAACAGGTAAAGAAACAACAGGGCCAGTTGGCATTACTTCCAATCCCACGACTTCAACCACAACTACAAAGGAACCCACTACAACTGCAGAGGAAATTATACCTACCACAGGTGGAACTACGACAGTTGAAGAAACCACAACGGAGACAAGTCCATCTAACTCCACAATGCCACCTAAAGTAGTCACCACTGGCCCAACAACCACTTCCACCACTGTAATTGTTGAAACCTCTACCTCAACACCACAGCCCACACCAACAGGTGAAGAAACAACAGGTCCAGTTGGCATTACTTCCAATCCCACGACTTCAACCACAACTACAAAGGCACCCACTACAACTGCAGAGGAAATTATACCTACCACAATTGAAGAAACCACAACAGTTACTAATCCATCTACATCCACAACTCCACCTAAAGTACTCACCACAGGCCCAACAACCACTTCCACCACTGTAATTGTTGAAACCTCTACCTCAACACCACAGCCCACACCAACAGGTGAAGAAACAACAGGTCCAGTTGGCATTACTTCCAATCCCACGACTTCAACTACAAAGGCACCCACTACAACTGCAGAGGAAATTATACCTACCACAGTTGGAACTACAACAGTTGAAGAAACCAGAACAGTTACTAATCCATCTACATCCACAATGCCACCTAAAGTAGTCACCACTGGCCCAACAAGCACTTCCACCACTGTAATTGTTGAAACCTCTACCTCAACACCACAGCCCACACCAACAGGGGAAGAAACAACAGGCCCAGTTGGCATTACTTCCAATCCCACGACTTCAACCACAACAACTGCAGAGGTAATTACACCTACCACAGGTGGAACTACGACAGTTGAAGAAACTACAACGGAGACTATTACATCTACATCCACAATGCCACCTAAAGTACTCACCACAGGCCCAACAACCACTTCCACCACTGTAATTGTTGAAACCTCTACCTCAACATCACAGACCACAACAACAGGTAAAGAAACAACAGGGCCAGTTGGCATTACTTCCAGTCCCACGACTTCAACCACAACTACAAAGTCACCCACTACAACTGCAGAGGTAATTATACCTACCACAGGTGGAGCTACGACAGCTGAAGAAACCACAACAGAGACTATTCCATCTACATCCACAACGCAACCTAAAGTACTCACCACTGGCCCAACAACCACTTCCACCACTGTAATTGTTGAAACCTCTACCTCAACACCACAGCCCACACCAACAGGGGAAGAAACAACAGGGACAGTTGTTATTACTTCTAATCCCACAACGTCAACCACAACAACTGCAGAGGTAAATACACCTACCACAGGTGGAACTACGACAGTTGAAGTAACCAGAACTGAGACAAGTCCATCTACATCCACAAAGCCACCTAAAGTAGTTACCACTGGCCCAACAACCACTTCCACCACTGTAATTGTTGAAACCTCTACATCAACAGCACAGCCCACAACAACAGGTAAAGAAACAACAGGGCCAGTTGGCATTACTTCCAATCCCACGACTTCAACCACAACTACAAAGGCACCCACTACAACTGCAGAGGAAATTATACCTACCACAGGTGGAACTACGACAGTTGAAGAAACCACAACGGAGACAAGTCCATCTACCTCCACAATGCCACCTAAAGTAGTCACCACTGGCCCAACAACCACTTCCACCACTGTAATTGTTGAAACCTCTACCTCAACACCACAGCCCACACCAACAGGGGAAGAAACAACAGGCCCAGTTGGCATTACTTCCAATCCCACGACTTCAACCACAACTTCAAAGGCACCCACTACAACTGCAGAGGAAATTATACCTACCACAGTTGGAACTACAACAGTTGAAGAAACCAGAACAGTTACTATTCCATCTACATCCACAATGCCACCTAAAGTAGTTACCACTGGCCCAACAACCACTTCCACCACTGTAATTGTTGAAACCTCTACCTCAACATCACAGCCCACAACAACAAGTGAAGAAACAACAGTGCCGGTTGGCATTACTTCCAATCCCACGACTTCAACCACAACTACAAAGGCTCCCACTACAACTGCAGAGGAAATTACACCTACCACAGGTGGAGCTACAACAACTAAAGAAACCACAACGGAGACTATTCCATCTATATCCACAATGCCACCTAAAGAATTCACCACTGGCCCAACTACATCTTCAACAACTGTTATCGTTGTAACTTCAACTTCAACATCACAGCCTTCAACAACAAGTACAGAAACAACAGAGCCAGTTGTCATCACAGGCACATTAGCAACAACAAGAAGTCCTTCAGCATCGCCACAAGTGATTACTACACCTACATCACAAGCAGTCACCACCAGCCAGTGCATTTGCAATGTTAATGGGACACAGTATCTACCAGGTAACATGTTACAAATGTCATTCAGACAATCAAAATAAATGACATTTCACTAATCTTTTATGAACTTTGCAAAATGAAACGTTCATACACTTGCCTTTCTCAACATTCAGGGAACCTAGTGTATAATGTGACCGATGCTTCAGGCTGGTGCTTCACCGCTTACTGCAAAGCAACGTGTCAAGTTGAAGTGGAATCAAATCCATGTTCTTCTTCTACACCACCCACTGTATCACCCACAATGCCAGAAGAGACCACCACCACACAACCAAGAACTCAATCCTCCCCAGACTGCACTAGCGTTCAGCCACCAAGAAAGGTCATTTTAATAATAAATAAGGTTTTTAATAATAAAATGGGTGAATGGGTATATTTGTCTTTGTGGTATAATGCTTGTATGTTCAACCCTGTGTGTGCATGTTTGAGTAATTGCTTTCCCTTATCAAATCAATGGCAGAATGGAGAATCTTGGCAGCTGAATAGCTGTACCACAGCAATTTGCCAGGATGGCATTGTTGTCCAGATACCAGTAAAATGCAAGCCAGTGGAGCCACTACAGTGTGAGAATGGCCGTCCACCTGTCAAGGTCTACGATTCAACTGGATGCTGCTTTACATATGAATGTGAATGTAAGTGACAACATACAATCTAACAATCCAACAATCTGAATTAAAATAAGACATTATTTCTCATTAGTTTTCAATGTCCTCTGTCAATAGCTTAGATTATTATCAACTCATATTTTAACATGTTGCAGGTGTATGCAGTGGATGGGGTGGATCTCACTACATGACATTTGATGGAGTATATTACAATTTCCAGGAGAATTGCTCATACACCTTAGTGAAAGAAATCAACTTCAAATACAACCTTACCATTATTGTTGATAACCACTACTGTGGAAACGCTGACAGTGGATTCTGTCCTCAGTCCCTTATCATTCATTACAAATCCTATGAAGTGATTCTAACCCAGCAGAGATCTGGCGAAACAACAGAAAATGTGGTAACTATTTTTTTAAATATCATTCTCATTGCTTGTTTTTTTATATCTATAATTGTTTTATGTATGCTGCTGCATTATCAAGCTTTATTGAAATCCCATAACTTTAAATGAAAACCAATTATGGGGTTAACTTTGTCATGTTACTACTTTCAAGATAACACATGACTCAACCATCTAAATGTGTATTCATTTCTACACAAATGCAGGTATATGTCAACAATAAACGAATCTACCCAGCTTACAGAATGGGTGACATTGCTCTAACAAGTACTGGTGTGGAGGTCGTGCTGGAGATCCCTGATCTTAAGGTTCAGGTGTCTTACAAGGGGTCATCATTTAGCATCAACCTTCCTTACTCCCTCTTCCAAAGCAGCACAGAGGGCCAGTGTGGTGAGTATTATTAAAGAGGGTCAATATACATTTCACAGTTTCAAACTTTCAGTAGATGCTCCTATCTAGACCACCCTATAGAAATTGCATACGACAAGACAACTATGACTTGTCCTTGCTAACTAGGTTTTATCCTACTTGATAGGTACCTGTGATAATTCCCAGAAGAATGACTGCCAGTCACCTAATGGTCAGATACAGAGCTGCTCAGTCGCAGCTAGCCAGTGGCTGATTCCAAACCAGGACTGTCCAACTCCTCCAACAGCACCATCCACTACCACCACGGCAACCCCAAGCACATCCCCCTACCCCCTGCAAGACAGTCATTTGTGAAATCATGAACAGCAAGTAAGGAACATATCAAGCTAAGTTTGAAAAAGGGAACAAGCACACAATAGGAATGCCTAAATGATAATTCACTTCCTAATGTGTTTTATCAACTGTAATGTTAATTTGCTTGTAATTTCACCTGTTTTATCATAATACAGGTACCGTTCCATTGGCATTTCTAGTTAAAGGTTGCACTCCATGCGTCTCTTAAAATCACTCTCTATGTTATTTTATTTCCAAGGGTCTTTGAGGAATGCCATAAAGCGATTTCTCCTGATGCCTTCATTCAGGCCTGTAGATCAGATGTCTGCAACAATGCTAATTCTAGCTGCTCTAGTCTGGAGGCGTACGCATCTGAATGTGCAAATAAAGGGGTCTGCATTGACTGGAGGAAGTCCACTGATGGAGTATGTGGTGAGCTATGAATCCAAGTATAGTAGTCATGCCAAATTCATAGGAAGCTACTTTTGTCAAAGGCAGCTACTTAAAAATAAAATGTTTTGCTGGTGTTTAGCATTGCTCTGACCTATTTTTGTCCTGCAGAGCATACATGCCCAGCCTCTAAGGTGTACATGCCATGTGGTCCAGCAGTTGAACCAACATGTAATACCAGGTAAGCTTTAGTCTGATTGGATGTCATATGAATTTCCTTCATATGAGCCTTCTTTTAAATAAACGATCTCCTGCATAATCCCAAACCTCTTTTGTATGCAGATATAATGAGAAGTATTTGAACAACCAAACCCAAATGACCAGTAAGACGAAGGAGGGTTGCTTCTGTCCATCTAAAACCGTCTTGTTCAGCACCTACTCTGATACTTGTGTGGTCTCCTGTGGTAAGAATGGGTTATGGGTCATTTTGCAGGTAGCTATCAATATGAAAATTAGACCTTTCTGTACTTTGAAACCTTAAACGAATCATGAATCATGGTTTACAGGCTTTATTTGTAATGGAACAGCTAACAAAATGTGTTGATGTGGAGGTGTGAAGAATTTGACGCCAACCATGTGAGACAACATTTTTAAACACACCCTCTATTTATTTTTCAGGCTGCACCGGACCTGATGGCAACCCCAAAATGGTAAGAATTTCCTCCAGCTACATATTCTCCAGATATTCATTCTCACGTAGACATATCATGAGATGCATTTCACGTGAGTCAGGGAAACTCACATACTTAGGATGGATACTTTCATTGACATAGTATAGGTCTCTTTATTCCTTCCAATGAACAGACCAGAAGAAAACCTTTAATCTCTGAATAACTATCTGCAACCCACTTCTTCGCACCTAATGATGGTTCATATTAACTGCCATGGTTAAATCCAGTTCATTGCAGAACAAAAACAGTTGAGTTCATCTTTTCTGTTTCTGTATTGACCTGATATTACCCTGTTTTTTTCTTAAGCCTGGTGATACATGGGAGAGTGGTTGCCAGCAGTGCACCTGTGACATGGACTCCATGATTGTCCAGTGCCAGCCTATCACTTGCCCCACACCAGCCATACCCATCTGCAATGAGACTGGATACAGACTGGTGAACAAGACAGAAGGCTGCTGCCAGAAATATACATGTGGTGAGTGATGGAACAGACCCTTCAGTAAATCATTAGAAAGCCAACTCTTCATACAGTACTAGACCAAGATGATCTGAAGTGTTCTGTAGGATCATAGGGGTTATTTGACCCTCTGTCGGCTTGTCTTTTAATCACTTCTCATTGGTTACCTCTGTAACAGAGTGCGATGCAATGCTTTGCCCCAAAGTCATGATGAACTGCCAGCCAGGGTGGGAGGCAATTATAAGCACGTCCATCTCAAGCTGCTGTCCAGAGTATACCTGTGGTAAGTCTCTTTGATTTACTTCATCGGTGGTTTAGTAAGTTCATTGACTTTGTAATTCCCAGCTATCACTGGTTTGAATTACATTTGTGTTAACTCTGACATGAGTCACTGGTATCACTGACTGATTCCTTCGCAATGTGTGTCTGTTCAGTTCCTAAGGGTGTATGTGTCTACAATAACATTGAGTACCAGGTAAGAATAAATAATTTAAAATAAATTAAATTCAACAAGCTACTGAAAGATACCCCCAGAACTAGCTTGAGATAATCTGTATTGTGTTTGCTGCCCTCATAATTGGTCACATTCTACTATAGAACTGCTCCCTTTGCACTCTGACCCTCCTCTATTCAAACAGTCTGTTATAGTGGATGATATCTTTTGTCTCTCTCTTTCACTCCAGCCTGGTGCTGAAGTTCCTAAAGGAACATGTGAGAATTGTATCTGCAGCTCGACCATGGATCCTAGCACCAAGCTCAACAACATTGTGTGCACAAATATCTCCTGCGACACTACATGTTCACAGGTAGTCATGTCTCTCTTAACAAAGATGATACATTCATTTGCATATTTATAAGAAACTTACAGTAGCCTACTCTGGAGGCTTATAAAATAAGTGAACAATGATTCAATGATGGCTCTCCATCCTCGTCTTAGGGCTTCCAGTATCAGGCCATACCTGGTCAGTGTTGTGGGAAGTGTGTACAGACAAGCTGTGTGGTTAATACGCCAGATAAGACAAAACACACTATTCAGGTGAGCACAACAAGAGTGTATGAGGATGCGTAATCTGTCTGCATGATCTGAAACATCATCTTCTCCTTGTGCGACAGGTGAACGAAACGTGGTCACCACCTGGTGACAAATGTGTGAAGTACACATGTGAGAAAACTGGTGGCCAATATATACCAGTGGAGGTGAAGACTGTGTGCCCTGCATTCACCCCAGAGAACTGTGTCCCAGTGAGTGTCTGTCCTATCTTACCTCCATCGTGGGGACAATCAACACTGCAGTTACACTGTTTTCCATTGTCAGAATGTGTCACGAGAATTTTGTTCTATATCAAATCAGACTATAACTCTATCTGTTTCCTGGAGTTTGTAAAGCTCCAGTTATAAGAAACAAACAGAGTCCCGAACTGCAATGGTCAGGTTTTATTCAGAGAACGTTCTGAATTCACAATGGCAACACAGTCTTCTATATGTACATACAATTTAACTCCACCCCGCTTTAGGCGGGCTGTGTTTATCATATTTACAGCTTATCACTTCTAAACAGTTTTCAAAACGTTTCTAACCGTTTCTCCCCCTCCCTGGGTGGAGAACCTTTTCCTGTTATTGGTTTCACAGTTATAAATCGTCTGTCAACAGTTCTCCTTTTTCTCTGTTATCTCAACTCCATCCTGCTTAGGTTGCAAAATAGTAACACGATGTCTTAGTCTTTTAAAAAGTTATAGTCCTACACATTATAGATTTGTCTTATTCCTCTAACACCTATTACATACATTTTCATTGTGAAATATTCTTAGTCATTACTTAAACATACAAATTCCCATATCAGAATGTTACTATCATTCCTAGCGCTCTTGGGTCATAGCGATAGATGGTTCAGTAACATTTAGAATGTAAGGGAGTTCACATAATGTATACAATCTGCCACTTATAAATCATCTCTCCTATTTTTCACCCCAGGGCACAGAAAAGACAGACGCAAATGGATGCTGCAAGACCTGTAAGTAACACGTCCAGACAAAGCATTCCTAATAACCACCTATCTACTGGTCACCTAAATAAGACCAACAGGAAACATTGTGTGACTACATACTGGCCAAAAATGTATATGTTGGCTGTTCCTGCTTCATCTGTTTCATACCAAACAATAGCCTAACTCTTGATGCATCTTCCCTGACCAGGCACAGAACGCAGCAATGTCTGTGAGATGAAGTTCACCACCACTAGCATTGTCATCAGTGGCTGTGCGACCGCTGAGCCTGTGGAGATCAATTCCTGCTCAGGAAACTGTGGAACCTCTTCCATGTAAGTACTACAGATGCTGAATGCAGCACTAGTCAATGTCATGCAGGCCCCAGTCAGTGATCACCTATTCACTGTCTAGTGTGCCCTTTATGAACTAGGGGCCTATTTGACTTATGTATTGTTCCTGTGCTCATCTTGTCAAGACAACCCAAGGGATTCAAGCCCTCTTTTCAACTTCTCTTGTGTTTATGTGAATGTGCAGGTACTCAGCAGAGGCAAACACCATGATGCACTACTGCTCCTGCTGCCAAGAGGCGACCACTAGCCAGAAAGAGGTGGAGCTGATCTGCCCTGATGGGTCAAAGGTCAAGCACTCCTATATCCACGTTGAGTCATGCGGATGTCATGTCACAGACTGTGATGCAGGCACGACCGCCACCCCAGGGACGACGAGACAGCGCAGGAGGCGCTAAACGTCTAGGGAGACAACATCCACACTGATATAGGAATTATCCTCATGACAAGGAATGTTTTAGTCCAAATTTGTTTTCTTGTTACGTTTTATTTACGTCTGTCATGCCAGTGTATTTCTACACTCGTCAACACTTAGTATCATGTTCTTATACCTTCATTGTAAAATGAATGTATTTTATATTATAAATGTAGTGGAGAATCTCTTTTCTCATTTGTAGTGCTTAATAAACAACAGCAACATCATGTGCTTCTGCATGTTCCTTTTGCTCTTTGAGGAATTCTCACAATCCTTCAAGCTATTCACAGTGACCACTATAACAGTAACAGTATCCTACTTAGAAGTTTGTACAGGTAACTGCCAAAATAACAGTAACAGCATAAAGTGTCCTAATAGGGCGTTGGGCCAACAGGAGTCGCCAGAAGAGCTTCAATGCACCTTGGCATAGATTCTCAAAGTGTCTGAAACTCTACTGGAGGGATGCGACGCCATTCTTCCAAGAGAAATTCCATAATTTGGTGTTTTGTTGATGGTGGTGGAAAATGCTGTCTCAAGTGCTGCTTCAGAATCTCTCATAAGTGTTCAATTGGGTTGAGATCTGGTGACTGAAACAGCCATGGCATATGGTTTAAATAGTTTTTATGCTCATCAAACCATTCAGGGATCACTCGTGCACTGTGGATGGGGGCATTGTCATCCACTCCCATCAGGATAGAAATTATTCACCATAAGTTAAAGGTGATCACTCAGAATGGTTGTGTATGTACTGGTGTTTATCTTGCCCTCTAGGGCAGTGGTATTCAAAGTCGGGGTTGCGACGGAACTGCAGTGGGGTTGCCAAAATAATAAAAAAAAGGGTACTGATTGTTATATGGGACAGTATACAAACGTTTTTCGAGAAAGATCATTTGAAAGATAACATTTTGAGTAAATGTATTTATTGGTTTCTTTTCATTTTGATAAGAGACGAAAATGCAATGAATTAAAGGTTATTTGTTGATGTAAAAGTCTGAAAAGATTGGTGGTCGCCGCTGAAAAAGTTTGAATACCACTGCTCTATGGGTTGAGTGGTCATAAACCATGGCAGGAAAATCATAACAGAGCCACCAGAACCCTCATTTACTCAAGACTTTCTATTATTTTGGCAGTTAACTGTAGTTAGCTACTAGTGGCTTTTGAAAATATTTTGACGCAACAAAACTTGCCAAGCGATCACAAGTTAGAAAAGGTATAATAAAATATGTAACTAGAATAGGGTAGTGACGGTCTTGTGTCATTGACAACATGGTGGGGTTTAATGGGGCAATCTGCAGTTCAGACAAAGTGTGACCTAGTCTCTATCTCTATTGATGTAAGGACGGACCATCAATGAGATCAAAATTATAGTTTAAGGGCCAGATTCAATCGCATTTTGTCCACTATATGCATGTTTTAAAGGCAATGTTCCAGTGAGTGCAGAGACCACATTAACGGTAAACGCAGCACGTCGGCTCAATCGGAAATTACCTTGATATGTCAATTGCTCTGTAACACAGATCTTCCACAGTCTATACAGTGTTTGTTTACAATTACATCATTTACAAAGAAGTAAAACAAGTTTATATTTTGGGTTACAACAGTTGAACTAAGCTCATGAGTCATTTTTAAGTTATATTCTTCAAAGGTAAATGGGTATATTTCAATCATCAACTCCAAAAATGGCATGGCAAACAAACCAGGTTGAGATCTACACTACAAAACCAAACAAATGCAGATAACACATTTATTTCCATAATGTGTCATGAGTAAAAGAAACAAGAGCAAATGTCAAATTGCAAACATAATTTGATGCCAAAAAAGTTTTGTACATTCAAACCAGACCCATTAAACTGCTGTAGCACGTAGCCTTGCCATTCCAATGCAACAAAATCAGAACAACTTTCCTAACTTCCGCTAGAGTGCCTTCGAACATCCTTGATCTAAAAGGACTGTAAAAGGGAAAGAAATGTTATGGTCTCTTTTGCTTAGGAAGGTACATTTACTTACGGACTACCACCAACAATTAAGTAGAATGGCTAAACGTTGGAAGTGTTAGGAGTTATACAGACGCCTGTATAATGACACAATGACACAATCATGTTCAAAATATGTCTATGAGAATGGAACAAGTATGGGGGAAAACAGAGAAGAAAACCTAACATTTAAAATGAAAGTATTTGCTGTCTTCACGAAAGTGGAAAGTAAACAGGAACTTGATAAATCAAGAGGGGATAAAGCAATCAATCAAACATTAGTGCACAGAATTGGGATCACTGAAAATCAATGAAGTCTTTTAAATTTAAACAATAAGTATTTTTACATACTGTATGACACTCATGGAGTACGGCCTAGGCATAAAGGAAATGAACTATATATTTTCTTTAATGAATCACACCAAAACAGAGGATATTTCCTTGGAAAAATATATGCATATCTTTGAAGATTAAGCAAATACAAATATAAAATGAAAACCCCATGTTAAAATCAGACCTTTGGGGGGACGGCAACATTCAATACCTCATGTCAATGGATCTTTACAAGTCTCCTCTTTGTGTGTGGGTCTATATAAAGTAGTGGTAGGACATTTTATCTGTATGAAAAGCATACCAAAATATACCCATTTTCTGAATATCATGTTATTTGGTTGTGCACACCATTTTCTTTATTAATCCAGCAGGGATTTTCACAGCCTATAACAATTTGCAATAAAGCCTGTGAATTCAGATAGGGTGAAGGGAAAGGATGATATCAGTAATACGTTTATATTTATATTTGCACATCTCCTAAGTCCTCTTTCTGCTCTGAACTGCTGCATACCTAAATCTCTTGTCTTCATAATTTATAATCTTTTGAATATATATAACTATATTTATACAGATATATATATATATATCAAACACAGATAGGCTTAAGACAGTACTGGTCAATACACATATACAGAAAAGACTGGCTAGGGAGCTCTCAAATATGTCTCACAACAACTGCTGTCTCAAAGACCTAAAGCTTCTGGAGGATCAATTCCTTTAATTACCACCACATAATAGCACTGCATCAACATCAATTGTACATAATTCTGAGTAAATTGGAATGTAAAATTGAGAAGCCAACCAGCCATCACTGCACTAATCAGTAGGTAAACCAATATGTCCCAATCCCAGATGTGGACTGGGAACAAAGCTATACGTTGTTTCATAATACAGATGGTAATGTATACAGATGTATAAATGTGTGACACCTCAGATATGGACATCTGCTTATGGTTGAAAACTGCTGGATTTCATTTAGTGTGAGTGACAGTTGAGAGCTCGCAGGCCTAAGTGCATATTTACAAACTGTGCAGGGTGCTGTTGCTGTGAATGGGCAATGTTCTGGCCGCCACAGTGGCTCTATTTGTGGCTCTACTGTTACAGCTCTTCTGTCATCTGCAGCAGAGAGTTGATGGCGGCATCCTTGTTACCTTGCTGGGCCTCAATTACAGTGCGGATCACTTCTCTGTCCAGATTGGGGAACATGTCCTGCAGTGCCTTAAGATCCTCCTCGCTACAGGGAGCTTCTTGTGGGGCGACAGTGGGTGCTGCAGGCATACCCATGGGAACCATACCCTGGTTGTATACAGTGGGCACTCCTGAGAAGAGCAAACCAGAGAGAAATGGGTAAGCAACATTGTATTTGTGCATTGTATTTGGGAAGAGGGAAAGGGCAAGAATGATTCCATAAGGGTGGAATAGGGCTGATGTAGTTAGAGCTGATAGATCGTAATTACTGTTTTATAACACTGTCTTATATCTTTACTGTACCCTGAATATGAATATACAGTTTTTATATATTTTTATAGATCAAAAGTAGTGTTAGATTTAGGCTCTTTGTGTATGAGGAGTGTAATTATCTAGTGGATTGCAGTAGCCTGCAGTCGTGATATGACCTGTAGGTGTGCTTTTGCAGCTGCAATACCCAGTGTGGTGAATTAATCTAGCTTGAGTTTTCTTGGAGTCCATTTGGATTATTGTATCAAAAATTAAACCTAACACTACGTCACAGTATGGTTCTACTCACCTGCAATGGGTACGTATCCTACCCCCTGCTGATAGACTGTGGGCATGAGGACAACGGGTGGAGACATATGCATACCTGCTGTCATGTTCTGAAAGCATGAGAGCCAAGAGGACGAGATAAGGAGAAAGTTGTTAGATAACATCAATCAATCACTTTCAAACTGTACTACAATGACAATGTACAATGTGAGCATGTGTGTTTTATGAACTCACAGCATAAGACATGACCAGGTTGATCATGCCCTCCTTGTCGTCGCCTTGTCTGCCACTGAGGCTGTACCACTCATCAACCACACTGCCCTCTCTCAGGCCTTCCGGGATGGTGACGTGTGTCCATGCAATTCTGTCATCCATGGAGAATGCCCTCTGGAAAAGTGACCAGCACAAACACCTCAAATCAGTAACTTGTCCCTAAAATCATGGATGATCATCAAGAAGAAATACTCAAAGTAGATTGCTATCAATAACTCCAGACAGGCCTAGTTGTCGAGCCAATAACAAGTTATGATCTTCTCCTCACCCACCACCCCCTAATTCCTTCTTTCTCACCTCATCAAAGATCTCTAGGTAGAAGGAGTCTACTCCAGGTGGGACAGTGCACTGGATAACTTTGTTCCATCGTGGATTCTTGGCACCATTATGGGCTGTGGGTGTTTCATAAACAGCATACCCTAGTCGGACCCTGCAGTAAGGGTCCATGCGTGTCATACCATAGTTTTTAGCTAGCTTGGCCTGGAGAGAAGAGAGACATACAGTAATTCACAGGAAAATATTCCCACTGCATTAATAACCTTGTGATCCACAATAGGTCTTGACTCTAGGGAAAGACCAAGCAGATGCACAGTTAAAAACACCCTACCTGCACTACAGTGATGCTAAGCCGTCCTACAGTGCCCAGGGATCCCCCATACTGCAACTGCTGCGCTGTTTGGGCATCCAACTGAACTTGTTGCTGCTGCTGGGTGGGAGTAATACGCAGGAAGTCTTGGGGCAACTCCCCAATGTATACCTAAAAAGACAAAAGAAACAAAGGAATTGTGAGAGTGAGGACAGGCAAGCCACACTAGAGGAAGAAAAGGGTCACAATATGCAGCGATTTCTCGGACACACCATTGATAGCATGTTAGGTGACGCAACAAACAATGGACGCTATGTGAGAATTCTACAAAGAACAGGAGTAAACAAATATATTTTCACTAAATGTCAATAATGTGGTCATCAAAATACATTAATAATTTGAAAACATGAATGTGGCAGTTGTTACCCATGTCTAAAAATCCCAATACTGTATGTTATGATATTGACGCGACATGAGCCAAAATCTAAAGCAAGTGCCGTGCTAAGAATTCTGTGGGACAGCCCTTTTTGTGAAACACGCAAAATCAGTGTGTTCATATTTGCTCTTGGTGTAAGGTATTCCCCAATCTACCAGAGTAAGATCGGTGTGACATTGTATTGCTAAGAAGTATTGGAACGTCCTGAGGATGTTTCATGGGTATTGGACATCCCTGGACTGAAATATGAGGTAAAACTATATTCTTTCGGCTCTACCATACATTTTTTTTATTCAGAGACACAAAACAAACATAGCAGGTTACAAAGTAGAGCTTCATAGCCAGTGTTGCCAACTATTTTTCAGTGAGACCAACTTTTGGCTCCTTGATTTGTCGCTAGATGACGTTTTGCATTGCGGCACAGCTGCGGTTCCCGACAAAGCATTTTCTTCTCCCACTTTTGTTTTCAACAGAATTGATTGGGAAAAGTCGCTAAAGGCTATCAAAACTATAGAAACCCACCGTGTCAAAACTCCCCAAAAGGCACCCTGAAAAGTAGCTGAATTTGTCACTAGAATATTTGACCAATAAAAGTCACTGGAGGGGTCTGAAAACTTGCTAAATATAGTGACAAAGTCGCTAAATTGGCAACAATGTATCTTAGCTACAATTTGATGTAGGGGTTGTCAGGGATTGCTCCAAATTCTTGTTCCCCCACCGACATTTCCATGATGAGTGGTAGCTTACTAGCTGTGTGGGAGTGCTTGACACTGTTCCCTGAGGCAACTGGGGCGAGAGGCAGCGCTGTGCAGAATTGGCACTATTATACCACTTTTTGTGATTAATGGTTTTATTCTTTCAAGTAAAAACTACACGAATTCAGTGGTGACAGGCTTACAATCGATAACAACATAGCTAAGTGAATTGAAAATGTGTCCCATTATCTTTATGTGCAGCTGGCTAGCAGGCAGCTCACTGTCACTTCTGAGGCTAATTATTTGCTGGAAATGGTGCAGTTTATACTCCTTTCACCAGAGAAACTCATCAACACCAAACAATAACATTACAACGTAACCCAAATCAGGTGTAGGCCTACCTTAGTAAGCTATGTTATTAGACTAGTAGACTTCTGTGTAACAGTTCAGACTTGTGAGATGTGTCTGTGTTAGGCTGTGTGATGTGGTGTGTGTGTGTTGGTGGGTGCTGTGTGAGGATTCAGAGAAATGTGTGTCTGTGTTAGGCACTGTGTGTGTGTGTGTGTGTGTGTGTGTGTGTTGGTGGGAGTGCTGTTTGAGTGTGTGGGGATGCTGTGTGTGTGTGGGATATGCAGAGTGTGTATGCAGGTGGCACAGGGCTGGGCCTATTATTTGGCACTCTAGGCCTATTCAGTTGGACTAAATACAACATAACTGTGATATAAACTGCCTAACAGTTGCTAATTGGTAAATACTAAATAGTATGCCTGCTTTTTGTTCATGATTATGTAATTAATCCCAATTATATGTACTCTTAACACCCTTGGTGTGTGTACACGCGCATGGGCTCCACCTTACTCCTCAATATAAACTCCCAGTTCTGCATAAAACATCAATATATGTTAACAAATGACCACCTTAGTTTAAATGAATGGTCTTAACTTGCTGTATTTTGTGTTTATTCCATACAGATCAATTAGCATATTAAGTATCACATTTTTATAAATTGTAAAAAAAAATATTCTAATTTCATAAATTGTTTAAAATTGTTACAAACTCTCAGTTTTGCATAAAACATTAAGATTTGCTAATAATATGACCATCCCTCCTTTAAATGATTGGGATTTTTATTACTGTAATTGTGTTTTCCATACTGACTCATTTTCTGTATTAAGTGCATAATTTACATAATATGGCATTTTAATTTCATACATGTAATTTTATTTGAATCATCTCTGTGTTCTACATCAACCCTGAAAATGGCATAACAATATGACCACCCTATCTTTAGTTATTGGACAAAAAGTGTGAGGTGACTAGGTCCTTTATATTGAGAAAGCTTTTCAGTCCAGGGTTCAATCAGTCAGGGAAACCGGTCCAACAGATCTTGCTTTGCCCTGCCTCTCCATCAATGCCCTATAGAGGTGGTTCAGTAAAATGTTGCCTAATACCTCTTGCATAGACTTCAGCTCAAATTGGCTAACAGACAACACCGTTTTAGCTGTGTCCTGATAAACTCAAGCAAGTTTAAATCTGGGCAAGTAACATTAGCTAAGCTGGCCATATAGACGCTAGCTACAGCCATTTGCCTCACATAATGACCACACCGCTCGCGTCGCGTGCTTTACAAAATAAATGTACACATACAGTTAAAGTCGGAAGTTTACATACACTTAGGTTGGAGTCATTAAACTCGTTTTTCAACCACTCTACAAATTTCTTAACAAACTATAGTTTTGGCAAGTTGGTTAGGACATCTACTTTGTGCATGACACAAGTAATTCTTCGAACAAATGTTTACAGGCAGATTATTTCACTGTATCACAATTCCAGTGGGTCAGAAGTTTACATACACTAAGTTGACTGTGCCTTTAAACAGCTTGGAAAATTCCAGAAAATTATGTTGTGCCTTTAGAAGCTTCTGATAGGCTAATTGACATCATTTGAGTCAATTGGAGGTGTACCTGTGGATGTATTTCAAGGCCTACCTTCAAACTCAGTGCCTCTTTGCTTGAAATCTTTGGAAAATCAAAAGAAATCAGCCAAGACCTCAGAAGTCTGGTTCATCCTTGGGAGCAATTTCTAAATGCCTGAATGTACCACTTTCATCTGTACAAACAATAGTACGCAAGTATAAACATCTCCTAGAGATGAACGTACTTTGGTGCGAAAAGTGCAAATCAATCCCAGAACAACAGCAAAGGACCTTGTGAAGATGCTGGAGGAAACAAGTACAAAACTATTTATATCCACAGTAAAACGAGTCCGATATCGACATAACCTGAAAAGTTGCTCAGCAAGGAAGAAGCCACTGCTCCAAAACCGCCATAAAAAAGCCAGACTACGGTTTGCAACTGCACATGGGGACAAAGATCGTACTTTTTGGAGAAATGTCCTCTGGTCTGATGAAACAAAAATAGAACTGTGTGGCCATAATGACCATCGTTATGTTTGGAGGAAAAAGGGGGAGGCTTGCAAGCCGAAGAACAACATCCCAACCGTGAAGCACAGGGGTGGCAGCATGATGTTGTGGGGGTGCTTTGCTGCAGGAGGGACTGGTGCACTTCACAAAATAGATGGCATCATGAAGAAGTAAAATTATGTGGATATCTTGAAGCAACATCGCAAGACATCAGTCAAGAAGTTAAAGCTTGGTCGCAAATGGGCCTTCCAAATGGACAACGACCCCAAGCATACTTCCAAAGTTGTGGCAAAATGGCTTAAAGACAACAAAGTCAAGGTATTGGAGTGGCCATCACAAAGCCCTGACCTCAATCCC
This sequence comes from Brachymystax lenok tsinlingensis, assembly GCA_030435695.1. Classification (NCBI taxonomy): domain Eukaryota; kingdom Metazoa; phylum Chordata; class Actinopteri; order Salmoniformes; family Salmonidae; genus Brachymystax; species Brachymystax lenok. The sequence continues at coordinate 35,026,724 of CM059819.1, read as the reverse complement.
ATAGAAAATGTGTGGGCAGAACTGAAAATGCGTGTGCGAGCAAGGAGGCCTACAAACCCTGACTCAGTTACACCAGCTCTGTCAGGAGGAATGGGCCAAAATTCACCCAACTTATTGTGGAAAGCTTGTGGAAGGCTACCTGAAACGTTTGACCCAAGTTAAACAATTTAAAGGCAATGCTACCAAATACTAATTGAGTGTATGTAAACTTCTGACCCACTGGGAATGTGATGAATTCTGTCTACATTGACATTTCACATTTTTAAAATAAAGTGGTGATCCTAACTGACTTTTTATTTGGATTAAATGTCAGGAATTGAAAAACTGAGTTTAAATGTATTTGGCTAGGGTGTATGTAAACTTCCGACTTCAACTGTAGATGTTATTCAATCATTGCACACACACTGCCCGCGAGCGTCTGCGTAGCCAGGCGCTAAAATAGAACCTGCTTCTCCCATCTCCTAATTGGTTTTTAGGAGCATATACCACATGCCATCTCTTAATTGGTTTTTAGGAGCATACAGTGGGGCAAAAAAGTATTTAGTCAGCCACCAATTGTGCAAGTTCTCTCACTTAAAAAGATGAGAGAAGCCTGTAATTTTCATCATAGGTACACTTCAACTATGACAGACAAAATGAGGAAAAAAAATCCCGAAAATCACATTGTAGGATTTTTTATGAATTTATTTGCAAATTATGGTGGAAAATAAGTATTTGGTCACATACAAACAAGCAAGATTTCTGGCTCTCACAGACCTGTAACTTCTTCTTTAAGAGGCTCCTCTGTCCTCCACTTGTTACCTGTATTAATGGCACCTGTTTGAACTTGTTATCAGTATAAAAGACACCTGTCCACAACCTCAAACAGTCACACTCCAAACTCCACTATGGCCAAGACCAAAGAGCTGTCAAAGGACACCAGAAACAAAATTGTAGACCTGCACCAGGTTGGGAAGACTGAATCTGCAATAGGTAAGCAGCTTGGTTTGAAGAAATCAACTGTGGGAGCAATTATTAGGAAATGGAAGACATACAAGACCACTGATAATCTTCCTCGATCTGGGGCTCCACGCAAGATCTCACCCGTGGGGTCAAAATGATCACAAGAACGGTGAGCAAAAATCCCAGAACCACACGGGGACCTAGTGAATGACCTGCAGAGAGCTGGGACCAAAGTAACAAAGCCTACCATCAGTAACACACTACGCCGCCAGGGACTCAAATCCTGCAGTGCCAGACGTGTCCCCTGCTTAAGCCAGTACATGTTCAGGCCCGCCTGAAGTTTGCTAGAGAGCATTTGGATGATCCAGATGAGGATTGGGAGAATGTCAGATGAAACCAAAATATAACTTTTGGTAAAAACTCAACTCGTCGTGTTTGGAGGACAAAGAATGCTGAGTTGCATCCAAAGAACACCATACCTACTGTGAAGCATGGGGGTGGAAACATCATGCTTTGGGGCTGTTTTTCTGCAAAGGGACCAGGACGACTGATCCGTGTAAAGGAAAGAATGAATGGGGCCATGTATCGTGAGATTTTGAGTGAAAACCTCCTTCCATCAGCAAGGGCATTGAAGATGAAACGTGGCTGGGTCTTTCAGCATGACAATGATCCCAAACACACCGCCTGGCAACGAAGGAGTGGCTTTGTAAGAAGCATTTCAAGGTCCTGGAGTGGCCTAGCCAGTCTCCAGATCTCAACCCCATAGAAAATCTTTGGAGGGAGTTGAAAGTCTGTGTTGCCCAGCGACAGCCCCAAAACATCACTGCTCTAGAGGAGATCTGCATGGAGGAATGGGCCAAAATACCAGCAACAGTGTGTGAAAACCTTGTGAAGACTTACAGAAAACGTTTGACCTCTGTCATTGCCAACAAAGGGTATATAACAAAGTATTGAGATAAACTTTTGTTATTGACCAAATACTTATTTTCCACCATAATTTGCAAATAAATAAATTAAAAATCCTACAATGTGATTTTCTGGATTTCTTTTTCTCATTTCGTCTGTCATAGTTGAAGTGTACCTATGATGAAAATTACAGGCCTCTCTCATCTTTTTAAGTTGGAGAACTTGCACAATTGGTGGCTGACTAAATACTTTTTTGCCCCACTGTATACCCACATGGGTGATTGAAAGATTGAACCTCAGTTACACTCCAGTTGGTAGTGGCAATGCACCTTAAAGTTGGTTGCCAACCGCCATATAAAGTTAGAAGAAGAAGCAGCCTGGAGGAAAGATTACTAGAAAACAAACGTTTACCCTTTTATCTGTGGATTAGAGGACCATGTGTATTTCAGGTAAAATAACAACCCAATGTTTAAATCCCAGGACAAATTAGCTAGCAACAGCAAGCTAGCTAGCTAAATGCAGTTAATGTTTCATGCTTTTCGACCTGACAAATTAATATAGTTGGTTCAGAGTTTGTTTTGATATTTCAATCTGCGTGTCCTGATTGCGTCTGGGGAGGGGGGACAAAATCAACATGCGTGCGGTCTGGTCAGCATTTAAGGCTCCTGTGAATACAGTAGTTAGCTAGACGGAAGATGGCGGAAACTGAGGTTTTGTTTGAAACTGTTAGTGAGTCGAGTGAAGCTAATAGTACAGAAAGTGAGAATGAATGGGTTACAGTGGCGAAGAAAAAGGGAAACAAGACAAAGCTATGTTGGTAAATAGGAAACCAGGAAAATCTGGAATGTGTTGGAAGAAAGTGTGGAGTCGGTGAGTCAAAAGAAGTGGTCTTATTTTGATTTTTTGTGTGTCTGCGGAGCATAGGAAGCACGTGTTAAGACTCCAAAAGATATCGGAGTGGAATGTTTCCTGCATGGATTTTTGCAGCAGGACGCCTATCAAGGGGGTTATTTCTGGAGTGGCGCAAGAAATAAAGGCTGAGGACATAACTGAAGACATCGATGGAGTGGTTGGTGCATGTCGATTGACCTGTATGGTGGACGGAGAAAATAAGTTTCCTTCATCCATGCTACTGTTCTTTGATGAAGAGTCTCTCTCTAGATACCCTGTAAGAGCTTTTGTGCACAAGCCCCTTCAGTGTCATGAATGTAAAAGATTTGGTCATGTGTCAAGTGTGTGCAGAAGGGAAGAACATCATATGCCAGACGAAGGGAAATGCTGCACCTGTGGAGGTGAACATGCACCTGAATTATTGGAGTGCCCTGTTAGGAGGAAGGAGAATGAGGTGGAAAGGGTAAGGAGTGTCCATCGTGTCTCCTATCTGGAGGCGGTGAGAAAATTGGAAGGAACAAGTGGCAGGGAAGAAACAATGGTAGAGCCACAACGACCAGTGAAGGTTTCTCATCAACTGAGGGATAGTAAAATGCTACATGTTAAAAAAAGGTGGACTTTGTATTATTTATTGCAATGGTCATAAACTGTACAGCACAAGCGGAGAAGAAGTCTAAGAAAATTGGAATCATAGTGAATGCCGCTGAACGTGTTTTGCGTCTTCGTGATTTTACAGCCGAGGCAGTGCATGAAATCCTGTCGGTGAATGTAGCCCAATCACAGGCCCCTGAGCCTGTGTAGGGATGTATTTTGAGTGGACTGTGATTGATGTGGACTGTGATATGATGTTTTATGTCTTTTTTTAGTTTACGTGTTTTATTTTGTATGTCTTTTCCCCCCTTTCCCGGAATGTTTCCTTTTTAGTATCTTATTCAATACCCCGTCCAGCTGGTGGCGGTAATGCACCATTGACATTGGATACCAACCGCCGTTACACCCTATCGAAGAAGAAGTAGTTAGCTAGATAACTGGCTAGTTGACTTTAGATTTAACCAGTAGCTAGCACATTTTCAAGGCTAATTAGCCTAATGTTAACCACGCCATTGTGGTTATTGCTCCTGGCAAGCTCTAGCTAAGGAGCGCAAGCTAGCTACCGTTAGCTATATGGCTATATCCAGAGACGTGCCACACTAGGCTTCTAAATTATCTGGCTGACGTAAAAACTACCCACCCAGCAAGCTAGCTTGTTGAAGCTAATGTATCTAGCTGGAAGTTAATTAGCTACTGTAACTAGATAACTTTGTTAAATTAACTAATGCTACGGTGTTGTTTGCATTAAAATGTTGCAGCTAGCTACAGCTAGTGATTATTGAAGCTAACGTTAGCTAAAATGGTGTTTATCCGTGTTCGTTAGCTACTTTAACGCTAGCTAGCTACTATAGCTTGTTATCTGACGTTAGTCGTTATATTTACCTGTCCTCGTTGGGTGCTAATGGTAGTACTCATTCCGTTTTGAAGTGTGTCAGTTTAACAAATAACGAAAGCCTATTGTTAACCGTATACAGTTAGAAAGAAGATAGGAAATATGACTAGCAAAAAAGTAAACAACTCAAGCTCGCCAGCTATCCAATCGTGTCACGCCAAGAATCCTGACTAATCAGCTGACTTGACTTCGTTCCGCTGCTGATGGGTGCGTTTCAGGACATCAGTAAGCGTACAGTCGCTTTTCAGTCTGATTTGGGTGAGAGAAAAATATAGTGCAACTCAATTATGCATAATAGTCAATAGCTTTTCGCCTTAATTTTCACAAAAAAACAGGACAGACAGAATTTGCTTTAATCTGTCTTATTTCTTTCCCAGCTTGTGCATAGAGGAAAAGCAGACGAGGACAGGAAGGCATAGGCTATTCACTCATGTTCCCGAGTTCATCCATCTAATCCATTATGTTCCTCCTATTATATTGAAGTGAGTTGTGAGTATAAAATCTTGTTCACACTGCAGGCCTTAATGCTCAAGTCAGTTTCGTTTTTCAAATCCATTTTGGTATACTGACTGTCCAAACAGCAAGCAAGTCATTAGTTGACATGGCCAAGCTAGTTGTCATAGTAACGGTTGGTGTGTGCACTGGCAGTGGTGTAGGCTGATTAGTGGTGGTGCTCTTACTTCTTCCTATCACTCAGAAGTTATGTAGCAAGCTAGGGTGACAACAATGCATGTACGTTTCCCAGTTGCGTTGAATGGTCAAAATCATAGTGTAAAAACACCTTTAAAGCTTCAAAGGATAAGATGATCCAACTTTCAAAACAAACCATTTTTGGCCACAGTAGTCAACTAATTAGCTAGCTAGCCGTTTCGCTTTCTAGCACATACACTAATTTGTTTGTAAAAAAAATAACAAGCTAGTTAGTTACCACATGTTCTTAGCAAACTGTCAACAAAGCAGCTAGCAAGCAACAAGATATGCCAAATAACAGTCTAAAAACCAATTGAGGGAAAATAAATAAGATTTGATTGTTCAGACACAAGGTACATGGCCAGGAATCAGATTTGTATCTGACTTCAAACCACTTTCATGTGGTTTGATATATCGGATTCCATGTGCTTTTTGGCTGTTCAGACTCAGTAGCGGTGCATGGGTAAAATCACAGGGGAAGCCAAGCCCCCCCAAAAAGACATATTACAGCCATATTACATGTGTTGTGATAACTGTTGTTTGCTCTATAATCTGTTAGTTCATATGCCTTGCCACCGTAATATATAGGCCTACGGCCGAAACATTAATAAGACACAATGGGTGTGTTCGTAAATTCAATCTGGAGTGCAGGAGCGTGCGCAGAGTGAGCTCTGACCATTTTATTCCCCCTAGTAGAGCTGGTTAGGCTGTTTTCAAGTTATCTAGAGTGTTGGTGACTGTAACTGTGCTGCTTGTGTAGCGTGGTTCGTTCTGCGTTGTGTACTTTTAATTAGGACCCTGCCACAACTGGAGGTCTGCTGGTTGGATTTTCTTAATTTGCCCTTGCTAGTTGAAGGTCAGGCAAAAGAGAACAATAAGAGGGTATGTAAATACAGATAACCCGCGATGGACCAAACCAAAATATACAAAACTTTTACAATCTGGTGTATTTACAATATAGATATGAAGAAGTGTTTGTACACAAAAAAATAACATTAGCTATGCAGCTGTAATTAATCAAAAAAATACATTGAATTATTATTATTATTATCTTATTATTAACATCCCCTCTTGACCTGGCCTATTTGAACTGGCCCTTGTGTTCAACTTGGTGCATAATCTAGGGGAACAACATCACACTGCTACACTGGCAACAATTTAATTACAATTTTTTTGCTGATGTTTACTGACACCCGCCATATTCAACTGGTGTTGAACGTTGGTAAATTGAATCAGTTATTCTGCGTTAACTCCGACGAGAGTGCTCTGAAATTGGAGTAGATAGCCAGAGCGAATTTATGAACGCACCCAATGGAAGAATAGATTAAACCACACATTTGTTTCATCACCGGAGAGTCCACAAAGCATATTGGATGTAGCAAACAGTTACATGACCTTTTATTTGTATTTATTTATTTATTTATTTATTTTATTTAACCTTTATTTAACTAGGCAAGTCAGCACTGTCAATCAAGTTAATGTAAAAAAAAAAAATCTGACTACTAAACAATTATTGATTTAGAACACTGGAGTTACCGCAAGTCATCTTCAACATTTCAATATTACTAAATCCCATACAGTATGCTTAGTCTAATACAGTGACAACTAAAAGATTCCAAAACCAAATTAGTCCAATCAATGTAAGCTAAATATAATGTGGCTGTCCGTGAGTGAGCGAGTGCGTGTGTGTAACAGTATAGCTTCCGTCCCTCTCCTCACCCCTACCTGGGCTCGAACCAGGGACCCTCTGCACACATCAACAACTGCCTCCCACGAAGCATCGTTACCCATCGCTCCACAAAAGCCACGGCCCAGGGGAACAACTACTTCAAGGTCTCAGAGCGAGTGATGTCACCGATTGAAATTCTATTAGCGTGCACCCCGCTAACTAGCTAGCAATTTCACATCGGTTACACTGAGAACAGTAGCGACATTGTGGAGCGATGGCTGGGTCCCTGTCAAAGCTATCAATCCCTCACCAAAGCCAGTAACAGTGAGACGCAATGCCAAGATGGAGGACGTTTTTCCTTGCATGGCATTAGAGGACTTTGACACTGACTATATAGATGGGCCCGCTGTCCCACCAGTCCCCCTGGTGCAACAGGTACACATAATGGATGACAATCCAGACTTTGGCAATGGTAGTGCAGATAGCTTGACCATTGACAGTGCCGTCAAACAGAACAGAGGGACAAGTGAGGTGTTGCACGAGTTAGGGCTATGTGACATTGACATTGAGTCCTCTCAGTTGTCGTTACAGTGTAAGGCCAAGCTAGTTCAACTTATAGCCCGCTACGAGTCTATCTTCTCCCGGCACAAACTAGATTGTGGGAAGGCTACTGGTTATGTCCATCGCATCAGACTCAGTAACACTCACCCACCTTTTTGACCTCCTACTTTTCCGCAGCAACCAGTGATCCGGGTCAACAGCATTAATGTAACAGCACCCACCTGCACATAGCCCATCTGTAAACAGCCCATCCTACTACCTCATCCCCATATTGTATTTATTTATCTTGCTCCTTTGCTCCCCAGTATCTCTACTTGCACATTCAACTTCTGCACATCTACCATTCCAGTGTTTAATTGCTATATTGTAATTACCTCGCCACCTTGGCCTATTTATTGCCCTACCTCCCTTATCTTACCTCATTGGCACTCACTGTATATAGACTTATTATTTTTCTTTTTTTCTATTGTATTATTGACTGTATGTTTGTTTATTCAATGTGCAACTCTTTGTTGTATGTGTCGAACTGCTGTGCTTTATCTTGGCCAGGTCGCAGTTTAAATGAGAACTTGTTCTCAACTAACCTACCTGGTTAAATAAAGGTTAAATAAAAAATAATAATAACATGTATGCCACTGTTCAGACTGCAGGAAAAATAACAGATTTGAACCAGATATGCAAAAAAAAAAATAGATTTGAGTCAGTTCAAACTGCCAAGGCTTAATTTCATTCGAAGTCTGACACATTGGGATAGCAGTGTAAAGTTGTGATTTTATTTATAACAGATTTGTGCAATATTCAAGGAAAAACTTTCAAAGTTAAAGATTGTGCAAAGCATTTTTTCCCCACCTTTCTGACCTTTATTCCTCTTTCATATTCTGAATGGCAAAAATATAAATACATGAAAAGTGCACTGAGCCTATTGTGACATGAAATGTCATGCAGAAAAACACTTCTGACAAGCTACTACAGGTTATTTCTGTTATTTAACCGCCCCCCTCTTTTCTCCCAGACCCCTTACCTAAGCAAGCCTCTCTTCCACCTGCCCCTTAACACAGACTTAGGAGATATTTGTTCTATTAGATAATGTAAGTCCGTTAACATGACCTGCATGAGTTATAAAGCCTTTACCCACTGGGTACAGATGTCAGTTCAAAGTCTAGTTTTGATTTATGAGTACAAGAAGGATAACAAAGTGGTCGCGTAGTGCACCAGAGAGACTGATCCACCAAGAATTGTTCCAATGGGTTGGAACCGGTTCAGGGAACAGAAACGAAAACCTGTGTCACTCTGGTATGAAGAGATTCGGGAGGAATGCAGGAATGCAGGAATGCATAATATCTTTTTTTATTATACCCTAAATTACGGCGTGCCGTGTAAAGGCACAGGGACGAAGACCAAACAAACACGTAAAAAAAAAACACAGGGTTGAAACCCAAACAAAAGAGCGAGGAGTACCTTGAATAAATAACACTAGCGCACAATGATTATCACACGGGACGAGACCCGCAATCATCTGTGCAATCCACAAGGGCACAAAAGCCCAAAACACACAGCACAGGTACTCACACGCACCAACGGACATGTTAACAATAATGGACAGCACCATGGTGAACAAAGGGCACATATATACAAATACAATCAATGGGAATAGGGGCCAGGTGTCCGCAATGAAAGTTCCAGAGGGATCCGTGACAACCTGAAAATAATTACATTTTCCAAGAAATAGTAATGGTACCTGGAACGAAAGTGATCCATAGTGTTCCAGAACATAACTGTTATTTTGAAAGCAAGGGAACCAGTTAATAACTTTCTTTTACGTTCCAGGCATTTTTTTATAGTCCCACAACAAAATCCAACAAAGCCCTCACTCAGTCACTTATTCCAGTGTCTGCTTGCAAAATGAAAATCTCTGCCTGTGGATGTTTAGGCTACCTGCCCCTTCCCCCTTTCAAAGCATAGGCTACTGTACTGATTCAGAAGATAGGGAGAGAGATTTTTACTTAGCTAGAGAAGAATGGATTAACTTTTTCAGTGCTAGTGAAGGATACTATAGGCCTAATTATCACATTTCATGTTGGATTTATTAACTACAAAAAGGTAAAGCTTGTTAGCTAGCTAGCTCAAAGGACATTAAAAGTTCCTCCATTGAAGTCGCTCCTCTTAGGTATAATTCTGTGTACCTAATTCATATAATGCATGTCATAACAAGATGCCCAGTGCTTCAAGCCTCCTCCTCAACCCTTTCTCGCTCTCTCCCCGCCCACAAAATTTCAGTCGCATCTTGCGCCATAGGCTACACTTGTCTGTCTATCACGCATGTAAATAACTAACTTGCCTGCTTTAGCCGCACTATTTGCTGAAGTAATTTAATGAGCCGAATGTAAAAAAACGGTTGATTTCACAGGTTAAAAAAGGAACAGAAATGAACGATATTAACTGGTTGGTTCAAACCGGTTAAGAACTTTATTTTGCTGGTCGGAACAGTGGCACAAAAAATGTGGTTCTGTTCAGAACAAAAGGACTGGAAAATAATTTTGGTTCCAACCCCTGGTTGTCAACTAACTAGAATTCAATGTGAAATCAACAAACAATTTCACCATGTTTTTAGATTTAGGTTTAACGAAATGCCCCTACGTTGCTGACTTTTTGCAAATCCAATGAGTTTCTCACATTGATTCAACGTTATGACTTTGTTTTAGGTTGAAATGACGTGGATTTTTTTTTTATTCAAACAATGTGATGCCAGTAGCCTGTAGTTAATTAATTTATCTTTCCAACAGGGCTCAGCAAAGAGTTGCCCTGGATGTTTTCCCTTTAGTAACGGATAGAGAAGGAACAATCCATCTGTATCTTTTGAGTCATTTGATAGTCCCAGAACTGATTTGGGAGTGATCATCATCATCACCTATATAAGTTGATACATTGACTGAACTTGTAAAATGGAGTTGAATATGTTTCCCTTAATAAGCCCCAAATCATAATGTTATGGCACCCAGTGGAGCCTGAGCCCCCTGCTCTTCTCAGTGTGTGATTGGGTGTGGGCCTGAGAAGTGTGACTCTCTGAGTGCTCTTTAACAGCTTCCCTATGGCCCTCATAAGCTTTCAATTAAGGGCGGTGTATGGTTTAGCGGGCTATGACGCTGGTTGTAGCCTGCCCAAGAGCACTCATGTCACATAGGGAGATGCGAAGCCCCCCCCACAAGTATGGTTCATTCCTGGGAGCAATTTCCAAATGCCTGAATGTTCCACGCTCATCTGTACAAACAATAGTACGCAAGTATAAACACCATGGGACCACATAGCCGTCATACCGCTCAGGAAGGAGACGCGATCTGTCTCCTAGAGTTGAACGTACTTTGGTGCGAAAAGTGCAAATCAATCCCAGAACAACAGCAAAGGACCTTGTGAAGATGCTGGAGGAAACAGGTACAAAAGTATCTATATCCACAGTAAAACGTGTCCTATATCGACATAACCTGAAAGGCTGCTCAGCAAGGAAGAAGCCACTGCTCCAAAACCGCCATAAAAAAGCCAGACTACGGTTTGCAACTGCACATGAGGACAAAGATCGTATTTTTTGGAGAAATGCCCTCTGGTCTGATGAAATAAAAATAGAACTGTTTGGCCATAATGACCATCGTTATGTTAGGAGGAAAAAGGGAGAGGCTTGCAAGCCGAAGAACAAAATCCCAACCGTGAAGCACGGGGGTGGCAGCATCATGTTGTGGGGGTGCTTTGCTGCAAGAGGGACTGGTGCACTTCACAAAATAGATGGCATCATGAGGAAGGAAAATTATGTGGATATATTGAAGCAACATCTCAAGACATCAGTCAAGAAGTCAAAGCTTGGTTGCAAATGGGCCTTCCAAATGTACAATGACCCCAAGCATACTTCCAAAGTTGTGGCAAAATGGCTTAAAGACAACAAAGTCAAGGTATTAGAGTGGTGATCACAAAGCCCTGACCTCAATCCCATAGAAAATGTGTGGGTGGAACTGAAAAAGCGTGTGCGAGCAAGGAGGCCTACAAACCTGACTCAGTTATACCAGCTCTGTCAGGAGGAATGGGCCAAAATTCACCCAACTTATTGTGGGAAGCTTGTGGAAGGCTACCCAAAACATTTGACCCAAGTTAAATAATTTAAAGGCAATGTTACCAAATACTAATTGAGTGTATGTAAACTTCTGACCCACTGGGATTGTGATGAAAGAAATAAAATCTGAAATAAATCATTCTCTCTACTACTGTCTTTAAGCCATTTTGCCACAACTTTGGAAGTATGCTTGGGGTCATTGTACATTTGGAAGGCCCATTTGCAACCAAGCTTTGACTTCTTGACTGATGTCTTGACATGTCACATTCTTAAAATAAAGTGGTGATCCTAACTGACCTAAAACAGGGAAATTTTACTAGGATTAAATGTCAGGAATTGTGAGAAACTGAGTTTAAATGTATTTGGCTAAGGTGTATGTAAACCTCCGACTTCAACTGTATATAGAGCATCACAGAGAAATGCAGAGACAAAGAAAGCGTAAGAAGAAAGATAATCCTTTTCATAACACAGCAGGAGGATTTTTGTATTCATTTAACAGGCAGCCACAGCTCTGCAGGGTAGTCACTAGCTGGCACAGCCACAAAGTTATAAAATCTGATTTGAAACCTAACCCTTACCGTAACCCTAACCTTAACAGCACTGCTAACCTTATGCCTAACCCTAACCTTAAATGAATACCAAAAAGCCAGTGTTAGGACTTTTGCAGCTGTCCCATCAATTGGAAATCATTCGGCTTAGTTTTGTTTCTAGAAATGATTTGGTAACTCATTCCTATGCAGGTCTTGCTCTATGCTGTATGACCCCCCTGGGAATGGCTCTGCATGGAACGAAAACACTGTGGGAATCCACTCAGAGTATCATGTGTAATCTTGAATCTTTATTCTATATCTCACACATGTGTTTGGCTCGTTTGGGAATTTCCACCATATTTCTTATACCTATACACTCCTATTAGGTTTACACAAGTGACTAGAGACAGGTCTAGAGGGTCAGGGCTAAGGACGCTGAGCTAGGGGGTCTGGGCTAGAGGGTCAGGGCTAGGGCGTTTGGACTAGGGACACTGGTCTAGGGACCCTGGGCTAGAGGGCCAGGGCTAGGGTTGAATTAGGGATATGTTCATCTCACACACGTGTAAGGTTTGTTTCTCAGTGTGTTCTTTCTCGGAGGTAGGTCGTTCAGGCCTAATTTGGCAGACTTAATGAGATCTGATGTACCTCTGGAGGTACATTATCTCTTAATAAGGCCTAGTTAAAGTAATTATGGTACAGCGGTCCTGAGAAGTCGACAGGCCTCATCATTACACTGATGAGTCCAAGGACGGGTTGAGGAAAACAGACACGTGAACTTGTGTGAGTGAATTTACTTTTGGTAGGAACTTTATCTGATGCATGCCATTGTACTCTGTTGAGGGAATTAAATGTAGAAGCACTAAGGTTTCAGAAACTCATAATAGTGTCTGAAATGATGATGGTGTTCTGTTGCCTGCGTATTTGTCTCCCCCTGCTGGTGGTTTTGTATAAGGAGTTTATTCCTATTGTGACGTGACCTTGACCTTACCTACCATGTGACCTCATTAAACAGGAAGTTTGTTTTTCTAATGGAAAAGGCAAAGATGGTGGATAAATAAAGATAGTTCACTCAGTCCGTTTACCATTGAAAAAAAAATCTTAATTTCCGGTCTACTTGAAGGGGTGGCTCTTCCATAGACACCAATGCGATAGCAGCTGAGTCTACCTAGTTAATTGACTTTCATTGATGCAGAAAAAATTAGGGAATGGAATGTCTCACTTCCTCTTCTGTCTCTGGAAGAGGGTGGTTGATTCTGCATACAGCACATTTGTAATCGCTATCAATCTGCAATGTTATGCCTTTGGTAGTAGTGTTGGTATGCAACATATTCTTTAAAACCCTTTAGGGATAAACGGGGCGCTAGTGGGCCATTCCCGACAATGCCCAGTGAAATGTAAGGCGCCAAATTCCAAATCCAAAAGTTTAATTATTAAACATTCATCAATATACAAGTGTTACATAGTCATCAAAAGCTCTGATTCTTGGCAATATCACAGCATTGTCAGATTTCAAAAAGGCTTTACGGCGAAAGCACAACATTTGATTGTTTGAGGATAGCACCTCTAACATTTATGCATTAGCATAAATTCATATCCAGCGTGGGTCACACAAAACCCATATAAGAGCTAAAACAAATCACTTACCTTTCGAAGAACTTCTGCTGAGGGCTTCCCAAGTGTCCAACGAAGACATCCAATGGTTCTTTTGTTAGAAAAAGTCATTTATTATATCCATAAATCTCCGTTTGGTTGGCGTGTTATGTTCAGAAAATACACCGTTGAGTCGCCCATTGAACCGTGAAGAGAACGCGTTCAAATTATACCTATCACCTTTCTCCAAACAAATCAAACATCATTTTTAATGTATCCTTAGGTATCCTTTTATGTATATTTACTATAATGTTTCAACCGGATTGTAGCCTGAACGATAGGAAAGGAAAAAACCACAGAGCACGCGAGACCGTGAACGCGCATGTCATTCTATTTACTTTCAGTGTCCACGTCTAAGTTCTTCTTCTATTGGCTTCTAATTCAACCTAACGTCATGGAACCCTGTCTAAAGACTGTTGACATCCAGTGGAAGCCATAGGTACTGCAGTCTCAGTCCTACATAACATTGAATCCAATAGGCAGCCAGAAGAAAAAGGTCAACTAAAATTCCTCGGGTTTTCACCTGCTATATCAGTTCTGTTATACTCACAGACATTATTTTAACGGTTTTAGAAACTTCAGAGTGTTTCCTATCCAATAGTACTAATTATGTGCATATCCTAGTTTCTGGGCCTGAGTGGCAGGTATTTTACTTTGGGCACGCCAGACTCACCAAAACCGTCACCACTGCTGATGATGCCTAAAGAGTTAAAGGTGCAATATGCAAAATTTGCAACGCCATTTCCTGGTTGCTAAAATTCGAATAAACCGCTGTGAAATATGTTATATTGTATTTTTAACTGTTTGAAGCTGGTGTACAAAACCGAAAGTAAAAGACGCAAAAACGAAGCTTAAGCAGCATACCACCCTGCATCCCACTGCTGGCTTGCTTCTGAAGCTTAGCAGGGTTGGTCCTGGTCAGTCCCTGGATGGGAGACCAGATGCTGCTGGAAGTGGTGTTGGAGGGCCAGTAGGAGGCACTCTTTCCTCAGGTCTAAAAAAAATATCCCAATGCCCCAGGGCAGTGATTGGGGACATTGCCCTGTTTAGGGTGCCGTCTTTCGAATGGGACTTTAAACGGGTGTCCTGACTCTCTGAGGTCATTAATGATCCCATGGAACTTATCGTAAGAGTAGGGGTGTTAACCCCGGTGTCCTGGCTAAATTCCCAAGTTGTCCCTCATACCATCATGGTCACCTAATCATCCCCAGCTTACAATTGGCTCATTCATCCCCCTCCTCTCCCCTGTAACTATTCCCCAGGTCGTTGCTGTAAATGAGAATGTGCTCTCAGTCAACTTACCTGGTAAAATAACGGATAAATAAAAAATGTAAAAATAAAGAACGGGAAGCATAGAAATAGTGCACATAGAAGAGATCTACTGCGTCTTAGACTTGCTTTTAATAAGAATGACAGATCTATAACTCACATTTCTATGTGAATTTGGTTGGGTTTCCCCAAAAGCTACATATTTTATCTTTAACTATTTACCTGATATAGTGGATAGTTATTTTGGTGAACTTTGATACAATATATAATGTGATAACTTTGTGAAAAGTGATGACATGGTGAAACATGCTAGCTTTTGCTCTGTTGGTGTACATGCTAATTCTGTATACTTCCTGTTCTTTTCTCATACAAGACTATGCTATCTTTGTATAATCATTCATCTGAGCTACCTAGAATAACGATGATGACGATAAAAACACAACGCCTTTTTGCATTGTGGGATAATAAGGAGTACAGCGACACTTTCTATGCTTGGTTTTCCTTTCTTTTTTAGTCTGGGTCCACAGAGGTGCTCATGTGTTGACCTAGGACCATTACTAGGAGATGGGAGAACAGCCCTTCTCATCATTATATTAAGGTAAAAAGAGAGCAGCCCTTCTCATCATTATATTAAGGTAAAAGGAGAACAGCCCTTCTCATCATGATATTAATGTTAAAGGAGAACAGCCCTTCTCATCATGATATTAATGTTAAAGGAGAACAGCCCTTCTCATCATTATATTAAAGGTAAAGGAGAACAGAACAGATGGTGATTATGAAAGGCATGATGATGAGGAGGAGGAGGGAGAGGAGGAGGATAGGGTCAACCCCTAGAGATGCAAAGATACAGGCATACGTTTATACACTGCACTGTTTTCTGACAGTCAGCCTCTTCACTCTAGTCTCCCCTCTCTGAAACTCCAGGAATACTCTGAACACTTCCACAGTTGAGGGAAGCTGGGAAATCACAGAGTATTTGTGTAATGGAGCGCAGCATCAGTCTCTGTAGTATTACACAACGTAGACAGAGTCGTGAGGTCTCACTTAAATGAGATAAATGATGAATCATTGGCCCTTTACATAATCCGACAGCTGTGGTTTCCATTTCTAAATACAGTTTGATTCAACTCATCTCCCTCTCATTTGGGTTTAAATAGACAGAGGGCTCCTCAACTTGTTTTCCCTGAGTTCCTGAGTTAACTTACTGTGAAATGAGAGAGCCACCCTCATCTCAGTATCAATGAGTAGACTATCCCCACACTATCAGTGGTTGATGCTATCATTTAAGAAGAAAATGAGAAGTTGCACACTAGTAGCTCAAATTCATTCAATTGCAGATAAAGACACACACCACTTCAGGTTCAACATTGATTACTATGGAATCACCACTGTTACTTTAAAATATACAAATGAAGTACATTCTCCGGAACAAAGTAGCAGTGCATTTATTAATCAACTGGTAGGACAATATCGCCATGCCAGCGCATTATCCATGTATGGTAACGCATTGTCACTTAAGGGTCTGAGTACCAAAGGTGTACAGCTCAATCAATTCCTCCAGCTGTCAACACATTCAAATGCGTACCAAAATACCCATTGGTTGGGAATTGTGGTGAGGTGCCTGTTTGGGATGTGCGTCCCACGTGGATTGTGGTCTAGCTACAGTGCCTTCAGAAAGTATACACACCCCTGCACATGTTGTTGTGTTACAGACTGAATTTAAAATGGATTACATTGAGATTTTTTTGGCACTGGCCTACACACAATCCCCCATAATGTAAAAGTGTAATTATGTTTTACTTAAATTAATATAAAATGAACAGCTAAAATGTCTTGAGTCAATAAGTATTCAAACCCTTTGTTATGGCAAGCCTAAATAAGTTCTGGAGTAAAAATGTGCTTAAAAGTCACATAATAAGTTGCATGGATTCACTCGGTGTGCAATAATAGTGTTTAACATGATTTTTAAGTGACTACCTTATCTCTGTACTCCACACATACAATTATCTGTAAGGTCTCTCAGTTGAGCAGTGAATTTCAAACACTGATTCAACCACAAAGACCAAAGCGGTTTTCCATTGCCTCGCAAAGGAGGGCACCTATTTTGTAGATGGGTAAAACTGAAACAAAGCAGGCATTGAATATCCCTTTGAGCATAGTGAAGTTATGATGGATGGTGTATCAATACACCCAGTCACTACAAAGATACAGGCGTCCTTCCTAACTCAGTTGCCAGAGAGGAAGGAACCGCTCAGGGATTTCACCATGAGGCCAATGGTGACTTTAAAACAGTTACAGAGTTTAATGGCTGTGATAGGATGGATCAACAACATTGTAGTTACTCCACAATACTAATTTAAATGACAGAGTGAAAGAAGGAAGCCTGTACAGAATACAAATATTCCAAAACATGCATATTGTTTGCAATAAGACACCTAAAGTAAAACTACTAAAAATGTGGCAAAGCAATTAACGTTTTGTCCTGAATACAAAGCCTTATGTTTGGGCCAAACCCAATGCAACACATCACTGAGTACCACTCTTCATATTTTCAAGCATGGTGGTGGCTGCATCATGTTATGGGTACTGTATGCTTGTCATCGGCAAGGACAAAGGAATGTTTTAGGATGAAAAGAAACAGAATAGAGCTAAACACAGGCAAAATCCTATTGGAAAACCTGATTCAAGTCTGCTTTCCAACAGACACTGGAAGACAAATTCACCTTTCAGCAAGACAATAACCTAAAACACAAGGCCAAATATGCACTTGAGTTGCTTACCAAGAATACATTGAATGTTCCTAAGTGGCCTAGTAACAGTTTTGACTTTGCTGCAAGAGGGACTGGTGCACTTCACAAAATATATGGCATCATGCGGAAGGAAAATTATGTGGATATATTGAAGCAACATCTCAAGACATCAGTCAAGAAGTCAAAGCTTGGTTGCAAATGGGTCTTCCAAATGAACAATGACTCCAAGCATACTTCCAAAGTTGTGGCAAAATGGGTTAAGGACAACAAAGTCAAGGTATTGGAGTGGCCATCACAAAGCCCTGACCTCAATCCCATGGAAAATTTGTGGGTGGAACAGAAAAAGTGTGTGCGAGCAAGAAGGCCTACAAACCTGACTCAGTTACAACAGCTCTGTCAGGAGGAATGGGCCAAAATTCGCCCAATTTATTGTGGGAAGCTTGGGGAAGGCTACTTGAAACGTTTGAAACGTTTAACTTCTGACCCACTGGGAACGTGATGAAAGAAATAAAAGCTGAAATAAATCATTCTCTCTACTATTATTATTTCACATTCTTAAAATAAAGTGGTTATCCTAACTGACCTAAGACATGGCATTTTTACTAGGATTAAATGTCAGGAATTGTGAAAAACTGAGTTTAAATGTATGTGGCTTAGGTGTATGTAAACTTACGACTTCAACTGTATACCCTACCGTTCAAAAGTTTGGGGTCACTTATACATTTCCTTGTTTTTGAATGAAAAGCTAATTTCTGTCCATTAAAATAACATCAAATTGATCAGAAATACAGTGTAGACATTGTTAATGTTGTAAATTACTATTGTAGTTGGAAACGGCAGACTTTTAATGGAATATCTACATAGGTGTACAGAGGCCCATTATCAGCAACCATCACTCCTGGTTCCAATGGCATGTTGTGTTAGCTAATCCTAGTTGATCATTTTAAAAGGCAAATTGATAATTAGAAAACCCTTTTGAATTAATGTTAGCACAGCTGAAAACTGTTGTTCTGATTAAAGCAGCAATAACTGTCCTTCTTTAGACTAGTTGAGTATCTGGAGAATCAGCATTTGTGGGTTTGTTTGAGCCAGTCATTTGTGTAGTGGTAAGGGTTGGTATACAGAAGGTAGCCCTATTTTGTAAAAGTCAAGTCCATATTATGGCAAGAACAGCTCAAATAAGCAAAGAGAAACTACAGTCCATCATTACTTTAAGACATGAAGGTCGGTCAATCTGGAAGAACTTTGAACGTTTCTTCAAGTGCAGTTGCAAAAGCCATCAAGCGCTATGCTGAAACTGTCTCTCATGAGGATCGCCACAGAAAAATAAGACCCATAGTCACCTCTGCTGCAAAGGATAAGTTCATTAGAGTTATCAGCCTCAGAAATTGCATCCCAAAAAATTGCTTCACAGTGTTCAATATCAACTGTTCAGAGGAGATTGTGTGAATCAGGCCTTCATGGTCGAATTAGTAACATCCAAGATGGCGTAGCAGTGCAGACGTGTTTTTGTTCGTCTCCTCGTGTACTTTTATATTTTTCATCTTTTTTGTATATATTTCAAATTTATTTTCAATCTCTTTTCCATTTTTTATATTAAATATACCTTCCGGTAACCTGCCTCACCCAATGTGTTACGGAACCGCTATTAGACCTTTTTAGACAGAATTCCATCGGAAGCTAGCGAGCTAACTAGCTATTCAGTCACTGTTAGCCACTGCTAGCGGCCTTTACTTACTGCACAGACAGCAGCCCTTTTTTAGCCCGGATAATACTCGCCAGCCTGCCACTATCGGACTGTTTCTCCACTACAATGCCGGATCCCTGCCGTAAACCCTGGACCACTACACCTGATCTCCACAGCTAGCTAGCTGCCACTGAGTGACCCAGCCCTGAGCCAGGCCCGCCTCCCGGCCTCCTCCCAAACACGGCTAGAACCCACTACTCCACCGGTTCCTTGCCGTGAGCTCTTGACCCTGGCACCGGATGCATCGCTGCTACCGAGTGGCTATAGTGGCTAATGCCCCTGCCCCAAAGCTAGCTCCAGTTAGCCGCAAGCCAGGCACATCTCCCGGCTAGCAACAACAATACCTCTCTTGCCATTTGTCTTGGATCCCTCTCGACACGACGCCCCGTCGTACCACCTCGACTGGTCTGCCGACGATTACTCCATCCGCTGTGCCTGCAACCGGCCTCTGTTGGACGTCGGAGCAGACGGTTCTACCAACCCCGGCTAACTCTAACCCTTAACTTTAAACGCAGTGTCTCCTGCGTGCCGGCGTAGTGACGTAAGTATGATCACTCGGCTACATAGCTGATGCCTGCAGGACTATTCATTAATCACGGTACTCCATTCTGTTTATTTATTTTTTGTTTATCTGTCGGCCCCAGCCGCGTACTCAGGCCCTGTGTGTAGCTAACCAACCCTCTTTGCCCATTCATTGCCAGTTTTCCTGTTGTTGTTGTCTTAGCTGACTAGCTGTTGTGGTCTTACCCGTTGTTGTCCTAGCTAGCTCTCCCAATCAACACCCGTGTTTGCTTTATGCCTCGCTTTATGTCTCTCTCAAATGTCAATATGCCCTGTTTACTGTTGTTTAGGATAGTTATCATTGATTTAGTTTACAGTGGAGCCCCTAGGCCCACTCTACATGCCTCAGATTCCTCCTTTGTCCCACCTCCCACACATGCGGTGACCTCACCCAGTATTACCAGGTAAACCCAGGCCCTGTGTGTCCCCAGGCACTCTCATTTGTTGACTTCTGTAACCGTAAAAGCCTTGGTTTCATGCATGTTAACATCAGAAGCCTCTTCCCTAAGTTTGTTTTACTCACTGCTTTAGCACACTCCGCCAACCCTGATGTCCTTGCCGTGTCTGAATCCTGGCTTAGGAAGGCCACCAACAATTCTGAAATTTCCATACGCAACTACAACATTTTCCGCCAAGATAGAACTGCCAAAGGGGTTGCAGTCTATTGCAGAGATAGCCTGCAAAGTTCTGTCATACTTTCCAGGTCTATGCCCAAACAGTTCGAACTTCTAATTCAAAAAAATTATCTCTCCAGAAATAAGTCTCTCACTGTTGCCGCCTGCTATAGACCCCCCTCAGCTCCCAGCTGTGCCCTGGACACCATATGTGAATTGATTGCCCCCCATCGATCTACAGAGTTCGTTCTGTTAGGTGACCTAAACTGGGATATGCTTAACATCCCGGCAGTCCTACAATCTAAGCTAGATGCCCTCCATCTC
Source organism: Brachymystax lenok tsinlingensis (assembly GCA_030435695.1). NCBI lineage: Eukaryota > Metazoa > Chordata > Actinopteri > Salmoniformes > Salmonidae > Brachymystax > Brachymystax lenok. Next base: position 35,006,041 of record CM059819.1, on the reverse strand, counting down.
ACACAAATCATCAAGGAACCCACCAGGTACAATCCTACATCTGTAAACATGGGCACCCTCATAGATATTATCCTGCCCTCCAAATACACCTCTGCTGTTTTCAATCAGGATCTCAGCGACCACTGCCTCATTGCCTGCATCCGCTATGGGCCCGCGGTCAAACGACCACCCCTTATCACTATCAAACGCTCCCTAAAACACTTCTGGGAGCAGGCCTTTCTAATCAGCCTGGCCCGGGTATCCTGGCAGGATATTGACCTCATTTCGTCAGTCGAGGATGCCTGGTCGTTCTTTAAAAGCAACTTCCTCACCATCTTAAATAAGCGTGCCCCTTTCAAAAATGTAGAACTAAGAACAGATACAGCCCTTGGTTCACTCCAGACCTAACTGCCCTTGACCAGCACAAGAACATCCTGTGGCGGACTGCTATTGCATCGAATAGTCCCCGCGATATGCAGCTGCTCAGGGAAGTCAGGAACCAATACACGCAATCAGTCAGGAAAGCAAAGGCTAGCTTTTTCAAACAGAAATTTGCATCCTGTAGCTCTAACTCCAAAAAGTTTTTGGATACTGTCAAGTCCATTGAGAACAATGGCACCTCCTCCCAGCTGCCCACTGCACTGAGGCTAGGTAGCACGGTCACCACCGCTAAATCCATGATAATCGAAAATGTCAACAAGCATTTCTCTACGGCTGGCCATGCTTTCCTCCTGGCTACCCCAACCCCGGCCAAAAGCTGCTCTAACTGCTCTTAAACGCTAGTAAAACCAAATGCATGCTTTTCAACCGTTCGCTGCCTGCACCCGCCCGCCTGACTAGCATCACTACCCTGGACGGCTCTGACCTAGAATACGTGGACAACTACAAATACCTAGGTGTCTGGCTAGACTGTAAACTCTCCTTCCAGACTCACATTAAACATCTCCAATCCAAAATTAAATCTAGAATCGGCTTTTATTACGCAATAAAGCCTCCTTCACTCATGCTGCCAAACTTGCACTAGTAAAACTGACTATCCTACCGATCCTCGACTTTGGCGATGTCATCTACAAAACAGCTTCCAATACTCTACTAAGCAAACTGTATGCAGTCTATCACAGTGCCATCCGCTTTGTCACCAAAGCCCCATATACCACCCACCGCTGCGACCTGTATGCTCTAGTCGGCTGGCCCTCGCTACATACTCGTCGCCAGACCCACTGGGGTAAAGCCCCGCCTTATCTCAGCTCGCTGGTAACCATAGCAGCACCCACCCGTAGCACACGCTCCAGCAGGTATATTTCACTGGTCACCCCCAAAGCCAATTCCTCTTTTGGCCGCCTTTTCTTCCAGTTCTCTGCTACCAATGACTGGAACGAACTACAAAAATCACTGAAACTGGAGACACTTATCTCCCTCACTAGCTTTAAGCACCAGCTGTCAGAGCAGCTCACAGATCACTGCACCTGTACATAGCCCAACCAACTACCTCATCCCCTACCGTATTCATTTATTTATCAAGCTCCTTTGCACCCCAGTATTTTTACTTTGCACATTCATCTACTGCACATTTACCATTCCAGTGTTAAATTGCTATACTGTAATTACTTCGCCACCATGGCCTATTTATTGCCTTACGTTCCTTATCTTACCTCATTTGCACACATTGTATATAGATTTGTTTTTTTTCTACTGTATTATTGACTGTGTGTTTGTTTACTCCAATGTGTAACTATGTGTTGTTGTATGTGTTGAACTGCTTTGCTTTATCTTTGCTAGGTTGCAGTTGTAAATGAGAACTTGTTCTCAACTTGCCTACCTGGTTAAATAAAGGTGAAATAAATGTAATAAAAAATTGTTGCAAAGAAACCACTACTAAAGGACACCAATAATAAGAAGAGACTTTCTTGATCCAAGACACACGAGCAATGGACATTAGACCAGTGGAAATCTGTCCTTCCGGCGCCGACAGAGATGGCAGCCTCGCTTCACGTTCTCAGGAAACCATGCAGTATTTTGTTTTTTTTATGTATTATTTCTTACATTGTTACCCCGGGAAATATTAAGTTTTATTACATACAACCGGGAGGAACTATTGGATATAAGAGCAACGTCAACTTACCAACTTTACGACCAGGAATACGACTTTCCCAAAGAGGATTCTCGGTTTGTTACCCCAGCCAGGACAATAGAATGGATAGCACCCGGCGACTCAAAACGGCATCGCCGGAGAAGAGGGAAACGGGCCGGTCTTTTGGTCAAGCTACGTCGACGGGCACCTCTCCCGAGTATTTTAATCGCCAATGTACAGTCTCTTGACAACAAAGTAGACGAAATCCGATTGAGGGTTGCCTTTCAGAGAGACATCCGAGACTGCAACGTTCTTTGCTTCACGGAAACATGGCTCACTCAGGACACGTTATCTAAGTCGGTACAGCCACCTAGTTTCTCCACGCATCGCGCCGACAGAAACAAACTTCTATCTGGTAAGAAGAAGGGTGGGGGTGTGTGTCTTATGATTAACGAGACGTGGTGTGATCATAACAACATACAGGAACTCAAGTCCTTTTGTTCACCTGACATAGAATTCATTACAATCAAATGCAGACCGCATTATCTACCAAGAGAATTCTCCTCGATTATAATCACAGCCGTGTACATCCCCCCTCATGCTGATACATCGACGGCACTGAAAGAAATTCATCGGACTCTATGTAAACTGGAAACCACATCCTGAGGCTGCATTTATTGTGGCTGGGGATTTTAATAAGGCTAATTTAAGAACAAGGCTCCCGAAATTTTACCAGCATATCGAATGTGCCACCCGGGCTGGTAAAATCCTGGACCACTGTTATTCCAACTTCTGTGATGCATACAAGGCTATTCTCCGCCCTCCTTTCGGCAAGTCTGACCATGACTCCATTTTGTTGCTCCCAGCCTACAAACAGAAACTAAAACAGGAAACGCCCGTTCTCAGGTCTGTTCAATGCTGGTCCGACCTATCTGATTCCATGCTGCAAGATTGCTTCGAGCATGTGGACTGGGATATGTTCCGAATAGCATCTGACAACAACATTGATGTATACGCTGATTTGGTGAGCGAGTTTATTAGCAAGTGCATTGGTGATGTTGTACCCATAGCAAATATTAAAACCTTCCCCAACCAGAAACCATGGATTGATGGCAGCATTCGCGCAAAACTGAAAGCTAGAACCACTGCTTTTAACCAGGGTAAGGCTACCGGAAACATGACTGAATACAAACAGTGCAGCTATTCCCTCCGCAAGGCAATCAAACAAGCTAAGCGTCAATATAGAGACAAAGTAGAGTCACAATTCAACGGCTCAGACACAAGAGGAATGTGGCAGGGTCTACAGTCAATCACGGACTACAAAAAGAAAACCAGCCCGTCGCGGACCATGACGTCCTGCTCCCAGACAAACTAAACAACTTCTTTGCTCGCTTTGAGGACAATACAGTGCCACCGACACGGCCCGCTACCAAAACCTGCGGGCTCACCTTCACCGCAGCCAATGTGAGAAAAACATTTAAATGTGTTAACCCTCGCAAGGCTGCCGGCCCAGATGGCATCCCTGGCGTGTCCTCAGAGCATCGCAGACCAGCTGGCTGGTGTGTTTACGGACATATTCAATGAGTCCCTATCCCAGTCTGCTGTTCCCACATGCTTCAAGAGGGTCACCATTGTTCCTGTTCCCAAGAAAGCTAAGGTGACTGAGCTAAATGACTATCGCCCGTAGCACTCACTTCCGTCATCATGAAGTGCTTTGAGAGATTAGTCAAGGATCATATCACCTCCATCCTGCCAGACACCCTGGACCCACTCCAATTTGCTTACCGTCCCAATAGGTCCACAGGCAGCAATCGCAATCACACTGCATACTGCCCAAACCCATCTGGACAAGAGGAATACTTATGTAAGAATGCTGTTCATTGACTACAGCTCAGCATTTAACACCATAGTTCCCTCCAAGCTCGTCATTAAGCTCGAGACCCTGGGTCTCGACCCAGCCCTGTGCAACTGGGTCCTGGACTTCCTGACGGGCCGGTCCCAGGTGGTGAGGGTAGGAAACAACATCTCCACCCCGCTGATCCTCAACACTGGGGCCCCACAAGGTGCGTTCTCAGCCCTCTCCTGTACTCCCTGTTTACCCATGACTGCGTGGCCAAGCACGCATCCAACTCAATCATCAAGTTTGCTGGCGACACTACAGTGGTAGGCTTGATTACCAACAACGGCGAGGCGGCCTACAGAGAGGAGGTGAGGGCCCTCGGAGTGTGGTGTCAGGAAAATAACCTCCCACTCAATGTCAGCAAAACAAAGGAGATGATCGTGGACTTCAGGAAACAGGAGAGGGAGCACCCCCCTATCCACATCGAGGGGACAGTAGTGGAGAAGGTGGAAAGTTCCTCGGCGTACACATCACGGACAAACTGAATTGGTCCACCCACACAGACAGCATGGTGAAGAAGGCGCAACAGCGCCTCTTCAACCTCAGGAGGCTGAAGAAATTCGGCTTGTCACCAAAATCACTCACAAACTTTTACAGATGCACAATCGAGAGCATCCTGTCGGGCTGTATCACCGCCTGGTACGGCAACTGCTCCGCCCACAACCGTAAGGCTCTCCAGAGGGTAGTGAGGACTGCACAGCGCATCACTGGGGGTAAACTACCTGCCCTCCAGGACACCTACACCACCCGATGTCACAGAAAGGCCAAAAAGATCATCAAGGACAACAACCACCCGAGCCACTGCCTGTTCACCCCGCTATCATCCAGAAGGCGAGGTCAGTACAGGTGCATCAAAGCTGGGACCGAGAGACTAAAAAACAGCTTCTACCTCAAGGCCATCAGACTGTTAAACAGCCATCACTAACATTGAGTGGCTGCTGCCAACATACTGACTTAAATCTCTAGCCACTTTAAACATAGGAATTGGATGTAACAAATGTATCACTAGCCACTTTAAACAATTTTGTATATAATGTTTACGTATCCGACATACTCATATCAAATGTATACACTGTACTCTAAACCATCTACTGTATCTTGCCTATGCCGTTCGGCCATCGACCCAAATCTCTAGCCACTTTAATAATTATAATTGGATGAAATAAGGTATCACTAGCCACTTTAAACAATGCCATTTATTTAATGTTTACATATCCTACATTACTCATCTCATATATATGTGTATATACTGTACTCCATACCATCTACTGCATCTTGCCTATGCCGGTCAGCCATCGCTCATCCATATATTTATATGTACATACTCGTATTCATTCCTTTACTCTTGTGTGTATAAGGTAGTTGTTGTGAATTTGTTAGATTACTTGTTAGATACTACTGCATGGTTGGAACTAGAAGCACAAGCATTTCGCTACACTCGCATTAACATCTGCTAACCATGTGTATGTGACAAATAAAATTTGATTTGAGATTGTTGGTTCCAACCGCCGTGTCTTTGTGAGACGCAGAGTAGGTGAACGGATGATCTCTGCATGTGTGGTTCCCACCGTGAAGCATGGAGGAGGAGGTGTGATGGTGCTTTGCTTGTGACACTGTCAGTGATTTAATTAGAATTCAAGGCACACTTAACCAGCATGGCAGCACAGCATTCTGCAGCGATACACCATCCCATCTGGTTTGCGCTTAGTGGGACTATCAATTGTTTTTCAACAAGACAATGACCCAAAACACACCTCCAGGCTGTGTAAGGGCTATTTGACCAAGAAGGAGAGTGATGGAGTGCTGCATCAGATGACCTGGCCTCCACAATCACCTGACCTCAACCCAATTGAGATGGTTTGGGATGAGTTGAACTTCAGAGTGAAGGAAAGACAGGTACAACAAGTACTCAGCATATGTGGAAACTCCTTCAAGACTGTTGGAAAAGCATTCTAGTTGCAGCTGGTTGAGAGAATGCCAAGAGTGTGCAAAGCTGTCATCAAGAAAAGGGTGGCTACTTTGAAGAATCAAAAATGTGTTTGATTTGTTTAACACTTTTCTGGGTTACTACATAATTCTATATGTGTTATTTCATAGTCTTATTATTCATGTCTTCACTATTATTCTACAAAGTAGAAAATAGTAAAAATTAAGAAAAACCCTTGAATGAGTAGGTGTGTTTAAACTTTTGACTGGTACTGTATGTGTTTAATATACTATCCAGATAAGAATCACGGAACATTCATATATTTCTAGAAAAGAAACACTGTTCACTAAAACAGCTGTAACTTATTCACAGCAAAAGTTATTACTATTCAGATTTCAGATTTCCAGTCCTCCCACAATCAGGAAGACTCAATATCCTCTAGGTTTTTCTCTAATGGGAGTTGTTGGGAAACAAGTGTTGATTTTCATATAAGATACACATTTTCACAAGTGATTTTTCTTGACTGATTACCATTTGATTGATATGATGCTAGTATGTATGTCATATCATTTGAAAGAGCTGTTTCTCAGCTTTCAAAATATGTTTAATGTTTTCATATATGGTTTGACACCAGCATATTATGCTAATTAATGCACGCAGAAGTCATGTTCTCAGTAAATTCAGGTATTCCAAAACTCTCCTACCAGTGATGTAACAATGCCAATATGGCGATTTACAATTACAACAGGTCGTTATCAATAAAACGTCACAACACAATTTCGATTTGGCAGCTGGGGGGGCAAGGAGACCAGCAGCTCCGCTAAAACCATTGACAACTACATGCCGTTTTCAAGGGATTGTTAAATAAATGTTTTAACTATTTGGTTTTAATATCATCACCTCTTGAAGAGCATAGTTAGAACTACACATTTCCAGTTATTTTATATATAGCTCTATGATCAGTGTTGTACAGCAAGTAACTGCATGCTTTTTATGATAAGTAAACATCAATTGATGTTTGAGGGTAGCCGATCAGATAAGTGAGGGTAGCCGATCAGATAAGTGAGGGTAGCCGATCCAATGTGTCATTTAGCTTGCCTCATCAGAGATTAGGCTTTTCCTAAAGACCTTGACATCAGCAAGTCCTCGTCCTGGTAAAGTTGTCAGTCGGACTACTGTCATCAGCACTGTAGATGGCAAGCAAATCAAACAATATTTGGATATTGCCATCTATATAGCCTTTGTTTCTCTCCAAATTGGTACACTATGTCACCCGTTTCCTCCAGAAAGCCTATAATTGTCGCTCTCCCTTTCGTTGTCTCTCTTTGCCTTTCTCCTCTGGTGGTCATTGTCATGGTAGTATTGAACTGTCCATGGTACTGTACCGACAGCGTCACAATCTGAGAACAAGCTGAGAACTGCAGGTGTTGTTTGATGTGTGACAGTGTCAACAGCAGTACAGTGGATTTTTTTAAACATTAGTACTACATTGAATTTTTGCAGTGTCAGAACTCAGCGATCTCAATGCTGCAATCCGAACTGAGAGTCAAACAGTGATCAAATGACTTTTCTACTGATCTATGATCTCTCTGAGGTCAATGTGTATATGTATGCGACCCCATTGAGTACAACTTTTTGTATCTTCAAAACAATGCTGTACACTTGTTTTGTGTAGGCTTTGGTTGCACTATCCACTGCACATCACTCAGAGTGAATTCAACAACATAGCATTGTCTGTTAAAGTGTTAAATTGGTCTACACTTAACAGGTACAGAAATAGTAACAGTAATGCTCCCTAAAAACACTTAAGGGGAATTTAGATCTAGCCAACTCGGAAGAATTAAGTAGCCTGCTGTCGCTTATAAGTGAATTCAAATTCGGAGCATGCCGGGAGTGGGTTGGAGGCCATTGGTTGAAATTCTTCCGGAGAATCTGATAGTCTCATCGGTTCGACCTCCTTTGACACTAGCAAATCATGAGCCAATCACCACAGAACGCAGGGTGTTCCCAAAGCATACTTGTTGGTGCCCACATGGACAGAAAGCGCACTGTTGAATTTGATGAAATTCAGGCAATATCCTCATTGGATTTCTCCTCCACGTAAAATGTTGTGGGTAACAATGCAACGCATCAGATTAGGGGAGAGGCTATTGGAACCAACGCTTTTGGTTGTATTTAAATTGAGCTTTCACGTCACGTCATAGCACAGCACATAATACTCTGTGTGCATATTCTCCATCTACGTTATAGTCTCTCTGTGGATACATCATCACTTTCTATCAACAGTTAAGAGCAACCTGGAGATCATCTATACTAGCCCTATTATCACTCACATGGAGAGAAAGAGAGAGAGGGTAAGAGAGAGGATGAATGAGAAAGTGGTGCCTGTGCCATAAGACCGCCTCCTTCACTTACTATTCTTTATTCCTTTAATGGACCCTGCTTCAGTAATTGATGGCCAGTTTGTGGGTGGATGTTGACTTTGTCGTAACCCGGCACAGAGGAGGGATGGATATATAAATGTACAGAGCTTCTTATGCTGGTGTAATCACTTCACTTAATCATATTTAAACATATTAAAAGCTTCAATCTACATGAAAATTAGATTTCTCGCTGTGGGTACACATGGGCTTTTATTGGTATTCAGCTGAAGGTGTACTCTGAGCTACATGTGGAACTACACTTCCACTTTATAACCAGTAGATGGAGCTATTAGTCACTAGAAATCCAGAGGTGTGCCTTTTCCACTGGGAGTTGAGTAGAACCAGTGTAGCAAAAGTGTGTGTGTTTGTGTGTGTATTCTGCTTTAGAATATGTGTGTGTATGCAGTGCAGCAGGGATTCTCTTCAAGTGAGTGTTCAGTACAGAACATGTAAACAATTCAATCCTGGGCAGGAAGCGTGTGTGATTAGGTTGTAGGATATCTGTTATATTGAAATGACACAAGGCCATGTGTCTATGCCTTTATACTGTGAGGGAATGATTATGTTGACATCTGCAGAGCTACCCCTCACCTTTCACAGACATGCCCAACAACACACACACACACACACACACTAGCTGTCCTAGCATTCACCCAGGGGTAATTGACTGTCTGTGCTCAGCTGAAGAAGTCTGATGGCCCCTCCAAGGTGTCTCTCATCAGTCTGGGTAAATACAGGGGGATGAGATGGAGAGAAGGAAGAGCGAGAGCAACAGGGGTAAAAGGCAAGGGATGGATGGATGGAAAGATGGAGTGAGTGTAATCAAACCATAGGGAGAAGGTCAATGGAGGAAGCCCACTCACTGCATCCCAATCTCTCCCTCACCTTCTCTCTTCTTACCCCTTCGAGAGTCATTGAAAACAGAATTACCTGACCTAGAAATCATTCCTTTGCTCACAAGTCATTGTCCTCATAATGATGTCTACCAGGGTAAACTATAGGAAAGTACATTTCTTCAGCACTTGGAGAAGGGTGGAAAAGAGTCACCGCAGATGAAACAGAATAAGAGGAACACAGAGAAGAGCGGGATGCACACACACACACAGCCAAGTGTTGCCCTGCCTTCACTACTCTTACTCAAGTTCATCTAGAATCAGACTGGGGAAAATCATAGTGAGAGAGAAAGAAAGAATAAGGTTGCCTTTTTACTATATTTTAGTAAAAAGAGGATATTACCTTCTGAATCAAATCTTTAGAAAATTGGGCTGGAGATTGTGAGTGTTTTCTAAAGGCAGAGTGGAGTGAAGAGAGAGATGAGTGATTTAGACCAGCAAGCCCATAAATGAGTGAAATATGGCAGAGAAATTGAGACTCAAGATGGAGGCCACAAATTCTAATCAAATAAAAAAAGTGAATGGTCGTGAAAACACAGGGACGGTTGTGATTCACTGCTGTTTTTATGAGGCTGTTGTTAGAGACCCGCTCCGAAAGATAGGGCTTCAGAAAGATTACCTTCTCTCCTCTATCTAAAAATGTACTATCTTTTCCTCCCTTATACTTCTCAACATCACTTCCCGAGACATATTTTCTCATTCAGTTTATTTTACTATTCTCTCTCTGTCTCTCTCTCTGTCTCTCTCTCTCTCTCTCTCTCTCTCTCTCTCTCTCTCTCTCTCTCTCTCTCTCTCTCTCCCCCTTCCTTCCTTCCTTCCTTCCTCTGCTCCAATCTTTTTGAACCCAGGCTTCACCAGGCTGCCACCCAGCAGTATGTGGGTATCTGTCTTGCAGAGTTATTTTAGGATGCGTTCCTGTATCTGTCGTACATTGAGCAGTAACAGGTTGCATTGAGGCTTAAAGAGAGAGGATAACTCAGCCTCATCCCACATTGCAAGATGGAGAGACACATTTATCATCCTCTACATGGGTACTTGGGAGTGAACATGTCATATTTCTCTGCTAGGCTCTCAAAATAGTTTTAGATAGATTTGAAATAAGAGAGAATTCTGTCGGCGCATTTGCCAAAATTGAATGGCCGTGTGTGTGTGTGTGTGTGTTGAAGTGGAAACAAGATGCAGTCTATCCATCAATATCTATCCATTCATCTCATCTGCCCTACTGTAGCCTCATCTGTTTCTTTCACAAGATGAATATGGTGTGTCAGGGAAGGGTTATGTGTCGTTTCATTTGACTTTAACTTTCAAGGTCTCTGATTGTTCTGTGTTTAAAAGCTGTAGGGTAGATAGTGTGTGTATGTGTGTGTGTGTCCCGGAGTCTGAGCTTGTCTTTGGCATCTGTTCCATAGTTTTGTACTGAACAAATTCACATCCTGATAAGAACAAGGAAAAGTACATCAGTTGATGTTTGTCAGCAGAGCAGCGAGGATACGATCAGACTATTTCTGACAACTTCCACCTGGAAAATGATGACCTTTCAAGTGATTCAAGGCACATTATGTACAGAGGGGCAAAAAAGTATTTAGTCAGCCACCAATTGTGCAAGTTCTCCCACTTAAAAAGATGAGAGAGGCCTGTAATTTTCATCATAGGTACACTTCAACTATGACAGACAAAATGAGGAAAAAAATCCAGAAAATCACATTGTAGGATTTTTAATGAATTTATTTGCAAATTATGGTGGAAAATAAGTATTTGGTCACATACAAACAAGCAAGATTTCTGGCTCTCACAAACCTGTAACTTCTTCTTTAAGAGGCTCCTCTGTCCTGTCTGTACACCACTCATTACCTGTATTAATGGCACCTGTTTGAACTTGTTATCAGTATAAAAGACACCTGTCCACAACCTCAAACAGTCACACTCCAAACTCCATTATGGCCAAGACCAAAGAGCTGTCAAAGGACACCAGAAACAAAATTGTAGACCTGCACCAGTTTGGGAAGACTGAATCTGCAATAGGTAAGCAGCTTGGTTTGAAGAAATCAACTGTGGGAGCAATTATTAGGAAATGGAAGACATACAAGACCACTGATAATCTTCCTCGATCTGGGGCTCCACGCAAGATCTCACCCGTGGGGTCAAAATGATCACAAGAACGGTGAGCAAAAATCCCAGAACCACACGGGGACCTAGTGAATGACCTGCAGAGAGCTGGGACCAAAGTAACAAAGCCTACCATCAGTAACACACTACGCCGCCAGGGACTCAAATCCTGCAGTGCCAGACGTGTCCCCCTGCTTAAGCCAGTACATGTTCAGGCCCGTCTGAAGTTTGCTAGAGAGCATTTGGATGATCCAGATGAGGATTGGGAGAATGTCATATGGTCAGATGAAACCAAAATAGAACTTTTTGGTAAAAACTCAACTCGTCGTGTTTGGAGGACAAAGAATGCTGAGTTGCATCCAAAGAACACCATACCTACTGTGAAGCATGGGGGTGGAAACATCATGCTTTGGGGCTGTTTTTCTGCAAAGGGACCAGGACGACTGATCCGTGTAAAGGAAAGAATGAATGGGGCCATGTATCGTGAGATTTTGAGTGAAAACCTCCTTCCATCAGCAAGGGCATTGAAGATGAAACGTGGCTGGGTCTTTCAGCATGACAATGATCCCAAACACACCGCCCGGCAACGAAGGAGTGGCCGTAAGAAGCATTTCAAGGTCCTGGAGTGGCCTAGCCAGTCTCCAGATCTCAACCCCATAGAAAATCTTTGGAGGGAGTTGAAAGTCCGTGTTGCCCAGCGACAGCCCCAAAACATCACTGCTCTAGAGGAGATCTGCATGGAGGAATGGGCCAAAATACCAGCAATAGTGTGTGAAAACCTTGTGAAGACTTACAGAAAACGTTTGACCTCTGTCATTGCCAACAAAGGGTATATAACAAAGTATTGAGATAAACTTTTGTTATTGACCAAATACTTATTTTCCACCATAATTTGCAAATAAATAAATTAAAAATCCTACAATGTGATTTTCTGGATTTCTTTTTCTCATTTCGTCTGTCTTTGTTGAAGTGTACCTATGATGAAAATTACAGGCCTCTCTCATCTTTTTAAGTTGGAGAACTTGCAAAATTGGTGGCTGACTAAATACTTTTTTGCCCCACTGTATATGGAATGGCAACAATTAAATTAAATGAACAACTTTATAGAATAGTTCTTTAATACTATACTGAACAAAAATATAAACGCAACATGCAACAATTTCAAATATTTTACTGAGTTACAGTTCATATACAGTGCATTCGGAAAATATTCACAAAAATGTTGTGACATTGCAGCCTTATTCTAAAATTGATTAAATAAATCTGTTTCCTCATCAATCTACATTTTTGCAAATGTATTGAAAATAAATAACATATACCTTATTTACAAGTATTCAAATCAGGTCCATTGATCATCCTTGAGATGTTTTTACAGCTTGATTAAAGTCTATATAAGGTCCCACAGTTGACACTGCACGTCAAAGCAAAAACCAAGCCATTATGTCAAAGGAATTGTCCGTAGAGCTCCGAGACAGGATTGTGTCGAGGCACATATCTGGGGCATTGAAGGTCTCCAAGAACACAGTGGCCTCCATCATTCTTAAATGGAAGAAGTTTGTAACCACCAAAACTCTTCCTGGAGCTGGCCGCTGGCCATACTGAGCAATCGGGGGAGAAGGGCGGTGACCAAGAACCCGATAGACACTCTGACAGAGATCCAGATTTCCTTGGTGGAGATGGGAGAAACTTCTAGAAGGACAACAATCTCTGCAGCACTCCACCAATCAGGCCTTTATGGTAGAATAGCCAGACGGAAGCCCCTACTCAGTAAAAAGGACATGACAGCCCCCTTGGAGTTTGCCAAAAGGCACCTAAAACAGCGTTCCATACCTAACGGACTCTCAGACCATGAGAAACAATATTCCCTTGTCTGATGAAACCAAGATTGAACTCTTTGGCCTGAATGCCAAGCATCACGTCGGCAGGAAACCTGGCACCATCCCTACGGTAAGCATGGTGGTGGCAGCATCATGGGAGACTCGTCAGGATCGAGGGAAAGATGAACAGAGAAAAGTACAGAGAGATCCTTGATGAAAACCTGCTACAGAGCGTTCAGGACCTCAGACTGGGTCGAAGGTTCACCTTCCAATAGGACAACAATCCTAAGCACACAGCCAAGACAACACAGGAGTGTCTTTGAGACAAGTGTCTAGATGTCATTGTGTCCCAGCCAGAGCCCGGACTTGAACCCGATTGAACATCTCTGGAGAGAGCTGAAAATAGCTGTGCAGCAACGCTCCCCATCCAACCTGACAGAGCTTGACAGGATCTTGACAGGATGCCCAAGAAGACTCAAGGCTGTAATCGCTACCAAAGGTGCCTCAACAAAGTACTCAGTAAAGGGTCTGAAAACCAACAGTACCAGTCAAAATATTGGACACACTTAGGGTGTTTCTTTATTTTTACTATTTTCTAGATCAAAACTATGAAATAACACATATGGCATCATGTAGTAACCAAAAAAAGTGTTAAACAAATCAAAATATATTTTATATTTGAGATTCTTCAAAGTAGCCACCCTTTGCCTTGATGACAGCTTTGCACACTCTTGGCATTCTCTGAACCAGCTTCACCTGGAATGCTTTTCCAACAGTCTGGTTAAGTGTGCCTTGAATTCTAAATAAAAGACAGACAGTGTCACTAGCAAAGCACCCCACACCATCCCACCTCCTCCTCCATGCTTCACGGTGGGAACCACACACACATGCAGAGATAATCTGTTCACCTACTCTGCGTCTCACAAAGACACGGCAGTTGGAACCAAAAATCTCTAATTTGGACCCAGCAGACCAAAGGACAGATTTACACCGGTCTAATGTCCATTGCTCATGTTTCTTGGCCCAAGCAAGTCTGATGGACTGATGGAATGATGGACTGTTGTTTCTCTTTGCTTTTTTGAGATGTTCTTGCCATAATATGGACTTGATCTTTTACAAAATAGGACTATCTTCTGTATACCACCCCTACCACTACACAAATGATTGGCTCAAACACATTAAGAAGGAAATACATTTCACAAATTAACTTTTAATATGGAATCGGTGTCCCTATACCGGGACGGTTGAGATAACGTGCGCTAATGTGATTAGCATTATGTTGTAAGTAACAGCAAAATGTCTAATAGGGGCAGAAAGCTTAACATCTTGTTAATCTAACTGCACTGTCCAATTTACTGTAGCTATTACAGTGAAAAAATACCATGCTATTGTTTGACAGTGCACAACAACAAAAAACGTATCACGGCAACTGGTTTGATACATTCACCTCTGAAGGTAAATAATGTACTTACATTTAGTAATCTTGCTCTGATTTGTCATTGTGAGGGTCCCAGGGATAAAATGTAGCATAGTTTTATTTGATAAAATCCATTTTTAAATTCAAATGTAGGAACTGGGTTCTACAGTTTGAACCCCTGCTGTCTCTGGCTCCACACCCACCCTGCCCGGACATCTAGATATGTGAAAGTTAGTGTATAAGCTAATGATCCATCATGTATGACATTCCTGGGAATGTGTAAACTTAAATGTTGTATTACCATTTTATTTGTGTATGTTCATCTGAAAATGTATAAATTGACCAATTTTGCACATTTGGGCAGACTTGCACACATACTGCTGCCATCTATTGGCCAAAATCTAAATTGCGCCTAAACTGCAATACTATTTCTCTTGCATTTCAAAGATGATGGAACAAAAATAAAAATAGAAAATACATGTTCTTTTGTTTGCATTATCTTTTACCAAATCTAATGTGTTATATTCTCCTACATTAATTTCACATTTCCACAGACTTCTACTTATTTCCTTTCAAATGGTATCAGGAATATGCATATCCTTTCTTCAGGCCCTGAGCTACAGGAAGTTAGATTTGGGTATGTCATTTTAGGCAAAAATTGAAAAAAAATGGTCTGATCCATAAGAAGTTCACAAGGCACACCTGTTAATTGAAATGCATTCCAGGTGACCACCTCATAAAGATAGTTGAGAGAATGCCAAGAGTGTGCAAAGCTGTCATCAAGGCAAAGGGTGGCTACTTTGAAGAATCTGTTTAACACTTTTTTGGTTACTACATGATTCCATATGTGTTATTTCATAGTTTGATGTCTTCGCTATTATTCTAAATAGTAAAAATAAAGAAATACCTTGGTATGAGTATGTGTGTCCAAACGTTTGCCTGGTACTGTATGTAAATGTGATTGTTCAGTTAAAAAAATTAAATAACTTTGCAAAAATGTCTAAAAACGTATTTTTGCTTCGTCATTATGGGGTATTGTGTGTAGATTGATGAGGGGAAGGCCCTAATCTATTTAATTCACATGGCTGGGCAGGGGTGCAGCCATGGGTGGGCCTTGGAAGGCATAGGCCCACCAATTTGGCAGCCAGGCCCAGCCAATCAGAATATTTTTTTTTCCCCACAAAAGGGCTTTATTACAGACAGAAATAGTTCTCAGCAGCCGCAAACTATTCTGGGCTAGTGTGGTTACACGTGGTCTGTGGTTGTGAGGCGGCTTATGGTAGAGAAATGAACATTCACATCTCTGGCAACAGCTGTGGTTGACAGTCAGCATGCCAATTGCACATTCCCTCAAAACTTGTGGCATTGTGTTGTGTGACAAAACATTTTAAAGTGGCCTTTTATTGTCCCCAGCACAAGGTGCACCTGTGCAATGATCATGCTGTTTAATAAGTTTCTTGATATGCCACACCTGTCAGGTGGATGGATTATCTTGCCAAAGGGGAAATGCTCACTAAACAATTTGTGCACAAAGTTTGAGGGAAATAATATTTTTGTGCATATGGAACATTTCTGTGATTTTGTATTTCAGCTCATGAAACATGGGATCAACACTTTACATGTGTTTGTATATTTATTTTCAGTGTAGATACAGTTTATACTGTATATGTATTTGCACTAGATCACTTCTCATCACTCTTCTTACCTATAATATTTCTATGGCGCTAAATTTCCCTTGCTCCAAAATAATTTTTTATAAAAAAAAATGTTTCCCACTGCTGTTGCTTGGCAGCTGGACAGGTCTTTGATTCACTTAGAGTCCTTATTCACTTTACTGGGTAATGGGCCAAATTGGCTGACAAACACCTGAGGAATCATTCCGCCTAATCAGAGCAAAGCCTTCCTGATTGTCTGGAAATCCATTTCTGTTCCCTGTAATTTGAGAAAAGGACTGAGGAGAGACCTTATTGCAGTAGGGACACACACTAACACTATCACAGACTCATGCACACACGCACACACACACACATACACACATACACACACTCACACAGTCCATCCCCGAAATTTCAGTTAAAATAAACTCATTTCAAAATGAAAGTGTGTTCTGTCCCTCAGAAACCTGGTGAGTGATGAGGTGTGTCGACCAACAATTTTCTTCCTGATACAACGGCCCCAAAAACAGACTAGACAATCGGCCATACTGTCTGTGGGCTGACAGCTTCCTTTCTCTGCCATGGCTCAGTGTCCAACATGACAGCTCTAATGTTGGAGGCTTAAGACACATCACAGAACACCCCACTGCTACAACTTCATGTAATGTAACACTTCCCTGAGCCAGACCTCTGTGTATTGTCTGTCTAATGCCCTCTATCATAGTGGATCAGCCATCTGTGGGGATGGTCAAGTCAGCACAGCAGCAATCAGTCCCTCTCATCCTGGCTCCTGCCTCTGGTGTTCTCCTCTCTCTCTCCATCATTCCTCCCCCCTGACCTTCCTCTGCTCTCTTTGGCTCTAATTGAGTCTGTATTGCCTCTTCTGCTCTACTGGATCTGTAGAGCATCAACCACTGACTGGAGTAGTGGAGAGAGAGAAGGAGAGACAGAGAGTGGGCAAGAGCAGAGAGGGAAGCTGGCAAAGCTCATCAGCCCCCCTATCAGGATTAATTTCCTCCAGACCTGGCTTTGGGAAATTAATGGGTTTTAAGTTCTCCCCTCTTTTTTCCCTCTCCCACTCTGATTGGCACTCTTTCTTCTTGTTCTCCTTCACTCTCTATCCCTCTATTTCCCTCTCTTATTCTCCATCTCTTTCCCCCACACTCTTTCGCTCTCTCCCACTCATTCTCTCTCTCCCTTTCTCTCTCGCTCACGGGATTTATTGCCCATTGTGTCTGTGCTGTTTAAATGGCCACTGAGGTTCCCCAACCAGCTGTTAGAAAGTGGAGCAGTCAGCAGGATCTGGCCTGCCTCTCTCGATCCCCAGCTTCCGTGACTTCTCTTTCCTCTATCTCCTTTTCTCGTTCTTTCCTCTTCTCCTCTTTCTTTTCCCTCCTTATTTCCCCCCACTGGTAGATTGCACTGTTCTGTCAGTCCCTGTTTAGAAGTTAGATCATTTGGTCCTCCACCACCTTATGAATGGAAAAGGTTACCCTGCCTTTACACTCCAATAGAAACAATGGTGGTGTCAATAATTTCCTTAATGATTGTCTCAAGGAAACTTGCAGTTTGTTTCCTACGTGTTCTCATTAAAAAGTTTCCTTAGGTCCGCTCCACACTTCCCACTTCCCCTCCTCCTAATAAATGGTTCATATTTAGAACCATATGCCATTAAATTGGAAGTGAACACTTTGAAAAGGCTCAAAGCTGTCTTACTAGATCAAAACACACTTCATCACTGTGTTGATATGCCGCTTGAAGATAAAACAGCTCATTGTTCTGCAAGTTTTTACTTGTCAATTAAAATCTGCCGCTTTGCACCATCACCCTCCTCCAGTTTTCTGACTCACATACTCCAGCACAATGTCAGGTAGTTTGCTCAGAATAGCAGTTAGTGTATGAGGTCCAATGGCACAGTACAGTGCACCACCCGACTACAGTACAGTAGGACGATGTACTCTCACCTACCTGGGACACCTTGCGTGGCAGAGTACTTTCCACGCGCTGGTTTTCTTAAGGAAGTGATACGGAGGGGAAGGAGGGAGTGAAAGCCAGAGACCCTTACTGAATACAGAAATAACTTCCTTATTGCGAGCTGTGTTGTTTCACTGCTAATGGATCTTTCTCACAGCACCATAAATCAACACATACACACCGAGACACAACACCCCTTCGTACTCTGTGTGTGGAAGAAACACTCCTTCACAGGTAAAGGAACTACTCTGTGCTTTACTTTTCTCTCCCTCTTTCTCTTCATTCCTGTTCCGCTCAAGGGCTTGTTCATTCTCCAACACAACAGCACAAACACTATTCAGGTGTACTCTGTCTCTGCCTCCCACTATCCCCTTTCCCCTCTCTTGTAATGGGGCAGTTACTCAACTCAGTGGGGTGGCATTAATCCCTGACTGGTGTCAAAGTCACGGAAAGTTCAAATCTGGATGGGCGGCTGCACTTCCTCTTCACAGTACAGTAGTGTCCGGAGCACCTTAAACTTCAGATGACTTCCCAGACTTCCAGAGCCCTACTGTGATGGCTGCTTCTGAATTTGAAATCTTGAAATATATATATATTCTTTCTCTAAAATGACTGTACTTACCTACTGAAGCCAGACGACGGAGGACTTCACTTTCTACATAGAGTAAATTAACTGATTTAAATTAATCCAGCACATACTGTACTCTGCACTTACACATCTATCATGACTGTGCTGTGAGGATCACAATTGGTCAGATCAGCTTGGCAATGAATGGCAATAACCAGACCCTCTCCCACCCACAAAGGGTGTGAGGAGGGAACTGCCGGGTTGACAGCTCACACTCGGTTGTAAATTAAACCGGGGAGTCTCTCTTGCTCTTTTGTATCAACCAAAGGAATATCTTTGTTCACAGACACTTTTGCCTGCCCAAAACTCTAACGTCCAAAAAGTGATAATGGAACAATATTTCTAACACAACAATGTGGTAAATGGTCAGTGGAGAGATGTAGAAAACTAATATCATATTGTTTTTCATTTTGTGATGTTATTACAAAATGTATGGACCAAATACTGTAACTTGGAAAGGATACCCGTTTTATCTGTCAAGTTTTCATCCAAGACTTTGTGCAAATGATATAAAAAGAATATGAAAGTGTTTTTGTTAAGATACAAATGTGACTTTAGGAGTCATAAGAGATAACTTCTAATCATATCCTTTGCACATTAAGTGGCCATGCCCCGAAAATGTACTTATCAGATCAGGACATCGCCAGTCTGTAGCTTTGCATGTATAGTGGTTCAAACTCTGATTATCCACATGAGGTGGAGAAAGGAGACAACTCCCCTCTCAGACACTCACTGGTACGGCTAAGAGGAAGTTCTGAGGAAACATCCCATGGAGACTAACTAAGAAGGACATTATGACCTCTGGTGGACAATCAGAGCATGTACAAGTGACCCACAGGAAAGGCCTACCAATAACTTTCCGATAAGGTTTGGTTCTGACCGAGAACAAAGGCATTTCACACATAAATACATTATTTCTTATTCCAAATGGACGGTGGTTCATAAGCAAAGTATTTGCTTAATGTGAGGACAGTCCTAGAATGTATCTGCGATAAGTGCCCCCCACAATCTATGTTGTAACAAGCCATCATATCTTTTCAGTCCACTAGGGACCTTTGTCTCATGTAAAGGGTGTATGTTTATTCTGTGTTATTATTTAGTTAGCTAGTAAATAAATAATTAAACCAATTTGTGTAGTACTGAATAATGAGCTAGCCTGGGGATTTTGCAGATCCAAGAAGGTTACGAATGATCAGAATTATAATTTGATAAGAGGTGATGACTGTTTATCGATGTTATAGGTAAAGCCCTTATAGAGTTTAACTCAGGAGATGGTAACTCTCTAAACAACTTTTCCGTGGTGCCCCAAATCCGAATGAGTTAATTGTTACATGATTAATTTAATCGGATAGCAATTAGACATAGTTAGTGGATTAAATAACAGTTATCAGGTTAATGAAAGTAAAGTCACAACACATCCTTCCCGCTATTCATTTAGTGCAGCTGTGGTATCCTAACCACTCCTTAACTTTTACACCTCCAGGTTTCCTCATTTAATTAACTGGCCTTTCACTGACCATGGTGTGGAAGCTGAAGTAATGAGTCAGATTGATTCACACAGTGATAGTTCATCCCTGGTCTTTGTTAGGGGGCTGATCTGAGCCTGATCCCATCTCTCTTCTCTCTCTGCAGGGTGACACACACCTTGGTCCCTCTTCACCTGGCTCTCCATGCCTCACTAACCCCGGAACGGAGTTAGCAATTGCTGATGCCCCTCAGGCGGAAAAAGTTCATTACAAGGAGGAGCTAGTTAGTGAACCTTGACCTCTGTCAACTGCAGCCACCGTCTCCATAGGTGTAGTCCCCTCTACAGGCTGTGTAGGGTTATTTATAACAGGTCCAAGTTTCTCTTGCTCTCTCTCACACACTGTTTCTTTATCTCCCTCTTCACACTTGGACTCTCTCTCTTTCTCTCCCCTTCTCTCTCCACACAGAAGTTGTCCAGCACTGTAATTACCGTAGAGAGAGAGACAGGGAGAGAGGGGAGGGGTAAGAGGTGACGTGAGCATTGGTCCTCGTGGCAGAGCATGCAGCCATTAATGATGTATGAATGGAGAGTACCAGTGGGACCTGCCAAGGAGAGATAATTAGCATTTAGTGAAATGCCTCTACTGCCGCACGCTTCTTTCTTACTGACCTTATAGCGACTCTCTTCACTGGTCTCTGTCTCCCTGCATACAGGCTGTCAATCAGCCGCTCAGAACTGATGACCTCGTCATTCTGTTAGTAGGAGGCTATGTTAGGTCGATGGCTACTGGGTTCACTAGCCATTTACAGTACACAGCAGTAAAGCCAGTGACTGGGTTTACTAGCCATTTACAGTACATAGCAGTAAAGCCAATGACTAGCTCATTGTACTTTATATATGATATCTACAACAGAGCGGTGTGGCAAATATTGTATTATTACCTCTTGTTGTAGGATATTTGTGAATTATACTAACCTTAGTTACTAATGTGTTTTGACAATCATGTTGGGAAATCCTAGTCTAATAATGAAATATAACCCATACGTAACTAGACAACAAACAAGCAATTCAAAACGTATATGACACAGGTCAAGGCAACTTTCCTGGCACAAATTAACAACCTCTACTATTTGAGCTGATACGTAACTTCCATTTCTCCACAGTGAGTCAGTCAGCTACACAATAGCATTGAGGTAGTACCTAGCACAAGGTATGCTAAGTGCTTTTCTTAAGAATTCATCAGTCACAGAACCAAAATATAAGTAATATACTGTACTGTATGATCTTCACTGAAAAAATATGTTTCTGACTTTTTTTATATTCACTTCTTTTCACATGGGAACTTTTTACTGCAGTAAAATAGAGGTGGGTATGACACTATCGATTACTCTGTATAGATGTTCTATTTGGTCTGATAAACCAAAACGTACAACTTACAAAAGTGATAAAATGCTGTTGCTCTCCTGTCACGACTTCCGCCGATGTCGGTCCCTCTCCTTGTTCGGGCGGCGTTGGGCGTTCGACGTCACCGGTCTCCTAGCCATCGCCGATCCACTTTTCATTTTCCATTTGTTTTGTCTTTGTTTTCACACACCTGGTTTTCATTCCCCAATTACTTGTTCATGTATTTAACCCTCTGTTTCCTCCATGTTTGTGTGCGTGATTGTTCATTGTTATTTGTCGGTTGTTCCCGGCTGGAATTTTCGCCCATGGTATTTTATTACCGGTATTTTTGGGCACTGTTGTATATTGTTTACTTTGTGCTTTCTGAGTAAACTACGTTCACTCATCTCTGCTCTCCTGTGCCTGACCTTATGCACCAGCTACACACACCGGCCTGACATCTCACCTCTATAGCTAGCTTGATAATGAATGAACAAACCTAAAGAAGTTAGGTCCGCTGATACCCTGGTCCGCTGATACTCTGGTCAGGCTGTGGGTCAGCCCCTATCCTCTAAACCTACACACACTAATTTAAATAGGCTGTAGAAAATTCTGAATAAAACAGCTGAGTCTAGCTTGTTTGGCATGTGGCAGGGCTGAAAGGAGGAACATCTCAGAATGGAGAAACAGCTTAGTCTTTGCCAAGGCTAGGCAGTCCTCTGGAGGTGACACTATCACTGACACTTAAAGATGCAGGCTTAATAGTTTTACTATCCCGCCTTCCTCTCTCCCTCCTACTCCGTCTGCCCGGAATCTTACGAGGTCAGAGCCCTCATTTGCATAACTTCGCCCACTGCGTAAGCGAAGGAGGAAGCTGCATATTCCCAGCTATTAAAATGTGTATGGTCATTGACATTAAAAACACTCATTGATTAGTAGAAACTATGGAGCAGTGTTGTTGATTTTAAGCTTTGAGAAATGAACATTTATTAAGTTAAACAAAGTTAAAAACATTATCTTCATAATATTCGATTAGTCATATTTCAACAAGGGATGGACAAGGAATGCCACTTACAAGAGAGAGGGTGGTGGTTTTCAAATAATGACCTCCCACACAGAAACAATCCAAAGCCTCTCCCTCACAGTCTGAGTTCATGATCCTACCAGGACAGAGCCACCTCTAACCTTTCCACCAATTCTACACATTTTTGCTATGAGTAGAAACAATGTTGCAGTTTTAAAGCTACTTTCCTGCAATTCCACACATTTTTCTATGGGGCGGAGAGAAACATTTCTATACATTTTAGCTTGACTTATGCCATGTTCATACGATATCTTGGTAACTAACAAAACTAATGCACTACCACATTTTGAAATTGCAACAATGTGTATTCTAACTCCCAACAGTAACTAGAGACTCCAACTAAGTTACTTTTTGGGGGGTTGGGGGCCGGCCCCCGAGCGACTACGGGGCCCTACGCACTGCATATAGTCTGCATATAGGCAGAGGTGGCACTGGATACAGATACACTACCGTTCAAAAGTTTGGGGTCACTTAGAAATGTCCTTGTTTTTTTAAAGAAAAGCAAATTTTTGTCCATTAAAATAACTTCAAATTGATCAGAAATACAATGTAGACATTGTTAATGTTGTAAATGACTATTGTAGCTGGAAACGGCAGATTTTTAATGGAATATCTACATAGGTCTACAGAGGCCCATTATCAGCAACCATCACTCCTGTGTTCCAATGGCACGTTGTGTTAGCTAATCCAAGTTTATCATTTTAAAAGGCTAATTGATCATTAGAAAAACCTTTTGCAATTATGTTAGCACAGCTGAAAACTGTTGTTCTGATTAAAGAAACAATAAAACTGGCCTTCATTAGACTAGTTGAGTATCTGGAGCATCAGTAATTGTGGGTTCGATTACAGACTCAAAATGGCCATAAACAAAGAACTTTCTTCTGAAACTCGTCAGTCTATTCTTGTTCTGAGAAATTAAGGCTATTCCATGCGAGAAATTGCCAAGGAACTGAAGATCTCGTACAATGCTGTGAACTACTCCCTTCACAAAACAGCGCAAACTGACTCTAACCAGAATAGAAAGAGGAGTGGGAGGCCCCGGTGCACAACTGAGCAAGAGGACAAGTACATTAGAGTGTCTAGTTTGAGAAATGCCTCACAAGCCCTCAACTGGCAGCATAATTAAATAGTAACGACAAAACACCAGTCTCAACGTCAACAGTGAAGAGGCGACTCCGGGATGCTGGCCTTCTAGGCAGAGTTCCTCTCTCCAGTGTCTGTGTTCTTTTGCCCGTCTTAATCTTTTGTTTTTGTTGGCCAGTCTGAGATATGGCTTTTTCTTTAACCTCTGCCTAGAAGGCTAGCATCCCGGAGTCGTTTCCAGCTACAATAGTTATTTACAACATTAACAATGTCTACACTGCATTTCTGATCAATGTCATTTTAATGGACAAAACATTTGCTTTTCTTTCAAAAACAAGGACATTTCTAAGTGACCCCAAACTTTTGAACGGTAGTGTATATAATATTCATAGACCAAAAATACACCTGACACCCTCTTTCAGGGGTCCATTCAACTCTGTAAACTAAAGACATAGAACTGATTAGATATTAATGAGTGTCAACGGCTTCATTAAAGGGATCGATTTGAAGAAGAATTGTATATGTTTAGTCAGTTCTGGTGAATGTCATTAACTGTCTGTGTGGCACTATGGAGGAACGGTGTCATAGGCTTACTCTTGTGCAGGACTGGTGTTGACTCACTCACCATTAGCATATTTACAGAGAAAGCCTGTCGAATAATACCCTAGGAAAAATGTAATGCAAATAAATGTGGAGAAAATATTAGGGCTGCGAATTACCAGGGACCTCAAAATGCGATATTATCACGATACTTAGGTGCCGGATTCTCACAATTTTATACTGTATTTATTGTATGATTTTATTAGGATCTGAAGTTCCAAAGAATTGCTCACTATACAGTGGGGAAAAAAAGTATTTAGTCAGCCACCAATTGTGCAAGTTCTCTCACTTAAAAAGATGAGAGAGGCCTGTAATTTTCATCATAGGTACACTTCAACTATGACAGACAAAATGAGGGAAAAAAATCCAGAAAATCACATTGTAGGATTTTTATGAATTTATTTGCAAATTATGGTGGAAAATAAGTATTTGGTCAATAACAAAAGTTTATCTCAATACTTTGTTATATACCCTTTGTTGGCAATGACAGAGGTCAAATGTTTTCTGTAAGTCTTCACAAGGTTTTCACACACTGTTGCTGGTATTTTGGCCCATTCCTCCATGCAGATCTCCTCTAGAGCAGTGATGTTTTGGGGCTGTCGCTGGGCAACACGGACTTTCAACTCCCTCCAAAGATTTTCTATGGGGTTGAAATCTGGAGACTGGCTAGGCCACTCCAGGACCTTGAAATGCTTCTTGAAGCCACTCCTTCGTTGCGGCGGTGTGTTTGGGATCATTGTCATGCTGAAAGACCCAGCCACGTTTCATCTTCAATGCCCTTGCTGATGGAAGGAGGTTTTCACTCAAAATCTCACGATACATGGCCCCATTCATTCTTTCCTTTACACGGATCAGTCGTCCTGGTCCCTTTGCAGAAAAAACAGCCCCAAAGCATGATGTTTCCACCCCCATGCTTCACAGTAGGTATGGTGTTCTTTGGATGCAACTCAGCATTCTTTGTCCTCCAAACCACGGCGAGTTGAGTTTTTACCAAAAAGTTCTATTTTGGTTTCATCTGACATCTCCCAATCCTCATCTGGATCATCCAAATGCTCTCTAGCAAACTTTAGACGGGCCTGAACATGTACTGGCTTAAGCAGGGGGACACGTCTGGCACTGCAGGATTTGAGTCCCTGGCGGCGTAGTGTGTTACTGATGGTAGGCTTTGTTACTTTGGTCCCAGCTCTCTGCAGGTCATTCACTAGGTCCCTCCGTGTGGTTCTGGGATTTTTGCTCACCGTTCTTGTGATCATTTTGACCCCACGGGGTGAGATCTTGCGTGGAGCCCCAGATCGAGGAAGATTATCAGTGGTCTTGTATGTCTTCCATTTCCTAATAATTGCTCCCACAGTTGATTTCTTCAAACCAAGCTGCTTACCTATTGCAGATTCAGTCTTCCCAACCTGGTGCAGGTCTACAATTTGGTTTCTGGTGTCCATTGACAGCTCTTTGGTCTTGGCCATAGTGGAGTTTGGAGTGTGACTGTTTGAGGTTGTGGACAGGTGTCTTTTATACTGATAACAAGTTCAAACAGGTGCCATTAATACAGGTAATGAGTGGAGGACAGAGGAGCCTCTTAAAGAAGAAGTTACAGGTCTGTGAGAGCCAGAAATCTTGCTTGTTTGTATGTGACCAAATACTTATTTTCCACCATAATTTGCAAATAAATTCATAAAAAATCCTACAATGTGATTTTCTAGATTTTTGTTCCTCATTTTGTCTGTCATAGTTGAAGTGTACCTATGATGAAAATTACAGGCCTCTCTCATCTTTTTAAGTGAGAGAACTTGCACAATTGGTGGCTGACTAAATACTTTTTTGCCCCACTGTATGTTTGCTGCAGATAGACAACAAAGAGCATGAGATTAAAAGTTTTGATCAGTCTGTCAGGCTGGTATGGTGAATCAGTGTCACGAATTCCGCCGAAGTCGGTCCCTCTCCTTGTTCGGGCGACGTTCGGTGGTCGACGTCACCGGTCTTCTAGCCATCGCCGATCCACTTTTCATTTTCCATTTGTTTGGTCTTTGGTTTTTCACACCTGGTTTCAATTCCCCAATTACATGTTCATTATTTAACCCTCTGTTTTCCCCATGTTTGTGTGCGTAATTGTTCCTATTGATGTCAGTCCAGTTGGTGGGCTTGGTATTTAGTTTTTACTTTGTAAGATTTTGAGTAAACTACGTTGTGTTGCTCATCTCTGCTGTCCTGCGCCTGACTCTTATTGCACTACTACACCAAGCCTTCTGACAGAATTACGCACCTATAGAATGGAGTCAGCAGGAGCAGACACCCCCGTGTTTGCGGTAGAGGAGTGCGTCCAGCAGCATGCGACCATGTTGCAACATCTCGCCATTGCCATGGATCGCGTCCTGCAGACGATGGACTGTTGGGAGAGAGGAGGAGTTCCTCCAGCGCCTCTACCAGCACCACCACAGGCACCACTGCTCAACCCCCCTTCACCCGGTCCCAGTGGGATTATGGGACGGCTGCCGGATGTCAGGGGTTCCTACTCCAGCTGGAGCTCTACCTGGCGAGCGTCCACCCGGCTCCTTCGGGTCGCAAGAGCGTGTCCGCCCTCGTCTCCTGCCTCTCAGGGAAAGCCCTGGAGTGGGCCAACGCCGTATGGGGGGAAGGAGAAGCGGTGTTGGACCACTAAGAGGATTTCACCTGTCTCACCTGAGGCAGGGGACGAGGAGCGCACAGGAGTTCGCCTTGGACTTCCGGACCCTGGCCGCCGGCACGGGATGGAACGACAGGGCCCTGATTGATCACTACCGGTGTAGTTTGCGAGAGGATGTCTGTCGAGAGTTGGCCTGCAGGGGCACTACTCTCACCTTTGACAAGCTGGTGGACCTGTCCATCCGGCTGGATAACCTGCTGGCTACCCGCGGACGTCCAGATCGGGGCCTGTTGGTTCCATCCCCCAGCACCACTGCTCCGCCGCTACACTGGGCATGGTGACGCAGGAGGGTCACAAGGAGAGAATTTCTTCCTTATTGATTCTCCTCCATTTCCCGTGGTGCTTGGTCTACCCTGGTTAGCCTGTCATGACCTCACTATTTCATGGCAACAGATGGCTCTCAAGGGGTGGTCACGAAAGTGCTCGGGGAGGTGTTTAGGGGTTTCCGTCGGTGCGACTACGGTGGAAAGTCCAGACCAGGTCTCCACCGTGTGCATCCCCTCTGAATTTGGCTCTCGCCTTCTGTAAAAAGAAGGCGACTCAATTACCACCCCATCAATGGGGGGATTGTGCGATAAATCTCCTGGTAGATGCTGCACTTCCCAGCAGTCACGTGTATCCCCTGTCGCAAGAGGAGACGGCGGCTATGGAAACATATGTCTCAGAATCCTTGGGGGATTTCCCTCCACTTCACCTGCCTCCTCAAGCTTCTTTTTTGAGAAGAAAAAGGAATGAGGTTTGCGCCCGTGTATTGACTATCGAGGCATCAACCAGATCGCTGTGAGGTACAGTTACTCGCTACCTCTCATTGCCAGTGCGATCGAGTCAATGCACGGGGCGCGCTTCTTCACCAAATTGGATCTCAGGAGCGCTTACAACCTGGTGCGTATCCGGGAGGGAGACGAGTGGAAGACGGCATTTAGTACCACCTCAGGGCACTATGAGTACCTCGTCATGCCGCACGGGTTAATGAATGCTCCATCAGTCTTCCAGGCCTTTGTAGACGAGATTTTCAGGGACCTGCACGGGCAGGGTGTAGTGGTATAAAATTGATGACATTCTGATATACTCCGCTGCACGCATTGAGCATGTGTCTCTGGTGTGCAGGGTGCTTGGTCGACTGTTGGAGCATGACCTGTACGTCAAGGCTGAGAAATGTCCGTCTCATTCCTAGGGTACTGCTTTTCCACTTCAGGGGTGGAGATGGAGAGTGACCGCATTTTAGCCGTGCGTAATTGGCCGACTCCCTCCTTGGTAAAGGAAGTGCAGCGATTTCTAGGTTTTGCCAACTATTTCCGGAGGTTTATCCGGGGCTTTAGTCAGGTAGCGGCTCCTATTACCTCACTGCTGAATGGGGGACCTTTGCGTTTGCAGTGGTCGGCTGAGGCGGACAGGGCTTTTGGTCACTTGAAGGCTCTGTTTACCTCGGCTCCCGTGCTGGCTCATCCGGATCCCTCTTTGGCGTTCATAGTGGAGGTGGACGCGTCCGAGGCTGGGATAGGAGCCGTGCTCTCTCAGCGCTCGGGTGAGCCACCAAAGCTCCGCCCCTGTGCCTTCTTCAAAGCTCAGCCCGGCAGAGCGAAACTATGACATGGGGGACCGGGAGCTGTTGGCTGTCGTCAAGACCTTGAAGGCCTGGAGACATTGGCTTGAGGGGGCTAAACACTCTTTTCTCGTCTGGACTGACCACCGCAATCCGGAGTACATCCGGGCGGCGAGGAGACTGAACCCTCTGCAGAGGCCATATTTACACACGTCTTCTGGCACTACAGGGTGCCTGAGGACATAGTATCTGATCGAGGTCTCCAGTTCACATCAAGAGTCTGGAGGGCGTTCATGGAACGTCTGGGGGTCTCGGTCAGCCTTACCTCAGGTTTTCACCCCGAGAGTAACAGGCAGGTGGAGAGAGTAAACCAGGATGTGGGTAGGTTTCTGCGGTCATATTGCCAGGATCGGCCAGGGGAGTGAGCGGCTTTCATCCCCTGGGCAGAGATGGCCCAAAACTCATTCCGCCACTCCTCCACTAACCTCTCTCCCTTCCAGTGCGTACTAGGGTATCAGCCGGTTCTGGCACCGTGGCATCAGATCCAGATCGAGGCTCCTGCGGTGGATGAATGATTTAGGCGCTCGGAGGAGACCTGGGACGCCGCCCATGTGCACCTGCAATGGGCCGTGAAGCGGCAGAAGGCGGACGCTGACCGCCACCGCAGTGAGGCCCCGATGTTCGCAGCGGGGGACCGGGTCTGGCTCTCGACCCGAAACCAGCCCCTCCGCCTGCCCTGCCGGAAGCTGGGTCCGCGGTTTGTTGGGCCAATCCAAGTCCTGAGGAGACTGAACAAGGTTTGCTACAGGTTACAGCTTCCCCCAGATTACCGTATTAACCCCTCAATCCATGTGTCTCTCCTCAGGATGGTGGTGGCTGGTCCACTCCAGGAGTCTGAGGTACGGGAGGTTCCTCCGCCACCTCTGGACATCGAGGGGGCCCCGGCGTATGCAGTTTGAGCCATACTGGACTCGAGGCGTCGGGCGAGCGGCCTTCAGTACCTCGTGGACTGGGAGGGGTACGGTCCGGAGGAGAGATGCTGGGTGCCAGTGGAGGACGTTTTGGATCCTTCGATGCTGCGGGAGTTCCACCGTCTCCATCCGGATCGCCCTGCGCCTTGTCCTCCAGTCGTCCCCGGGAAGGGGGGTACTGTCACCGGTCTTCTAGCCATCGCTGATTCATTTTCCATTTGTTTTGTCTTTGGTTTTTACACACCTGGTTTCAATTTCCCAATTACATGTTCATTATTTAAACCTCTGTTTTTTTAACCCTCTGCACAAGTGGCTGCAGGGCTGACTGAGCTCTGGCACTTGCTGAACTGGCTGCAGCACTGGGGAACACAAGCCTGACTGCAGCGCTGGCAATAGCTCGACTGGCTCAGGTGCTGCTCTTGTTGGCACCAGTTGGGGTGCAGAGCGGAGCTTAGCTGCTGGAATGATTTGGGCCTTGGTAGCCATCGCAAGGCAGGCTCGAGCACTTGCAGTCGCTGCTCTGGCTACACTGCTGTCATTGGGTTGGCTAGCTGGAGCACTTTGGACGACGTGGTTAGGTGCAGTTCTGGCCACTGCTCGGTACGGGCGTGGACTGGTGAAGAGAGTCGTGGAGGTTCCGGTGCCGAACTGGGCTTTAAAGGGATGCCCGCTGTGGCATCGGTGTGGTTGACAGGATTCAACTCTGGCAGCTGCTGGGCAGACTGCATGCTGGAGGCTGCATTGATTGCAGGACAAGCTGGGGTTCCGGGTTGATATCTGATGACCAAAGGAGCTGGTGAGGACAAATGGCTGGAGCACCTCCAGGGGCACCGGTGTTCACTCCACATGAGTGAGTGGTGGCTGGACCGGCGGTCGTGACACCCAGGCCGTTTAAGGCTGCTGCACCGCCTTGTATACAGCATATTTCTGGTTGTTCCTGTGGTATTTACGGAGGAGAGATGAAGGCCAGGCATTAGGGTGTCTCACGTAGCCAGGCAAAGGTTGGGGAGCTGGTGAGTTCTGAACAGGAGGGGGGACTCAGGACCGCCGCTGCAGGGCCTGTGTGCCTCCGTAATGCTGTGTATTCCTACTGTTGACACCTGAGTTGCTCCAGGCTCTGTTCCCTGATAGTGATAATGTGACAGTAGGCGGACAGAACCCTCATTGCGGGCCTCTCCATGGCCTCGATGTGCTGGACTTCCCAGTCCTTCCCTTCTCGCCAGATTTGTCAGATTTCAAAAAGGCTTTACGGCGAAAGCACAACATTTGATTGTTTGAGGATAGCACCTCTAATGTTTTAGCATTAGCATAAATTCATAAACCAGCACGGGTCACACAAAACACATATCACAGCTAAAACAAATCCCTTACCTTTCGAAGAACTTTTGCTGAGGGCTTCCCAAGTGTCCAACGAAGACATCCAATGGTTATTTTGTTAGAAAAAGTCATTCATTATATCCATAAATCTCCGTTTGGTTGGCTCTTTATGATCATAAAATCCACCATTGAGTCGCCCATTGAACCGTGAAGAGAACACGTTCAAATTATACCTATAAACTTTCTACAAATAAAACAAACATCATTTTTATTGTATCCTTAGGTATCCTTTTATGTATATTGACTGTAAAATTTCAACCGGACGTTAACGTGAACAATAGGAAAGGAAAATAAACTGTGGCGCGCGCTCACAATCTCGCACGCGTCAAACGTTGTTTACAAAAGTGGTCCCCTGACTACTTCCTCTTCTTGTCTGTTCTGCTTACTCCTAGAACTTCCAGTCTTTGTATAAAGACTGTTGACATCTAGTGGAAGCCATAGGTACTGCAGTCTCAGTCCTAGGTAAAATACAAATGAATAGGCACAATGGAGAAGGTCATTTACAAAAAAACTGCAAATCCGGGTTTTCACCTGCTATATCAGTTCTGTTATACTCACATACATTATTTTAACACTCTTAGAAACTTCAGTGTTTCCTATCCAATAGTACTAATTATGTGCATATCCTATTTTCTGGGCCTGAGTGGCAGGCATTTTACTCTCCAAAACCGTCACCTATGCTGCTGCTCCCTAAGAAGTTAAGTACATTACTGTGATTGTTTTCAATTAAAATGGTAAAAAATAAACAAAAAAGCTTTTTAGCAAAGAGCAATTTCTCAAGCAAGAATTTTGCTCGGACTGTCTGAGAGTGGTCTGAGTGGGGAGGGGAAAACTGAAAACTAGCTATTATTGTCAGAGAGGTTTGAAACCCTATTTTTTTTGTCTATAAACCCTTTATGGCAGATTTGGGCACTTATAAGAGCCTAAATTGGGATGTAGTAAATATGCTTTACATTCTGTACTTGAGCATTCTGTACTTGTTCTGTACTTGAGCAACCTGTGCAACAAGAAGTTGCCCCCATCCCTCCTGATAATTGGGCAACATTCGCAAATGTTTTGTTGTCTGAGTGAGGGAAATGCTGTCAATTAAGAGGACTCAATGTATTTTGAAAGATGAAACATTGAAGATTGTAATAAATACAGCTTTGATGTCATACCAGCAAGCCAAACACCTGTGAGTCCAAATCTGCACTTTACATTTCCAATTGTTAAAACTCATGTCATGTACAGTGTCAACGTTTATGATGACTATGTTTGATGTACACATGGCATCATTCCCTGGCTTATTTTCAACAGAATGAGCCTATGTTTGTTTATTTTGAAGAAAATTAGCCGTGAAACACACACCTGAATGCACTCATGACTCCTTTCTATGCGCACCAAAATGACGATCTGTTTCTCTGAATTGCCTTGTGAAAGCCTAACACTGTAAGATCATATTTTATAACTTTGCTAGTTATGTTGGCAATAGAACAAACTTTCAAATCATGCACACCTGACCCAGATTGCAATTTATAATGGACTGTTTTTGGATTGCCAGCTTATCGATTTGTAGTGCATCTCAATCAGCCACGCAAAACTGCCTTGAATGGAAACAAATCTGCACAATTAGCTGATTCATTTTCCATACACCCACTACTTTCGACACACCCACTTGCTCATACTCCGGTCGCCATATTGGGCTGCAACTACCCATACGCCAATGGCGCGTGCTCAACTAGCATGCAGCCAGTTCACATACAGCGCTGGTGAGTAGAGACAGATTAACATTTGCCTAAGAAACAAAATATTTACAAACATTGATAATTAGCAACATTGTAGCTTATAAGACTCTGCTGTTTGTTCTTTACAATACACAATGTTTGATGGGACCATTGATTGCTTAGCAAACAATGTTTGTAGCGAACAGAAATGGAGGGAAAACTCAGACATGTCACGATACCATTGGAATTGAGATTTTTTAAATCATTGTCGTTCCACCAGTCGGTGACCTGCAAGCTGCAGAATTAAATCCACAACAACACACTGCTGAGGGGTATCCTACGATGCAAGCTAGATCTATTCAGGGTTTTCTAAAGCTAACCAGCTTCAGTTAACTTCACATTCCAGCTCAGACTTCATCCATACTACGATGGTGGATATTGCTCGTCCACCTGCCGCTAACTCTAGCATGCAGGCTTGTAACTGCACGTGCATGTCGCACATGGCTAGTTGAATGTCGAACTCTTCATTGAGACAATGCTGAAACGTCAATCAATGGTCAGTGACACATTTCCAAATGTGCCGAAATCAAAATGAAATAAAAGTTACCTTACAAATTCAGATGGCTATGGTGGGAAATAGGCTTTTTGAAGTGCCTTCTTTACTTTATTACTTATTGTTAATTCTGTCTTTGGTGTGCTTTTCAATTTACAAGCACCAATTTACAAGCATACAAAAGTGTTACATTGTGTGAAGTTTAAAATGCATTCTGTCATTACTACATGTGTAATGTGATATATTTTAAAAAATATAAAAAAAAAACAACAACATTTAATTAATAAAATATTTAGTCAGTTGTCTTCCTCAAGTGAAAGGGATGAGGACCCGATCTTTGCAAGAGGGAGGGAATCTGATTTATTTTCATTCAGGGTAAGTGAAGTTAGCCATGAGTTAGTTCTCAAGGATTCGTTGCCATAGACATTTACCTGGCTAAAAGGTGAACCACTTTCGTATGACCGGTTATCCCGAGTTATCCCGCTTACTCCTCAAACCTGCTATGTAGGATACCCCTACGGTGAATTGCATTCTAGTCCACCATGTTTATTCATGGTTCTTAAAATGGAAATTAGGTTTTAGGAAGGGCCTTCTATTCTGCTTTAATACTGTGTAGGCTATTTTCACCCTGCAGCATTCAGAGGATATTTTTTAATGACTGCCAATTCTGGTCCAACTCTTGGACCTTTGGTTCGCAATACTCTGCTTCCATTATGACCCCGATTTTAGAAGAGGCATTCTCCTGATTGTTTCCACATTCTGGGATAGTGGCAAGTGAATGAACGGAGGAGAGGAGCACAAAGAGTCTGCCCCTCCCCTGCCCCTTCATTAACTGCTGGAATACTATTCAAAACCCCATGTACATTTTCCTGCAGCCTTCTCCTGTAGAAAGAATGGAATAATGCTATTGTCGTGGTGGTAATTTGATTTATTGCAGACAGAAATTGTGTACAATGAGATCCTCTGCCCTTCTTGCTCATTATTCATCTACATTTTCCAAAGAGTGCATTTTCTTGCCGGCTACCTTTGTGTTGCTTTGTATTTTGGTCCTTATGGCAGACTAGAATTTTGTTCTTTAATTTACGGGACACAAAGGACACAATAAGACGCTGACATTGCCTGACATTTCAGGGCTCCCTACGTGCACCGGAGATTAAATCAAGTCCATTCATTTTTCAAAGAGAGAAACGGCACAATTTTCTGCTTATTACAGAGTTATGTTCTTGTTTTAAGATTGGGACCATTCAGAGTGAATTTGTTATAAAAACAAAGGCTTATGGTGAAGTTGGCAGACAGACCAACGGTTCATCCAGCAGTTTGAACAACAGGGGGAAACAATGTCATGTGACCTACTAGTTAAGGCTTTGTTTTTTTAAGGGTTGGCTATTGGTTATTTTAGACTGTGCTATTTCCAGTGTAAGGTTAAGTCTTTGAATAGATGGACAGGATTGCAGTACTTACTTATTTTCTTCACTCCCTGTCTACTGCAAGACCACATCATGCTAGGCTGTCTCTAACAATCTTTGCCCTAGGTATGTACTGTATAGTAACCCCAGGTGTAAAATAGTAAATAATGGCTACTTGTCAGAAAGTATTAAATTGTCAAGAGGAGTAAAAGAAGGCTGCCCACTATCGGCTATTAAAATCAGATCAAACAATAATATCAAGAAATCCAGCGCTTAAAAACAAAGGTGTCATTGTACGCTGACGATTTATGTTTTCTTTTAAGTCTGCAATTTGGATCCCTGCACAGCCTCAGAGGATCTAGATCATTTTTCTAACCTTTCTGGATTAAAACTGAGTTATGAAAAGTGTACCATATTAAATATTGGATCTAAAAACAACTTTAACATTACTGTGTAGTTTACCAATAACTGTAATAGCTACTGTAAATTGGACAGTGCAGTTAGATTAACAAGAATTTAATCTTTCTGCAAATATCAGACATGTCTTTGTCCTGGGAAATGTTCTTGTTACTTTCAACCTCATGCTAATCGCATTAGCCTACCTTAGCTCAACCGTCCTGCAGGGGACTCACCAATCCTGAATAAGTTAAATCTGAGCTGGTTCTCTAGCAGATTAGTAAAAATGGCTCACCCCGTGTTCAAGAATGGTATTTTTCCCTTCATTCAGATTACAAACTCTCACTTTCGGTTATTTGAAAATGAAATCATCTTCAAAATATCGCTAGTTTTAGCAACAGAAAGCTAGTTGCAATTTCAGCTTAATCCACCAGAAAAGACAGAACAAATATTAGAGAAAATATTAGGGTTAAAATCAAATATACTAATTAATAAAAAAAATACATTATGAACATGTTAAAAAGTATAATCTTTGTAAATTATATTATAAATAGGACTGGTGCAGCATTACCGCAAAAATGTAGGAGGCAAGTGGAAAGGGGAGAAAGTAAGGAACTTGTCTGTCGGCCCTGCATTAAAGACCAAAATTGTCTAAAGAAAATTGTGATAAATAAAAATGTATACCAGTTTCATTTTAGCTGCACTATACAGGTTGCAAAATAGTTGGGAGATTTCCGATGTACCGATTTCAAGGCACTTGGTTTATGAACAATGTCGGATTCAAAACTTTAAAAAGATTCAAACGTTTTTCAATGTAAATTATTATACAAATTTCTTGCAACTAATGGAATGCTATATATTGGGGATACAACCATACCACCTCTGCAGATTTTGCTGCGAAGATTTGCTTTTTGGTCGCAGATTCAGGATTCAGCCAATCAATAATATAATAATACTTTTAGCAAAAGTGTTTACTGTATTTTTAATTTACAATCTGTAGAATCTATGAGAATATAAAGGTTCAGAACTTTTGTGAAATAATAAAGAAGCCTAGTGGTTAGAGCGTTGGGCCAGTAACCGAAAGGTTGCTAGATCAAATCCCCGAAC
Organism: Brachymystax lenok tsinlingensis; assembly: GCA_030435695.1. Classification (NCBI taxonomy): domain Eukaryota; kingdom Metazoa; phylum Chordata; class Actinopteri; order Salmoniformes; family Salmonidae; genus Brachymystax; species Brachymystax lenok. The sequence continues at coordinate 34,969,897 of CM059819.1, read as the reverse complement.
TGACAAAGTAAAAATCTGTTGTTCTTCTCCTGAACGTGGCAGTTAACCCACTGTTCCTAGGCCGTCATTGTAAATAAGAATTTGTTCTTAATTGACTTGCCTAGTTAAATAAAGGTTAAATAAAACAATTATATATGACCAAGTATATACAGTTGAAGTCGGAAGTTTACATACACTTGGAGTCATTAAACTAGCTATATTAAACTAGCTAAGTAATTTGAACAAATATATTATTTTATACTAGTATAATTGCTCAGCAAAATAGATTTTGTTAGTCAAGTAAATTATTGACACCTCTAAAGGGGGGAAAATGGCTGACAGACCCAAATATTCTCATAAAGTAGTCCAAAGTTAGTCATTTTTATTGTAAATCAGAATATAATATGTTTCTAAAGACTTCTACATTAATGTGGATGCTTCGATGATTACAGATAATACAGAATGAATCGTGAATAATGATGATTGAGAAAGTTACAGAGGTTCAAAATCATACCCCCATTTCATGCTAACCTCTCACCATTACAATAATAGGGGAGGTTAGCATGTCTTGGGGGTATGATCCTTGGCCCTCTGTGACTTTCTCACTCATCATTATTCATGATTCATTATCCGTAATCATCACCCCCAATGTAAATGTATTCTGACCAGTGCCAGCGTGGTACCTGTTTGGGGTGGAGATCAATGAAATGGAGGTGTGGCAGAGGTGTGTCTACAGATACGCATATTCTGACTTTAGTTCCCTCATAATTCCACCACTCTTGCACTCTTGAAAAGATGTAATAAGTTTAGTAAACCTGTTGGTTGCAAGTGGGAAAACACATTTCCTCCGATAGGAATGACACCTTTCTCTGTGCTGTATCATTTATAAATTTATAAGAGCTATTATAGGTAAATGAGTAATCAGTTTGAAGAAGTGGATGATAAATACGCTACACATACTGAAAAAGCATAACTACCGAAAATAGTGGAGATGAATGTGAAACCAGTATTATGGAGGAAACTGAATGGTAGCCTATTTCGGCCTCTTTTCCACAGTGAAGTATAAATAGCTGTGCCATTATTCAGAATTCTAATAGTAGTGCAATAATCTGGGACATATAACCTACTTCATTCATTATGGAACGCAGAACAAACGTGGCAGTTTGAACTTGGAGCCTGGCACACAGTTCACAACAACTGGAATGTTGTCAATAAGTTCCATGATCACTGAGGATAGGGTAGCTTTATAGGACTACTGTAGGAGGGTTTTCAACAGGTTGAATTACATTTATTCGGTGCGCACAAGGGATCCAAACTGAAAGAGCTTATTGCACATCTGCATAAGGTAAGTCTGAATACCAAAAACTGAGAAGTGCGTAGAGAGGATAGTGCAACATTTTTCTACACAGAGTCAGATTAACTCATGTATACAATTTTTTTGTCTCTGCGTGCAGTTTGAAGGAAGTTGAAGGTCATTTCTAGGGCCATTGCTAACCATCGTTAGCACAATGACTGGAAGTCTACGGGAACAACTAACATGCAAGCTGTTCCTATAGACTTCCAGTCATTGCGCTAACACTTACTTGCAATACAAACACTTATTTGCATCGCCAACATGGGGATGCGGTTCTGGAATAAAGGAAAAACTGATTAAAAACTGAGTCCCCTCTATTACTACAGAAATCACCTCTGCACATATCAATACTAGCTATAAGGGCCTAATGTTACAAAACCCTATCTCATCCCTTGACTAAGGCTGGCAATTTCAGAGCTGGCCATGACCAGACAAGATTGAAATGGATTGAAATATGATGGACATAAAGTGATACACTCACTAATGAACACCTACACCGAAAGATAACTAGTTAGCTAGTTGTTGAAGCTAGCTAAATACATTGCGCGGGCCGAAATGGATCTACCCATGTGACATATAAACATATTGACAACACTGATTCTGCACTCCAAATTTATGTGCCGCTTAGCAAGCTAGCTAGCTACCTCGGAAGGTTTTCTATAATAAGTAATCAAAATATACAACGCTTGGCTGGAACATAGTAAAACTAACGTTAGATGACTAGTTAGATAGATATTAGGTATGATTATACTGTAACTAGTAAATGTCAGCTCGTTTTGAGTTTAAGCTTACAATCAGTTTCCGAAATAGCTATCCACTCCAATCATTCACCCTGGTCTTTCCATAACATTCATCCAACTCCCTTTCGGTTGGCCAATTTCAATTTCTTTTCAGATTGTTTCCTCTCAGTTTGCTGTTGACTGGTATAAATCTCGCTATAGTGCCGTAACATCCTCCATTTTTGTTGTGGGGTTCTCAGGAAACGTGCAGATCAGAAATCAGAAAATGCAACCTGACCAATGGAGTTTCATCAGAGGCCACAGAGGGCAAACTGGGGTTTGACCTCACCATCTAGTATTCATATCATCTCATATTCTGATCCTTGCTACTTTATTTTGGCCATTTAGAGCTGTTTGAATGAAAAAAAAAATCATACATATTGTACCTTTAATCAGTCATTAGACACCCCACTGTAAGGTGTTGAGGTCCTTTGGGTCTGTCTTCCAATGGCATGGGAAGCCTGAAGCCTTTTGGTTCTTTCATTACCACAGCATTTGTTGTGTGTGTGTGTGTGTGTTTGCGTATTATCTCATCTGAAGTCATCATCCTTCAAGCCTTACTGAAAAGGTCAGTGCTTCTATAAAGTCAACCCCCCCCCCTCCCCACCCCCAGGCATATACCAGATAACTTTTGGGACCTCCAAGGGGCTTAATACATTTTGTCAGGAGGTGGAGAGAGGGTGACACCTTATTACCACAATCCCTTGGAGTCCTTAAGGAGACCCGGGCTCTCAGAGTTCTCATACATACTCATTTGAAAGTTTTGATTACCAATCTCCCACCCGTGGAGCTGGATGGATTTGGAGCTCCACGCATGAACGGAGCCATTAGTCTTGAATAAAGCTTTTATGAGAAGTCCTTTACGGCAAACCATCCTTACAAGGCACAAACTGCAGTCTGACCTTCAGATCAAAGAAGTGTTTAGTCCCAGTTGTACACTGAGGAAGGTTTTTCCATAATTTGGGCTCTTAGGTGTTGGCTGATTCAAAGTTGATCCACGGTTCATCCATCTATTTTATTCTGTTGTATTCGAGTTGTATTCAAGTTGTCTTTGAGTTTTCTTTGCATTATATTCAAGTTGTATTTGAGTTCTGCACCTCTACAGTCTCGGAACTCTCCAGCTGTGTTTCTGTGCATCCATCCCATCCCAGCACCCGGCTGTAAATACCCCATCCTGGTGGGCTAGAGCGCAGAGAAGACTGGCTGCTCCGCCAGTACATCCAGAACAAGCCAACAGCAGCAGGAGATTGAGGTAAAGATGGCTATTTTATGGAAAGCAGGTCCAATTGAGCCAGGTAATTACGGTCATCAAGCCAAACCTAGCATTTAATGCTAAATTCTTTAACTACTGTCTAGCAAAGCCTGTTCCTTTCATTCTTTATTTTCCTCTCTTTATTATATATATTTTTGCCATCACTTAAATACACTACATGACCAAAAGTATGTGAACACCTGCTCGTCACCTGCTTGTTGAACATCTCATTCAAAAATTATGGGCATTAATATGGATTTGGTCCCACCCCCCTGATATTGGGCAATTAGGCCTGGCTTGCAGTTGTTATTCCAATTCATCCCAAAGGTGTTCAATGGGGTTTAGGTCAGGGCTCTGTGCAGGTCAAGTTATTCCACACCAATCTTGACAAATCATTTCATTTCTGGACCTCGCTTTGTGCACGGGGGCATTGTCATGCTGAAACAGGAAAGGGCCTTCCCCAAAATGTTGCCACAGTTGGAAGCACAGAATCGTCTAGAATATCATTGTATGCTGTAGCGTTAAGATTTCACTTCATTGGAACTAACGTGCCAAGTCCGAACCATGACAAACAGTCCCAGACCATTATTCCTCCTCCATCAAACTTTACAGTTGGCATTATGCATTGGAGCAGGTTGAGTTCTCCTGGCATCCGCCAAACCCAGATTCGTACGTCGGGCTGCCAGATGGTGAAGCATGATTCATCACTCCAGAGAACAGATTTCCACTGCTCCAGAGTCCAATGGCGGTGAGCTTTACACTACTCCAGCCAGCGCTTGGCATTTCACATGGTGATCTTAGGCTTGTGGGGTGTCCCCATACTTTTGTATATATAGTGTACTTTGTCTATTCACAGAATATATATACAATACTAGTCAAAATGTAGGACACACCTGCTCCAGGGTTTTCTTTATTTTTACTATTTCCTACATTGTAGAATAATAATGAAGACATCAAAACTATGAAATAACACATATGGAATCATGTAGTAACCAAAAAAGTGTCAAACAAATCTAAATATATTTTATATTTGAGATGCTTCAAAGTTGCCACCCTTTGCCTTGATGACAGCTGTGAACACTCATGAAGCTGGTTGAAAGAATGAGGTAGTCACCTGGAATGCATATCAATCAATAGGTGTGCCTTGTTAAAAGGTCATTTCTGGAATTCTTTTCATTCTTAATGCATTTGAGCCAATCAGTTGTGTTGTGACAAGGTAGTGTTGGTATACAGAAGATAGCCCTATTTGGTAAAAGACAAAGTCCATATTATGGCAAGAACAGCTCAAATAAGCAAAGAGAAATGACAGTTCATCCTTACTTTGACTGACATTCATGTCTTAATCTGGAAAATTTCAAGAACTTCAAAGTTCCTTCAAGTGTAGTTGCAAAAACCATCAAGCACTATGGCTCCCATGAGAACCGCCACAGGAAAAGAAGAACACGAGTTACCTCTGCTGCAGAGGATACGTTCATTAGAGTTACCAGACTCAGAAATTGCAGCCCAAATAAATGCTTCACAGAGTTCAAGTAACATACACATCTCAACATCAACTGTTCAGAGGAGACTATGTGAATCAGGCTTTCATAGTCAAATTTCTGCAAAGAAACCACTACTAAAGGACACCAATAATAAGAAGAGACTTGCTTGGGCCAAAAAACACGAGCAATGGACATTAGACCGGGGGAAATCTGTCCTTTGGTCTAATGACTCCAAATGTAAGATTTTTGGTTCCAACCGCTGGGTCTTTGTGAGACACATAGTAGGTGAACCCGATGATCTCTGCATTTGTGGTTCCCACCGTGAAGCATGGAGGAGAAGGTGTGATGGTGTGAGGGTGCTTTTCTGGTGACACTGTCTGTCATTTATTTAGAATTCAAAGCACACTTAACCAGCATGGCTACCATGGCATTCTGCAGCGGTACACCATCCCATCTGGTTTGTGCTTAGTGGGACTATCATTTGTTTTTCAACAGGACAATGACCCAACTCCAGGCTGTGCAAGGGCTACTTGACCAAGAAGGAGAGTGATGGAGTGCTGCATCAGATGACCTGGCCTCCACAATCACCCGACCTCAAACCAATTGAGATGGTTTGAGATTAGTTGGACCGCAGAGTGAAGGAAGAGTAGCCAACAAGTGCTCAGCATATGTGGGAACTCCTTCAAGACTGTTGGAAAAGCATTCCAGGTGAAGCTAGTTCAGAGAATGCCAAGAGTGTGCAAAGCTGTTTTCAAGGCAACTTTTTTGGTTACTACATGATTCCATATGTGTTATTTCATAGTTTTGATGTCTTCACTATTATTCTACTGTAGAAAATAGTACAAATAAAGAAAAACCCTTGAGTGAGTAGGTGTCCAAACTTTTGACTGGTACTGTACAGTATATAAATATATATATTTTTAAGGGATGGCTTCTTAAATGCATTTTAAGTGCATTTAATGTATTGGTCATGAGGGGGGATATCTCTCTTTTGGAATAGAAAGAATAGATGTAAAATAAACAAATACATTTCACTCTTCAATCTGCTCATGTACAGTACCTATTGCCTCATATATGAGACAGAAAAGGGTAATTGGTTAAAACCCTTAAAAAAATACCATAACATCTTGGATCTTGTATGTATCAATCGCACTCCACACCGCCCTATCTCACCTGGACAAAAGGAACACCTATGTGAGAATGCTGTTCATTGACTACAGCTCAGCGTTCAACACCAAAGTGCCCACGAAGCTCGACACTAAGCTAAGGACTCTGGGACTAAACACCTCCCTCTGCAACTGGATCCTGGACTTCCTGATGGGCGGCCCCCAGGTGGTAAGAGTAGGCAACAATACGTCTGACGACACAACAGTGGTAGGCCTGATCACCGACAACGGTGAGACGGCCTATAGGGAGGAGGTCTGAGAACTGGCAGTGTGGTGCCAGGACAACAACTTCTCCCTCATTGTGAGCAAGACAAAGGAGCTGATTGTGGACTACAGGAAAAGGCGGGCCGAACAGGCCCCCATTAACATCAACGGGGCTGTAGTGGATCGGGTCGAGTGTTTCAAGTTCCTTGGTGTCCATATCGCCAACGAACTATCATGGTCCAAACATACCAAGACAGTCGTGAAGAGGGCACGACAAAACCTTTTCCCCCTTAAAAGAATGATTTGGCATGGGCCCCCAGATCCTCAAAAGGTTCTACAGCTGCACCATCAAGAGCATCCTGACCAGTTGCATCACCGCTTGGTATGGAAACTGCTCGGCATCTGACCGTAAGGCGCTACAGAGGGTAGTGTCGAACGGCCCACTGGGGCCAAGCTTCCTGCCATCTACGACCTATATAATAGGTGGTGTCAGAGGAAAGCCCATCAAATTATTAGAGACTCCAGTCACCCAAGTTATAGACTGTTTTCTCTGCTACCGCATGGCAAGCGGTACCGAAGCGCCAAGTCTAGGACTAAAAGGCTGCTCAACAGCTTCTACCCCCAAGCCATTAGACTGCTGAACAATTCATAAAAATCGTCACCGGACAATTTACATTGACACCCCCCCTCTTGTACACTGCTGATACTCGCTGTTTGTTTGTTACCTATGCATAGTCACTTCGCCCCCACCTACATGTACAGATTATTTCAACTAGCCTGTACCCCCGCAAACTGACTCGGTACTGGTGCCCCCTCTATATAGCCTCGTTATTGTTATTGTTACTGTGTCACTTTTTATTATTACTTTTTATTTGAGCCTACTTGGTGAATATGCTCTTCTTCTTGAACTGCACTGTTGGTTAAGGGCTTGTAAGTAAGTAAGCATTTCACGGTAAAGTCTACACTTGTTGTATTTGGCGCATGTGGCAAATAAAGTTTGATTTGATTTGTTATGGACCAGGCCATTATGTCCAACAAGGTCCCTGTGAAGGTACTAAAGGCTGCTGACTGGGCCACTCTTCATCACCCTGTGCTTTCAGAGCAGTAATAGGATTGCTCAGGGATCATAACAGTATGTGTATAAATGTGTTCATTTGAAAAGCTGTTTGTTATGTCAGAGGTGCTCTACCATTGATGAGGCAATTCTACGCATGACTGCCTCTGTCTCACTCCCTCGGTCTCTCTATCTGTTTCTCTCTCCTTCTCTCTGTTGCTACAGTCAGAGAGAGGTGGGGAGCGGGAGGACACACTGCAAATGTATCTCTTTCTATTCAATCCTCTGCCATCCTTTTGTTTCTCTCTCTCTCCTTCTCTCCTCAGTTGCAGATAGCCAAGCTGTGTATGTGTCACGATGTGTCAGCCTGTGAATAGCTACCAAATATCCATGCTTTCAAAGTGACAATACGTTATCAGCTATCCAAGGATCAGAAAGGCATGTGATATGGCAGATAGCCATACTGCACAGTAGGGGAATGCTTTCCAATTTCCAGAGAGCTCAATACTGGGGGAGAGGAGTCTAGTGTCAGGGCTTTCCCATTGTCACCCACGCTGGTGCATACTGACAAGGCCATATCTTATCCCACACAAACTGACATTGGTTAATACAGGAGATATGGGGAGATGGAGAGATGTGCCCGTATATCATTGTATTAAAATAAGAGGATGTATTCAATGTCCTTGAGAGGCTCTTGAAGACTGCATTTTAAATGTCAATGTCTCATAATCATCCACTCTTTATGCACTGCCTTGTCTGTGTTGCGGAAGGACTGCTTTAAGATTCCCCAGCATCTCCATTGCTGGAGCGTATGCTGTTAAATAGTAGTACCTGGCTCTGTGTTATGTGTAGGGTAATTACCACAAGAGGTTGGTGGCACCTTAATTGATGAGAACGGGCTTGTGGTAATGACTGGTGCGGTATTAGCAGAATGGTATCAAATAGATCAAACACATGGTTTCCAGGTGTTTAATACCATCCCATTTGCTCCGTTCCAGTCATCGAGAGCATCCTGACCGGTTGCATCACCGCCTGGTATGGTAACTAGTGATGCACCAATATGAACATTTTGGCCGATACCGATATCCAATATTTTCCTTACCCCCCAAAAAACAATACATATACCGATAACCGCTATTTAATTTTTTTTGCGGACTTTTAAGCATTCTAGTACAGTTACAGTTAACACACACACATGGACGCAGCGGTCTAAGGCACTGCATCTTAGTGCAAGATGCGTCACTACAGCCCTGTAATGCGTCTGTGTGCAGCTGGTGTAGAGGAGTCAGGCACAGGACAGCAGATGTGAGTAATAATGGTACATTTACTCAACAATAATAACAAGACATGACAAAATAATGCCAAGCCCACAATAACGGACCGCAATACAATAAACAATCACTCACAAACAAACATGGGGGAACTGAGGGTTAAATAATGAACAAGTAATTGTGGGATTGAAACCAGGTGTGTAAAACAAGGACAAAACTAATGGAAAATGAAAAGTGGATCGGCGCTGGCTAGAAAACCGGTGACGTCAACTGCCGAACGCCGCCCGAACAAGGAGAGGGACCGACTTCGGCGGAAGTTGTGACAAGTCCCTGGTTTGAATCCAGGCTGTATCATGTCCGGTCGTGATTGGGAGTCCCATAGGGCGGTGCACAATTGGCCCAGTGTCGTCCGGGTCGTCATTGTAAATAAGAATTTGTTCTTAACTGACTTGCCTAGTTAAATAAAGGTTACACACACACACACACACACACATCACACTGACCAAAAAGTTATTTTGTTGGCATTTACGTATGTCCCCATTACCAGTAAAATGTAATCAAACTTACTTGCTGTGCTGTTTCGTTGTTCATTTGTTCAGTCGTTTCATTCTCAACCAGGATTTCTATGGAACGCCGTTTGGGTCTTTGCGTGTCAAAAAAGATGCACATCAAATAACACTATTTGACGTGTCAAATAAGCTTGTTGACCAATCAGGACCTGAATATGACTACACGTCACATAATAATTTAATTTACATTACAAATTGATTACACTATCACTCGTATGTCATATGTCACAACGATTCATCGATGCGTATGCTATGATGCTGGTAAAGTTGTCTCGCACACCTACAGTGCTGGTCATAAAAAAAAGGTAGCTAGCTCATGGATGCAAACAATGTTCTTCCCCCAAAACAGAGCAAAACGACATAATCTGTTTCAGTACCTATATAGTTAGCTAGCTAACTATATAGCTAGGGGTCATCATCTAAAATAACCCAAATTTATAAGACAGTTCTTATTTGATTAATGTGATCCAAGATGGCGTAGCAGTTAGACGTGTATTTGTCTTGTCCCGTCCTGTCCTGTGTAAATATCGTCTTTATAATATTTTTATATATTTTCTTCACATATCTTTTTATATGTGCTCTCTAAAATCCAACTTCAAAACACTCTCCTGCAACCTGCCTCACCCAATGTGGTGCGGATCTGTGTTTTTTTGTTGTTGTTGTTTTTTCCGAATCTGGTCAAATAACAACTAGCTAACTTCACTAGCTAACGTTAGTATTTAGCTTACTATTGCTAGCGGGCATCAGCTAACCTTCAGCTCGGAAAAGCTCTCGCCCCTCGTATAACACGACTAAACCTGAGCTTACCGGACCTATTTTTATTTATTTTTCCCTCCATATCCCGGATCCCTACATAAGTTGGACATTTTTCAACTGGATCTTGCAGCTAGCTAGCTGCTACCTGAGTGCCCATCGGCTAACGTCGGTCTCATAGCAATACACCAATTAGCCTGAAGCTAGCCCTTCTCCCGGCTGACTGAGGAGTTTCAGCACGCTGCTGGGCTACAACTCCTATCCGACCCGCTTCTACTGCCGGTGTGGAGACCTACCGGCCTTCTCAAGTGGACTGCCGGCGTTATCTGCCCGAGGGAGATATTTCCCTCCGGCCGCGACGTCACCTGAACGCCCATCAGCTAACTGCGGCCTGCTAACGTCTCGCTGTCCAGAGCATATCGGCTGCTAGCTAATTCAGGTCCATCGGACAATTTCTTGTGCCACTATACCTAGTTGTGCCAACTGGCCTGGTCCCCTTCACCACGAAACCCCATCACAACTGGTCTACTGACGGAAAGCGCGTGAGGAGGCTATAAACAGACTTCCTCCGTCTTTGTTAGCCGGCCTGCTAGACGTTGCTAGCTTGTTACCCCGGCTAGCTGTCTGAATCGCCTTGTCCCCAACCAGCCTCACTACTAACTTGACCCTTATGTTCACTAGGCTAAGCATGCCTCTCCTCATTGTCAATATGCCTTGTCCATTGCTGTTCTGGTTAGTGTTTATTGCCTTATTTCACAGTAGAGCCTCTAGCCCTGCTCAATATGCCTTATCCAACCCTTTAGTTCCACCTCCCACACATGCGATGACATCACCTGGTTTAAATCTTTCTAGAGACATTATCTCTTTCATCACCACTCAATGCCTAGGTTTACCTCCACTGTATTCACGTCCTACCATACCATTGTCTGTACATTATGCCTTTAATCTATTTTATCACCCCCTGAAACCTGTTATTTTTACTCTCTGTTCGAACGTCCTAGACGACCAGTCATTATAGCCTTTAGCCGTATCCTTATCTTACTCCTCCTCTGTTCCTCTGGTGATATAGAGGTTAATCCAGGCCCTGCAGTGCCTAGCTCCACTCCTATTCCACAGGCCCTCTCATTTGTTGACTTCTGCAACCGTAAAAGCCTTGGTTTCATGCATGTCAACATTAGAAGCCTCCTCCCTAAGTTTGTTTTATTCACTGCCCTAGCACACTCTGCCAATCCGGATGTCCTAGCCGTGTCTGAATCCTGGCTTAGGAAGACCACCAATAACACTGACATTTCCATCCCTAACTATAACATCTTCAGACAAGATAGAAACGGCCAAAGGGCGGCGTTGCTATCTATTGCAGAGATAGCCTGCAGAGTTCTGTCTTGCTTTCCAGGTCTGTACCCAAACAATTTGAACTTTTACTTTTAAAAATCTGCCTTTCTAGAAACAAGTCTCTCATTGTTGCCGCTTGCTATAGACCACCCTCTGCCCCAGCTGTGCTCTGGACACCATATGTGAACTGATTGCCCCCATCTATCTTCAGAGTTCGTGCTGCTAGGTGACCTAAATTGGGACATGCTTAACACCCGGCCATCCTACAATCTAAGCTTGATGCCCTCAACCTCACACAAATCATATTTGAACCTACTAGGTACAATCCCAAAGCCGTAAACACGGAACCCTCATAGATGTAATCCTAACTAACTTGCCCTCCAAATACACCCCTGCTGTTTTCAACCAAGATCTTAGTGATCACTGCCTCATTGCCTGCATCCGTAATGGGTTTGCAGTCAAGCGATCTCCTCTCATTACTGTTAAACGTTCCCTAAAACACTTCAGCGAGCAGGCCTTTCTAATTGACCTGGCCAGGGTATCCTGGAAGGATATTGACCTCATCCCGTCAGTAGAGGATGCCTGGTTATTCTTTAAAAGTGCTTACCTCACCATCTTAAATAAGCATGCCCCATTCAAGAAATTTAGAACCAGGAATAGATATAGCCCTTGGTTCTCTCCAGACCTGACTGCCCTTGACCAGCGCAAAAACATCCTGTGGCGTTCTGCATTAGCATCGAACAGCCCCGTGATATGCAACTTTTCAGGGAAGTCAGGAACTAATATACGCTGGCAGTTAGGAAAGCCAAGGCTAGCTTTTTCAAGCAGAAATTTGCCTTCTGTAACACAAACTCCAAAAAGTTCTGGGACACTGTTAAGTCCATGGAGAATAAGAGCACCTCCTCCCAACTGCCCACTGCACTGAGGATAGGAAATACTGTCACCACCGATAAACCCACAATAATTGAGAATTTCAATAAGCACTTTTCTATGGCTGGCCATGCTTTCCACCTGGCTACCCCTACCCCGGTCAACAGCCCTGCACCCCCTAAGCAACTCGCCAAAGCCTCCCCACTTCTCCTTCTCCCAAATCCAGTCAGCTGATGTTCTAAAAGAGCTGCGAAATCTGGACCCTTACAAATCAGCCGGGCTAGACAATCTGGACCCTTTCTTTTTAAAATTATCTGCCGAAATTGTTGCAACCCCTATTACTAGCCTGTTTAACCTCTCTTTCGTGACGTCTGAGATTCCCAAAGACTGGAAAGCAGCTGCGGTCATCCCCTCTTCAAAGGGGAGACACTCTTGACCCAAACTGTTATAGGCCTATATCCATCCTTCCCTGCCTTTCTAAGGTCTTTGAAAGCCAAGTTAACAAACAAATTACCGACCATTTCGAATCCCACCGTACCTTCTCCGCTATGCAATCTGGTTTCAGGGCTGGTCATGGGTGCACCTCAGCCACGCTCAAGGTCCTAAATGACATCATAACCGCCATCGACGAGACATTATTGTGCAGCTGTTTTCATTGATCTGGCCAAGGCTTTCGACTCTGTCAATCACCGCATCCTTATCGGCAGACTCGACAGCATTGGTTTCTCAAATGACTGCCTCGCATGGTTCACCAATTACTTCTCCGACAGAGTTCAGTGTGTCAAATCAGAGGGCCTGTTGTCCGGGCCTCTGGCAGTCTCCATGGGGGTGCCACAAGGTTCAATTCTTGGGCCGACTCTTTTCTCTGTATACATCAATGATGTCGCTCTTGCTGCAGGTGAGTCTCTGATTCACCTCTATGCAGACGACACCATTCTGTATACTTCTGGCCCCTCTTTGGACACTGTGTTAACTACCCTCCAGACGAGCTTCAATGCCATACAACTCTCCTTCCGTGGCCTACAACTGCTCTTAAACGCAAGTAAAACTAAATGCATGCTCTTCAACCGATCGCTACCCGCACCTGTCCCCGTCCAGCATCACTACTCTGGACGGTTCTGTCTTAGATTACGTGGAAAACTACAAATACCTAGGTGTCTGGTTAGACTGTAAACTCTCCTTCCAGACTCACATCAAACATCTCCAATCTAAAATTAAATCTAGAATTGGCTTCCTATTTCGCAACAAAGCTTCCTTCACTCATGCTGCCAAACTTACCCTCGTAAAACTGACCATCCTACCGATCCTCGACTTCGGTGATGTAATTTACAAAATAGCCTCCAATACTCTACTCAACAAACTGGATGCAGTCTATCACAGTGCCATCCGTTTTGTTACCAAAGCCCCATATACCACCCACCACTGCGACCTGTACACTCTCGTAGGCTGGCCTTCACTTTACACTCGCCGCCATATCCACTGGCTCCTGGTCATTTACAAGTCCCTGCTAGGTAAAGTCCCGCCTTATCTCAGCTCGCTGGTCACCTTAGCAGCACCAACCCGTAGCACACGCTCCAGCAGGTATATCTCACTGGTCACCCCCAAAGCCAATTCCTCCTTTGGCCGACTCTCCTTCCAGTTCTCTGCTGCCAATGACTGGAACGAACTTCAAAAATCTCTGAAACTGGAGACACTTATCTCCCTCAACAGCTTTAAGCACCAGCTGTCAGAGCAGTGTACAGACCACTGTACCTGTTTATAGCCCATCTGTAAATAGCCCAACCAACTACCTCATCCCCTACCGTATTTATTTATTTATCTTGTTCCTTTGCACCCCAGTTTTTCTACATTGCACATTCATCGACTGCACAGTTTTCTTTTACCATTCCAGTGTTAAATTGCTATATTGTAATTACTCTGCCACCATGGCCTATTTATTGTCTTACCTTCCTTATCCTACCTCATTTGCACTCTTTGTATATAGATTTCTTTTTTTCCTACTGTATTATTGACTGTATGTTTGTTTTATTCCATGTGTAACTTTGTGTTGTTGTGTGTCGAACTGCTTTGCTTTATCTTGGCCAGGTCGCAGTTGTAAATGAGAACTTGTTCTCATCTTGCCTACCTGGTTAAATAAAGGTGAAATAAAAAACTTAATGGTGGTTGGACCCATCTATGTGAAGCTAGCAACAATAAGGATTAGCCAGAATAGTGGACTTTGCGGTTAGCCTTCAAAATAAAAGTATGGCATAATTCTACTATTTGTGTTCATTTGCATCACTGTCAATGACATACTTTTATTCTGAAGGCAAACCGCAAATTCCGCTTTTGTGCCTAGTCCTTATTGTGGCTAGCTTCACAACACATAACTCGGTCCGGTCGAGCCTCACTAGCCAGATGAAGCTAGCTGGCTGCTTATAACGTTAGCTTTGGGCAACAGGGTTAAGTAGCTGGCTAGCTATTTATTTTCATGAACTGAAGTTCAATTTCAATAGGCAAACAACAAGTGGCAACCTAGCTAATACCAACTCACAAGGATTCCTAAATCATTGCAGTTTCTACTGGTCATTGTTTTCAGGCTGGTTGTATTGGTGCTAGCTAGGTACCAAGCTAAAGCTAGCTACCCCAGCAGTTGCAGTCGAACAAATGATGCTTTATTACCAACGCAGTATTGTAAACACATCGTTCGTGGCCAGTGTTTGCTTGTTTGCAGACTTTTTTGTACAGCTTTGACAGTGCTACTGTATCTTTTTTGACACGCAAAGACCCAAACGACGTTCCAGAGTATGTATGTCGTGAAGCTAATAGCAGTGACGCTATTACTGTGTAACTCTGGTAGGGTAACATCTGAGAAATAGCGCACATGGTAGTGTGTACCGGTGCTCGACCAGTCGGCGAAAGCCAACATCACCCGCGACAGAGAACGGTTGATTGTCAAGGGCAATGAATTCCATTATCTTGGCATTAATGGAATCCGCCTTTGAGTTGTCTCGCTGAAATTGTCTTACTCTTTCAAATGACTGCTCGACTTGTTGACTGCTCGATCCACACAGCAGACATTGTGGGCTAAGTTAGGAATGCTGTGTTGCACGTGTAGCGCAGATTTTTACGTTGTGTCATAACGTATAGGTATACATCGGTTTTTAACATCGGTGTTAGTCTAGGATCAAAGTCTAGGACTAAAAGGCTCCTTAACAGCTTCTACCCCCAAGCCATAAGACTGCTGAACAATTAATCAAATGGCTACCGGATTATTTACATTGACCCCCCCCCCATTTGTTTTTACACTGCTGCTACTTGCTGTTTATTATCTATGCATAGTCACTTCACCCCTACCTACCTGTACAAATTACCTTGACTAACCTGTACCCCTGCACATTGTCCCGGTACCGGTACCCCCTGTATATAGCCAAGTTATTGTTATTTTATTGTTACTTTTTCATTACTTTTTACTTTAGTTCATTTGGCAAATATTTTCTTAACTCTTTCATTTTACTGTAAGGTCTACACATGTTGTATTCGGCGCATGTGACAAATAAAGTTTGATTTGATTATTATGAGACATTCTCCCCTCAGCAGCCTCCACTGGCTAATTACAGTCTTAAGGGGTTCCTTCAGAGAGAATGCATGGGGCTGAGGGAGAATCTGCAGGGCTGTGGCTCACTGTTGGGAGATGTCTGTGCTCCACTTCTCCTCTACACTATTGAATATACAATACACACACACACTCTTTGGAATAGCATTGCAGTTCTCCCTGATATCTCCAGAGGACATTGCGTAATCCATGGCATCCAATACATCATCTCAACCCATCCAGAAGGATTTGTCTGTGATCAGTCAAACATGAGGCAGCACATATGCACACAGCAGACACACAGATAGTAGAACACAAGCCACCCTGACCAAGGTCCTCTTTTATGATTCTATGTGTGTGTGCGTCCGTGTCCGTGTACACGTGCGTGTGAATGTGTGTGATGTCAACCCGGTAAAGCCCATGATCCTCGTTGCTATATTACATCTGTTCGGGGGTTTGGCCATATCTTTCTTTGACAATCTTCCCTTTTCTCTTTCCCTTTAGCCGTCTGTTCCCTGTCTCCGCATTCCCCCTCCCACCTCCCTCTTGTTCTCTACTTCAATCACATTGAAAAGCCAGGATTTTCATCTCTAGCAGTTTAAGAATAGCATATGAGTATTTCTCCATCTGTATGATTAAGCACATTAGAGATAGAAAAGCTTCACATTGGTTATTTATGTTTTCACCTTCACAGCAACTCGCTATGGAAATAGGCCTCAATATGTGGATTTGGTTTGTCTCTGGCTGGCTTTGTTCCTATGGTCCTAAGGAGATACTGCAACAGAGAAAGATGAGATTCATTCCATTATATTTCTGCTCATTGTTGATGGCGATAATGATGGGTTATAATGGTGGATGGATCACACTTTACTTGGATAGTCCAGATTTTCCATCTGTAGATACTCTACAGATGATCATACTGTGAACAAACTAAATGTTGATAAGCAACCGCTTGCTAAGGTTACAGTTAGGGTTAGGTTTAGAATCAGGGTTAGGGTTAGGGTTCAGTTTAGGGTTGGGATAAGGGTTAAGGTTAGGGTTAGAGCTATGGTTATAGATAGTTAGTTGAAAGGTTACTGATAGTCTGTAGAGCATCTGCAGATGGACTATTTAAATAAAGTGTTACCTGGTAATGTTGTTAGGTGATTGCACTAACCTGTACACCTGTTTCATATTGGTACCCTCCACTTCTTGACCTCTTTTATAACTATCTTGTCTACATTCCTTTCTCTGTTCTGATTGCTTTATACTGTTCAACCAAACTTCAACAAAAAAATTATAGGAGGACAAAACTGACAAAATACTCAAACAAGTCAAGTAGACTATGTTGCGATGTGTCACCACATGTCACCACATTTTAAGGCATTTAAGGCACCAAAAGTATGAATATAAATGTAACATGCTACAATTTCAAATGTTTTACTGAGTTACAGCTCATATAAGGAGATCAGTCAATTGAAATTAATCGATTAGGCCATAATATATGGATTTCACGACTGGGAATACAGATGGTCACAGATACCTTAAAAAAAAAAGTAAGGGCATGGATAAAAAATCCAATCATTATCTGGTATGGATCTCGTCACAGTATCTCTGTGTATTCAAATTGCCATCGATAAAATGCAATCGTGTTCATTGTCCTGCAAATACCATAACCCCACCGCCACCATGTGGCACTCTGTTCACAATCAGCAAACCGCTAGCCCACACAACGCCATATAGGCTGTCTGCCATCTGCCCGGTACAGTTGAAACCGGGATTAATCTGTGAAGAGCACACTTCTCAATCATGCCAGTGGCCATCGACGGTGAGCATTTGCCCGCTGAAGTCGGTTAGGACACCGGACTGCAGTCAGGTCAAGTTTGTGCAGAAATTCTTTGGTTGTGCAAACCCACAGTTTCATCAGCTGTCTGGGTAGCTGGTCTCAGACGATCCCGCTGGTGAAGAAGCCGGATGTGGAGGTCCTGGGCTGACATGGTTACACATGGTCTGCGGTTGTGTGGCCGGTTGGACGTACTGCCAAATTCTCTAAAACGACGTTGGAGGCGGCTTATGGTAGGGAAATGAACATTCAATTATCTGGCAACAGCTCTGGTGGACATTCCTGCAGTCAGCATGCCATTTGCACGCTCTCTCTAAACTTGATATCTGTGGCATTGTGTTGTGTGACAAAAATGCACATTTTAGAGTGGCCTTTGATTGTCCCCAGCACAAGGTGCATCTGAGTAAGGATCATGCTGTTTAATCAGCTTTTTGATATGCCACAGCTGTCAAGTGGATGGATTATCTTGGCAAAGGAGAAATGCTCACTAACAGGGATGTAAACAAATGTGTGTACATTTTTTGAGAAATACGCTTTCTGTGCGTATGGAACATTTTTGCGATCTTTTATTTTAGCTGATGGGACATGGGACCAACACTTTACATGCTGCGTATATATATATTTTGTGTTCAGTATATGTGTATTAAAGTAGTAAAAATGACTACATCAAGCTTGTGACACATTTGTTGGATGCATTTGCTGTTTCTTTTGGTTGTGTTTCAGATTATTTTGTGCCCAATAGAAATATATGGTAAATAATGTATTGTATCATTTTGGAGTCACTTTTATTGTAAATAATAATAGAATATGTTTCTAAACACATCTACATTCATGTGGATGCTGCCATGAATGGGGATTAATGATGAGTGAGAAAGTTGCAGAGGCATAAATATAATGCCCCCCAGAAAATGCTAACCTCCCTTGTTATTGTAATGGTGATCTGAAAAGCAAAAGTTATCCTAGATCAGAATATATAATCTTGGATACCGTGTAAATATGGGCCCAGAAGAACACAGTTTATAAAGAGAATGGTTGTGGTGATGGTGAAAAACCCAGATACCAGTATTTCCCTGGATTAGTTATGTTTAAGAAGGGTAAAAAGGAAGCATGGAATTCCTGATTGACCGCACTGCCATGGCTAAAAATACGATAGAAGAGTGCTTCCCTGGTGGTGCAGAAGATGAAAGTCCTTGCTTGAAACCAAGCATTGTAGGTTCAAACCCCACATGTGCAGCTTATGGTTGTGTTTGCATGATAAAATGCTGTTTAAAACATCATTCAATATTGCCATTAAATCTGGAAAGAAACATAATGGGGATCTATTCCAATCTTCTTTCTTATGCTTTAAATTAAAGGAGTTACATATTTGCATGCTAAGAATGTTGTGGTAATATTAGGTAAAAGTTAAATAAACCATTTTCGAAATGTTTTTGAAGACAAGGTAAAATGTATATTGCGTGAACATCAATATGAAAGGCTGCTCTGTTAACATTCTTGCAGGAAAGTTTTGTGCACCCTGATCTGAATATCAGCACAACTGGACAGTTTTAGTGTTTTGGGAACCTGTTCCTTGTCACATCCCCACAATGTTAACATAACGTTGTTCTCACAACCTAATGAAACATCTGGGAACCTTTAAAGAACAGACAACATTTATTTTGGGAACAACTGGACAGTTGTTGTGTTATGAAAACATTTGCCGTGACCCTAACAAATACTAACAAATGTTCTGGGAACTTTCACAGAACTTATTTTGGTTTGCAAGGTAGCCACCTAACTAGCTAAAAGCAGTGGCTCGATTTACTCTGAACTGAGCAGTTATTTTTCTTAAATGTTATAAAGAAAATGCCTCTTGTTTGGTGAAAACCAATTTGTCAAATTTCCACTTAAATTCTAGTGACATACTGTACTACAATTTTACCTCAGTTCTGAAGAACACACTTAGCATTAGCTGGTGTTTTGCTAGCTAGTAGCCACCAAGTAGCTAGCAAGCTAACAAGCTAATAAATCTACTTTTCAAACTTACCAATGGCCAGATGAAGATGGTGCACTCCTGTGCAACTCTGCACTCCTGTCCAGTTGTTGATCTCCATGGCTTTTCCCATGTTGGCTGCGTCGTCAGTTGTCATGCACACAGCGTTCTCTTTTCAGGCTTCCGAGTGGCGCAGCGGTCTAAGGCACTGCATCTCATTGCTTGAGGCGTCAGTACAGACACCCTGGTTTGAATCCAGGCTGTATCACAACCGGCTGTCATTGGGAGTCCCATAGGGCGGTGCACAATAGGCTCAGTGTTGTCTGGGTTTGGCCGATGTAGGCTGTCATTGTAACTAAGAATTTGTTCTTAACTGACTTGCCTAGTTAAATAAAATAAAAATCCCTGTATGGTTGTTGGGGAAATAAGCCATCTGCAAACATATAGTTGGTTATAAAGTGCACAGTCAGGCTAATGTAAGTTTCTGATGTACGGCTTGGCCATTAGTCAGTTGTGTTGGCAAAGTGTGCCATCTTTTCACGGCACTCAGTGTACTTTTTATGCAGTGCTGTTTCGCTAAACTATTTTCAGCTAGGCAGTACCTGGGATCCAAAGTTGTACCATGTTTTTTAATCCCTCCTTCTCCACTGTCTGAACAGGAACCATGTCTTTGGTGATGTGAACAGTAATTTAATCCATAATGCCCCTCCATCTTTTGCTTTCTTGTCGTATTTCCCACTGGAAAATAAGTTAGCCTGTGGTAGTTTAAGACCTAGAACCAGGGAATGCAGGAGGTCACATCTTCAAAGTATCCCTGTATTCGTCCAGGTAGTGGCTGAAGACGTTTCTTGGCCTCAGGAATATGGCAGAAGTGGATGCTGCAGTAGAATCGAGCAGCGCGTTGAGCAGTTCGTGAAAATGAATGGACAACAGTAGTGTCAAAGAATGGAACAAAAAGGAAATTATTTAAAGTTGGAGTTGAGCAGGTATCCCAAACTGGGCTGCTCAACATTTTCAAACAGTCCATTTATATTTTCCAACGGGGCCATACATTTGGGTGAGTTTTTTTTCACTTTCTGAGTAGCCTCGTATTTCAGCGAAATAACAACACAATGTCAAATACAGGTAGCCTAGTCAAATAATTAACCTCCAATCACATTAACTGTTACTTTCTCGCGGGAATCCCACTAACAGTCCGTATGTAGCCAAATGTAGCTGCTGCTCAATCCGTTTGCTCGAAAATTGATAAATGGTTAAAAAAAAGTAAGGCCCGCATCCATGGAGACACATGCTACTACCAGCAGTACTACACCTGTACCTGTCAACGACACAAGTTGTTTTGATCCACATTTAAAAATAAATCATAATAATGTTTTATATATATTTTTTTTCCTTAATATTTTCAAACAGTCCATTTAGTAAGGCCCACGTCCATAGAGACACATACCAGCTCTACTGGTAATACTGCTACTACCAGCAGTACTACACCTGCACCTGTCGACAACACAAGTTGTTCTGCTTCCAAGAGCACATCCAATGCTAGCATCAGTAATTCTACATATGTTGTTAGCCCAGCTAGCATAGACACTGACAGTTGTGAATCTGATGCAGCCGAAGAGCTACTGCCCCCTTTCCCGGGAAAGCACCGAACAACAGACAGGGACGTTGGACCATCGAAGAGGCGCACATTTGATGAGAACCACCTTGATTTGGGGTTCACTTATAGTGGGAGCAGTGCCTTTCCTCAGCCACAGTGTGTTATATGTGCAAAAGTATTATCTCATTACTCGATGAAACCTTCAGTCTTGCGCAGACATTTAGAAACAAACATACCAATAGAAAAATAAGCTACGGGAGTTTTTTGAGCGAGAATTAAGATGACTTTCGAGTAGTAAGACATGTATAAAAGCAACAGATACCATTAATAAGAAGGGGCTAGAAGCGTCTTATATGGTGAGCTACCGAGTGGCTAGACAGGCAAGCCCCATGCTATTGTGGAGGACTTAATTCTTCCTGCTGCCACGGATATGGCTGGGACAATGTTGGGGGAAAAGCCCGAAAAAACTATACAGACAATTTCTTCATTAAACAACACTATTTCACGACGCATCAGTGACATGGCAGGATATGATTTGAAACAATTACTTCTTTGCATACAAGCCAGTGAATTCCAGCTCCTGGTATATGTACAGTCGTGGCCAAAAGTTTTGAGAATGACACAAATATTAATTTTCACAATGTCTGCTGCCTCCGATTGTATAATGGCAATTTGCATATACTCCAGAATGTCATGAAGAGTGATCAGATGAATTGCAATTAATCGCCATGCAAATGAACTGAATCCCAAAAACACATTTCCACTGCATTTCAGCCCTGCCACAAAAGGACCAGCTGATATAATATCAGTGATTATCTCGTTAACACAGGTGTGAGTGTTGACGAGGACAAGGCTGGAGATCACTCTGTCATGCTGATTGAGTTCGAATAACAGACTGGAAGCTTCAAAAGGAGGGTGGTGCTTGGAATCATTGTTCTTCCTCTGTCGAACATGGTTACCTTTAAAGAAACACCTGCCATTATCATTGCTTTGCACAAAAAGGGCTTCACAGGCAAGGATATTTCTGCCAGTAAGATTGCACCTAAATCAACCATTTATCGGATCATCAAGAACTTCAAGGAGAGCGGTTCAATTGTTGTGAAGAAGGCTTCAGGGCGCCCAAGAAAGTCCAGCAAGCGTCAGGACCGTCTCCTAAAGTTGATTCAGCTGCGGGGCACCACCAGTACAGAGCTTGCACAGGAATGGCAGCAGGCAGGTGGGAAGGCATCTGCACGCGGCAAAGACTTTTGTAGGATGGCCTGGTGTCAAGAAGGGCAGCAAAGAAGCCACGTCTCTCCAGGAAAAACATCAGGGACAGACTGATATTCTCCAAAAGGTGCAGGGATTGGACTGCTGAGGACTGGGGTAAAGTCATTTTCTCTGATGAATCCCCTTTCTGATTGTTTGGGGCATCTGGAAAAAGCTTTTCCAGAGTAGACAAGGTGCGCGCTACCATCAGTCCTGTGTCATGCCAACAGTAAAGCATCCTGAGACCATTCATGTGTGGGGTTGCTTCTCAGCCAAGGGAGTGGGCTCACTCACAATTTTGCCTAAGAACACAGCCATGAATAGAGAATGGTACCAACACATCCTCTGAGAGCAACTTCTCCCAACCATCCAGGAACTGTTTGGTGACGAACAATGCCTTTTCCAGCATGATGGAGCACCTTGCCATAAGGCAAAACTAAGTGGCTCGGGGAACAAAACATCGATATTTTGGGTCCATGGCCAGGAAACTCCCCAGACCTTAATCCCATTGAGAACCTGTGGTCAATCCTCAAGAGGCGGGTGGACAAACAAAAACCCACAAATTCTGACAAACTCCAAGCATTGATTATGCAAGAATGGGCTGCCATCAGTCAGGATGTGGCCCAGAAGTTAATTGACAGCATGCCAGGGCAGATTGCAGAGGTCTTGAAAAAGAAGGGTCAACACTGCAAATGTTGACTCTTTGCATCAACTTCATGTAATTGTCAATAAAAGCCTTTGACACTTATGAAATGCTTGTAATTATACTTCAGTATTCCATAGTAACGTCTGACAAAAATATCTAAAGACACTGAAACGTGAACTTTGTGGAAATTAATATTTGTGTCATTCTCAAAACCTTTGGCCATGACTGTATGTTTATGGGGGGTCATCCTCTTCTGCAAACCATTGGAAACCAGGACAACAGGAGAGGATCTTTTTTATAACACAATACAACATAATTTTGCCGCAAACTTTATTTGCAACTGAAACATTTTCTCTACACCCCATGGCAAGTTTGCATAAAAAATGCCTCTGTCAAGAGGTGGGCTGCGGCCCCTCATGATGAGTTCAGATTGTGTGGCCCCCACATCTATCAAAGTTCCTGGTATAGGCTATTGTAGGCTATCGTAGAAGTCCATAGCTATTTCCATTGGAAAATGTTATGGCATTTCCTCTGTTGGTTTTGTTGATAGGCCACTCTGAGAGGCTTACATTATGCTCAAATAGCCACAATAGTCTATTGGTCACTGTATAAAACTGTAACTTAAAGTGGGTACAGTATGTGTTCACAGTGAACGTGTGCTTCAAGTTGCACAGAATGCTCGCAACATTCAAGTTTCCTCTGACAAGACCTGACATTTTCTCAGTGTCAAAAAACATTAGATGGAACATTGCGACCAGTCCTACTTGCTAGGAAGCTCCCATGTTTAGGCCTAGATCCTCTAATAAGGATAAATTATTATTTGTGCTAAATCCATCCCCTGTTGAACATGCTCATTAAGTGATGTGTATAAGATGAGCCTAGTACGGCTATGGCGAGATAATGCCAGGTGAATATTTCAATTAATACCAACGTCTCTGTTTCTATTCATTATCAGTCAGCAGAAATGAGACGGCATTGCAACTGGTAGCCGTGAGTGTCTGAACTGATAATAAGAAATAATAATGCCTGCAATTACTATGCAGCACACTCACATCCACAACTGTGAGAGAAAGAGCAGAGAGAGACAGAGTTGACTTGGCTCAGTGAGAGATGTTCCTCAGCTATAGCTATCTGTTCCTCAGCTATAGCTATCTCTTCCTTAGCAACAGTCACCAGGGACCTAATTCTTTCTCCATCAAGACTTGGTGAGAAATAATATATGAGGGAAAGAAAACTAAAACCAAACAAGCGATGAGAAAAAAAAGTCACAATTGTTTTTACATTGGATTCAGATTTACACATCTCCTTAGCCGTATTGCCAGGGCCATGCTCTTGCACAGGCCTAAATCCTCGCTTATTAAAAATGACTCCTTTGCCATTGTTGAAATGGCAAAGGTATGTGGGTTCATTACCTACTGGCCTGTAATAAGGCTCTTTACAGCAACCTGTGGCCAGAGCCCTGTTTGTCTGCGTATTTCCTGCTTGTTAAAATGCTTCACACTGCGTTGTCTCTCTCTCCACCTCTGTTTATTTTCTCAATACAAGGGCCGGTCTTAATGTTGTAATTTACAGACCAGTCTCATGACAAAAATAGAGAGCTGTATAAATACTATTCAGACTGTAGACTGTGTGTGTGTGTGATAGTTTCGGTATAACGTGCAAAACTTCTGTACTTTTTCAATACTAGATACTCGGTACTAGATTTTTAAAAAACTTTCGGTACTTCTGTCAAATGTGTCTCACGTTGTATTATGATTGAGACGATCAAGTCTGTCTATCAGCGCAGCCCCTTTATAGCGCGAGCGCACCATGCATGCCTCTTGCCTGCTCCACTTACTCATTGGGATCCTGGGCTGCAACAATGTTGGCTCTCCACTCATGCTGCACAGAAGTTAACACGCTTGAATCATGCAACACGGCATGTAGACATTTTGAAACTGTTAATTACTGTTCGCAAAACAATGTCCAAACAGGCTAGAACACTTTTGAAATTAAAAGCTAGCACCAATTCACTACCCTAGTACTTGGTTTGTGTTAATATGCAAACCATAATGGAAAATATGTTGATTTCAAGCTGATTGTCACCAAAAACTTTATTAATTTACTTAATTGTCTCTCCCCCAAGTCCAAAAATACTTTCCCTTTTCGTCTGTGTCATGTCTCTCTCTCTTTCTCACTGAACTCAACTGTGTGGGCATGTCCCTCCTCATGAATGATGTAAATACTGGGTCTTAAAGAGACAGTGTGTACTTTTAGAAAATAAGAGATTGCTACTTCTACGCAAATCAGTATCAGTACAATAAAATAAGTCAAAATGGAAGGGAAACAGATTGTTTGTCATCTGTAGCCACATGAAATAAGTGAAAACAAGCTCAATGGTTAATCAATAGAGATTTACCATTCAAATAAAT
Organism: Brachymystax lenok tsinlingensis; assembly: GCA_030435695.1. Lineage (NCBI taxonomy): Eukaryota > Metazoa > Chordata > Actinopteri > Salmoniformes > Salmonidae > Brachymystax > Brachymystax lenok. The sequence continues at coordinate 34,944,563 of CM059819.1, read as the reverse complement.
GATTACCATTATGTTGTCATATTATGTTGTAAAAATGTATTAATGCATACATGGCTGTCTGAAAAATTTGACATACATTTTCAAATGTCAAAAATATTTAACGATTGAACAGAGCAGTGGCTGAGTTTATTTGTCTAGATCAAGTGCCATTCTGTGACTTTGGCTAATATGCCTTATTTTGCCATGGTATTGTCTTGGTATTGAGTATCGTGATGGTATCGAGTATCATGATACTAAACCTGATATCGGTATCAAAGTCAAAATTCTGGTATCGTGACAACACGTGTGTGTATGCATTTGTATGTGTTTTTGTGTGTGCATGTTTTAACAAGACAGTGCACTGAAACACAATGCCCTTTAGTCCTACTTAAATAGTGGATGGTATCAGAGGGCCAGTGCACCTGCAAAAAGTAATCACTAAGTAAAATAATTTCATGAAAGATTGTCCCTGACAAGAGCCAAGGACACTGCGTGACTGACCTCCACATGTACCTGGGACTGCTTTCAGTAAGTATTGACACCCCTTGACTTTTTCCACATGTTGTTGTGTTTGTTACAGCCTGAATTTAAAATGTATTAAATTGAGATTGTGTCACTGACCTACATAAGACACTACATAAGACATAAAAAAATAGCTGAGATTTCTTGAGTCAATAAGTATTCAACCCCTTTGTTGTTGGAAGCCTAAATAAGTTCAATAGTAAAAATGTGCATAGCAATTCACATAATAAGCATCAAATCAAATGTATTTATAAAGCCCTTCTTACATCAGCTGAGGTCACAGAGTGCTGTACAGAAACCCAGCCTAAAACCCCAAACAGCAAGCAATGCAGGTGTAGAAGCACGGTGGCTAGGAAAAACTCCCCAGAAAGGCCAGAACCTTGGAAGAAACCTAGAGAGGAACCAGGCTGTGAGGGGTGGCCAGTCCTCTTCTGGCTGTGCCGGGTGCAGATTATAACAGAACATGGCTAAGATTTTAAAATGTTCATAGATGACCAGCAGGGTCAAATAATAATAATAATCACAGTGGTTGTCGAGTGGTTGTCGAGGGTGCATGGACTCACTCGGTGGGCAATAATAGTGTCTAACATGGTTTTAATGACTACCTCATCTCTGCACCCCACACATACAATTATCTGTAAGGTCTCTCTCTCGACTGAGCAGTGAATTTCAAACCCAGATTCAACCACAAAGACCTGGGAGGTTTTCCAATGGCTCGCGAAGAAGGGCACCTTTTAATTTTATTTATTTTATTTTACCTTTATTTAACCAGGTAGGCTAGTTGAGAACAAGTTCTCATTTACAACTGTGACCTGGCCAAGATAAAGCAGTGATTGGAGGACATTGCCCTATGTAGCGTGTTGTCTTTCGAATGGGACGTTAAACAGGTGTCCTGGCTCTCTGTGGTAACTAAAGATCCCATGGCACTTATTTTCCTAGAGGAAAACATGATTCAGTCTTCTTTCCAACAGACACTGGGAGACAAATAACCTAAAATAACCTAAAACACAAGGCCAAATATACGCTGGAGTTGCTTACCAAGACGTCATTGAATGTTCTTGAGTGGCCTAGTTACAGTTTTGACTTAGAAATCTATGACAAGACTTGAAAATGGCTGTCTAGCAATGACCAGCATCCAACTTGACAGAGTTTGAAGAATATTAAAAAGAATGATGTGAAAATATTGTACAATCCAGGTGTGCAAAGATTTTAGAGACATACCCAGAAAGACTCACAACTGTAATCGCTGCCAAAGGAAATTCTAACACGCATTGACTCAGGGGTGTGAATACTTATGTAAAGAAGATATTTTTGTATTTAATTTTCAATAAATTTACAAACATTTCTACAAACATGTTTTCACTTAGTCATTATAGGGTATTGTGTGTAGATAGTTGAGATTGAAAAAAAATCTATTTGGAATTCAGGCTGTAACACAACAGAATGTGGAATAAGTCAAGGGGTGTGAATACTTTCAGAAGACATTGTAGCTAGACCTGGTAGTTGATAGGGAACAACATTTGTTTATTGATTCAAGAACATGCGAGTGAGAGGGACCGAGAATGGAGTGAAAGATGCAGTAAATGATCGACGGTTGTGATTTTCATTTTTCTAATGGTGGTCGCACACACACATACACACACACACACAACCCAATTTATGGCATCGGGTCATTACGCCCACATCTCATCTTGCTCTCTTTATCTGGGATGAGTCATTTTTTTCTAACAGACGTTTCTCTGTAGCAATCTCCTTAATAGGGTCAGAGATGGCAATATTTTACTATGAAGTGGATCCTCTGACTCACACCTCTTCCATCCAATCATCTTAAAACGGGGAGAGACACCAACTCTCCTATCAGCAGCCACGCCCACTTCTCAGTGTTCCAATCTCCAGTGGTGGCAGCACCTCCACTGACCTGATTGGTGATAACAGCGTGTGGGCTTTGCCTCGCTCCTGCCAAAAATTTGATTGACAGCTTTCTGACATGTTATATAGGAGGTCCATAGCCCCAAGAGACACTGATAGTGATAGAAATTAAGATCTTTAAGATTAATTAACAAAGCTGCTGAATATGGGCATGGAAAAATTTAAAAAGAGTTTGTGTTGCAATTTATAGCTTCCTTAGCCGGGCCTATCAGATAAATATCTTTATGGAGTAGACAGAGGGATTGAGACTTAAGAATAACTTTTGAGGAGGCTTGTGTGTGTGCATGTGTGTATATGAATATGATTTAATGTACAGTTTTTCGAAGTGAAAACAAAACATAATAAATTCAGCAAAAAAAGAAACGTCCCTTTTTCAGAACCCTGTCTTACAAAGATAATTTGTAAAAATCCAAATAACTTCATTGTAAAGGGTTTAAACGGAATGGTCTTTAAGACACTAACAGCCAATTAAAGTCACTGTTATGAAAACTTAGGACACTTAAGAGGCCTTTCTACTGACTCTGAAAAACACCAAAAGAAAGATGCCCAGGGTCCCTGCTCATCTGCGTAAATGTGCCTTAGGCATGCTGCAAGGAGGCATGATGACTGCAGATGTGGCCAGGGCAAAAAATTGCAATGTCCGTACTGTGAGACGCCAATGGCAACAACAACTGCCCGAGTTACACAATCCCTCAATCAGTGCTCAGACTGTCCGCAATAGGCTGAGAGAGGCTGGACAGAGGGCTTGTAGGCCTGTTGTAAGGCAGGTCCTCGCCAGACATCACAGCAACAAAATCGCCTATGGGCACAAACCCACCGTCGCTGGACCAAACAGGACTGGCAAAAAGTGCTCTTCACTGACGAGTCGCCGTTCTGTCTCCCCAGGTGTGATGGTCGGATTTGCATTTATCGTCGAAGAAATTAGCATTACACCGATGCCTGTACTCTGGAGCGGGATCGATTTGGAGGTGTAGGGTCCGTCATGGTCTGGGGCGGTGTGTCACAGCATCATCAGACTGAGGTTGTTGTCATTGCAGGCAATCTCAACTCTGTGCGTTACAGGGAAGACATCCTCCTCCCTCATGTGGTACCTTTCCTGCAGGCTCAACCTGACATGACCCTCCAGCGTGACAATGCCACCAGCCATACTGCTCGTTCTATGCGTGATGCAGGTGCCTTGTTGGAAGAGTGGGGTAACATCTCACAAATCTGGTGCAGTCCATGAGGAGGAGATTCACTGCAGTACTTAATGCAGCTGGTGGCCACACCAGATACTGACTGTTACTTTTGATTTTGACCCCCCCTTTGTTCAGGGACACATTATTCCATTTCTGTTTGTCACATGTCTGTGGAACTTGTTCATTTTATGTCTCAGTTGTTGAATCTTATGTTCATACAAGTATTTACACATGTTAAGTTTGCTGAAAATAAATGCAGTTGACAGTGAGAGGACGTTTATTATTTTGCTGAGTTTATCTCCAAAGTGGACACAAACATTGAATCTTTGAATCTTAGCTTTGTAGACCGGTGGTTTACCCCCATCTGCAACCCCACCCCATCTGCAAGCTCACACATTTTTTATCTACTTTCCAAACGTTCAACATGACATGTAATTAGACTACTACAGATTTGTATGTACTATACTGCGCTCTGGATGTCTATTGTATCCATTCAGGTATCTAAAGGCCCTTTGTCCAGTGCTTTTTAATAAATGTATGACTCATCTTTTGTTTAGAAAAAGTCTAATCAAACTTTTTGGGGCATTCATTTCCTTAAAGTGTTTGAATAGTTTAAATTCCTTTGGACTGGCTTCTTTCATGGTTCTTTTTAACCTGTTAGGGATCGGATCCCGCTTGCAGAGCGTCTAATTCAAAATACAAAATCGTAAAATTAAACATTCATGAAAATACAAGTGCCATACATCATTCTTTAGCTTAGAATCTTGGTAATCGAACCGCTTTGTCCAATTTACAATAGGCTTTACGGCGAAAGCAGAACATTCGGACAGCGCCCCACATACTTCCTGAATATAAATATTTTTCAAACATCACAGGCGTCACAAAAATCTAAAATAGCGATAAAATAAATCACTTACCTTTGAAGATCTTCCTCTGTTTACAATCACAAGGGTCCCAGGAACACAAAGAATGGTCGTTTTGTTCGATAAAGTCCCTCTTTATATCCCAAAAGCTCTGTTTGGTTGGCGCGTTTTGTTCAGTAATCCACCTGTTCCACTCGCTCAGCATGCAGACAAAGGAATCCTAAAAAAGTTACTGATAAACTTCGTCCAATCAAGTCAAACAACATTTCTAATCAATCCTCAGGCACCCTAATATGTAAATAAATTATACAATTTAAGACGGAATGTATTATGTTCAATTCTGGTGATAAATAACGAAGAGTGCGCCCTCAGTCACGCACGCCACAAGACTACAGCCACAATGAGGGACACCTGGATATCCTTAAACTACTTCTTCATTCTTCAAAACACAAGCCTGAAACATTGTCTAAGGACTGTTGACATCCAGTGGAAGCCATAGGTACTGCAATCTGGGAGCTATTCTTTTCCTTGTGCAATAGGAAACCATACCAATTATGGGAGCTCAAAAAAGCAATTTTTCCTGATGGATTTTCCTCTGGTTTTTGCCTGCCATATCAGTTCTGTTATTCTCACAGACATTATTTTAACAGTTTTAGAAACTTCAAAGTGTTTTCTATCAACAAATACAACTAATTATATGCATATCCTAGCTTCTGGGCCTGAGTAACAGGCATTTTGCTTTGGACATGCCAGACTCTCCGAGATTCCGAACACTGCCCCCTAGCCCAAATTAAACAAACTTGACTATTAATGCTGTTTACCAGCCTTTCCAAACTTAAAAAAACAATCCAAACTTAATAAAATATCACCTTAAAATGGGCCAAATTATTTGAAATATATATGAAATCCTTGCTTTTTGTAATATACCCTCACCCATTTGATGTGAAACAGATGAAAAGTAGGTGTGTGAGATAATCAAAATATGTCACATTTACCACTTCTTACGATACGCTGAGCCACAAAGACATGCAAAGACCTGGCCTTTGGAAAAGACTTTGAAGACGAAACTTGGTGAGCATGGGTTTGGCCAAATGGGCTGTTGGCCCCGAAACAGGATGGCGTCAGGGACTCACGGTTTTTGAGTTAAGGCCCATTTTCTGGGATTAAAGGTGAAAAACGGAAATAGAGCGCTAATTTGACAGCTTCACGTCAAAGTACATGAACCTACGGTGTAAGGAAAAAAAGAACCAGACATTTATCTGTTGTAATTTTCGAGAAATCGTCAAATGTACAATTCGTAATGTTGAAAAAAAAGAAGTTTTTTCCTCCAAAAAGTTATAGATCCAGTTGCGGCGTGTTCAGACGAATCCGTTAACGTGGGTTTCGGAGCTCTACGTGATTTCTGTGACTTTCTGTGATTTTCTGAAATCACAAACGTGCACAGTCAATGGGGAATGACACAGTGAGGGGCTTACAGACAGACACTGCCTGCAATAGTTACTTTCGTTCGAACTATCAAAGAACCGTCAGACCTAGAGCTCTGAAAATTTAGAAACCCATTCTAGAGCTTATGTCGATAGTGCACGGTGAGTTATGGAGCTCTAGAAGGTTCACAGGCCAAGAAACAGCCTTGTACATTTGCAATATTTTCATCGCTAAAATGACAACATTTCTAAAAGTCTCAGAGTCACAAGGCTAGGTGCATTAGAACTGACTCAGCCCATAGAGACGGACCCTAACGTTTCTGTCCGATAGATCATTCAAGGACCCCGTAGCAACGCCCGGAAAACGTGGATTTTCAGCACCAATTAAGGTCGCTGCTCGGACTCCAAATGACCTATCGAGCTGAAACTCGAGAATCGGGGTCGCCTCAACTAGGCCTACACATAATGTCGGAACTGGACCCGCAGCTAGAACGTAACTAGGTGTTTTACATTTTTACTATGATTTAAACAGAAGACGCTGTGAATTTTGAGCCTGCCCTGACATATGTGATAGTTGGCTTCTAAACGAGTTGGAAAAAGTGGGTTTGGTGTCAGTTTTTATCAGTTTGGTGTCAGAATGATATCTAATTGACTGATGGACGCTGACTTGCTGGCTAACTTTTGTACATTTGCAATAAGATTAAATAGGGCTGAAACATCACCAAAATGACAGACTGAAATCAACACTAAAAAGTGCATCACCATAGTCTCTAGGCTGTGCCGAGTTCAACAAGACACCCCACTTGACTGTATCTCGCTCTGACCTCATAGACCGTGCAAAAAAGTAGGCCCAAAATGAAGCCTGGCCCTAAATTTCAGCGGCTTTTGGGTCAGCAACAGACCCGTTTGGGTTAGAAGCACAATTCAACTTCAGGAATGTTCCTAAGGTCCTCCCGATCTGAGCAAGCCTAACCGTGACCATGTGGCATTAACCCTTAACAGTAAAAACTGGGTATTTTCATCTAACAGTTTGCTATGACATTTCTCCCCATAGGAATACATTGCCTGCTCCCCTAAATTCAACCTGATGCCTATATGGGTTATGAATGCCTTATGAACCTGTCTTCGGTAACAATCCATCAGGCCACTATGAGGTCTACCTGTGTTGATTCTAAGCTCCCTGGAGCAACCGGAAGTGGTTATATTCACCCTAAAGGTGTTTTGATATACCCAACCTGCAGTTGGTGAAAAACACTGCATTCAACCCTGTGTAAATCAGTCAGTCCTTATCCTAAAGACTTAAAACTCAGGATTCTGTGAAAGCCTACCCCAATGATGATATGTGTTCACTTACAGCTTCCTGTGCCAACCGGAAGTGTTTTAAATTGTAGTCATAGGTGCTGTTTCGAAGGGTTAAAAAGGTCACATCTTTCCAAAACTTCATATGTGGGATTAGGCAACCCTCATGAACTGTAAATGAGTCATTTCTCCCATCAGATTTACAAGAAAACTCTCACACACATACACACAAACACAGAGCTGGGATGGAGTGACACAGTGTGGGGCTTAAAGACACACAGAGCCTGCAATGGCATCACCATAGTCTCTAGGCCTTGCCGAGTTCAACGAGATGACCCGCTTGACCGTAGCTCACTCGGTCTGACCGCAGCAACCGTGCCAGAAAGTAGGCCCAAAATGAAGCCTGGCCCTAAATTTCAGCTGCTTTTGGGTAACAGTGACAGACCCGTTTGGGTTAGAAGCACGATTCGACTTCAGGAACGTTCCTTAGGACCTCCCGATCTGTGCAAGCCTAACCGTGTCCGTGTGGCATTAACCCTTAACAGTAAAAACAGGGTATTTACATCAAACAGTTTGCTATGACATCTCTCCCCATAGGAATACATTGCCTGCTCCCCTAAATTCAACCTGGTGCCTATGTGGGTTATGAATGCCTTATGAACCTGTCTTCGATGACAATCCATCAGGCCACTATGAGGTCTACCTGTGGTGATTCTAAGCTTCCTGGAGCAACCGGAAGTGGTTAAATTCACCCTAAAGGTGTTTTACAATACCCAACCTGCAGTTGGTGAAAAACAGACTTTCAAACCTGTGTGAATCAGTCAGTTCTTAACTTATAGACTTAAAACTCAGGATTCTGTAAAAGCCTACCCCAATGAGGATATGTGTCTACCTACAGCTTCCTGTGACAACCGGAAGTGCCTTAAATTGGAGTCACAGGGTCTGTTTCGAAGGGTTAAAAAGGTCACGTCTTTCCAAAACTTCATATGTGTGATTAGGCAACCCCAATGAACTGTAAATCAGTCATTACTCCCATCAGATTCCCATTGGTGTTGATTTCAGCGTGTCATATTCGTGATGTTAAAAGCCCATTGAAACATATTGCAAATGTACAGTGAAACATATTGCAAATGTACAGTACATTTGCAATATGTTTCAATGGGCTTTAACATCACGAATATGACACGCTGAAATCAACACCAATGAGCGATGGAGAGGTACCACTATCAATCCTGGCCATCCTGAGATCAACGGGCAGTGAATTGGGCATTTCTACAGTATTTTAGAGCTTGTCATATTCGTGATGTTAACAGCCCATTGAAACATATTGCAAATGTACTGTACATTTTCAATATGTTTCACTGTACATTTGCAATATGTTTCAATGGGCTTTTAACATCACGAATTTGACATGCTGAAATCAACACCAACGAACGATGGAGAGGAACCATGATCCCTGCCCGGCCATCCCGAGTTCAACGGGCCAGTCAATTGGGCATTTCTGCAGTATTTGGGAGCCTGTCAAATTTGTGAGGGTAAATGCCCATTATAAGACATTGCAAATTGACAACCGTGCACCTGGTGATTGAAACGGGTTACCATGAGCATATTTTAAATATTAATGCCTTTAGGAGGGTGCAAGGTATCCCTGGCTGGTTAGGGAGCACCCCCCACCCGTGGCCATCCAAATGGGGGCACCCCTGGTCATTTTGGACGTTTTTCAAAGAATCTTTAAAAAAAGTCCCACTTCTCTCTCATCAAACATGACAAATAGACCCTATAGGATAATTCAGGGCTTAACATAGTGATATATCATTTTGTCAGTTTAAATGCCATTTGGACATTGTTCACTGACTTTTGGGTTGGGAAGCCGACTTCCTATGATCATATATGTAAATGGGCATAACATCATGATTTGGCACTTTCAATACTTTTGTATGGAATCTTATGACATTTGTACATTTCTTATGCCATTTGGACATGGTTCATTGACTTTTGACTTCCTATGGTAACATATTGCAAATGGACAAAACATAGGCCTTATGGACAATAAAGTTAATAAAACTAAATCAATAAAATGAGACAAATGTATGTTTATACACATCTTATGTAGAATTACTGATGCTAGCATTGGATGTGCTCTTGGAAGCAGAACAACTTGTGTTGTCGACAGGTGCAGGTGTAGTACTGCTGGTAGTAGCAGTACTACCAGTAGAGCCGGTATGTGTCTCTATGGACGTGGGCCTTACTAAATGGACTGTTTGAAAATATTAAGAAAAAAAAAAATATATATATATATATATATATATATATATATAAAACATTATTATGATTTCTTTTTAAATGTGGATCACATTTGTATTTGGCGTACCCCCGACAGCTTTGTGCGTACCCCTGAAACACACTGTAGGTCTGACATGACATTTCCACCTGGTGTTCCAGGACAGGTATGTAAAATGACACGTGTTTACAATCTTATCTACACTTCAATTCTAAACCAGAGGTTGATGTACAATAGAGATGTTGAGAAACAACGAAAAGAGATCTGTTCACTATCCTCATCCCCATTAGTACAAGGTAAAAATCTGACATTCTGCCCCTGAGCAAGGCAGTTAACCCACTGTTCCCCGGGAGCCGAAGACGTGGATGTCGATTAAGGCAGCCCTCTGCACCTCTCTGATTCAGAGGGGTTGGGTTAAATGCGTAAGACACATTTCAGTTGAATAAATTCAGTTGGACAACTGACTAGGTATCCCCCTTTCCCTTTCCTTACCATATTTCACTGCAGCGTCATAAAGCACACGCCCATATTGACTCTGATGTTATTTATGTTGATGGTTTTTATGCTGGTGTTTTGTCCTCTGCGGTTAGCTGATCATTAGGCCCCCCTCTGTGTAACTGGAATGGACACGCACTGTGGTCAGATCTCTCTCTGATTGATAGTTAGTGGTTGGAGGCTTTTAGTGCTGCCCTTTCAATCAGGATCAGCCACATCGCTCACTCACTTACAGTAGTCATAGATTGCCATCACATTTCTGATTCTAATGGCAGTGCTCCTATCATGTACTGCATATTTCAAGCCTGTCAACAATCAAGCTAGGCTTTGTGTGCTTTACGCTTTGTTTGCATTGGTACACAATGAAGGAGGTGCACCAGGGTCTTGCATGTTCTTTGGAGTGTGTGATGATTGAGTTGATGTGTCAAAGTGTGGTTGTAAAAAATATAATTGATGCGGCCTTTATAATGTATTACGGTTTGTTTCCTCAGAGACCTTTAGACCACAGAAACAGTGTCTACAAAACCTTCACACAACCCTCAGAAGACACATTTCAATAACATTCAGAAACCCTTAAAATCTTTGTCTGAGTGTGGGCCTTTAGAGAGAACGTTCTCATGCATCTCATTACAGATCTCAACCCCATAACTGAGAGGTTATTGATTCTTTCAGGGTGTCACAGTTCAGAGAAAAAGAGGGAGAAACTAATTGAGGCCTTCTAATTTCTCACACTGCTGCCCACCTCGAGTTCTGCTGGAGAAGTGCCGTTGAAGACAAAAGCTTTGAAATTAAGGTGACCTGAAGTATGCATGATTTCTAAAGGGAAAGGCCTGAGAAATTTGGACATGGGCATAAGTGTGTGTGTGTGTGTGTGTGTAGGACAATTAATAGACCACCATGTACTGTACAGCGTGAATCATTCCAACTCTTAATCTATAGCATAATCAATATCAAATGACACAAATGTGCCACCACCATGCTTTTCATTTAACTTCTCATACAATATTATTTTCTCTTTTCATTTTAATCTCCCTTTTTTTTTTACCTCTCTCTCTCTCTCTCTCTCTCTCTCTCTCTCTCTCTCTCTCTCTCTCTCTCTCTCTCTCTCTCTCTCTCTCTCTCTCTCTCTCTCTCTCTCTCTCTCTCTCTCTCTCTCTCCTTCCACTCAAATGTACACACTATGCTGGCTGCTGACCAGTCTCAGTGCTCCTTAATTGGTATCATGGTGAATGTGTCCATCATCATTCCTCTCTCTTCAGGCTTATGACAAGACGTTCATCCCTTAAAGGTACAGTTTCTGTTTGTACCACTGATTTTGGTTCTACCCGTTTGGAGGGTGGAAAAATGACTTGTATGGCTGTGATTTAGTGTGAATAGGAAGAGAAGACTTTAAAAAAAGGAAAGTGCATGGTAGAGAGCTGGAAAATGCCAGTGATTGGTTTATCTCTGATCAGAGAATTAATCAAACCTTCCAAATCAGTTGGCTTTTGTGCAGCTCCACTTTGCTCTAATCTGTCTGTGGAAGATTACAACTCTCTGTGCTGACTGACGAATGAGAAAGAGAGAAACTCTAAAACTCCTTCAGACTTTTTGGATAGGAAAGCTGCATACCTAGATTGTGTGGGGACTTTGTTTTGAGTTCAGTAATCTAATATGAGGAATTACTCTATGCAGATTTGATGCTGTTTTTTTATACTCCTACACTGCACTCAGGTTCAAGAAATCATTTCTACGAACTAAACAATTTGTAAGATTCAGTCCTGCATTGGATCTGTCCTGGTACGAACCTTGACCATTCAATTCCATGCAATAATCTCCCAGAGAATACACTGTAAAAAAAATCTAGTTGTTTAAACTAATAATTATTAAGTAACTAATTCCACAACCTTTTTGAGTTTACTCAACTTTTCAGTGTTACCTGAACTTAAAACAATTTGTTGGACCAAACTTATCTCCAATATTCAGTCAACTTAGAATGTATTTGCTCAAATTGTCTATACAGTATGTTCATTTAACTAGAAATCATTATTTTGGCATTTTACCTAAAAAAAGTCTGTGGAACTAGTTACTTAGACAGTGCTTTTAACATACAGTACAATGTTTTCAACTTACATATTTTACACTTTGACATACATGACTACATTGTGCATGTTAATTCATACAGTAACTAATATTCCATATGGCCTCACCTGGGATTTAAACTCAAAACCTCTTGGTTCAAGGCATTCCAATCTTCCTGATATGCCACCATGTCTGTGTCAATAACTGATTTAATCTGTTTTGCTACACTTTTCCCTTCAAATAAATTTCAGCTCTGTTAAAAGTACACTCAGACTTGGGTTCATTCCCAAGCTGTGCCACAACTGGCTGTGGCCGGGATTCCAATAAGACGGCGCACAATTGGCCCAGCGTGATCCAGGTTAGGGGAGGGTTTGGCCAGGGGGGCTTTACTTGGAAGATCACGCCCTAGTGACCTGGCGGGCCAGGTGCCTGCAGGCTGACCTTGAATGGTGCAGCTGGCTTCCGGGTTAAGCTGGCGGGTGTTAAGTACACTCAAGAAAAACTCTTGAATTTATCATAATGATCAAGGAGTGACATTAAAGCAGAGTAATATGCACCACCAACATTAGACAACAATACAGATTAACCTAACATTGCTGAAAAAAGTACATCAAATCAATGATGAGAAAATAGTCAGATTAAATTATAATTGACACAGACATGGTGGCATAGTCGGAAGATCAAAATACTGTGAGCCAAGAGGTTGTGAGTTCAAGTCCCAGGTGAGGAAATAATAAAGACTGTAATAATAAAGACTGTAAAAATGAACATGCACAATAGTGTATGTTAAAAGCAATGCGTGTGTGACCAGTTCCAAAGCCTTTTTTAGTTTAAGATGCCCAAATAGTAATTTTTTGTTGAATGAACATGTGAGACAAGTTGAGCAAACACACCATTTTAAATTGACTGAATTTAAGTTTTGGCTCATATTGTTTTTTTTTGTTCAGGTAGCACTTTGAGTAAACAAAAAAATGTTGTGGAACCAGTTTCTTAATAATAATTATTTGAAACAACTATTAAAAAAATACTGTGTAGAAAGATAAAACCCAACAATTCCCCTAACAACACAAGCTATGAAAGTGTGAGGCTTTGGATGATAGGTTAGGCTCCAGGAACTGTCCAGGAACAGTCCTTGTCTATAACCTTCTAAAATATCTCCTCTGATGATCTACAGTGTGTTTGAACCCCGGTTTAGGAGACCTTGCCCCACTGCTCGTGTTTACGTAACCTGGCTCTGAGAAGCGCTGTGAGGGATGCCATGATTTATTAATCTTCTGCAGGTCTTGGTTGGTGATTATTTCCTTGGCACATTCTTGCCCTCTGCTTTTGTAAGGGTGTTCTGACTGAGAATGAATGCTTTGTTATAGTAGAACCGGGCCCCTGACCCGTCATCTCATGCATATACTATTACCCAGCCTGTCTCGGCTTCTTTGCAGATTCACTTTTCCCCCCCCACTCAACACTCAGAATCATGGTGACTTCTGCTACACACCACACGAATAGAACTCTCCACTATAACTCTAATTCCACTTTGTAGATCTCACACTCCACAGTGATCGATCTCTACAGTGGGAGGAACTGATAGCTGATTAAACGAGTTTGAGAAAAATTCCTACTAAAGAATTCATGAACAAATTCAATGCATTCATTAATACAGTACTTACCTCGCTTCGACTCATTCATTTGGTGCTAAAAAAGCTGTGGTAGGAAATGGTTAACCATTCTCTGCCAATATGTTTAGAAACGCATCAAGCATTTAACATTGTCTCTCTCTCTTGCTCTAGCTGTCTCTCTCAACAGGGAGAGAACAATATATCATTCATCTCTGTGCAGTGGAGGAGGTGACAGTAACAAAGTTGCGCTGCCAGGCTATGTTTCCCTGAGTTGATAAATAGCTTTGTAATGCATGCCTAGAAACTCATTAATGAGTTGAACGCTAACCCCCGTGGGTTTGTTTAAAGTAATTAAATTCACCTTAAATTATTCAGCAGAATCCATCAGGTGTCTGCGCTGTGAAGGGAGCTGGGGAGTATGATGTGGGAGAGAAGAACACTTCCATAGCAGTCGTAACATTACGACCTTGAACTAGCAGCAAAGCATACCCATGTTTTGGAGATTTATGGATTTATGGCATATACTGTATGTGTGTGTGTAAAGTTGGCTGATTAAACACATTATTGGGGCTACATTTAAAGAGTGGAAGATTGAATACTACTGTACCAGTTAATACATCATTTTTCAGATGGAAGTTTGCTAAAGTAAAAGTTAGAAAAATAGGAAATATGAAGAAATTCAAGGAGTAGCCTTCCTGTTGAGCCCATTATGTAACTATAATCAGGAAAATCAAATTATCATCATGAGTCCACTCCAATCAACCTCCTGTATTGTTCAGACGGCAACATATCCACAGTTTTTCCTCTCACGAGTGGGCACACATCCCCGGTGACATCACCACAGGAATAGTTTGGGGTTGGGTGTCACGACTTCTGCCGAAGTCGGTCCCTCTCCTTGTTCGGGTGGTGTTCGGCGGTCGACGTCACCGGCTTTCTAGCCATCACCGCTCTTTTTTTTCCTATATGTGATATTTTTGGTTACTACATGATTCCATATGTGTTATTTCATAGTTGTGATGTCTTCACTATTATTTTACAATATAGAAATTAGGGAGAGCTCAGGAGTGGGCAAACGCCGTGTGGGGGTACCACTTCGAGGAGTTTACCTGCCGCTTCCGGGCCGTTTTCGTTTTCCATCCTCCCGAAGGTAGAGCGGCGGGGGAACAGCTCGTAGCCCCTCCCAGCTCCATGGGCTCCGGAGCGAGGGTGCTGGACGGTGGGACCGACAGAGCCCTCTCTGGACGTCCACGGGTGACCAGCAGGTTGTCCAACCGAATGGACAGGTAACGGTGGCATCCCTGCAGGCCAGTTCCCGCCGGACGTCCTCGCACAGGCTGCATCTGTAGTGGTCGATAAGGGCCCTAATGGAGGACTCTGGATGAGAATGGTGCAAACTCACCTGAGGTGACGGCAGAGTGACCTGCCTGTTGACTCTACTCCCAGAGGGACCAACCCGGCACCGACCGTGAGTGTGCCTTCTGCGTCCACAGAAGGTGGGGGACGAGGCAGGGGATGAGGAGCGCCCAGGAGTTCGCCTTAGAGTTTCGGACCTTGGCCGCCGGAGCGACAGGGCCCTTATTGACCACTACAGATGCAGCCTGCGCGAGGACGTCCGGTGGGAACTGGCCTGCAGGGATGCCACCGTTACCTTCGACCAACTGGTGGACCTGTCCATTCGGTTGGACAACCTGCTGGTCACCCGTGGACGTCCAGAGAGGGCTCTGTCGAGGAGAGAATCAGGCACAAGGAGAGAATCAGTCTCTTCCTCCTTGACTCCACTGCGTTTCCCATGGTACTAGGCATTCCCTGGTTAGTCATGACCTCACCATTTCCTGGCAACAGAGGGCTCTCACGGGGTGGTCACAAGAGTGTTCGGGTAGGTGTGTAGGGGTTTCCGTTGGTGCTACCACGGTGGAAAGTCCAGACCAGGTCTCCACCGTGCACATCCCTCCAGAATATGCCTATTTGGCTCTTGCCTTCTGTAAAAGGAAGGCGACTCAGTTACCACCCCTTCGACGGGAGGATTGTGCAATAGATCTCCTGGTAGACGCTGCGCTTCCCAGGAGTCACGTGTATCCCCTGTCGCAAGCGGAGACGGTGGCTATGGAGACATATGTCTCCGAATCTCTGGCGTCAGGGGTACATTCGGTCCTCCACTTCCCCCGCTTCCTCGAGTTTCTTTTTTGTGATGGAGAAGGATGGAGGTCTACACCCGTGCATTGATTATCGAGGTCTCAATAAAATCACGGTGAGGTACAGTTACCCACTACCTCTTATCGCCTAGCGATTGAGTCAATGCACGGGTTGCACTGCTTCACCAAACTGGATCTCAGGAGCGCGTACACAATTTGGTGCGTATCCGGGAGGGAGACGAGTGGAAGACAGCATTTAGTACCACCTCAGGGCATTATGAGTACCTCGTCATGCCGTACGGGTTGATGAATGCTCCATCAGTCTTCCAATCCTTTGTAGACAAGATTTTGTAGTGGTGTATATCAATGACATTCTGATATACTCCACTACATGCGCCGAGCATGTGTCTTTGGTACGCAGGGTACGACTGCTGGAGCATGACCTGTACGTCAAGGCTGAGAAATGCTTGTTCTTCCAGCAGACCGTCTCCTTCCTAGGATATCGCATCTCCACATCAGGATTGGAGATGGAGAGTGACCGCATTGCAGCCGTGCGTAATTGGCCGACTCCCACCACGGTAAAGGAGGTGCAGCAATTTTTACTACCGGAGATTTATCTGGGGTTTTGGACAGGTGGCTGCTCCCATTACCTCACTGCTGAAGGGGGGTCCAGTGCTTCTGCAATGGTCGGCTGAGGCGGACAGGGCTTTTGGGCACCTAAGGGCTTTGTTCACCTCGGCTCCCGTGCTGGCCCACCCGGATCCGTCTTTAGCGTTCATAGTGGAGGTGGACGCGTCCGAGGCTGGCATAGGAGCCATGCTCTCTCAACGCTCGGGCACGCCACTGAAGCTCCGCCCCTGTGCATTCTTCTCGAAGAAGCTCAGCCCGGCGGAGCGAACTATGATGTTGGTTACCGGGAGTTGTTGGCTGTGGTTAAGGCCTTGAAGGCATGGGGAGACACTGTCTTGAGGGGGCCAAACACCCTTTTCTCATCTGGACTGACCACCGCAACCTGGAGTACATCCAGGCAGCGAGGAGACTGAATTCTCGTCAGGCAAGGTGGGCCATGTTTTTTACCCGCTTTGTATTTACCCTGTCCTACAGACCAGGTTACCAGAATGGGAAGGCAGACACGCTGTCTCGGCTGTATGACACAGAGGAGCGGCCCATGGATTAGACTCCCATACTCCCGGCTTCCTGCCTGGTAGCGCCGGTTGTGTGGGAGCTAGACGCGGACATTGAGCAGGCTTTGCGTACAGAGCCTACTCCCCCCCAGTGTCCCGTCGGGCGTTTGTACGTTCCGTCTGCTGTCCGTGACCAGCTGATCTATTGGGCCCACACGTCACCCTCCTCTGGTCATCCTGGGAACGGTTGGACAGTGCGCTGCCTGACTGGGAAGTACTGGTGGCCCACCTTGGCAAAGGATGTGAGGGTCTATGTTTCCTCCTGCTCGGTGTGCGCTCAGTGTAAGGCTCCTAGACACCTACCCAGAGGTAAGCTACATCCGTTCCGTTCCAGGGTAAGGGATGTAGACCGATGTGTTGGACCCTTACCCGTTCCACAACGACCTTGGTCACACCTGTCAGTGGACTTTCTAACGGACCTTCCTCCCTCACAGGGGAACACCACGATCCTGGTCATTGTAGATAGTTCCTCTAAGTCCTGTCGTCTCCTCCCTCTGCCCGGTCTCCCTACGGCCCTACAAACTGCGGAGGCCCTGTTTACACACATCTTCTGGCACTACGGGGTGCCTGAGGATATAGTGTCTGATCGAGGTCCCCAGTTCACTTCGAGAGTCTGGAAGGCGTTCATGGAGCGTCTGGGGGTATCGATCAGTCTTACCTCAGGTTATCACCCCGAGAGTAATGGGCAGGTGGAGAGAGTAAACCAGGATGTGGGCAGGTTTCTGCAGTCTTATTGCCAGGACCAGCCGGTGGAGTGGGCGGCATTCGTTCCCTGGGCAGAGATGGCGCAGAACTTGCTCCGCCACTCCTCCACTAACCTCTCCCCCTTTCAGGTGGTATTAGGGTACCAACCGGTTCTGGCACCGTGGCATCGGAGTCAGACCGAGGCTCCTGCGGTGGACGATTGGTTCAGGCACGTGGAGGAGACCTGGGAATGGCATCGGAGTCAGACCGAGGCTCCTGCGGTGGACGATTGGTTCAGGCGCGCGGAGGAGACCTGGGAAGCCGCCCATGGTCACCTCCAGCAAGCCGCGCTGCGCCAAAAGACCAGTGCAAACCGTCATCGCAGTGAGGCCCTGGTGTTTGCACCGGGGGACCGAGTCTGGCTCTCGACCCGAAACCTGCCCCTCCGCCTGCCCTGCCGGAAGCTGGGTCCGCGGTTTGTGGGGCCCTTCAAAGTCCTGAGGAGAGTGAACGAGGTGTGTTACAGGTTACAGCTTCCCCCTAATTACCATATTAACCCCTCGTTCCATGTGTCTCTCCTCAGGCCGGTGGTGGCTAGTCTGCTCCAGGAATCTGAGGTGTAGGAGGTTCCTCCACCCCCTCTGGACATCGAGGGGGCCCCGGCGTACTCCGTCCATTCCATCATGGATTCGAGACGTCGGGCGAGGGGACTTCAGTATCTCATGGAGTGGGAGGGGTACGGCCCGGAGGAGAGGTGCTGGGTTCCGGTGGCGGATGTGTTGGACCCTGAACTGCTGCAGGAGTTCCATCATCGCCGACCGGATCGTCCTGTGGCTCACCCTCCGGGTTGTCCCCGAGGCCAGTGTCGGCGCGCCGCTGGAGCCACGCATCAAAGGGGGGGGGTACTGTCACGACTTCCGCCGAAGTCGGTCCTCTCCTTGTTCGGCGGTGTTCGGTGGTCGACGTCACTGGCTTTCTAGCCATCGCCGCTCTTTTTTTTCCTATATGTGAGATTTTTGGTTACTACATGATTCCATATGTGTTATTTCATAGTTGTGATGTCTTCACTATTATTTTACAATATAGAAATTAGTAAATATAAGAAAACCCCCTGAATGAGTACTGTAGGTGCATCTAAACTTTTGACTGGTACTGTGTCTATTTTTTTATTCCGATTTTTCAGGGGGTGCTTCAGCACCCTCAGCACCCTTACTTCCTGGTGACACACTCACGTGCACTCACACACTCAGTCACTCACTCAGCAATCATAAAAAATATTTCAATCCAATCAGTCCATCAATCCAATCAGTCCTTGTTCCTTCTCAATCCAGGAAAATACATTTCCATTGTACTGTACAGCAGGGAGGAGAGAAACCTACGCCATAGGCTTAGTGTCATTTTGACATTATCTGTAGAGGACAAAGTTCGATCCTCTCCTGCCTTCTCCACTTCTGGTTTATAACAACACCACAGTGAAGATCTGTTTAACAAGGTGACAAGTACTTAAATGACCAGACAACCTTGCCGCTTCATCAGAGTCTCTTGATCTCAGTCTCTTTGTCTCATTCAGTATTCCTCCCACGTGTGTCCGTGATTGACTGTAACAGACCAAGTCTTGATAAATAGAACATGGTTCAAGAGAAGTTCAGAGACCCCCGGCAATGACAATCTTTTATTCCTTTTTTTCAATGCTCAAGGACTGCATATAAAGTAGTAGTAATACGGGAACTATGTAAAAAGCAGCATGGTGACATTGATGGTGGATGGTGACATTGGTGATCAAATAATCCTAATGGCTCAAAATGTCTGTGAGTAAAAGATAGCAGGTGATGTGTTGTGAGAACACATGACGCAAGATCAAGTGGTCATTTGCAGAGCCAGAGGGCGAGCATTCTGATTGGCTGCTTGCCGTCCTCGTTAATCAATTATCTCTGTAAAAGAATGACTGCATGGCAACTGTAATATGGTCTGGGTTTAGCCAATAATGATGATGCATGTACAGTAGCTTCTAGTTCAAGAGTTTAGCCTAATACCTGAGGCACAGGAAGCATTTAATGTACAACTGCTTTCCATTGGGAGATGTTCTGAAGCATTGACTAGAACACAAATGATTTACCACGATGCTAGTTGTCACGACTTCAGCCGAAGTTGGTCCCTCTCCTTGTTCGGGCGGCTTTCGGCGGTCGACGACACTGGTTTTCTAGCTGCCCCCGATCTACTTTTCATTTTCTATGTTTTTGTCTTCATTATACACACCTGGTTTCCAATCACTTAATTATTTGTTCCTTATTTAAACCCTCTGTTTCCTTCATGGTTTTGTGTGTGTTTGTTTATTGTTAGATGTCTTTCATGTTTGTGAGCATGTAACTTTTACTACCAATTTTGGTAGTTTGTTTTATGAGTAAATATTATTGTATACTCATCTCCGTTGTCCTGCGCCTGACTCTACCTACATGCTACACTGAGAATCTTGACACTAGTGTTCATCTTCCAGTGATTTCCTTTGATTAGATCATATGTCCCTTATCTGAATGGGAGACAACTATTGATATGTTTTGTCAATTATATAATTTCAAACTCCCTCTCTAGCCACCGTTCTCTGCAATCAGAAGAATGCATTCCATTAGCTCACCAGAACATTGTAGAGGTGATTGGTTGATTGAGTTGATTGAGTTGTCTCTCTCCCTAGCAGCTGCTACTCGTTCCATAATCAATACCTCTACAAATTCTCAGTCCTGCCACTTCCACTCTGCCAGATCTAATCTCTGCTCAGTCAATTCATGATTCTAGCCATTTACTATTATTCAAGATCATGTTACTCTGCTGTGCCTGTTTCCCTGCCTGACACTATTTGTCCTCTCATTACAGTTACCTCTCTGTCTCTGGCTCCTGTCTCCTGTTCCACATCTCACCACCCAACTACCTTGCTCTGGATTTTACTCACCACTAATTTTACTCACCACTCTGATCTACTCAGCCAACTCCAACTCCATATCTCTCTGTGCAACAATAAATATTTTGGTTAATTCATCCCTGTTTCCTCATCTGAGTCTGCTCTTGGGTTCCCCTGTGTCGCTCCTCTTAACACCCAGCAGTTGTGGAATGATTACTCATAACTATCATTTCTAAGTGTACCCTTTGTCTTGGTACTTTATAATGATGTAAAATGAGTATAGTGTCCCCTGTGTTAATGGTACTCTGGGAAGAAGGGGTGGATCTAAGGAGATATCATCATTCACTGCTGTGCACTGTGCTTTAGTAGCCTACACATTAAAGCCATTTATAGGTTATAAAATGCAAGACTACCCTTAAAGTGTTACTGACAGCATTTAAGAAACATTAAATCGTATTAAAATCTGTTCATATACTCCCCCAGGAAGAATATGACACATTAATTGTACATTTTCTGAGTGAGCACTTAGATATGGTCATTTTCATATATTCATAGAATGTTTGGAGTCTTTGCAGACCGGTGTGCCATAGCCAATCAGAGCTACAGTAGGCCTATATGCAGGTAAGCCATTTGCCACACGGGCCTGCCATCATTCACTTTGAACTGAACTGTGTGTTTACAGGCAGTAGTAACAGCGCGACTTCAGATCATTAGAACAAATTCGCCAAAAGCCATAAAATACACCTGAAAGTATTTCTGCATATATGTATATACCATGGGAATCCTCTTACATTTGGTAACTTCCTAGTGCTATTGATCAAACAACCTTGAAAAGTTTTGCTATCGCTCCCTCAGTTGCTTATGCACATCATCAATAACCACAAGATCAACAACTAATGCTAGCCAGAGAAAGATGAGCTAAAACATAACGAGGGAACATTAGTTAAACCCTGGCTGGCCGTCATAATTGGACTGATAAACGATGGAGAATAGTAGCCTGCTCGTCCTTCTGCAGCTTGCCTGCCAATGCATGCTTGTCCCAACCCAAGTTTTGAGAACTGAATGGAAACTTGCCTTCCTGCACGCTCTTTTGATCAATGCCAAATACATTTAATTGACAACTAAGAGATATGCTAACTGTGGATAACTGTCATTCAAGTTCAGCATAGCTAGCTAGCTAGCACAGCGATTCACATCTCTTGCTAGCAAACCAAATTACACTGAAATCTTTAGCTGTAGTCACAGAAAAACGCTATGAGGGGAAAAATGTTGGTCACTTACCCACTCCTCCAATGACATGACATCCTCCCAGCAGCTAGCTTACTAACGTTAAAGCTCTGTGTTTTTAGCTTGCAAATAAATACCTACAGTGGAAGTCGGAAGTTTACATACACCTTAGCCAAATACATTTAAACTCAGTTTTTCACAATTCCTGTCATTTAATTATATAAAAGATTCTCTGTCTTTGGTCAGTTAGGATCGGCACCTTATTTTAAGAATGTGAAATGTCAGAATAACAGTCGCGAGAATTATTTATTTTAGCGTTTATTTCATTCATAACATTCCCAGTAGGTCAGAAGTTTACACACACTCAATTAGTATTTGGTAGCATTGCCTTTAAATAGTTTAACTTGGGTCAAATGTTTCGGGTAGCCTTCCACAAGCTTCCCACAATAAGTTGGGTAATTTTGGCCCATTCCTCCTGACAGAGCTGGTGTAACTGAGTCAGGTTTCAAAGTCAAAGTCACCATTATTAGTCAGTTGTACAACCAAATGCCTTCAACCAAAATGTGTCTTCCGCATTTAACCCAACCCCTCTGAATCAGAGAGGTGCGGGGGGCTGCCTTAATCGACATCCACGTCTTCGGCGCCCGGGGAACAGTGGGTTAACTGCCTTGTTCAGGGGCAGAACGACAGATTGTTCCTTGTCAGCTTGGGGATTCGAACTTACAACCCTCGCGGTTACAAGTCCAACGCTCTAACCACTAGGTTACCTGCCACCCCACCTAGGCCTCCTTGCGCGCACACGCTTTTTCAGTTTTGCCAACAAATTTTCTATGGGATTGAGGTCAGGGCTTTGTGATGGCCACTCTAATACCTCGACTTTGTTGTCCTTAAGCCATTTTGCCACAACTTTGGAAGTATGCTTGGGGTCATTGTTCATTTGGAAGACCCATTTGCGACCAAGCTTTAACTTCCTGACTGATATCTTGCGATGTTGCTTCAATATATCAACATCATTTTCCTTCCTCATGATGCCATCTATTTTGTGAAGTGCACCAGTCCCTCCTGCAGCAAAGCACCCCCACAACATGATGCTGCCACCCCCGTGCTTCACGGTTGAGATGGTGTTCTTCGGCTTGCAAGCCTTCCCCTTTTTCCTCCAAACATAACAATAGTCATTATGGCCAAACAATTTTTTTCAACAGACCAGAGGACATTTCTCCAAAAAGTTGGATATTTGTACCCGTGTGCAGTTGCAAACTGTAGTCTGGCTTTTTTTATGGCTGTTTTGGAGCTGTGGCTTCTTTCTTGCTGAGCAGCCTTTCAAGTTATGTCGATATAGGACTCGTTTTACTGTGGATATAGATACTTTTGTACCTGTTTCCTCCAGCATCTTCACAAGGTCCTTTGCTGTTGTTTTGGGATTGATTTACATCTCTAGGAGACAGAACGCATCTCCTTCCTGAGCGGTATGACGGCTGCGTGGTCCCATGGTGTTTATACTTGCATTCTATTGTTTGTACAGATGAACGTGGTAGCTTCAGGCATTTGGAAATTGCTCCAAAGGATGAACCAGACTTGTAGAGGTCTACAATCTTTTTCTGAGGTCTTGGCTGATTTCTTTAGATTTTCCCATGATGTCAAGCAAAGAGGCACTGAGTTTGAAGTTAGGCCTTGAAATATATCCACAGGTACACCTCCAATTGACTAAAATGATGTCAATAAGCCTATCAGAAGCTTCTAAAGCCATGACATCATTTTCTGGAAATTTCCAAGCTGTTGAAAGGCACAGTCAACTTAGTGTATGTAAACTTCTGACCCACTGGAATTGTGATACAGTGAATAAGTGAAATAATCTGTCTGTAAACAATTGTTGGAAAAATTACTTGTGTCATACACAAAGTAGATGCCCTATCCAACTTGCCAAAACTATAGTTTGTTGTTAACAATACATTTGTGGAGTGGTTGAAAACTAATTTTAATGACTCCAACCTAAGTGTATGTAAACTTCCGACTTCAACTGTAGCTACATAAATATATACGCTAGTCCAGAGGTGTCAAACTCAATCAGTGCATGGGCCATATTGAAAAAACGTAACAAATTCACAGGCCAAAAAAATATTTAAAAAAGAGATACAAAACATTTGTCCAGCTTTTGCTGCCATGCTTGCAAATGTGCATAATATGCTGTGACCTTAACTCCAAATATCAAAAACATAGCTTATAGGTTGTTGTAACATTTAAACTATTAAAACTTCTTACGGCTAAGCATCCCGCTAGTGGGACAACTTCCGGTGAAACTGGAGGGCGCGCATTTCAAAAGAATAATCATCAAAATTATGGATATTTAACATTCAGGAACATAAAAGTGTCTTATATCGGTTGAAAGCTTAAATTCTTGTTAATCTAACTGCACTGTCCGATTTAGATTAGGCTTTACAGCGAAAGCATGCCATGCGATTGTTTGAGGACGGGGCCCCACATTAAAATATTTATCCACCAGCACACGTTTCATAAATTCACAAATAGCAATTAAATATTCACTTACTTTTTGAAAATCCTCCTCTGATTTGTCATCCAAATGGTCCCAGCTACAACATGTAGTGTCGTTTTGTTAGATAAAATCCTTCTTTAAATCCCAAAAAGTCAGTTTAGTTGGCGCCATCGATTTGAGTAATCCACTCGATCAACATGCAGAGAAAGGAATCCAAAAAAGCTACCGCTAAACTTAGTTAAAACAAGTCAAAATATGTTTCTATTTAATCCTCAGGTACCATAAAATGTAATTAAACTAGTATTTCATGCGGAAAGAAGTATGTTCAATAGGAAAACGATATTAGCAGGTACGCGTCCTCTTCGTCGTGTGCGCATAGTCTGATTTCCAACTCTGAGTCCCAGTACTAAAACTCATAATTCTTCCTCGTTTGGGAAGAAACAAGCCTGAAACCTTGAACAAAGACTACTGACATCCAGTGGAAGCTATAGGAATTGCATACTGGGAGCTAGATAAAAATACATCCCTATACGTTGTAATGGAAGAGCGTGAGCTCTCAAAACAAAAAAGATTTCTGGTTGGTTATTCTTTGGATTTTCTCCTACCATATCTATTGTGTTATAGTCTCCTACATTATCTACATTATTTTAACATTTCTACAAACTTCATTGTGTTTTCTATCCAATTGTACCAATTATATGCATATCCTGGCTTCAGGGCCTGAGCAACAGGCAGTTTACTTTGGGCACGTCAGTCATGCGGAAATTGTAGCCTGAAGAAGTCATGTTTTAATTGTTTTGCTCTGCATGGATCACCGGTCCGGTTGAATGCAGCATTGCTGTATGGTGCACTCAAAATGTATTGTAGTTTAATAGCCAGCCTAGGCTACTGCTCCAACGTTACTATAATAGGCCCACATGTTTCTCCTTGTCATGGTGTTTTGTTGCAGGTTTAGTTTTTTGGTTATTCATTGTCAAGCTTTAAAAAAAGAAGCCAGACTGCAACATTTTAGTAGCCTAGCTAGGACTGTGGGATGTGTCTGTACTCCTTCCCTCCGCTGCATGCTGTAAACAGGACACATGAAAGCAGCGCAAGTGAAATAGAATTCACCGATGCAAGCGAGTCAAGCTGTAATTTTATTAAGTTGATGATTCAACTCTTGACTCGTTTATACTTGCTTGTGTGTCTTATTCGGCCCTCGGACCTTGTGTTTGACACGTGCGCTAGCCTATTAGCCACATTATAACTAACTTTATTGTATTGACATTCCCAGCCTTAGTAACTTAGTGACAGTCGTCTGTTTTTGTTTAAAATATTTAGTAATTAAAACTGAAACAGGGCCTCCCGAATGGGTGGAGGCAGCAAACAATGTACCATGCAAGCTGTGATTTACAACCTGATAGCAATATTTTTTGGACTACCAAGAAATATATTGGTGAATTACATTAATCATGCTTTTAGCTGTATCTATGTATTCTGTCAACAATGCTTACTGTAAGTCATGGAATTTTGAGTCAAATAGAGCCTGTTTTTAAAACCTTGTATAAAGTTGGTTTTGAAGCATGAACTGGGAGTTACAGATTTTTGACTGATATTATGAGTGTGTTTGTTTCATATCTGCAAAGTAGTTAAAACGCTGTCAGTTCCACTTAAATGTGTGTTTTTCTCCTCCTCTTATTCTCCTTTTGATCCCTTCCCATTGACACAGTAGAGACAGGAATCTCTTAATGTGCTGAGTTGAATGTAATAATTACCACACGGTGTCCTAATAATCTGTCGTTCTT
Organism: Brachymystax lenok tsinlingensis; assembly: GCA_030435695.1. Lineage (NCBI taxonomy): Eukaryota > Metazoa > Chordata > Actinopteri > Salmoniformes > Salmonidae > Brachymystax > Brachymystax lenok. The sequence continues at coordinate 34,918,524 of CM059819.1, read as the reverse complement.
TAGTAGAACATTGTAATACAGAGAGTGCGTGGTTGTTGTAATACATATTGGTAAAGCAGTGAAGTAGTATGACAAGGTTTCATGTATGATACGAGAGTTGTTGTTGACCATTGGTGTAAATAGGCAGGAGTTTGTGTACACTGTTGCTTTTGACTCCTTAACTTAGTCACAACAGCTCATGTTCTTGCATGGTGATACCATGAAGCTTACCGTATGCTTCCCAATCAAAACAGTTTGCGCATATTACGACTTCGGTAGCCCCTTCATCAGTAATTGGTCAACAGTACTACTCCTAGAAGGGGTGGGAACTATCGATGGGATTAGTTGTCATTCAACAAGAGACAACTATTTTTCATGCAAATTTTTTCACTTGAGAAGTACTGCACTAAACATCTTGGTTAGATGTAAAATTGGGCGACCAAGACCAAACATTTTTTTAACAGATTTCTTGATTTACCTTAGATTAATTTGGCCTATGTTGAGGAAGTGTTACTGGGTATGTTGTTGCTACAGTGGCTCAAGAGTTACAAACAACAGTAAAATTGCCGCTTTTTTCTCATTTTTAAGCGAAGGTCTTTAGGGAGTATGCAAGCACAGATGTTTATTTCGGCTAACTGAGTTCTGATAGAAGCAAACCGAACCTATGTACTGTACAGTCGTGGCCAAAGGTTTTGAGAATGACACAAATATACATTTTCACAAAGTCTGCTGCCTCAGTTTGTATGATGGCAATTTGCATATACTCCAGAATGTCATGAAGAGTGACCAGATGAATTGCAATTAATTGCAAAGTCCCTCTTTGCCATGCAAATGAACTGAATACCCAAAAAACATTTCCACTGCATTTCAGCCCTGCCACAAAAGAACCAGCTGACATCATGTCCGTGATTCTCTCGTTAACACAGGTGTGAGTGTTGATGAGGACAAGGCTGGAGATCACTCTGTCATGCTGATTGACAGACTGGAAGCTTCAGAAGGAGGCTGGTGCTTGGAATCATTGTTCTTCCTCTGTCAACCATGGTTACCTGTCTAAAGACACTGAAGCAGCAAACTTTGTGGAAATGAATATTGTGTCATTCTCAAAACATTTGGCCACGACTGTACACAATCCATGTCTCAATTGTCTCAAGGCTTAAAAACTTTCTTGAACCTGTCTCCTCCCATTCATCTACACTGATTGAAGTGAATTTAACAAGTGACATCAGTAAGGGATCATAGCTTCCACCTAGATTCACTTGGTCAGTCTATGTCATGGAAAGAGCAGGTATATATATATATATAAAATTAGGATGTATGCGTGTTTAGATATAGGCCTATTGTAAATGTGAATTATTGTAGCGTCACCATCTTTATTGCAAAAAAATATTCTAATACACACAACTTTAAACTACATATTCATTTGACAGAGGTAATAATCTACGCATTGAGCAGCACATCAATTGATGAAATAGGACCATGTTTGCAAGAGCTTAAGTCAATCAGGTATGGAGACAGGCTCTATAGACCTCTATATATGAGTGACTGTCTCCAACACACGCTGGGAATCTACTGAAAAAAAATAAAATAATCTCAATGACATGTATTGCTAAATAAAAAAGTTGAAGGAAATACAGGCAGGCACCACATTACTACAAGACAAAACAACTTGATCAGCATGTAAAAGTGTAAAAGCAAAGCTGATTTTATATAATAAAAAAAGCTTGAAAAGGTAGTGGAATGGGATTAGTGTGGTGTGTGGAGAATCCAATTCTTTAACTTGTATGCGGTACACATCATATGTGGGAGAACCTCCTCTAAGAGTATGAATTAGGCTGTTTGAGAAGGTTTGTATCTTAGTCAACCTGCATACACATTGTTTGAAGTACAATAGACTAACATAGCTACTGTGGTAGGTCAAAGCTGTGTGCTGGAAAACCTTGGTTAAATATTGCCACCCACTCTTTTGCCAGCAGCATACCACCTTGCATCCCACTGCTGGCCTACTTCTGAAGCTAAGCAGGGTTGGTCCTGGTTAGTACCTGGATGGGAGACCAGATTCTGCTGGAAGTGGTGTTGTAGGGCAAGTAGGAGGCACTCTTCCCTCATGTCTAAGAAAAAGATATCCCAATACCCCAGGGCAGTGATTGGGACATTGCTCTGTGTAGTGTGCTGTCTTTTGGATGGGACGTTAAACGGGTGTCCTGACTCTCTGAGGTCATTAAAGATCCCATGGCACTTATTGTAAGAGTAGCGGTGTTAAAATAACTCTGGTGTCCTGGCTAAGTTCTCAAGCTGTCCCTCATACCATCACGGTCACCTAATCATCCCCAGCATACAATTGGCTCATTCATCCCCCTCCTCTCCCCTGTAACTATTCACCAGGTCATTGCTCAACTTACCTACTAAAATAACAATAAATAAAATGGATGTCCTACATTGGCTGCAAGAATGTTAAGGCAAAATCTTTTGATACAATCACAGCTTTTTGCATCGTCAAAATAGCATCAAACAACAGCAAAATAAACTTTTCTTTATGGTTTCTGAATTCAGAAAAATATATCAAAGGAGGCAGCCAAATGGTGACATACGTAAAAACATATGACTCCTGGATAAAATAAAGGTTAAATAAAATAAATACAACTTTGAGTGAATGAATGATCAGATCTGACTACTGAGTCTAAAGGTGTCCATATACAGTCGTGGCCAAAAGTTTTGAGAATGACACAAATATTAATTTCCAAAAAGTTTGCTGTGTCTTCAGATATTTTTGGCAGATGTTACTATGGAATACTGAAGTATAAATACAAGCATTTCATAAGTGTCAAAGGCTTTTATTGACAATTACATGAAGTTGATGCAAAGAGTCAATATTTGCAGTGTTGACCCTTCTTTTTCAAGACCTCTGCAATCCACCCTGGCATGCTGTCAATTAACTTCTGGGCCACATCCTGACTGATGGCAGCCCATTCTTGCATAATCAAAATCAATGCTTGGAGTTTGTCAGAATTTGTGGGTTTTTGTTTGTCCATCCGCTTCTTGAGGATTGACCACAAGTTCTCAATGGGATTAAGGTCTGGGAAGTTTCCTGGCCTTGGACCCAAAATATCGATGTTTTGTTCCCCCGAGCCACTTAGTTATCACTTTGCCTTATGGCAAGGTGCTCCATCATGCTGGAAAAGGCATTGTTTGTCACCAAATGGTTGGGAGAAGTTGTTGGTACTATTCTTTATTCATGGCTGTGTTCTTAGGCAAAATTGTGAGCAACCCCACACATGATTGGTCTCAGAATGCTTTACTGTTGGCATGACACAGGACTGATGGTAGCGCTCACCTTGTCTTCTCCGGACAAGCTTTTTTCCGGATGCCCCAAACAATCGGAAAGGGGATTCATCAGAGAAAATGACTTTACCCCAGTCCTCAGCAGTCCAATCCCTGTACCTTTTGCAGAATATCAGTCTGTCCCTGATGTTTTTCCTGGAGAGAAGTGGCTTCTTTGCTGCCCTTCTAGACACCAGGTCATCCTCCAAAAGTATTTGTCTCACTGTGCATGCAGATGCACTCACACCTGCCTGCTGCCATTCCTGAGCAAGCTCTGTACTGGTGGTGCCCCCGATCCCACAGCTGAATCAACTTTAGGAGACGGTCTTGGCGCTTGTTGGACTTTCTTGGGCACCCTGAAGCCTTCTTCACAACAATTGAACCGCTCTCCTTGAAGTTCTTGATGATCCGATAAATGATTGATTTAGGTGCAATCTTACTGGCAGCAATATCCTTGCCTGTGAAGCCCTTTTTGTGCAAAGCAATGATGACGGCATGTGTTTCCTTGCAGGAAACCGAGGAAGAACAATTATTCCACCACCAGCCTCCTTCTGAAGCTTACAGTCTGTTATTCGAACTCAATCAGCATGACAGAGTGATCTCCAGCCTTGTCCTCGTCAACACTCACACCTGTGTTAACGAGAGAATCACTGACATGATGTCAGCTGGTCCTTTTGTGGCAGGGCTGAAATGCAGTGGAAAGTTTTTTTTGGGTATTCAGTTAATTTGCATGGCAAAGAGGGACTTTGCAAATAATTGCAATTCATCTGATCACTCTTCATGACATTCTGGAGTATATGCAAATTGCCATTATACAATCGGAGGCAGCAGACTTTGTGAAAATTAAAATTGGTTTCATTCTCAAAACTTTTGGCAACGACTGTATGTGTGCCATTCAGAGGGTGAACGGGGTATGGTAGTAGGTGCCAGGCGCACCGGTTTGTGTCAAGAACTGCAACACTGCTGGGTTTTTCACTCTCAACAGTTTCCCATGTGTCTCAGTGACACAACATTTCCCATGTGCCAACTTGACACAACATTGGAGTCGACATGGGCCAGCATCCCTGTGGGGTATACTGTATATGTGCTGTGTATACATTATATAATTATAGCTACTTTAGTAGGTCAAAGCTTTGTGCTGGAAAACCTTGTTAGAGCATTGGTGGGGTAGGTACTATGGTGCTCATGGAGTTCTTTTTAAGATTCAGACCAATGCCTACTTCTCACTTAAAACGTTTTTGGTTTTTCATTTCCATGGTTTTTACACTGGAAGGTGATAATACAAAATTATACAAATTTCCACATTTAAATGGTGTCTTTCGAAAATGTAATTTGTGCTTCAAATTATAAAAACAAAATGTTTTGCCTCACATCATTTATTGTACAGGGCCTGGATTCCCAAAAGCATCTAAAGGCTAAGTTCATAGTTAGAACCTTTGTAAGCGCATTGTTAAATCTCGTTAAATCTCCCAAAACAATTGATAATAAAGCTGCACATGAAAACACTAATTTACCAACTGCCTCAGACCACTCGTAGAACAGCTAACTGGGTCGTCAGATGCTTTTTTGCCATTCCGCGTCACTTTATACACAGATCTCCACTAAACATAGAATGAAGATGTTTATCTGTCTCTCTGTGACCGCCGATAACTTCAGAATGAAATTGACTACAATACAATGTACCGACCGGTGCGACTATAATTAATGTCTGCCTCCGGTTCTGCTAGTTCTTCTGGTCCAGTGTGCTGAAATAGTAGTACTTTCATAGACTTCTGTGGAAGTGGTTGCACTGTGTGTTGTTGAGCCAACCCTCTGGTCACAATTTATTAATGTGGTTTTGTTGGGGTCGTCAGGTCTCATCTAACACATCTGAGGAGAAAGGCGGCAGTATAACGGTTATTGTTCCTCTCCATCTCAGCCCTGAATCCCCTCTGTCATTCTTAATGTGACATCCCAGATTATTGAAGAAAAGAGGGGCTGTCACTGTACCATTCTAGATTCCCTCACTCTCAACCCCTTCAGTCTAATATAATTATAGCCTTGTTTGATCTCTTAGATTTTGATACTAGTGCTGAGAATATTGTGTGTGTGTGTGTGTGTGATGGGATGATTTTAGTCCTAGAGGTAAAAGGTTCTATCTTTTTGTGCCGATTAGCTGTGCTCAGTAAGACAATGAGCTGAAGTAGGGATACACCCCTACCAGCACGGTGCGTCGTGGCACGGACCAGAGCGGTGTCTAATCATCCTTTCAGAGATGCAATTTATCTACTATCTTTGTGGGAGGGAGGCCTATCTGACTCAATGAGGCTCAAGGAGCAGTTCGGCTGTGAATGGTGGGAAGCTTGTCTGTGTGTGAAATCTTAATTAAAACCCTCACAGGGAGGGTGGAGGGGAGGTGTGTGTGTGTGTTTTCTTTCTTTTTTTCTATTACCACCAATGAAAATAGAAAATGATTAAATGATTGCCGGCATGAAGGCCGTGGCACATGAGATATACTGCGGATAAACAATGGATCATGGATGTATCCTTGTGTGTGTGTATTTGTATGTTTGTGTGTGCAACTGTGTGTGTATATTATAGCAATAGCTTCCTTATCTCCTGTAAAGATAGAGTCGTCATTTGTCACGGAGTCACGGTCCCCCCAGCAGGACGCCATAGTGTTGTCTTAATGAAGATTGTCCCTCTCCCACTGTGACCAGACCACCTGGCACAGTCCTGTAGTCAACAAGAAAAAAGTCACCAGTTAACGACGCTGTGTCTTCTGCCTTGTGACAGAATGTACTGCAATTCCATCAATGCATGCTCACTTTGCTCTCTTTGTCAGTATACTGCTCAGGTTTTACCATTCACTGTTTTGTTGAAAAATGTCCTTTATATCTTTGGTTTATTTAAGGTGATGACTATGAGGATTGGGCCTTCATGACCTATACTGTAAACTTTTTCCTGACCTGTGACCTGACCAGGAAGTACTCCTGGCCCTAGTCATAACAGGTTAATGTCATGCAAATGAAACTGTCATGCTGATCAGATAAAATGTAGCTCTGTCCCCATGGAGCCCCCCTTCTCCCCTGCTTTCCCACCGCAAAGTTCATTAACTGGCCTTTCAGGTATTCACAGCAGCAACTTTTTCTCCCCGGGCCACATTGATGTTTACCTCATATGTCTCCTCATGTGAAGATAATCCAATTATTCATGGACCCTGCCATGGAGTTGGACTTCATGATTATTCATTTTATTATTCAGCACAGGCTGCTGCCACAAGCATGGACCAGAGTATTGGTGTCAAGAGAATAAAGAGAGAGAGGAGAGATGAATGCACATATTGCATTTGCATGACTGAGAACAGGTAGGCCTATCAGCTAATTACTAACTCGCCATTGGCTTGAGAAGAAGAACAAGTATATTCTAAATGTAGTTTATCTTTCTGCTCAAAATTATAATTGATCCAAACAAACAAATTAGACTATTTGTATCCTGCATAGAGCATGTTGTTTGCATAAATTGTTGTTAACTTGTTTATGTTCCCACCCCTAAAATGTACCATGGTAGTACAATGGAAAAAAAACGCAGGAAAATACCATGGTACTGGTGTAAATACCATGGTATTTTTCTACCACGATAGTGACAAAAAATACATGATAGTCCAATGGTATTTTTTTCTGCCGTGGTAGTGACCAAAAACATTATATTTTTTTCATTGTATTACCATGGTACAAATATGCACCATGGTAGTACAATGAAATAAATACCATGGTTTTGTACTAGCAGCATGTAGTGAAACATGAAAGCATGGTAGTTGTTTACAATGTATTATTATGATGGACTCTGTCCGACCAAAAACATAGTAATTTATGGTACTCACATAATGCAACATTGACTACTTACTTTGCAATGGCAAAGCGTAGGCCTAGTGTACCCTCTGAAACCTCTTAAGAGAGGAATTGATGTCACTTACAATGGATGTAAAAAAATATATAATAATGTGTCTCCTTGCCAATGTAACAGACATATTTGGGAAACTGAACACACTGAACGCAAGCATGCAGGGGAAACAGATGAGTGATCAGTGGATTAAGAGGAAACAATAATTTTTGGAGTGAAAGTCTTTCAAAAGTGAACCATGCCCCATTCCCTCGGCTGTGCATGTTTCTAACAGTTAACCGCAGCAATAAGTGTCCCACACAAGTGATGAATGGTCACCTTCAACACTTGGAAGAGCACTTTGGGACCTACTTCCCAATCCATTTTGACTGTGATCCTGTCTCAGTTGACATGCCGGTAAGTGAAATCGAACAGCTGTCATGTAACCGAATGCTGCAGACAATGCATTAACAGGTCACTAGGGAGGAGTTTTGGTACCCTTCGCCAGCTCATGTCGGTGTGAAGCTGCATTCAGTGCTCTAGTCTGCATTAAAACCAAATATCCATCCAGGTTGGATGTGACAGCAGATATTAGGTGCTTTGAGACATCTCATTAGTGGTGGTGAGATAAGAGACATTATGTCAGACTAATTTGCAATTGACTGTCATAGCCCCACATTAGAAGTATGTGATGGTGAGTCAGAAATACTGTTAGAATGTTTTTAAATTGACTGCCATAGCCCCAAATAAAAAGACAAACATTGGCTCGTAATTACAGAATATTTTTCACATGGTTGGGGACCTGAGAACTCAGATATCAGAATGGGGCCAAAAAAGTTTGGGAACCCCTGCTTTAGTGGTTGCTTCACGCGCTCTCATTCACGCAAGCCTGCCAAGTCAGTGAGTCAGATGAATGAAAGAGCCAACTAAAGAGAGAAACACCAGATAAACAAATTATCTTCATGGTGAGCGAGTTATAAAGCATAGGATTGGAAACAACAAGATAAGTGGAGTGTAATGATATTATTGTTGTTATGTTTTTATGACATTTTAATAGTTTAATTAATTTAAGTCAGTTAGCATAGAAGCTAACGTCGGCTAACATTAGCTGCAGTCAAGCTAGCCTGTGGTAGTCATAGCGACATAGGACTCCAATGACAACGAGTGTGTAAACAAAGGGAAACATTGTACCTTGCTGTGGTTAGGGATATGTTGAGAATGACACGATGAAAATGTATGAGCTAAGATGATAACTAATACCTTTTCACAAATGTTGAAATGTATACGAGTAGCCTAGTCAGTTAAATGAGAGAGCGCCTACTGAAAACTGTATTGAAGAGAAAAGCACCAGATCAACTAATTATTTTAAACCTTATGTTCAAGGTGTCAGACTCCATCGACTCTTCTCATCATACCCTATCCACGTCCCAAGGTTTAAGAGGGTACACTACACAACTAGACCATGTGTGTTATGGTTTTTCACTATGAGCTTAATGTAAAAAATCTTTCCAACACTCCCCCTTGATAACCACCAAGCCTCGGTGTGAAATAGAACATTGTCATACTCTGATCCCATATCTCCACATAGTTTTGCAAACAAGCGTGAGCACAGTGGATGTGGTTGGATGTAGTTTACAATCGAAGTTACCTGCTGCAGTATATCTCAGAGTTCTGTGATCAGCTCTTTTGCTGCCAGTTGCTCTCAGTGTATTATACGATGCATCCATATGGCATAGGGAGACATATTCATAACTACTGTATAGTACAGAGGCCTTCCCACCGCCTCGCCATAGATGGGGCCCCATCTGTACAAAGGCCCACTATTCAATCCCATGGAATCAGTTTTTTGTCAATATAACCACGCAGCACATCCCATGTGGCGTTTCATACTTGAGACAGAACAGTATGTCCTTGTGAATAGCATCCCCCGACATGTAGGGCCAACAAAAGTCAATGCATAGGCATATATATATATATATATATATATATATATATATATATATATATATATATATATATATATATATATATATATATATACACTACCTTTCAAAAGTTTGGGGTCAATTAGAAATGTCCTTGTTTTTGAAAGGAAAGCACAAGTTTTGTCCATTAAAATAACCTAAAATTGATCAGAAATACAGTGTAGACATTGTTAATGTTGTAAATTACTATTGTAGCTGGAAACGGCAGATCTTTTATGGAATATCTACATAGGCTTACAGAGGCCCATTATCAGCAACCATCACTCCTGTGTTCCAATGGCATGTTGTGTTAGCTAATCCAAGTTTATCATTTTAAAAGGCTAATTGATCATTAGAAAACTCTTTTGCAATTATGTTAGCACAGCTGAAAACTGTTGTGCTAATTAAAGAAGCAATAAAACTGGCATTATTTAGATTAGGCTACCATATATCTCACATTCTTCCAATCGCCCACGTTTCTGGTTGGCAACACAGAGAACCCAAACATGAGCAAAAAACTGTACTATTAATACAAAAAATATTACCCCTTTTTGACAGCAACTATTTCTGTTTTTCTTTGATGTTACAGACAACTAGGACCAACAATAGTAGCCTAATGCCTCTGAATTAATCAGAAACTTGCCCTTACTGGTATGTAAATGCATCAATATAATACCAACCAACCTCTTTCGACCTTGGGAGGTTTATTTATTTAATGTATTATACTGCCATTGTACCATAGTAACGCACAATTAATAAAGATGGTACCAGTTATCATAATTGTAGAATGTACCATGCAGTTTAAAACCATGTTATTTCCATGATAAATGATGCAATACCATGATAATATTTAGTAACATCATACTTCAAGACTAAAAACATTGTACATTTCCATGATTCAGACAATACCATGGTATAAGTGAAAGTAACATAGTAGTACCATATGAAAGTAACATAGTAGTACCATATGAAAGTAACATAGTAGCACCATGGTACATTTTTGGAATGGACAGCATTGCTATGCAATCAAGAAAGGCAGTGGATAGGAAGAAATCAGTTTGTTTTCTGTACCGCTTCATTAAGATCTCATCGGACAGGTGAGGATTTCTCTCATACACTCACCTCTGTATCTATTTGGACAGTGAAGTTACAATTTGACATTTGTCTCTATACGCCAGCATTTTGGATTAAAGAAAGTAAAAATGTCACCTTTAATTTGAGGGTATTTTCATATATATCTATTTTACTGTAAAAAAGCAGAGTGGCACTAACCTTCCACGGAGTTGCATTATTTTCCAGAGTATGCATAGAGCCCCGAGTTGATTATCCTGCTTATACCACAGCTATAATTGAACAGGTTTACCTCTAGAAATGTTCATTTGCAGGTAGAAATGCAGGTTTACTAGTTAACTACAGTAGTTGCCTTGTTAACCAAACAGACTTGCTAGCTTAGCTAACCACACCATCAGTCCTCCTAGCTTGCTATTATGAAAATCTAATTCAACAATGCTAATAATGTTTTCAAATCGACATTTGCTTTCAAAGGCAGCTCAAACAATGAACAAGTAAGAATGAACTTCATTGCCATTGGTTTATGCAATGCACTACAGATAAATAATGTAGACTCTAGAATGCCCTTCAAGCCATTCAGAAACGAATGTTCAACAATGACATAGTATAATTAAATGATAATGCCCTAAAAGCTGGTGTTTGGAGGATATATTGGCACGGGTGTTGCTAGGCCCAAGACAAAGTCGAGGGCTGGTAAACCGTGCCAAAATATCCTCCAAACATCGGCTTTGAGGGCATTATCACTTTTATACAACAGGTTACCAACATATTCAAATACTAATTTACATATTTTCATTAATTAACGTAATTTTGATGGATTTATTCATACAATTTCATCCTTCCACAACATATACAGTGGGGCAAAAAAGTATTTAGTCAGCCACCAATTGTGCAAGTTCTCTCACTTAAAAAGATGAGAGGCCTGTAATTTTCATCATAGGTACACTTCAACTATGACAGACAAAATGAGGGAAAAAAATCCAGAAAATCACATTGTAGGATTTTTAATGAATTTATTTGCAAATTGTGGTGGAAAATAAGTATTTGGTCACATACAAACAAGCAAGATTTCTGGCTCTCACAGACCTGTAACTTCTTCTTTAAGAGGCTCCTCTGTCCTCCACTCGTTTCCTGTATTAACGGCACCTGTTTGAACTTGTTATCAGTATAAAAGACACCTGTCCACAACCTCAAACAGTCACACTCCAAACTCCACTATGGCCAAGACCAAAGAGCTGTCAAAGGACACCAGAAACAAAATTGTAGACCTGCACCAGGTTGGGAAGACTGAATCTGCAATAGGTAAGCAGCTTGGTTTGAAGAAATCAACTGTGGGAGCAATTATTAGGAAATGGAAGACATACAAGACCACTGATAATCTTCCTCGATCTGGGGCTCCACGCAAGATCTCACCCCGTGGGGTCAAAATGATCACAAGAACGGTGAGCAAAAATCCCAGAACCACACGGGGACCTAGTGAATGACCTGCAGAGAGCTGGGACCAAAGTAACAAAGCCTACCATCAGTAACACACCACGCCGCCAGGGACTCAAATCCTGCAGTGCCAGACGTGTCCCCCTGCTTAAGCCAGTACATGTTCAGGCCCATCTGAAGTTTGCTAGACAGCATTTGGATGATCCAGATGAGGATTGGGAGAATGTCATATGGTCAGATGAAACCAAAATAGAACTTTTGGTAAAAACTCAACTCGTCATGTTTGGAGGACAAAGAATGCTGAGTTGCATCCAAAGAACACCATACCTACTGTGAAGCATGGGGGTGGAAACATCATGCTTTGGGGCTGTTTTTCTGCAAAGGGACCAGGACGACTGATCCGTGTAAAGGAAAGAATGAATGGGGCCATGTATCGTGAGATTTTGAGTGAAAACCTCCTTCCATCAGCAAGGGCATTGAAGATGAAACGTGGCTGGGTCTTTCAGCATGACAATGATCCCAAACACACCGCCCGGCAACGAAGGAGTGGCTTCAGAAGAAGCATTTCAAGGTCCTGGAGTGGCCTAGCCAGTCTCCAGATCTCAACCCCATAGAAAATCTTTGGAGGGAGTTGAAAGTCCGTGTTGCCCAGCGACAGCCCCAAAACATCACTGCTCTAGAGGAGATCTGCATGGAGGAATGGGCCAAAATACCAGCAACAGTGTGTGAAAACCTTGTGAAGACTTACAGAAAACGTTTGACCTCTGTCATTGCCAACAAAGGGTATATAACAAAGTATTGAGATAAACTTTTGTTATTGACCAAATACTTATTTTCCACCATAATTTGCAAATAAATAAATTAAAAATCCTACAATGTGATTTTCTGGATTTTTTTTTCTCATTTCGTCTGTCATAGTTGAAGTGTACCTATGATGAAAATTACAGGCCTGTTTCATCTTTTTAAGTTGGAGAACTTGCACAATTGGTGGCTGACTAAATACTTTTTTGCCCCACTGTAGTCCTGACACAAATCTAGGGTTCCTACAAGGCCGATTGGTCATTCTTTCTACCATTTGATTGCCAGAGACGCGAGCCAGTCGTTCAGTCTTTTTGTTCTGTATCTATGGACGCGACCCAGTTGTTTGTTCTAAATGTTCCATTGACATACTGGCTGGCAACGTTCTTATCCCTTGCTTGCAAGCTAGCCAACTACGGCTAACTTACAGTCATGTCACAATTTGCAGCCAGAATAACAGCAAAGTAGCTCCATTAGCATTTGTATAAGCTGTTTTCTAGTGACATATATTTGGATACATCCACAACAATGCACTAATGAGGAGTGATTTCGCATGGCATAGAAAATGTGCTCACTCGTCACGACACTGTTGTTCAGAGGAGCTAGCTTACAACACAGGTAATAGAATAACTTCAAACTGAAGCTGGAAAGACTGAAAACTTTTTCCAATTGACATTTCTTTGTATATACAGTTTAAGTCGGAAGTTTACATACACCTTAGCCAAATACATTTAAACTCAGTTTTTCACAATTCCTGACATTTAATCCTAGTAACAATTCCCTGTCTTAGGTCAGTTAGGATCACCACTTTATTTTAAGAATGTGAAATGTCAGAATAATAGTAGAGAGAATGATTTATTTCAGCTTTTATTTCTTTCATCACATTCCCAGTGGGTCAGAAGTTTACATACACTCAATTAGTATTTGGTAGCATTGCCTTTAAATTGTTTAACTTGGGTCAAACATTTCGGGTAAGCTTCCACAAGCTTCCCACAATAAGTTGGGTGAATTTTGGCCCATTCCTCCTGACAGAGCTGGTGTAACTGAGTCAGGTTTGTAGGCCTCCTTGCTCGCCCACACTTTTTCAGTTCTGCTCACTAATTTTCTTTGGGATTAAGGTCAGGGCTTTGTGATGGCCACTCCAATACCTTGACTTTGTTGTCCTTAAGCCATTTGGAAGTATGCTTGGGGTCATTGTTCATTTGGAAGACCCATTTGCGACCAAGCTTTAACTTCCTGACTGATATCTTAAGATGTTGCTTCAATATATCCCCATAATTGTCCTTCCTCATGATGCCATCTATTTTGTGAAGTGCACCAGTCCCTCCTGCAGCAAAGCACCCCCACAACTTGTGCTTCACGGTTGGGATGGTGTTCTTCGGCTTGCAAGCCTCCCCCTTTTTCCTCCAAACATAATAATCGTCCTTATGGCCAAACAGTTCCCTTTTTGTTTCATTAGACCAAAGAACATTTCTCCAAAAAGTAAGATATTTCTCCCCGTGTGCAGTTGCAAACCGTAGTCTGGCTTTTTTATGGCGGTTTTGGAGCAGTGGCTTCTTCCTTGCTGAGTGGCCTTTCAGGTTATGTCAATATAGGACTCTTTTACTGTGGAGATAGATACTTTTGTACCTGTTTTCTACAGCGTCTTCACAAGGTCTTTTGCTGTTGTTCTGGGATTGATTTGCACTTTTCACACCAAAGTACGTTAATCTCTAGGAGACAGAACGCGTCTCCTTCCTGAGCGGTATGACGGCTGCATTGTCCCATGGTGTTTATACTTGCATACTAATATTTGTACAGATGAGTGTGGTACCTTCAGGCGTTTGGAAAATTGCTCCCAAAGATGAACCAGACTTCTGGAGGTCTACAATTGGAGGTCTTGGCTGATTTATTTTGATTTTCCCATGATGTCAAGCAAAGAGGCACTGAGTCTGAAGGTAGGTCAATTAGCCTCAGAAGCTTCTAAAGCCATGACATAATTTTCTGGAATTTCCCAAGCTGTTTAAAGGCATTGTCAACTTATTGTATGTAAACTTCTGACCTGCTGGAATTGTGATACAGTGAATTATAAGTGAAATAATCTGTCTGTAAATAATTGTTGGAAAAATTACTTGTGCCATGCACAAAGTAGAAGTCCTAACCGACTTGCCAAAACTATAGTTTGTTAGCAAGAAATTTATGGAGTGGTTGAAAAACGACTTACAAACTTCTGACTTCTACTGTAAAAGGTATGTTAAGGCATGCAAAGGGTCGTAATCCAAATTAGAGTCAGGCAGGTACAGGACGGCAGGCAATCGGTATGTCAAGACAGGCAAAGGGTCGTAATCCAAATCAGAGTCAGGCAGGTACAGGACGACGGGCAGGATCAGGACAGGTAGAATGGTCAGAACTGGGAAGACTAAGAAAGCAAAAACTAGAGCACAGGAAACACGGGAACACGCTGGTAGGACTTGATGGGACAAGACGAACTGGCAATAGAAAAACAGAAAACGCAGGTATAAATACAAAGGGATAATGAAGGGAGATGGGAGACACCTGGTGGGGGGTGGATACGAGCACAAAGACAGGTGAAACAGATCAAGGTGTGACAGTTTTGGTGTTAATAACCAGAGTTATTGTGTTACACTTTGGAGAGTAAAACAGTCCCATCAAAACCACGCCCATCATTATCATAATTCCCAGCATGCTCTACTGCAGGTTGATTTTTGAAAATTGTTTTTAATATTTGTGTTTTTGCATGTACATTGATTTTTTGATTGATCTTCTGCCGTTACTGAAATAGTTGTTCCAGTTTAAATGTTTTAGCTAGTCTTATAAACTTTCCTAATCCGGACAGTCATTCTGAATGCAGCTTGCGGTTGAATAAAAATTCCAACTGTTGGATATCCTAACTCTGGCTGGAATCCAATAGGAATTGCACATCGCTGTGTAAGCCAGCATAATGTGACTTGCAAGCCTGATGTGGCCTGTAAAAAAAGCAGTTTCCTAACACCCCTGTGTTAAGGTAAAAGTAGAAATAAGGCCTTATGAGAGAAAAGTAATGCCTTATGATACATTGTTAAATGTTTCTACTAAGCTAACATATGGAATTGTTTTAAGATGGTCATACCATGGAACATTTAGTTAATTGATTTTGAATATTAGGACCCCTTTTGGTATCCCCCAACAATATTGACAATTGATTTGATAATATTGAATTTGGCATTTACTACTATAGCCCATAGAAACACATTGAGTAACACATTCATAAATGGCAAAAAAGACAGTAAAAAAAACCTATAATAACAAATAATGTTTTAAAGTGTCTATCCTATATCTAGGAGATGCAATGTAAGAAAGCTCAGGAAATATATATATTTTTTGACACATATTTAACCCCTTATTTTTGTTGGCACAAAACTACCTCCATACTTCCTTTCATTTGTATGGGTTACCTTAAGACGAGTCCCGTGACACTTCAGACGAGTCCCGTGACAAAACGGAAGTCCGACTTGAGACGCAGCCCGGTGGATTGAGACATATCTCTAGTTTAAACTGACAGATTTTGATCAAGATTTTTCTATTATCATAGACTCTTTTAACCTGTCTCTCCTCCCCTTCATATACACTGATTGAAGTGTATTTAACAAGTGACACCAATAAGGGATCATAGCTTTCACCTAATGTGTTCTTAATGTTTGAGGGGGTGCCCTGCTAATACAGGGCTAGTAAAGGCCCAGTGCACTACTTTTTGTCACCCTCAGAACCCCTACATCCCGTGGCTATGCAGTCATGGATGGTAACTCTACAGTTCACTCAAAAAGAAAAGGCATCGTGGGAAATATGCAAGTTAGGCTTTACACCATACAGTGTTAAAACAACACCCAAAAAGTATTTACTGTAACACTCTAGGTAGAGCTATGCCAACACCACAATAAAGTTAATTTGAACACTTTAAGAGTTGAATGGGGAACAATGCATCACAATTAAACCTTTAACACTTTCAAAAGTGTTATTTTAACACCAGTTCAGTGGGACTCATATGTTCACTGAACATAGTGTACACCATTTATTTTGCTGTGGATGTTGAATAATTATTATTGAGCAAATGAACAAGCAAAATGTAATTGTAATGCAGAGTGTGCAAAGCTGTCATCAAGGCAAAGGGTGGCTACTTTGAAAAATATTGTTTTGGTTACTACATGATTCCTTCCATATATGTTATTTCAAATATATGTTAGTTGCGTGGCCTCCTGAGTGGCGCAGTGGTCTAAGGCACTGCATCATAGTGCTAGCTGTGCCACTAGAGATGCTGGGTTCGAGTCCAGGCTCTGTCGCAGCCGGCCGTGACTGGGAGACCCACGGGGCGGTGAGCAATTGGCCCAGCGACATCCTGGTTAGGGCAGGGTTTGGCCAGCATGGATGTCCTTATATTTTAATTAAAACATTTTGCCAAAGTTTTCTAAAGTTGGAGCTAAGTTTGGGCCAACAATTATTTGTTTTAGTTCAGGTAACACTTGGACCTAAAAATTATGTAAACTGAAAAAAGGCTGTGGAACCAGTTAATACAAATTAGTAAAACCAACTTGATTTTGGGGTGTCATTTTTACAGTGCTGACATTGTACAGAATGGTTAGTGTCTTGGCATTTCTCGCCACTCATAACATCCATTCTTAATGAAGTTTCCACATGTGCTCATGACCTTTCTCTGTGCTCTACGCCCCCTGTATAACCCCTGTACAACGACTGTGGATCTTTAACGTAACATATGATGACACGCTTTAAGCTATGTCATGATATAGGAGCCATTATGTGTGTGTGTGTGTCTTTGTGTAATACTGGTCACTCATTCATTTCACCTGTTGATGATAAATAATGAGAGGTCCCTGTTACTAAAGCAAATTGCATGGGTGGTTGTTATCAACTATATGTTGATCTGTTTCTTAGTAAGCATATTGTTTGGTGGAAATGCAACCTATCAGGCTGTACAGTGAAGGTTATGATGGACCGTGGCGTTGGTGTAGAGACACAGAGGGTGGTTTTACTGCATCTGATTTGCTGAATCCTATTGATTTAAATATGGTTGAGCGGACAGGGAGAGCATGCCATTGATTCTGCTACTGGAACAATGGCGAGGGTTGAGGGAGTGGGAGAGCTAGAAAGCGTGTGGAACAATCTCCACGCACACCAAGAAACCATGCTCAAAGAGACGCTGCCTGGAGAGTTTCCAAGCAACACAGACTAAACCCTGGAGTGGGCGACGAGTGTTCTGCCCACTTCATCCTTAGACAATTTCCTGTGAGCCTCCATTTTCTGCATTTCCAGCTACGAAACATATCCAGTGGTCTCCGTGGAACCCTACACCCCTAGCTATAAGGGCAATAACTAAACCCCACACTTCCGTTCAGAGCTGAGCTGTTCCTCCATTTCTGTTCTTCTTTCATTTTTCTTGAAGACTTTATGTAGTATTTAGATATACACTGAGTATACCAAATATTAGGAACAGAACAGCATCAATTATTTCGGGCATGGACTCTACAAGGTTCCACAGGGATGCTTCCCCATGTTGAATCCAATGCTTCCCACAGTTTTGTCAAGTTGTCTGGATGTCCTGTGGGTGGTGCACCGTTCTTGATGCACACGGGAAACTGTTGAGCCTGAAAAACCCAGCAGCGTTGCAGTCCTTGACACAAACCGGTGCACCTGGCACTTGCTACCATACCCCATTCAAAGGCACTTAAATATTTTGTCTTGCCCATTCACCCTCTGAATGGCACACATAGACAATCCATGTCTCAATTGTCTCAAGGCAAAAATTTTTTTATTTAAACTGTCTCCTCCCCTTCATTTACACTGATTGAAGTGGATTTAGCAAGTGACAAGGATCATAGCTTTCACCTGTATTCACCTGATCAGTCTATGTCATGGAAAGAGCAGGGGTTCTTAATGTTTTGTATACTGAGTGTATGTTAACTATATGTTTAATTGTGAAGGTGGAGCTGATAGCTTTCTAATGAGAGAAGGGGATGAGAGAGAGAGATATAGAGTTAGAGAGCAGGATGAAAAGAGAGAGAGGGAGAGAGAGAAACAAAGAGAGAAGGCAAGAGAAAGAAACTGAGGAACAAAGCCAGAGAGGAGAACTAGCTTTCTTTGGTCCTGCGCCCCTTCAACCCACACACAGTTTTCCTTCCCTTTCCACACACCTCCTCATCACCTCCTTCCTCCCCTCTGGCACCCTGTTTGCTCTCCCTCTGTTCCCACTCAGGCGGCCCCGTGTGCCTCTCTCTCCACCCTCTCTCCATCCTTCCATCTGAAACCTGTAGAGCACTCTGCTCTGAAGCCAAATTCAGGAGATTAAAACGCAACAATCTTCATTGTTATTCAGTGCTGGCAGGGCTCTATGGAGCTAAGTTGTCCTCCACTCTTTGAACCCAATGCCCAGCAGAAAAATGATTGAGACCCCTTTGTTTGTGATAGGCCTCCATGGAATTCACTCTGTATGGATATCTGTCTATGAGTGTGATATAGTTATGAATTCTGAATATGCCTTGTACTCCACAGGTTTTCACACTGCTTTCAAATCAAATCAAAGTTTATTTGTCACGTGCGTGCGCCGAATACAACAGGTGTAGACCTTACAGTGAAATGCTTACTTACAGGCTCTAACCAATAGTGAAAAAAAAGGTATTAGGTGAACAATAGGTAAGCAAAGAAATAAAAACAACAGTAAAAAAAAAGACGGGCTATATACAGTAGCGAAGCTATATACAGTCGTGGCCAAAAGTTTTGAGAATGACACAAATATTAATTTTCACAAAGTCTGCTGCCTCAGTTTGTATGATGGCAATTTGCATATACTCCAGAATGCCATGAAGAGTGATCAGATGAATTGCAATTAATTGCAAAGTCCCTCTTTGCCATGCAAATGAACTGAATACCCCAAAAACATTTCCACTGCATTTCAGCCCTGCCACAAAAGGACCAGCTGACATCATGTCAGTGATTCTTTCGTTAACACAGGTGTGATTGTTGACGAGGACAAGGCTGGAGATCACTCTTTCATGCTGATTGAGTTCAAATAACAGAATGGAAGCTTCAAAAGGAGGCTGGTGCTTGGAATCATTGTTCTTCCTCTGTCAAACATGGTTACCTGCAAGGAAACGTGTGCCGTTATCATTGCTTTGCACAAAAGGGCTTCACAGGCAAGAATATTGCTTCCAGTAAGATTGCAAATAAATCAACCATTTATCGGATCATCAAGAACTTCAAGGAGAGCGGTTCAATTGTTGTGAAGAAGGCTTCAGGGCGCCCAAGAAAGTCCAGTAAGCGCCAGGACCGTCTCCTAAAGTTGATTCAGCTGCGGGATCGGGGCATCACAAAAACAGAGCTTGCTCAGGAATGGCAGCAGGCAGGTGTGAGTGCATCTGCACGCGGCAAAGACTTTTGTAGGATGGCCTGGTGTCAGCAAAGAAGCCACTTCTCTACAGGAAAAACATCAGGGACAGACTGATATTCTGCAAAAGGTACAGGGATTGGACTGCTGAGGACTGGGGTAAAGTCATTTTCTCTGATGAATCCCCTTTCCGATTGTTTGGGGCATCCGGAAAAAAGCTTGTCCGGAGAAGACAAGGTGAGCGCTACCATCAGTCCTGTGTCATGCCAACAGTAAAGCATTCTGAGACCATTCATGTGTGGGGTTGCTTCTCAGCCAAGGGAGTGGGCTCACTCACAATTTTGCCTAAGAACACAGCCCCATGAATAAAGAATGGTACCAACACATCCTCTGAGAGCAACTTCTCCCAACCATCCAGGAACAGTTTAGTGACGAACAATGCCGTTTCAAGCATGATGGAGCACCTTGCCATAAGGCAAAAGTGACAACTAAGTGGCTCAGGGAACAAAACATCGATATTTTGGGTCCATGGCCAGGAAACTCTCCAGACCTTAATTCCATTGAGAACTTGTGGTCAATCCTCAGGAGGCGGATGGACAAACAAAAAACCCACAAATTCTGACAAACTCCAAGCATTGATTATGCAAGAAAGGGCTGCCATCAGTCAGGATGTGGCCCAGAAGTTAATTGACAGCATGCCAGGGTGGATTGCAGAGGTCTTGAAAAAGAAGGGTCAACACAGCAAATATTGACTCTTTGCATCAACTTCATGTAATTATACTTCAGTATTCCATAGTAACATCTGACAAAATATCTAAAGACACTGGAGCAGCAAACTTCGTGAAAATTAATATTTGTGTAATTCTCAAAACTTTTGGCCATGACTGTACAGTAGCGAGGCTATACAAGTAGCGAGGCTATAAAAGTAGCGAGGCTACATACATACACTGGTTAGTCGGCTGATTGAGGTAGTATGTGTACATGTAGTTATGGTTAAAGTGACTATGCATATATGATGAACAGAGAGTAGCAGTAGCGTAAAAAAGGGTTTGGCGGGTGGTGGGTGTATAGTTAAAGGGGGGGGGGCACAATGCAAAATGTCCGGGTAGCCATTTGATTACCTGTTCAGGAGTCTTATGGCTTGGGGGTAAAAACTGTTGAGAAGCCTTTTTGTCCTAGACTTGGCACTCCGGTACCGCTTGCCATGCAGTAGTAGAGAGAACAGTCAATGACTGGGGTGGCTGGGGTCTTTGACAATTTTGAGGGCCTTCCTCTGACACCACCTGGTGTAGAGGTCCTGGATGGCAGGCAGCTTAGCCCCAGTGATGTACTGGGCTGTACGCACTACCCTCTGTAGTGCCTTGCGGTCAGAGGCGGAGCAATTGCCGTGCCAGGCAGTGATGCAACCAGTCAGGATGCTCTCGATGTTGCAGCTGTAGAACCTTTTGAGGATCTCAGGACCCATGCCAAATATTTTTAGTCTCATGAGGTGGAATAGGCTTTGTCGTGCCCTCTTTACGACTGTCTGGTGTGTTTGGACCATTCTACCTTGTTGTTGATGTGGACACCAACAAACTTGAAGCTCTCTTGATGCTATAGGCTGGAACTAGCATGCTATACAGCCATACAGCATGAATGTGTATATGTGCCCCTTTGGTCCATTGGTGTGTGTGTATATATGTATCTGTGTATGTGTGATTTATCAGTGCATCATGGAAACATGAGGCTAATGTAGTCATTAACTACTTCAGAACTGGTGCCCTTTCGTGACACCCTCTCGTGTCCTCTTCCTCTCTCTGGCCATCTTCATTAATCAAAAAGAACAAAGTATCTATTTCTCTCTCTCTCCATCGGACTCGTTCCCAATTATCTGAAATACATGTATACTACGTTTTCACCCTCTCTGGTTTCTCATATTATTGCCTGTCATTTTTCTTCCGAGCTCACTCCTCCATCCCTGTGGAGACGGGTGGTCTAGTGGGGAGAGTGAACTGATTCAGAGTGTATTAACACATAAATCACCACCTACCAACTGCTGCCATCCAATAAAACAGACTTTTGGCTTTCTGAGATTCTCTCTATGCTGCTGTCTCTCTCACTCATCTCTCCCTCTCACTCTATCTCCCTCTCATTCTACTTTGCTTCTGTACAGCCATTTCAAATTAATGATCCCTAGTATTGGAATTAAGTTTGAAGGTGTGCCTCTGAAAGTATGCCTTTTCATTTTCCCTCTTCTTTTTACAGCTTACATGACAGGGCTATACTCAGGACCTGGGGTGTCGGCCTTATCTGGTAAGGTATGAGACAACCTGTACTCTTTGTCATGTTGGTAGAGGGTAGTGGAGGGCCTACACTCTTAGAAAAAAGGGCTCCCTAAGGGTTTTGCGGCTGTCCCCTTTTTGGTTCCATGTAAAACCATTTTGGGGTCCAGGTAAAACCCCTTTTGGTTCCATGTAGAACCCTCTGTTCTACCTGGAACCAAAAGGTTTCTACCTGCATCCACAAAAAGGGTTTTCAAAAAGGTTCTCCTATGGGACAGCCAAAGAACCCTTTAAGGTTCTATACAGCACCTTTTTTCCTAAGAGTGTACCCTGCCCTGACTAACAGTCACTCTTACTGGGAGAGATCACATACTTTGTTCAGACCTCCAATTGTATTTCTGAACTAAAGAGGAAATATCATGTAAAGTGGTGGTATGTAATACAGTAAACATTAGACCAAATGTGACAGTCTTATACAGTATCATGTGATTGCTGTTGAACTAATACATCTCTGTGTGGATAGAACAGAGTAGAGTCTATACTATACTGCCTGGTCAGTATCTCCTACCGCCTCCGTACGTCACACAACCTCCAGTTCACGGTTCTGTCAGACACACACCCCTGTGTTCCCCCCATCTCTGTTACTGGGGAGCCCACCTCCCAACCAGCCTGGCTGGGAGGAGTGAAGACTCCAGCAGCAGTTACAGCAGGAGAGAAAGGGAGAGAGGGGGATGTAGAGGACAAGAAAGCCGTTATGGAGAAATAAAGAGGTTGGACGGAAGAGGGAGAAGCGGAGGGAAGGAGAGGGGGTTGTATAGTTGTACTGGTGGATCTATGAGACACACAGAGCTCTCATACACCCCAGAGACCTTAGTACTTACATGTAGGGAAGAGATGGATCTATTAAATCCCCAGGGTGTGTGTGTGTGCTGGTGCGTCTGCGCTTCAGGAGAGGAACGTGTCTCTTCAAAAACATCCCCTCCAGTTGGACCTTTGGGGTGCATGGTGAAGCTTCAGTTGTAATAAACAGAATTATGCCAGGGTGTGTCAGTTGGAGCTGAGCGTTGAGCGAAATGTCAAATTGTTGTGTAGATGACGTTTATGAACACTACAGAGTGATAAAATTAAAAGATGTTATGCTGAGATTTGGGGTAAGATACTCAAGTCTAGTAGGCCTAGTCCCAAAACACGTTCCCCACTCCAATACATACAACATAAAGAAAAAACCCTATCTCTCACACCCTAGATGGACCATGATTACTTTCTATTTCTCTTTTTTTATGATCTGTTGTCACACAACCTATTTTAAGTGAGATAGGAAAATAATTGACAGAGTGTCTATTTGGAATTCATTATTTACGTGTTCTTGAGATGGGACCAATGTAATTTTGGAGCGACGGTGGTAGCGGTGGGAAATTGTGTGGCTCTGCCATGAGATAAGGAATGTAATTACAGAAGCAGCGAGGCGGAGAGCGTGAAGGTCTGTGTGTCAACACACACCCAAAGCCTGTACTTACTACCCCTCATCATCTCAGCCGATGGGGAACGGAGGAGAGGGCAGTGGTAAGGATAAAAGGAAACCTGGGAAGATGAAGAACGAGTAAGGAATGAGAATGAGAGAGAGAGGTAGAGGTGTGTGTGTGTGCGTGCGTGTATGTGTGTATGTTCTTGCCTTCCTGCGGGTGTGTGTGTGTTTGGGAAAAAAACACCACACAACAACCCCCGCCACCTAACATCTCCTTATCTCACACATTCTTCTAATGAATCTCTGTGTGAGAGGCTGCTTTCAGACCACTCACACCGCTCTCCACATTGAGCAGACCTGCTCCATATCAAGATGATATCCTGCTGATTTCAGCAGAGCTGCTCGTCGTTGGCACTTCAAATGGGCCCAAACCTCATTAACCTGGGCAGGGCTCATTATTTTGGCCAAGGGAGCTCGACAGAGACATACGCTGTGTGAGCGGTCCATGACATGGGAAGACATTAGACTTCAATTAGCCAGAGGCCTGGCCACCCTCTGTCTGTCACAGCGGCAATCTACCTGACCCCAGTGTCCAAAGCTTCACCGGAAGAGGGGAATGGAGAGGAGAAGAGGAGAGGAGAGGAGAGGAGAAGAGGAGAGGAGAGGAGAGGAGAGGAGGGAAGGGGAGGAGACAGAACAAGGGCACAGATCCTGTAGTTCTGGCCTTCATGCACCCACACTTACCACTCACTTTCATAATCTATCCTGTAATAAATGGGAACTCTATTCTGTGTATTATTGAACTGATTGGGCTGACCTTCACAAAAGCCTGTTCAGAGAGAAAGCACATTAACATTATCTCACTCAAAGTGATGCCTGTGTTAATTAAAAATTACTGTTGTCTGGCACTCCAGGTTCATGGCTGTAATGCCTGCCTTCCACCTCCGCTTTGATCTCAGAGAGGGTTTACATGTGTTTTTGTTATTGCAGTGCCAAGCTTTTTGTAGTACGCTTGGAAGGTGGAGACACATATCGCAATAATATAAACAAAACTGGAGACATCTTGGCTGTTTTGGAGACAGCCTTCGTTTGCTGGCAAAGAGTGGTGCACAGCTAACTAATGGGTAAATAACTGAATTGTTCCCCACACACTTTGCCAAGATGGTTAGCTACTGTTGATAGCTACAGTTGTCTACAGTTAGCTAGCAATCACTCTACCAATTGCTCTATAGTATAGTGGGTAAGTGGTTAAGGAGTTGTTCACTTAAATAACTTTTTTTCAGGGTTTATGGAGAATGATGGATCGCTATTCTTCTGTTTAGGTACTTCCCTCAGACTCATCTCAGCCTCATACACACCAAGTATAATAATGATCATATCAACATTCAGTCCATCGCTTCATATGACTTCCTTTTATTAAATCCTGCATGAAAAACACAACAGATGTAAGCTCTCTCATCCTTCCTGTTTGAACTTTATCTCATCATTGTTCAATCAGAAAGAGATAATGTGTTTTTTGTTTTTCAGTTCTGACATGGTTCTATCATCCTCGTGGTACCTCAAGTGGTATCACTGAACCAAATCACTTTTAAATTAACCCATCAACTTGACAATTTCAATGAGGACTTAGTATTTGTGTCACACCCTGATCTGTTTCACCTGCCCTTGTGCTTGTCTCCACCACCTCCAGGTGTCACCCATTATCCCCTGGGTATTTAAACCTGTGTTTTCTGTCTGTCTGTGCCAGTTCGTCTTCTATGTTCCAAGTCAACCAGAGTGTTTTTCCCGTGCTCCTGTCTTTTCTATTTTCTTTTGCTAGTCCTCCCGGTTTTGACCCTTGCCTGTCTTCTGGACACTGTACCTGCCAGCCTGACCATTCTGCCTGCCCTGACCTTGAGCCTGCCTGCCACACTATACCTCCTGGACTCTGAACTGATTTTGACCTTTTGCCTGTCCACAACTATTCTCTTGCTTACTGCTTTTGGATTATTGATAAATATCAAAGACTCAAACCATCTGCCTCCCGTGTCTGCATCTGGGTCTCGCCTTATAATTTGTATTGTTTGATATAAAAATGTGTACTTCTTTGGCATGTCACTGCACTGTTGAGAGGTAGCTCACAAGTAATCATTTAAATGCACTGTTTACACCCCGCTGTGTCCTGTGTATATGAGACATAAACAATATTCAATTGTGTGCTGGGCAGGGTCAGAATGAATATTATATAGGCCAATAATACAACATATATCCGAGTCAGGTGACAATCTTAGGAAATACCTACTTTAATTGCACACGTGTATTTTACCAGATCTGATGCAGATTTCCTTGTTTTGCCTTCTTGCCAGGTCGCCCTCACAAAAGAGGTTTTCAGCCTCAATGGGTCTTACATCCCTTTCCCCCCGCCCCTACAGCAAATACCCTTTATGATTGGAATAATTTTTCCAGAGCCGGGGTGGAATGCACTAACAAATCCAATGGAAAACTTGAGCTTTCTTTATAATCTTTTCAATTAGCTGAGGAGGGAACAGGAGCAGAATGTTGAGTGCCGTATATAGAACCCCCAGCTGCAGCTCTGTGTGGAGCGTAAAGCTGCAAGATAATGTCACCATACAAATCAGATTCCTGTGCGAGCTTGATCTGCTATTAGACATTATTGCCACTTAATGTATCCCCAGGTAATCGTCCTCTTTCCACCAACCATGGCTGATTGATAGCGTTTAAAGAGTGTCACCTCTTTAGCCCCATGTGGGAATGGGAGAGGATTTCACCATTACCCGGTTCACGCTGGAACAAGAGAGATTTAGTCTGGAGATGGAAATGGTGTCAATCTGTGACAGTGAATTTCACCCTCTGCATTGCTTTGTCTTTCTCTTAAATGTTCTAGTCACCTCTAAAAAAGTAAACATCAAGCATTGAGTGTACAACATTTACATTGTTTAAAAGACCATGACTAGCTTTTCAGTTTGTCACTTTGGCATATCCAACCCTCTCAAGAAAAAAACCTTGAGATGTTGAGCACGTTCTGTGGTACTGCTGGGCACAAAGTCATGCATAGTGCATTCCAAGGCCTACCTACTACTACATCAATGTTCTGGTCTGCTGCACTGGTTCTGCTTTATCCATAAATGATTCCCCAGCTCTCATCCACTATGTTCAGCCATCTTATTTTGGCCACACATGGGAGTGGAGGTGATCCATGTTCTTTACATGACTACTGAGCCATGGAACTCCACACCTGCCCCGATAAAGATTCCTGTAGGACCCATTCCACCCTTCTCTACTAGATAAAGGTTCCTGTAGGACCCATTCCACCCTTCTCTACTAGATAAAGGTTCCTGTAGGACCCATTCCACCCTTCTCTACTAGATAAAGGTTCCTGTAGGACCCATTCCACCCTTCTCTACTAGATAAAGGTCCCTGTAGGACCCATTCCACCCTTCTCTACTAGATAAAGGTTCCTGTAGAACCCATTCCACCCTTCTCTACTAGATAAAGGTTCCTGTAGGACCCATTCCACCCTTCTCTACTAGATAAAGGTTCCTGTAGGACCCATTCCACCCTTCTCTACTAGATAAAGGTTCCTGTAGGACCCATTCCACCCTTCTCTACTAGATAAAGGTTCCTGTAGGACCCATTCCACCCCTCTCCACTGCCTGCTTGCCCTGGCTGGGGATTACAGCTCACAGAGACTGGGGCTTAGACTAGTCCAGGAAGGGGACATCCACACTTTTAACTAGACTCACACAGATCTCCCTGAGCGCCTCGTTCAAAGCCAGACCCAAAAGCACAGGGATATTGATGGACTTACTGCTAAACTGCTTCAATAAGGGCTGGGTCTGAGACACTAAAGGCTGGTGAATATCATTATACAACAATGAGAATAATTTGGAAAGACAGAGTTGGAGATTACATGACTATTACTATTAGGCAACACAATGTAAATCCACCTCGATGTAGACAGAGGATCGGAGACACGTTAGTTTGACTCTCCCTTTATGTGTAGTGCATACCCATACGTGAATGGTTGGCAAAGCAGTGGTAGAGGAATAATTTAACTTCATTCTGGACAACCTGCTATACATGTTCAATGCATATATTAAAACAAGAGTATGGGTAGAGGTATGATTTACCATGGCTAATGTGCACACCTTGCTAATAGTATGTACAGCCCCATCACAAGAATTGGCTATTAGCATGCAGAGTATTGGCACACCTAGCTATTAGCATTGGAAGTCCGCACAGCCTGCTAATGGCACGGACACAGGCGTCCTGCGCAGCTTGCTATTAGCCTGGCTATCCTGCACAGCTGGGCTAGCGCAGCATCCATATCTTACAGCTGGCCCTTGGCACGGTTAAGTCACAGTCGACCAATAACAGGGAAACGCGGCTCCACGCTTGGCTAATTACGCTGGAGCTCCCTCGGCGCCACGCTATTCTAGCAGACGGCAAGACCTCATTGCGGCCCTGACCCTGAAATACTTACCCATGACCACTTCCCCAGACGACGGCCAGAGAAACCAGCCATCATCCATCATGGAGCTAACGCTGCAGAGGAGAGAGGGAAGGAGAGAGGGAAGGAGGAGAGAGGGAAGGAAGGGGGAGTGAAGGGGGGAGAGAGGAGAGGGTGGTGAGGGGAATGTTGGAGGGAGAGGGGGAAGGAAGTAAGAGGAAGGAAGGAAAGGTGATAGAGCAAGCAAAGAGAATGTCAATAAGAAGGAAGAGAGGAGGGGGGAGGAGGAAACAGTTGAAGGTGGGCTTGTGGAACGCTGCCTTGCATCTTGGTTCCCATTAGGCATTACACAAGTGCATTGTGAAAAGCACAGTGTATTATCATCATTGCATAAGCACAAAAATCCAACAGAATAGCTAAATCTGTAATTAATTATTTTGAAACATGTAACTTGTCACTTGCTCTCTTATCCCCTTCCTCTAGCCTGCTCTCTCCGTTCTTCTTTTCTCTCTCACTCCCCAGCTTATATTTTCCCTCCTATATACTCTCTCACCTCGTATCACTCTCTAACTTCCATTCTCTCTCCCTCCCTCTCTCTCTCCACTTTTTCTCTATATCCCTCTCTCCTCCCTCCATCTCTCCTTCCCTGTGGGAAGATCTCAATTGCATTCTCCTCATGTCCCCTCTCCTCATCTCCTTCTCAAAACCCATTGGAGAAGGTTAGAGGGCCAGGACCTCTGGCTTTCTCATCCAATGGTATTTGAGAAGGAGAGAGGAGTGAGGACACGAGGAGTATGCAATTGTGATCTTCCCACAGTTTCTATACTGACTGTAATGAGGTGAGTGTATATACACTGATTGTACAAAGCATTATGAACACCTGCTTTCCATTGCATAGACTGACCAGGTGAATACAGGTGAAAGCTATGGTCCCTTATTGATGTCCACTTCAGTCAGTGTAGATTAAGGGGAGGAGACCGGTTAAAGAAGTATTTTTAAGTATTGAGACAATTGAGACATGGATTGTGTGTGTGCCATTCAGAGGGTGAATGGGCAAGACAACATTTTTAAGTGCCTTTGAACGGGGGTATGATAGTAGGAGCGAGGTGCACCGGTTTGTGTCAAGAACTGCAACGCTGATGGGCTTTTCACACTCAACAGTTTTCTGTGTGTATCAAGAATGGTCCACCACCCAAAGGACATCCAGCCAACTTGACACAAC
Source organism: Brachymystax lenok tsinlingensis (assembly GCA_030435695.1). Classification (NCBI taxonomy): domain Eukaryota; kingdom Metazoa; phylum Chordata; class Actinopteri; order Salmoniformes; family Salmonidae; genus Brachymystax; species Brachymystax lenok. The sequence continues at coordinate 34,889,329 of CM059819.1, read as the reverse complement.
TGTGAGAAGCATTGGAGTCAACATGGGACAGCACCCCTGTGGAACACTTTCGACACCTTGTAGTGTCCATTCCCCGACGAATTGAATCTGTTCTGAGGTCAAAAGATGCTTCACTCAGAAAGATGCAATTACTGGGCTTTTTAGCCCTCCATTACACCACAGCTTCTTCTCAGCGAGTAATAAGAAAACAGCCATCCACCCCTCCTCTTCCTTTTCCCGGTCATGACAGTCTTGAGATGAAGACTAGGAGTCGTGTTTCGCTCTCTCCAGTTCGCCAGAACTATAAACAAGGCATAGCGTGAGATATGAGTGAAGGTTCAAATGATGTGACCGCTCGTCTTGGTTTGGGTACACATGCTCAGCATACTGACTGAGTCAGCCGCCTTAGAGTCTTACTTCAGGAAAGACTGCAAGGATGATAGTGGTATTGTGCTTGATGTGGTCCTCATATTGCGCCACCCGGGAATGTTTATTGGAAAGGAGACATTCTAAACATGAATTCTGTTTATATTAAAGGCTATGTCCCTGCATTATTTCAGTACCACCTGAACTGAGAAACTAAGAAAAGTAAAATCCCAGCCACACCGGGTAAAGCGGGGGAGGCAGATGCAACTGGAGTCAATATACAGTATGTTTACTTGCAAAAACACAGCAAATATTCACCCCTTACCCACATGCCACATTAACTCCCATTGGCACACACACACACACTACATTAACTCCCAGCGATAGACACATTACTCAGGTAAGGACAGCAGTGTAGCTTTCCCTCCCACACACCCGTCTAACTCAATGGGTTCTGACCGCAGGGTGGAAACACATCCCATGGGCCCATTATGATAGTAATAATGAAGAGGTAGGCGGATTACCTGTTTACCTTGAGCCACGAATACTCTGTAATCCGCATTGTAAATATTAGGTTTTCTTTGCATCATTGGAAATCTATAATACATCAATCAATACATATCTGGTTTGAAAAGTATAACATTTTCTTCAAGTCTCTATACTGTATCTTCTGTGCTTATATCACTTATTCTCTCTCTCTCTCTCTCTCTCTCTCTCTCTCTCTCTCTCTCTCTCTCTCTCTCTCTCTCTCTCTCTCTTTCTCTCGGACACAGGTAAGGCCCTGCGTCCAGAGCCCAAGTGGCTGTGGGTGTTTTGCCTCAAATGTCAAAGAATTCATAACATGCCCATAAGGAACGCAGCTCACCTGCACAAAGGCAAAAGGAGAGGGATGTAGGGAGAGACGGGGAGAGAGTCTGTGCTCAGAGCGAACCAACTCACCTCTGTGCTTCACTTCTGTGCCATTGGCACCCCCAGGCTACCACGGGCCATCACTTTAACAGCTCAGGCAAGTTTGTGGTTGCTGATGGCGCTTTACATATTTATTCATTTGAAATTGTGCAGGATGAAATCTCGTTTTCAAGTGTCCAAATGAAAAAAGCTAAACAAACAAACCATACTTAGCAACAACAATAATATGGCCACTATTACATTCTCATCGACGCAGCTGTAGTGGAGCAAGTTGAGAGCTTCAAGTTCCTTGGTGTCCACATCACCAACAAACTAGAATGGTCCAAACACACCAAGACAGTCGTGAAGAGGCCATGACAAAACCTATTCCCCCTCAGGAGACTGAAAATATTTGTCATGGGTCCTCAGATCCTCAAAAGGTTCTACAGCTGCAACATTGAGAGCATCCTGACTGGTTGCATCACTGCCTGGTATGTCAACGGTACAGGATGGCAGGCAGGCTCAGGGTCAGGCAGAGTGGTCAGGCAGGCGGGCCCCGAGACAGGACAGGCAAGGGTCAAAACCAAGAGGGCGAGAAAAAGAGAGACTGGGGAAAAGCAGTAGCTGAGACAAAACGCTGGTTGGCTTGAACAAACAAGAAGAACTGGCCCAGACAGACAGAAAACACAGGTATAAATATCTAAGGGATAATGGGGAAGATGTGCGACACCTGGAGTGGGATGGAAACAATCACAAAGACAGGTGAAACAGATCAGGGTGTGACAGACTGAACATCTCCAACTGTGTAATTGGATTTTCTTTAGATAGCATTGTCCTTGTGCAATATAAGCCAGCCTTTGGGCTAGAGAGATGTCTCAGCTGTAACACACACCATGGTTTCTTACTTTTATTTGTGTGGATTCATGTGGAGATAAGCATAATAACTTGCAAAGCCCAAAACAATACTGAAACTATAAACATATTTGTATGCTTAAGCCATATGACAGATTTTCTTCTCAGTTCTGTGTAACTCCTTATTTACCCACCAGTACGTCCAGTATATGTGCACAAAAACAAGTTTGCAGTAAGCACTCCATCAAGCTGTGTGTGTGTGTGTGTGTGTGTGTGTGTGTGTGTGTGTGTGTGTGTGTGTGTGTGTGTGTGTGTGTGTGTGTGTGTGTGTGTGTGTGTGTGTGTGTGTGTGTGTGTGTGTGTGTGTGTGTGGGAAGAAAAGAGACTGTATCACCGACCTTTGTGACATCATTCCCTTATTCATGTTGAAATTAGGCCTTCGATAAATGTGCACATCTTTTCAAGCAACATTTCTCTTACATTAGTCTGACATGACCTCATTCTGTCAGGCCTTTTTTGTGAGCATTTAGCTACTGTTTTAATAACAGCATAACAGCTTGAATGGTGATAAAGTGAGATGCCTGTAGATGAGATACAGAGCACTGTTGCGCCTCCAGGCATGACATTCAGGAAGGGAAAACACGAGTGCGTCTTCACGTTAACAAACTCGCCTTCCCAGCGAAAGGTCAGCAACCGAGGGGAAGGCCCAGTTGTGGAGAAAAGGTCAGAGTTGCTTGGAGGGGGTTGTAAACAAAATGGCTGACATTGTGAACAAGTGAAATGCATTAGGACTGATGAGTGGTGACGGTGTAGTATGTGCAGTAGGCTGTGAATAATGACATACTGTTAGTTCAATCTTGGTAACAGTGTTATAAAGGGACACATATGATCTGTGTCACTGAGTTACAGTTTTTCTTAATCGCGTACAATACTTTTTGGGAACAGTGTTGTCGATTTTCAAAACAGTGTCCACAATACATAGAACTCTGTGGCCTTTTGCAAAACAGTAAATGCGTTTTCAAAGTGTAGTTGCCTTCTCAAAACATAAATACATTAATCAAAACTATATTATACAGTCAAAATTGCAATTACATTCATCAAAAGAACACGACTTCCTGCAAAAAGACTCAGTATAATTATGGGCAATTACTGTCCTTTTATGCATATTTCACCAAACAATTTCATACACATACAATCTAATATTATCCCTGATGAAAAATTGTATTAAAAATAAGAACATTTGTTTGCAGGATTCTTTCATCTGTATCATCACAATCCGATTCCAAGTATTCATTACATTGGTTGGTTTGGTCATAGATCTGTAGACTTTCTATTGGCACACAGAAACAGAATCCACGACAGACATAAGAAAAGGTGACTACAATAGAGGAACACAACTGATATGAATGTATAGGCCTAAATCCACACCAAAGCAAAACTCTATAATGGAAGGTCACAATGTTGGAGATGATGACTGAAAAGTCACACAACTTCATTCTCTGCATCTCTGCATGTCTGCAATATTGTAAACATTTTTTTACAATAGTACAATCCAAAGTACCACAGGTGTAGACTTTACCGTGAAATGCTTACTTTGATGCCCTTTCCCAACAATGCAGAGTAAAAAAATACAAACGTTTACAAAATAAGAAAATTATACACTAACACAATGTCAATATGCACATTTGTGTTTTGTGTGTGTGTGTTGTGCTGTCAGTGTAGTATGTGTGAGTGTATGGGTAGAGTCCACTGAGTGTGCATAGAGCCAGTGCAAGAGAGTCAGTGCCCCCAAAAAAGGGGGGTCAATGCAAATAGTCTGGGTAGCCATTTTATAAACTGTTCAGCAATCTTATGGCTTAGAGGTAGAAGCTGTTCATGAGACTTTTTGTCCCAGACTTGGTGCTCCGGTACTGCTTGCCGTGCGGTAGCAGAGAGAACAGTCCATGACTTGGGTGGCTGGAGTGTTCGAAAATTTGACACCGCCTGGTATAGAGGTCCTAGATGGCAGGGAGCTCAGCCCCAGTGATGTATGGCCAAGCAGTTGCCATACCAAGCAGTGATGCAGCCAGTCAAGATGCTCTCAATGGCACATCTGAGGGCTTTTTTGAGGATCTGAGATCCTGTGTCAAGTATTTTTTGCCTGCTGAGGGGGAAGAGGTGTTGTCGTGTCCTATTCACAACTGTGTTGTTGTGTTTGGACTATGATACTGTAGATCCTAAGTGATGTGGTCACCGAGGAACTTGAAGCTCTCGAACTGCTCCACTACAGCACCGTCGATGTGAATGGGGGCGTGCTTGGCTCTTTGTTTACTGTAGTCCACGATCAGCTCTTTTGTCTTGCTGACGTTCAGGTAGATGTTATTGTCCTGGCACCACACTGCCAGGTCTCTGACCTCCTCCCTCTCCTCGTCGGTGATCAGGCCTAAAACCATTTCATCGTCAACAAACCTAATGATGGGGAATCATGTCCAAATGTTATTTGAGGATTTAGACTTCTACTTGTGCAGTAGAATTTACTGATGACCAGAAACAGTGAACACAATTTCAAAAAAAAAAAATCTTCTGATAAAAACAAAGTGTTCATAATTTGTGAATGAAACACTTAACAGTGAATTTTGTATTCATTGATGATATTTCCCAATATTGAGTTGCACCCCCTTTTGCCCTCAGAACAGCCTCAATTCGTCGGGGCATGGACTCTACAAGGTTCCACAGGGATGCTGGTTCATGTTGACTCCAATGCTTGCCACAGTTGTGTCAAGTTGGCTGGATGTCCTTTGGGTAGTGGACCATTATTGATACAAACAAAAAAAACAGCAGTGTTGCAGTTCTTGACACAAACCTGGCACCTACTACCATACCCTGTTCAAAGGCACTTAAATATTTCCCATTACATTCATTTCCCAGTCTTTCCCATTCACCCTCTGAATGGCACACATGTACAGTCCATGTTACAATTGTCTCAAGGCTTACAAACCCTTATTTAACCTGTCTCCTGCTCTTCACATACACTGATTGAAGTGGATTTAACAAGTGACATCAATAATGGATCATAACTTCACCTGGATTCCCCTGGTTAGTCTATATCATGGAAAGAGCAGTCCATAATGTTATGTACACTCAGTGTATGCACCCTCAGTGTATGTTTAAAGTTTTGCAAAAGGTGGTCTAAGATATGCAAGTCAGGTACAAAGGCAAGAAAATGATCAGAAGTTATGTAAGTGTATTTGAGCATTTGATTGTTGCTGATCTGCTGTAGATACGTTTCAACACCGATCCCAAAATTGCTTGTACGCCATTTAGAAACTGTAAACCCTTGGTGAGGCAAGATCGGAGGCATCCCGCAAGGGTAGGTGCTAGGACCCATTGTGTTCCTTTTACATGCTCCCACTTGGCCAGATCTTTTGACGGTGCAGTGTCCATTTCCATTGCTACGCACACAACTTGTATTACTTGTATTATTATTATTTAAGCTGGATCATGGCTAGACCCTTTTTTCCAGCAAAATCTATAAACTAGGCATGTTATTCTTTTCAATTGGTAGCCTGCTGTGTGTCAAGGAAGGTTACACCAGAGTGTGTGTGTCAGAGAGGTTAGAGAAGTGCATATGTTAATGTGACATTCACACAGAAGCACACAGTCTCCCTGGACCTTTCTAAACCCTGGGCCTCATGTCTACCACAGTGTTTCTAAAGGTTATAAACAAAACTGGAACAAGCAGCCACTCGTATTCTGTCACAAACGGATAAAGCAACATCTTGGGTAAAATTAAGGAAAGGCTCATAGCTATTTTGAACACAACCTTTACAATGTGTTCAGGTTATGTGAGTCAGCTGCTTTGTCCTATGACAATGTAATCTGGATGGGTACGAACAATGTTAAAATAATATGAGTTTTTTATATTTGACAAGTCTTTTTTCAATTCTGGCCTTGTCTTAGAAAGCAAGAGATGGCGTTTAAATAGGGAAAATATTTCATCATTGCTTCTGCTCTGAAAAAGTTTTGACAATGTGTTACAATAGATTATAAAGTCATCTGTAAGGCTACAGTTAAGCAAATTTGTGATGGGTAATGGATTTGAAATCGAAGTCTCATCCTGCGGAAGACAATCTTGCTTCCTCCAAGGCTATGACTGATTGCATTTTGATAAGCAACATTAGACATGTGCCAACACCAGGGTTAGGCTATATTCTATTTCAATTCCTGTTAATTTAGGAAGTACACTGAAATTCCTATTTTAATTATCTGCAATGCTTTTTCAATTAGGAACATTTCTAATTGGAATTTGGTGTACTTTCTGAATTGAGTGGAATTGAAATGGAATTGACCCCGACCCTGTCCAACACACACATTCTTCCTTCCACACAGGCACACAGACCCAGACACATATACACACACACACACAAACCTATTCCCCCTAAGCTATTTCTAGCTGTCAAACTGGTAAACAGTGCTTGAAGCTATCAGTTCAGAATGTGTGTATCAGTCTGTATCGATCCATGTCTTCATGTTGTCGCATTCTATCTAACAGAGTGCAGTTCAAGGGCCTATAATGGTGGTTAACATCCGTACTGATCAGAGCTGAGTGCCTTGTCTGTCTAAATAGCCCAGTCTGATTCCTCTTATCGGCCCCTTTTGTTCAGATAAGTCCTACTCAGGTTGACGTGTGGAGCAGATGCGTGTCTGGGGGAACTCAAAGAGAGCTTAGCCAGAGCTACAGCTGTAGAATCGTAATTTGATTACCCTGTTGCAGGGGTAATCAAATTATAATACACATATTAATTCACATTTCCTGTTGCTGCAGGATTATTTTCCTGATGTAGCAAACTGGCTCAAATTAAGATACTACATCTGTTTTTACAACTAAGCTGGATGCAGGGAATTGACGTTAAAGGTAAAAAATGTCTGGCTACTAATGCAGGATGAATCAAACCTGCTACTTATGTCAAGGCTGTCAAAAAGATTCCTACAATCCACTCACTGTCTTGGATAAAACTTGCTTTAGCCAGCCACTTCATCACTGCCCAACACTCTCCTTCTCATTTCTCTTTCTTAGCATATGTTGGCTGACCCTGGCTGCATCTGTGGCGGGGGCTCAATAGCTTCTGACAGGGTGTATGATTTCCTCAGAGCCACTCGGATACGCCCGAGCCCCTCCGGAGCAGGGGACAGGACCCAATGAGTGATGCCTCAGCGGCTTCCCGTACCTGGGGATGTGGGTCCCCCTACTCCCCTCCCCCTGTTCACCTCCGTCCACCCAACTGACTCTAATCACTTCTGAAGGACCCCATACGCTACCAGCCCTCGAGTGCACACGTTTCACTCACTTTAGACGGACATCAAAACGCATTACTTCAGAAATCAGGAGACCTGTGTGTGCGTGTGTGCGTGTCTGTGTGTGAGGCAGGGTGTGGAAATGAAGACATTAACTCTGTCTGCTGAATCAGAGTAACCTGTACAGTTCCTGAGTGTCAGAAACCAGAAGGTCTGTTATGTGTTTATCCTTCGAGGGTTATTGAGTACAGCCTGTAGGGAGGTCAGATAAAAGCAGGCTATAGTTATGATTAAAATATCCTATTGTATCAATCTCTATTTTCATCAATCTTCTGCCTATCTGTCCATCTGCTGGCATTTCTGTCTAGATTGACATTATTCAGGTTTAGAAAAATAGATATAGTATATTCTTTCTAAAACATATGTCCATAAGTTTCCATAAGTCATATTAACATAGCTTTTCTTGGGGTTTATAGGTACATTGCTCCAAAGTTTGAGTTTGAGTTCATTTTTATTTTTACAGGGACAGTGCACATTAATCAACGTTTCAGTAAAAGTGTCGGTTTTAGCCAGCCGGCTAATTTTCAACCGCAGTCCCTGGGCAGGTTTTTAAAAACAATTACAATACCGACAGTCAATGAGCAGTGAGCACACGCAGAGCAAAATAGGACAAGCAAGACATAGCATGCAAACAGAGCAACATAGCACAAAAGGTAACAAGACAACATCCATAAAAGCAACAAAGTGTTTCCACACCTCACAAGCTACAGACAACAGACAACATGGAAAGCGGCAATACACAGCTAGGGATTATGTTCACAAATCTGATTGACCTTTAGCCATGTCTTAATATTTTTTGTGAAAGTGTGATAGGTGGTGCAGTTATGTGTGTCTGATGGCAGTGTATTCCAGACATGGGAAGCTCTCACAGAGAAAGCAGATTGACTAAAGTTGCTTTTCCTTAAGGGAACTATACAGTCACCTCTAATGGCAGATCTTGTGGATCTGCTGCCATATGTTTGGGTTTTCTGTTTAACAAAAGTACTGAGTGGAGGGATCTTGAATACAAGACATGCGTCGGTGTATTGCACAAGATTTAGGATCTTGAATACAAGACATGCGTCGGTGTATTGCACAAGATTTTCCTAACTCAGAAGCTCATGCTTTCTGAGGATGTAACAGTGATGATGGCTATTGGGCTTCCTATCAAGCACTTTGAGAGCCTGTTTGTAGACAGACTGAATGGGTTTTAATGTTGTACAGCAAGCTTGGGCCCAACTAGTCAAGCAGTATGTTATGTGGGGGAGTATCATAGATTTGAAGTACAGTTTGGCTACCTCTGTAGTCAAACAATTTCGTATAAATCAGAAATTAGCTAGGTTGAATTTGGTTATTTGAATTACCTCTTTCACCTGCTTTTTAAAAGAGAGTTTGGAATCAAGTATGATGCTAAGGTACTTAAAATCAGATACAACCTGAAGCTTCTCCCCTGACATAGACATCTGGCTCAGTAGCATCTGTTGCCCTCTTTGTGAAGAACATGCAGACTGTTGTTTTCACATTGAGATGCAAACACGAGTGATGCAGTTAGGTGTCATACACTCTCTCCCTTCCTCTCTCTCTGTCCATTGTTCCTTTTTCCTCTAAAAGAGGTAGAAATTCTGCATGGCACCTCATATCCTGAGCTAACATTGGATAAATGTGGCCCTAATGACTTCACAGCGGTGATCTCAACACTTTAATGAGAGAGATCTCCTTCTCCGCCATGATCAAATGAGTCTAATTTAATTTTCCCTCTTGACCTCTATTTCTCCCGGCAAACAACAAAGCACAGGGGGGTTGTTCAAAGGCCCACAGAGAGGGACAGAGGAAATCAAAGAGAAAAGAGAGAGGGAAGGGTAAGATGCAGAGACAAAGATCAACTTTAATCAGATTAGAACTTTCTTGAAGATAGAAATGTTTCATAGTGGCAACATTATCTACATTAAAATAGAAACGTTTCATAGTGGCAACATTATCTACATTAAGATAGAAACGTTTCATAGTGGCAACATTATCTACATTATAAAATAGAAATGTTTCATAGTGGCAACAAGATCTACATTAAGATAGAAACGTTTCATAGTGGCAACATTATCTACATTAAGATAGAAACGTTTCATAGTGGCATCATTATCTACATTAATAAGATAACAACATAGTCATTAAACAGCAACTAGAAGAACACATATGTCATACATATGAAGGTATATGTTTCTATAGACAGGCAACACAGTCAGTCCTGTCATTAGATGAGCTGCTTGCTTCAGGAGTGGATACCATGGCGACCACTTCATAACCAACCCTGTGACCGCGTTGTGACCGCGGCGTCACCAGCTAGGAAAACACAACACGGGTGTCTGGACCGGAGGCAACCGCCTCGCGTGTCGGTGCCACCACATCCAGAGGCCACATGTGCATTCTCAGAATGATGTCATCTATGTTGAGGAAGGATTACCACCTCCTCCCTCTCCCTTTTTCCTCTCGCTCTCCCCGCACTTCATGTTGCGCCTCTCCTCTCTCCCCAGCCTCTCTCCTTTTCATCTCTCTCTCCATGTTGCGCCTCTCCTCTCTCTCCAGCCTCTCTCATTTTCATCTCTCTCTCCATGTTGCGCCTCTCCTCTCTCCCCAGCCTCTCTCATTTTCATCTCTCTCTCCATGTTGCGCCTCTCCTCTCTCCCCAACCTCTCTCATTTTCATCTCTCTCTCCATGTTGCGCCTCTCCTCTTTCCTTTTCATCTCTATCCCCATTATCTCTTTTTTTTTCTTCCTCTCTCCCCATCCCTGCAGCGTATGTTACTCAATCACTCTCTTCTCTTCTTTCCCCTGCTGCCCTCTCTCCTTTCCTTTTCCAATTATCTCCCTTTCCCCTTTCCCTTTTTTTCCCTTTCCAATTAACAGCTGACCACCTCCCACCCGTTCATCCCCATGGGGTCTTGGTGAACTTTCATCTCTAGATGGAGGTGCATCTAACTGGAGGAGATTGAGCTTCCATCTGGCTATATGAGATCCACCCCTGATGAGCTTTCAAAATCAGAAGCTGCATGCTACTCCTCTTTCACAATTTTGCTCCCTTCTTCTCTGCCCTCCATCCCTATTGCCTTGCTCTTTTATTCCCTCTCTCCCTCTAACCATTTTCTCTTTATCTCCCTCCCTCTCCCTCTCCCTCCCTTCCCCCCTTCCACTCTTAGAGGAAAAGGGCCACCAAACTGTGTGCCATCAAACATTATGCGTCTCCATCCATATCACTGAGTGGATTCGTTCCCAGTAAACAGAGGAAAAATAAAATCAAATTATGTCTGAATGATGAAATTGAACCATTTCCCTCTGTTTTTACCGCCCTTGCAACAGTCCCCTGGCTCCTAAAAATAAGCACAGCCTTTGCTGTAGGCTACCATTAACTAGAGACTAGAGGGAGGCTGAAGCAGGGTAAGGCAGTCTAACATATGTGTGGTTGCACTCCCCGCGTAAAAGCCCATATGTGATAATTACAAACACAAACCCGGTTGGACCATAAATAATTTTATTGCGCAAATCTGTTGAGTCACTGCTGTGAGCTGGCGGGGAATGAGTCAATTGGCTTCTCTGAAAAAGAGTAGATGAAATGGTGTTTGTTCGCTTTCATATGCAAACTTCAGTAGGCCTATACATCAGGAAATGCTATGAGGAACACGTTCAGTGTGTTTTCTATATGCAAAATGTATGTGTTGTAGTTCTTTGCTTCGGACAGGAAAAGTCAGACCTAGACCTACGGTCAGGTCCATAATTATTGGCACCCTTGACAAAGATGAGCAAAAAAGATTGTATAAAATAAATTATACAAATACTGAGCTATATTGCATGCAATTGTATTATTTTATACTACAAGAATTGCTCAGAGAAAGATATTTTGTTCAATAAGTCATATTAAACAAAAACAGGGGTCAGAATGATTGGCACCCCTGCTTTCAGTACTCCAGCATCCTACCCTTCAGAGGATAACGCCACTGAGCCTTTTTCTCAAATGTTTGATTGGAGAACACATTGGGAGGGATCTTCGACCATTCCCCCATACAGAATCTTTCCAGATCTTTGGATCTTTTCAAACCATAGGTTTTCAATGGGGTTCAAGTCCGGAATCAAAATGTAGATTTTTTGGGGTCAATTAATCATTTATTTGTGGATTTTGGTGTGTGCTGATGTGCGTGGCCAAAGAGGTCTACTTTCATGTCATGGTCAGATGACATGAAATAGACCTCTTTGGCCATGTGGGTTTGACATTGAAAAACAGAAGCATATGCAGAACAGTACCTAATACCTACGGTAAAATATGGTGGTGGATCTTTGATATTATGGGGCTATTTTGCTTCCACTGGTCCTGGGGCCCTTATTAAGGTCAATGGAAGCATTACCTTTACCAAGTACCACGACATTTTAGCCAAAAACCTGGTTGCCTCTGCTAGGAGGCCGACACTTGGCCAGAAGTGAATCTTCCAGCAAGACAATAACCCCAAGCACACTTTAAAATCCAACAAGAAATTGTTAATTTTCTACTAAATCAACATTTTGCAGTGGCCATCTCAGTTTCCGAACTCTAACCCCATTGAAAACCTGTGGTTTGAATTGAAGAGGGCAGTCCATAAGAGAAAAGGATATCAAGGATCTGGAAAGATTTTATATGGAGGAATGGTGGTCTAAGATCCTTTGCAAAGTGTTCCCCAATCGCTCTCTTCTTTTTTTAAAATACTCAGTGTCATTATCCTTGCAAGGGGATGGTGCTACACTATTGAAAACAGGGATGCAAATAAATTTGACCCTAAAACCTCTTTCTCTAAGCAATTGTATTAGTATAAATTAATATAATGTCCCAATTTTAGAATATAATATAGCTCAGCATTTGTATAATTTATTTTATACAGTCTTTTTTGCTCATCTTTATGATCTTTATCAAGGGTGCCAATAATTATGGACCTGCCTGTAGGCTACATATAGGATCAAAGGCGAGAGAAATATATGTACGCATTGCTTTGAATTGCCTTCTTCAAATATCTATAAACACAGCACTTTTAGTCTAGGAAAATGTGCACGATATGACCACAGCCTATGTGCAAACTATAAACTGACTCATTATTAGTTTCCTTGTTGAGATAACTGAAGGCATTTTCTCAGTCAGTGTCAATCCTTCCCATCCCAAACAAGAAGGAACAGGAGCAGAGACAAGCATGCTGATAAAAAACAAAACGTTATTTTCAGCACAGTAAAAGCCTGACTTCTATGCTTATCCCCTCGACGCTGCCTGTATCTGCAGTTTTATATAGTCTACTCTGTGGTTGCGTTATAGGAGGACGAGAGGCGGATGAAAACGTTTCAACCCGAGCTGTGACCGCAGTGGAGGCTTTCATGACACCTGCTGGTGTATTACCCAGCTATCCCTGGCCTTCCCCGCTCTGCTTGCATCTTCACCACTGAGAGCACCGCGTCTGTCCGCATCCATTGGACGGATCGGCAGGCTTCGATATATTCTCATCTTCCTCCTACGTATTCCATTGAAGACTGAAATAAACCGCGGGAGAGCTTTGAAACAATGTTACAGAAGATGAAGTAGCATATGTCTCGGAGGTTAGATAAATTATCAATGAAAACGTGTGATTGCACCAACACCCGTTTATCGATGTGTAGCCTACTTGTTTCTTGTTACACATCTGAGAAAACGACTTCCACAACTGTTTCAAAAGGCTAATCGAAAATACGCAATTCTTTGACTTTTTTTACCCTCCTGGAATGTTGGTGTTGTTTCTTGTAAACCTGCATTAAGATGTATTTAATCAATGATGTAATAGTAATCAAACATGACAATAAAGTGCTGATATAAAGTATAGGTCTACAGCATCACTAGCACACCCTGCTTAAGTCCCATGTACAAGCAAGGCTCTTTATTCCTCTCATATTTCCAAGGGCTCAGAAGCATGGGAACTAGAGAGAGAGAGGCAGAGGGTACAAAGAAACGGGGGAAACAAGAGACTATACAGTACTTGAATAGAATGAGAGGGGCAGAGGAGAGTGTGTGTGTGTGTGTGTGTGGAGAGGGCTGAGAGGGGGAGAGAGAGATAATTTTAATTTAAAAGAAAATCATCATTACAGTATGCCTATACCATAGGAACTATGCCATGGTGGGTGATACTGAGGAGAATGCATGACAGGGTATCGTTATTCATATTGCTGCTATAACAGTGGGCCTATATAACTTCTGGTGTTGCTTTGATGATTGTTTTTCAAGGTCTGTTGTGGTCAGTTATAGATTCCAGGCTAATGTAAAAACTGTAACATGGACTGCCCCCAACTTGTGATCATTGTTGATACATCATTCGAGACAGATTGAAATAATAGTTTATTGATTATTTTGACCATTCTCGTTCTCTGTCAGTGACTATTCTCTGTCAGTGACAACAGCTGGACAGTGGCTGAAAGAAGCCAATAAAGGTTAAGAATGAAGTCCCCGGAAGCTCGGTCCACATTCCCATATGTGTTTAACTTCATTCCCTCTAAACGAAGGGCTTATCGGCACTGTCTCTCTCTTTCAAACACAGACGCAGACAGACACACACACACACACACACAATACAGACGTTTAGCATGCATTATTAATTACTATTTGAGCATCTGTCTGTATCTGTGCGGTCGGTTAAGGGGCTTAGGGGCGGGGGTCCGCGGCTGAGCAAACACACAGGCAGGTTCCAGCTAGAATGTCAAACGCGTCCCTCCATCACTGCAGCCATTGGTAGAAATGTCTTTTTCCAGTCTGTTGGCTAGGTGCATTTAGGTCGTTGGGCTCATAGCCTGCGTCCATGCCTTGGAGACAGCCGCGCTACGCGCTACACTGCTCCGCTATTTCCCCTGATCCTGTGTAGGCTCTCGCGCCCAGTTAAGTAAACACTAGACCCACTGATCATCAGACGCTCAACAAATCAGTGTGCGATTCTGCGAGAGCGAGAGCACATCGTAAACTATTCTTTCTCTGCACACTATATCTCTCCAGGATGGATTTACCTTTAGCGGAGACAGCTACCTCGTATCCCGAGTGAGGGGAGTCTTATCAATTGCCAAGTTTCGTCTATTCCTGGAGTTTTGAGTGGTGAAGCAAGCGTTTTTTCCTCCCTTGATCTTCACTCGTATTTCACCACCGTTGCCTGCATCAGCTGGAGCGAGAGCTGCCGCTTCACGATGGCAGGAGCGGGAATAGTTCTGTGCATTCTGCTGTTACAGTGTTTTATCTCCACTGCGCTGTGCAACACCGGATTCGCTTTCACGGAGGAGCCCTCGGAGAGAGCTGGGAAGTCAGACGGGTATTGTAGTCGGATATTACGGGCTCAGGGCACTCGGAAAGAAGGCTACAACGAGTTTCGGCTCCGAGTCGAAGGGGACCCAGAAAATTATCAGCCTGGGAGCACTTACAGAGGTAGTGTATTCCGTCCAATTGCGCGCACATTGTCTGACAAACAATAGTCTTTTTTGCCTTTCCACTTTCTCTTTTGTGTTCAACTCATTTGAAGACGCAGTGTTGTGGTCATTTATAAGGAAGTGATAGCCTAGAAGTCAGAGCTGTGTTATGACAAGTCAAACTCTCTTGTGGAAAGAGGAGTTGGACACAGCCCAGAATGCCCTCAACTTATTTGCAACTTGTGATGCTCTAACTTCATTTTTGGTGACTCCACCTGCGAACTCATAGGTCATTGTAGTTAACATTTTTATTCTTTAGTCTAACAAATGTCTTATTTTGGCTCAATCACACACAGTTTTATTCAAACACATTATCTCAGGGAAGCTATTGCATATCAATACAGTAATGATAATGACACGAATAATGACAGCAATTGCCAGTTGTGTCAGCAAATGAAGAGCTAATTTCCCTTCTGATTGATATAGCCTATAAGGATCTCATTCCTATGAGGAACAAATCCAGGAGGGTTAGTGCTTTAGGATTTTGCATACCTTTATTAAACCTATCAATCTGTTTCCCATCAGTTTATTTTCTTCACTGACTGTGTGTTTGTGATCCCCAGTGACTCTGTATGCATCCAGTCCCGCTTACTTCAGAGGCTTCACCCTCATCGCTCTGAGGGAAGGCAGGGAAGGAGACAAAGAAGAGGACTATGCTGGCAATTTCCAGGTAAGACAACAAGGAGATTTGCAATTTCTGTCATTAAAATGATACAAAATGTAAATGTAGATATTACAACATGCATCTTTAATTTTCTTCTAAATGACCTTCAGTTAGAAGCTAGCAGATTCATTACTTACTGTACGAACAACGGCCGCAAATTCCAATAAAACGACATCACGTTTTGAAGTTCACTATCCTTGCTTTGTCTATCATGAATCTAGCAAATACGTTTTGTATGTCAGATTGCAGTATTTATTTAGTTTCATAGCACAAACGTTTGTTAGAACATTTCTCACACTGGCTTTAGCCAGGTAGAGAGCAGGCCTGCCCAGGCAAGTGCAGGGGGGTTGTCTAGTAACATGTGCCTCAGAGATAGAGAAAGTCTTCATAGCGGTCAAATTCCATCTGTTCGGACCGAACAGCTAGCCGACAGCTAAAATGTCTATGAAAAAATATGATTTCAGCTAATAGAGAGAAGTATCTAACAAATTAATTACATTAAGGCATTCACTAATCATAAACTATTTACATTTAATAGAAATGTGTGTACATTTGTGGACAAAATTCCTACGTACTCAACCTTTAATAAGTTTATCCACAGTGTAAGTCAATGACATTTTGAATATACTGTATTTCAAGTTTGCGGTGTAGGTTTTTATACCCTATTCATATTATGGAGTCAGTCAGCCAGTCAGTCACTGGGGGCAAAGCAGTCCCAGCGAATAGGGAGTGTATTGATGCAGTCATGTGATATACAGGTGCAAGGATATCCTCTCTCCAAGAGCAGAGCCAACACACTTAACCACACCTGGCAGAACACTTACATCAACACCATATGCTGCCTCTGGACACCCATCTCCTGCACACTGCTGTGCTGGCTCTCACCCACTCCGCTCTGTGTGTGTGTGTGAGAGAGAACTCCCAACATAATCTGTTCCCCTCTCAGACCCCTCCTGCCAGAGTCGTTCTGTTTCACGCATCATCTTGGAGGAAGCGCGATTACTCTCACCTTGTTTCCTCTAATACCTCTATTTATGGCTCCCTTTGTATTCCTTTGTGTGTTTGTGTGTGTGTGTGTGTGTGTGTGTGTGTGTGTGTGTGTGTGTGTATGTGAAAAAGCGAGTATGTGTGAAAATGGGAAAAGGAGCCTTGTGCCAGTCAGGGGGAGCCCAGGTGTGTGAACTTTGGCAATGCATGCATGTACGGTGCGCGCACACACACAAATCTGGCCAGGTTCAGTGCGAATATCGTTCCCAGCCTACACAGACGGCTCTAACTGGACAGGAAAAGGGAGGGAGCGAGAGAGGAAGAAGGAGGGATGGGGGAAGTGTTTTCACACTTAGATGTCAGGGGATATTGTAGGACATGTCCCCAGCTCTGATGAGGCTCTCCGGGTTCTAGTGTGGTGAGAGATGGGCTGGAGGAGACAGAGGTTTCAGTCCAAGAACACACAGCAGGTGAATTGGCCAAGAAGATGTTGTTTATAGGTTTTATAACCAGATTGCTGGGCCAGAGGACTGATACAGACACTATTTTAAACAAACAACGTTATGAAGCCATTTGTTAAACTAGTCACGCACAACCTGACTGAAATCTTTGAGTGATATGAATAAATCAATGAATACTGAGCTCCTATAATGCTTTGGGAAAGAAAATCTTCTGTCAAGGTGGAACTTCAGCAATATATATTATATTTATGACCTTTATATAAATCATTTTCACACCTTGAAACAACGGTAAATGTAATAACTTTCTATTTGTATAACGTTTGAAAAAAACCAATTTGGTAATACCCCTGGTACATTTTATAATATGCCGATAAACATAATAAAATGTTGAACGGTAAACGTAATATTTTTTTTTGCTAAATGTAATAAGTTATTACATTGACCGGTGGTTATTACATTAACTGCTAGTTAACAACTATTTTCCATTAATAACGTAATAACTTCAACGAATCATGTATTAACAAACCAAAATATATTTTTTTAATGTAGTACTTCAGTCAATCTGATGCACATACAGTACCAGCACCCACTGCCAATTACAACACTAACAAACTCATGCACACCATACAGGAATACTCATACATAGACACACTCACAAGCACACATTGAAATGTACACACATAAACACACACACACGCACACACGCACACACACACACACACACACACACGCACACACACACACACACACACACACACACACACACACACACACATTGATAAAAAAATACCTGAATGAATCTGTAGGCCCTATAATTAAACATGTCATCTGCAATATTTCCCTGCAAACAATAATTAATCGTTAGGTCACAAAATGGTCGCCTAAAGTCGCCAGGATGTTGTGTCATGGTCCCCTGGAGTTTTTTTTCTAGTTTCCTGTTGCTCCCGGGGATGTTCTTGGGACATTGTGTCATGGTCCCCTGAAGATTTTTTTTAGTTCCCAGTTTGACCCGGGAACGTCCCAAAGGACATTGTGTTCTTACCTGGGATTTAAACTTACAATGTCGTGGTTCACTGCATTACAATCTTCCTTCTATACCACCATTGCCATCATTGACTGATTTCACATGTAATCCTATTCCTGCACTTTACACTTCATAGTAACTGTTCAAAATACACTCTGTTAAAAATACACTCAAGAAAAACTATTATATTTATAGAGTCAGTTTAAAACAGAATAATATGCCCCACCAACATTAGACAACTTTACTAAAAACCCAAACTGAAATTCCTGAAATAAGTAAATTAAATCAATGAGAGAATAGTCAGATTACCTGATAACTAAATGGCATGCTTTTGCTAAGTGCAGAGATGTATTATAAGTAATGTATATATAAGGGACTTCTGAAATTCTACAGACTTTGTGGCACAGTAGAAAGATCAGCATGTCCCAAATCTAGAGGTTGTGAGTTTAAATCCCAGTTGGGGTCATATTGAAAAGTCAGTACTGAAGTTATCATGTCAAATGTAATCACATTGTCATTGATTAAAGATTTCTACACTGTTTTAGCTGAACAGCTTACCACTAACCTTACCTTAAAAAAATTGATTTGATTTGAACACCCATAACATTTCATTACTTTACTTTTAACGGTTTGGGACACCTAGGACAATCACGTAACAAATGCCTCCAAGAACGTCCAGGGTAGCTTCAGAGCACCATGACACAACAACGCAAGAACGTCCTAAAAATGTCCTCGGGGAAGACCCGGGACCAACTGGGAACTAGACAAAAGCTCCAGGGGACCATCACACGACATCCCAAGAACATCCTAAAAACTTTCTCGGGGGCATCCTTGGGACAAACCGAGAACTACACAAAACCTTCAGGGGACCATAACACAATGTCCCAAGAACGTCCTAAGAACGTACTCGGTGACGTCCCCAGGACAAACCGGGAACTAGACAATACTTCCAGGAGACCATGACAGAACCCCCCAAGAACGTCCTAAAAACATCCGGGGATGCCCTGGGACCAATTTCTTTTGAAAAAGGTCACCCAGAGAACTTTTCCTTGGGACCATCACATAACGTCCTAATACTAAAATAAAACTTCCTGAAAAGGTCATAAAAAGGTCCTGACATGGTCCTCAGTGACGTCCTGGAAACTTATAGGGAACTAGACAAAGGTCCCCCAGAGAACGTTCCCTTGGGAACATCACTTGACGTCCTAAGAACAAGTCAAATGAAATTCCTAAGAACGCTCTAAAAAGGTCCTGACATGTCCCTCTGTGATGTCCTGGGAACTTACAGGAAACTAGACAAAGGTCTCCCAGAAAATATTCCCTTGGGACCATCACGCAACATTCTTAGATCATTCTCAGAACATCAGAGTGATAACATCACACCGAAACCCTTAAGGGACACAATGGGAACGCCGGAGAATGTCTTTTAGGACATCCCATGTTTGCTGTGTTACTGCTGTTCAACTTTAATCTTAACAAATGCATGTATGTGCATGTATTCTGTTTTTTGCTGTTTATAGTGTGCAGATTCGTAAATTCCTTGTCGATATATTCTGTCTGTATATTATTTTTATCGTCCATATTCACCATTTCACCTAATAAAAATCTGGGTATATGTAAATGTACTTTGTGAATGTACTTGAACAATATAACTTATTTATTTAATGTTTCATATGCTTACAGAGCTTGGACCTCAGCCCATCATAATATACGATTGTTTTTTTCCATACTCCAAACAATGTATATAGCCTGTAAGCATGATTTACAGAACCACTTTTGATACACTGCACCACACATTTCACCTCCTCACAGATAGTTATCAAGGTCACAGCACCATTGAGACAGACTGGTGTCTAACCTAGGTCTCCTCCAGGCCACAAGACTGTGTTAACCTGCTAAGCTTAAATGTAGGCATTAGCACAGGGAGCTTACACAAATCTTTAGTTCTCAGACAAGTTTAATTACACCTACGTCACTTTTCAGTTGCTACTCCCTACTGCCTTGGTGGCCATGAGTAAGGAACTGCTACGGGCAAGGGCAAGGCTGACCGTGTTCTGCTCCAAGGCTGTCCTCTGTTTGGTGTCATAGGGTTGGGTACGGTGACAGCAAAAATACATGTCTCTATTTTACAATAGGCTTTTATTTTGAAATAAAATGTTGCCTGAATATGTGTGTTTGTGTGTTAGTTTGTGCCTTTGTATTCCTGTGAGTGTGTGTATGCATATGTGTGTTTGTAATACAAGTTGAGTCTGCATGTGTGGATATATACCAGTATGTGTGTTTTGGCAATACCAAAGGGGGTATACATATGCATCAATAACACCTTTATGAAAACAGTCATTACCCCTTCATGAATGTTGCAGTATCATTCATCAACATTCATACCACGTTAAACATCAGTCATATGTAATATTCACAACAAAAGTCATGTTTTCATTACAGTATTATAGTAGAAATATCTGGTTGGATTGAGCTTGATGGTTGCTGGTGCTACTGACTGGGTTAGTTCTGCACTGCACAAGACTTTGATAGCCTCTGCTGAGCTGAAGCCAAGGTGTTATCTTATGGAGCTAATGCAAGGCTTCAGGTTTCAGGCAAGTTTTCTCAACATGTTAATTTGACACCATTTTCCCTGGTGTCGTCCAGATCTGCCATCCAGATTTGAAAACGTTTAAATACTTTGAGCGTTTTCTTGAGCCTGCCTGGAGTGCCAGATTGATGGGTTTTGCACTTTTAGGACTATTCAATGTCCATCAAAATAAGGGAAGTAATACATGAAGACATTGATGTTGGGATGTTATTACATCAACGGTTGGCGTTATTATGTTTTTAGACCTTTGAAAAGAAGAGTGCAGTTAGTTCAACACATCTCCATTCACTGGTTAAACTTCTCAAGTACCAGTGGGTCGCTAGCGGGCTCATCCCGACACTACCAGCGAAAATCTAAAGCGCCAAATTCAAAATCCGATAGTTGAATTATTAAACATCCAGCAATATACAAGTGTTCCATACTCATCAAAAGCTCTGTTTCTTGGCAATATCACAGCGTTAAATTTCAGATTTCAAAAGGCTTTCTGGCGAAAGCAGCACATTCATTTGTTTGAGGCTAGCACCTCACATATTTTCCAATAGCCATGTATCGATTAGCCATCATGGCACACACATAACACATTTCACAGCGAAAACAAATCAATTACCTGTTGAAGAACTTCTGCTGAGGTCATCCTAAGTGTCCAACGAAGACAATCCATGGTTCTTTTGTTAGAAAAAGTAACGTCTTTTATCCATAAATCCTCCATTTGGTTCGCGCGTTATAATCAGAAACGACAGCCTCCACTCCTTCATTGAAACGCGGCGCCAACTCGTTCAAATTATACCTATAAACTTGTCCAAAAACAATCAAACATAGTTTTAAATGTATCCTTAGGAACACTTTTACGTATATTTACTATTATAAATCAGCGGAATATAAACTGAACAGCTAAAGGCGATAAATAAGGCACTGCGCACCTTCTCGTGCGCGCGCAATCTGAAGAGTTTTCAGAACGTGGTGTCCCCATGCCATGCTGTTTATCAATGGTCT